>CM070821.1:39632063-40232063 GCA_036326025.1 Chrosomus eos
TCATCAAGTTTGTTGTTCCAAAAGTGTGTGGAGTGAGTGAGTGAGTTTACAGTTGACATGCAAAGCATCTCTTGAGTTTTGTGAATGAATAGCACCACGACCTTACCAAAAACCTTAATGGCACAATAGCTTCTGTCCGACCCATGAGTTCTCCTGGTGCTTGTGTTTATGAGCTGTCATAAAGTCCTGCAGCCGATGAGTCACGTAATAGACGTTTCTCTGGCCTGCGTCCTGATAATGGAGGAGGACATCCATAATCTGATGCCTCAGTTTTGACTGTAAAATGACCCGCTTTAATGGTGGTGAAGTGCTTTGTAATATTCACAGCTGACTGTACATGCTGGTTTAAATGAGTCTTCAGCTGTGCTCATGCAATGAAAGTCTTATCATTTTGAAATTTTGTGGGATAGCTGAGAAGAGGAAGTTTCAGGCAAATGCATAATTTATATGAAATTGCAGAGCTATGAGTAGAGGTTTATAATATATATATATATATATATATATATATATATATATATATATATATATATATATATATATATATATATATATATATATATATATATATAAATGACGAAAGTTATGACTTAAGGATAAACAAGTGAGTCACAAGTTATTGATTCAGTGGGTCATTTGACCGGATTATTTCGACTGATTTGGGAGTCTTTTGGACTGTTTCATTTATAATAATGATTGCTCACACTGACCGTATGTTTGCTGTTGTGTACAACCATCAAAGACAACAATAGAAATATCAATATCAATAGAAATATATACTGTATTGTCTTTATATTATTATCTAGACCAGACTGCAAATGTACGTTTATGCTTAAAACGGAGAAGTTTAAAAAAAAACATTTCCTTCCTTTAAAGGTGCAGTGTGTAGCTTTTTGGCGACATCTAGCGGTTCGTTTGCGAGTTTACACTAAGGGCTCAGCCCACTGCTCACCCCTCCCTTTCGAAGAAGCTACGGTGGCTAAAACGGGACAAACATCGTCGTAGTGAGCCAGAGTAAAACAAGCCACAGCTAACATGGAGTACCACAGTCCATTATAAACCACATCATGGATAAAGTTTACAAAGCCATAGTCAGGTGAGGATCAAGGGTCTTAATATATAATATAATAATATTGGTCTGAGCTGTCGACACAATAGTAATCAGCTGATTGTCTCACGAACGTAACCAGCACTTTCTCCCCACATAGCAAACCCATAATACAGCGAGGGAGTAGAACCACATGAAACTATGCAACTATAATTTTTTCTAACAGGGTAGTAAAAGTTTAGCTGGCTAATATGAGCTGTTACTGTGGCTGAGCTGGTTAAAGCCTTGTTTATACTCGACGCGTCCGCATGAGCCCAAAGGTGCGTGCGGCAAAAATGATGTGATTGTAATAACAGCACGCGTGCCTCCGCATCCCAATAGACACCACTTATTACACACAATAGCCTTTTTTCTCTGATTTTGGAAACTCGATCGACTTAAAATGCTTCCAAGATCGACGGGTTGGTGATTCCTGTAACTGTTTTCCGGTCAATGACAAGAGTAGCCTACTAATCAGCCGTCTCACAACGTAACCAGCACATTTATCCCCACATAGCAAAGCCATAACACAGCGAGGGTGAAGAATTAAGTTACATGAAACAATCCAACTACATATTTACACCACTGACAAGGGAAAACACTCACGGTGTTTATGACTAGCTGCTTCTAGCTTTCTGCGGCTTCTCTTCAAGGTAGTGACGAAACGCGCTCTGTAACGCTGTTTGTTCGCTGTCGGCTACGGTAGAAATATGACGTCATAATATGGCGGCCTTCATAGAAGGGGATTCCCGCGCTTATGTAGATATAAATGCCTAATTCTAAGGTAATAAAAACATTACAGTTTATTAAGTAAGTTCTTTATACACAACTGAACACATAGTTATGGATGTCATATTGCATTTCTGTTAATAAATAGTCAAAAATGTTACACACTGCACCTTTAAATAACCTTAATCGTTGTTAAAGACGAGACTCTCACAAAAACTGACACGGGCGTGCTATATTTCACACCAAAATCAAAAGATAATGGTTTTGCATATGTAAAACTAATCCCATTTTTTGGATTAATAAGGAAAAGCTTTTCTAAACCATCATGGTGAACAGTGCGTATCTGAAGTGTCTCAGCTGAAGGAAATAATATATTATTTATCGTCTTTATTATGTCGGCCAAATTTTCTTATCTGGACGATTACGATAACACTAAAAATGGACATATACCGGCCGATATATCGTACATCCCTATATAAAATGCTAAATATTATATTTTATACTATTATTTTTAAACTATTAATATTTTGAATATGCTTTTAGTTTTATATTTTTAGTTTGCATTTTTTATTTAGTTTGTCTTTTTAAACATTTTCTATTTAGCTTTAATTTATTTTTATTTGAGTAATTTAGTACTTATTTAATTTCAGTTAGTTGCTAGTCTTCTAAGTGTTTCATCTAATATTTATATTTTATTTTATTTCAGCATTGTTTCAATGAACAAAAAGTTTAATTTTTAGTTTTTATTTTAGTTAACAATAGCATGGATGCCAGCCCGAACCCCGCCCACAACATTTTTTGGTCGGGAAGTTTGGTCTGGACTCGATCCATTACGGAGTAATTATGATTGGTTCAGAAATCGTTGGGCCAATCAAATTGCAAGTACTCCGTGAATCCTTAAATTCTTTTTGCAACACCGGCAAAGATCGTTAAGACTCATTATTTTTTTAATACTTTTTCCAGAGTGCGTGCAGTTGAGTTCTGTTGACAACTATGCGTCGCTCAGCATACGTCACTTACTGCGTTGCTCTGATTGGTTGTCGGTCTATCCAATTGATTGCAGAGGTTTTTTCCTGGTTCGGTTAAGACACGCCTCATAATCAAAGCCCTATGGAGCAATATCAGACTAGAATATGAGTATGACGAAGTCAGGCTAATCATCACCACCACTAACGAAAACCGATTCATTTGTTTTGGTAGTTTTTAAAAATTGCAAATGGTTCAGAACTAGAATTGGTTTCCGATTTCCAGCCGTAATGAATTTGAGCAGGACTTCAAACATGACTTAATATCTGGTTAATATTTTTTCATTTTGCTGGTAACTTTACAGTAAGCTTCCATTCAGTATGTTAACATTTGTTTATTACATTAGTTAAAATGAACTTACTTTACTTCTAAAGCATTTATTCATCTTAATTAATGTTAGTTTGCTAACACATTATTAAAATCAAAAGTAGGATTTGTTGATATTATTTAGCTCACATGAGCCAACATGAACTAACATTGAACAGTTGTATTTTTAATTAATATTAATGTTAACAAAGATTAAAAATACTGTAACGCGTGAGTTGCTCATTGTTAGTTAATGCATTAACAATCATTAACTAATGGCACATTTGTGTAAATTGTTACCATGATTTAGCTGGCTGTTGTGTTTACATTGGCACATGTAGCACAGATGCTTCCTGGTTGCTAAACCAGATGCCAAACTGGATTTGCTTGTTGATCCTGGTTTAACCGGCTCCTCCTCCATTTCTAGGTCAAACATTCATCTAACATGTAAACCAAATGTCCTCATATTACTTGTTTTTTTGTGAGATACAGTGTCTGCCTACATGAAATATGAGGACATTTGGTTTACATGTTAGATGAACGTTTGACCTAGAAATGAAAACTGCTATTATGTATTCGCCCTCATGTCTTTCAAACCCATATGGTGTTACATGTTTTTCTGGAACAATAAATGAGTAATAGTGACAAATCTTCATTCAGATCTTTCCACATAACAACAATTTATAGAGACCACGTCCGTCAAGCTACGGAAAGAACAATAAAAAGTAACATTTGATTGAGTGAAATTCGGAAGACTAATTCGCCACTGGTTCTCTGTTGAGATTTTCCCATGGGTGTTTTATGAGGAAAATAAGGTGGTGAACACAACGGACGATTTTTGTTTACAGTACTCTACAGTTTAAATTACACACACCCACACCACAGATGTTCTTATCTAGTTGCTTAGAAACATACAATTTAAAAAAATAAAAACAGCTGCAAAATTCACATTTTCGATATGGGTGTGGAGTAAAACATTCAAGCATCGCCAAGACATGTTTACCTCAGACCTTATTTTACTCATAAATTTATAAATCTCATTTTAAAACCCCATAGGGAAATCTTGAAGGAACCAGCGGGAAATTAGTCTTCCTGGTTTTGAAGTCACCCTTGCTATATCCAAAGAATAAAACGTTAACAAAAGCTTCTTAAATATCTCATTTATTGTTGCACAAAAAACAAACAGATATTGTATGGGGTTATAACAACACGAAGATGAGTAAATAATGACACATTTTTGATTTTTGGTCAAATATTCTTTTAAAGAGCTGTGTGTGTGTGTGTGTGTGTGTGTGTGTGTGTGTGTGTGTGTGTGTGTGTGTGTGTGTGTGTGTGTGTGTGTGTGTGTGTGTCTGTCTGTCTGTCTGTCTGTCTCTCTGTGTGTGTGTCTCTCTCTCTCTGTGTGTGTGTGTGTGTGTGGTGTGTCTGTCTGTCTGTCTGTCTGTCTCTCTGTGTGTGTGTCTCTCTGTGTGTGTGTGTGTGTGTGTGTGAGTGTGTGTACTTGCACAACTATCTTTGTATCCAGTTTGGACGCGCTCGGTCGCGGACCGCAGCAAACGTGCCCAGTGTGAAAACTAAGTTGTGATGGGTTAGGGTTAGGGTAAGGAGCTAGAGATTGCTTTGTGTCAATAATTGTCCTCACAAATATAGATACAAGAGTGTGCGTGTGTTCGTGTTTTAATGGGCTCCTTGCACGTAACTACTTCCTTACCGGAAATGCGGCCTCGTCTTTTCCGGCGCTATTCTACACTATGAGATGAGATGTTTACAAGAGTTGCCGAAACTTACAATAACGGACGTATATCGCCTTTGTAAGTCCTCCTCCAAATCACCTACCAGCAAATTAGAGAGAAGGGCTTAAAATTTATGCCTCTTCATATATCCACGGATATGAAGGTAAGTCTATATATCTCAAACTTTATGGCTTACGTTAGTTTGCTAGCTTACATTAGGCTAATAAACAACCCCGGGCTGACAGAATATGCGTATTATAATGTTGTACTGTTCTCTTACGAGAGGTTCTCTCGTATTGCGTAAGCTAGCTTACGCTACGGGAAAGATTCCATCTTTCTGAGAAATTGAAGCCAAAAAATTATCCTATAATTTTGTATCCATTGTCAACGCAGTTCAGCTGCAGCAGACCATGAGAGGGCTAGCTAGCCGCTCATTGGTTCGCTCACGGAGAACTGCTTAAGCCTATGAGGGAGCGCGAGTGAACCCGCGACCAATGAGAGTCTGTCTCGCTCTCAATACGTCACCGCCCGCCGAAACGGGTGTGGACGAGACTATAAATATCCCGAAATAGGCTGAATAATCTGATTTTTCATCCTTCAGCGACGCACCTGCATCTGCTGATCCTGAGAGAGAAGCCGTCGTCGTCGAAAAGGCACCTTCTAGCGAGCGTTTGGGAGACTGAGGAAGCCGGCCGACTTCGCCACCTTCAGCCGTCCTGTGAGCTAGTGCCATCCGACGGAGTGTATCCTTTACTCAGAGTTTTCCTTATTGTATCTAAAAGAGCGAGCGTCTTTTTAAAGATGTCTCGGAATTCCTGCGGCTCCTGCCGCGCTCCCCTCGAGGCTGGAGACCGCCACGTCATCTGCGCCCTCTGCCTCGGACCGGAGCACGCCGAAGTCGCCCTCGCCGATGGCGGCTGCGACTTCTGCGATACAATGCCTATGTTGACCCTGCGGGCTCGACTGTTGGCTGCAAAAAATGCTCCCAAGCCGCCTCTGTCTGCGCCGCGGAAGAAGAAACGCCGCGCTCAGAGGCCGCCGGAGCCCCAGCAAGAAGCGTTCATTCCGCCGGAGCCTGTAGCCTCCCGCTCTCCTTCTCCGCCGCTTCCGGACGAACAGTTGCCGCCGAGTGGCCGCTCTGTTGCCTCCGATGACGCCGCGGACATCAAGGACACTTGTTCGCTTCTCGCTTCCGACAGTGAGGATTGGTCCGGTTCTCAGGTCTCCTCGAACCGCGAATCTTCCAGGACTCGCGCTGGCATTGAAGGAGAGCTAATGCGCCTCCTCACACAGGCCGTTGAGCGCCTCGGTCTCGATTGGTCTCCTCCCCCCGAGCAGACCATCAACCGCATGGACGGCAGCTACCTCCGCCAGCGCTCGACTCCCGCTGCCAAACGGGCTGCGCCCTTCCTGCCCGAGCTACACGCTGAGCTCTCAAAGTCCTGGAATGCCCCGCTCTCTGCCAGATCTGGCTCTGACTCTTCCACCCCGCTCCGCGTTGTGGACAGAGCCGCAGAGAAGGGCTACCTCGCCATCCCTCCTGTGGAACACTTGGTCGCCGCACACTTATGCCCGCCCTCTGCTAGATGGCGCTCTTCACCTGTGCTTCCCTCGAAAGCCTGCAGAGCGACTTCAAGTTTTCACGGCCACGCATATTCAGCCGCCGGCCAGGCAGCGTCTGCACTCCACTCGATGTCCGTGCTGCAAATTCTGCAAGGCGAGTTGCTGCGTGAGTGGGATGAGGGCGGAAAGAACCCCCCTTCTGTTGCGGATTTGAGAAGCGCCACGGACCTTGCCCTTCGCGCCACAAAGTCTGCTGCTTCAGCCCTGGGGAAATGCATGGCCGCCATCTGTGTGTCTGAGAGACACCTATGGCTCACTCTCGCCGACATGGGAGATTCCGAGCGCGCGCCCCGCTCTCTCCAGCCGGCCTCTTCGGATCTGCCGTCACGGGTATCGTCGACCGCTTCTCCGAAGTTCAGAAAGCTTCTCAGGCCATGAACCTCTTTCTGCCTCGTCGCGCTAGCTCCTCTGCAGGCCGCCCACGTGATCAGCCTCCTGCACGAGCCCCACCCCAGCGCACAGCTCAGCACAACCAGACTGCTCAGCGACGCCAGGGCGGCCGCCCGCGTTCCCGCTCTGACAGCCGTCACAGGCCGCCGCCTCCTCGGGGGCCTCGGCCTAGAATCGCGCTGAAACCTGAGCAACCAAAGTCTGCCTAGCACAGCTGAGAAGAAAAAGACGGCGCTCTCCCGGTGCGGCCGGACCGCCGTCAAAGATTCGCCCTCTGTTAGTCCTGTTAAACTACTGTGAACCCAGAAGCAGTGTCACTGCTCCGTTCAGAGATAGCAAGCCTGTTGTGCAAGAGGGCTATAGAGAGGGTGCCTCTGGCTATGAGCGAGTCGGGGTTTTACGGCCGTTATTTTCTTGTCCCCAAGAAAGACGGCGGTCTCAGACCAATATTAGACCTCAGATCTCTGAACAAAGCTCTCGTAAAGAGACCGTTCAAAATGCTCACTATCAGGAAACTCCTCGCGCATGTGCGCTAGGGGGACTGGTTCATATCTCTAGATCTGAAAGATGCATACTTCCAGATCCAGATAAATCCCCTTCACAGGCCATTCTTACGTTTCGCCTTCGAAGGCCAGGTTTATCAATACACCGTCCTACCGTTCGGCCTATCCCTGGCACCCCGTACGTTCACGAAGTGCATGGATACGGCGCTCGCCCCCCTGCGGAGTCAGGGGCTGCGAATACTGAACTACTTGGACGACTGGCTGATTTTGGCACAATCTCAGAGAGAGTTACTGTCTCATCGTACAGTTCTCCTCGACCATCTGAAAGCTTTGGGCCTCTCTGTCAACTGGACAAAGAGCGTACTACAACCCAGTCAGACTATCTCCTTCTTGGGTATAGAGCTGGACTCGGTTATGATGACGGCGCGTCTGTCGACGCAGCGCGCGCACCGTGTGCAGCGTCTCGCCGCATCCTTTCAGATGAACAGACTCACGCCTTTGAAAACTTTTCAGAGAGCGTTGGGTTGTATGGCCTCAGCCTCCGCGGTACTCCAGCTGGGGTTACTGCGCATGCGCCCGCTTCAGCTCTGGTTGAAGAGCCGTGTGTCTCACCGAGCGTGGTCCACGGGCCACCAGCTGATAAAAGTAACGCAGACCTGTATCACAGCTCTGCAGCCATGGTCAGTGGCAGAATGGTTTCAGCGGGGCGTTTCCATGGGGACAGTTTCACGCCGAAAAGTCATCTCGACAGACGCCTCCAACACGGGTTGGGGGGCGGTCTGCGAGGGCTCACCGGCCTTCGGCCCCTGGTCAGCTCAAGAGAGCCTCCTTCACATAAACTGTTTGGAGATGTTGGCGGTCGAGAACGCGCTCATGCGTTTTCTCCCGCGCATTCAGGGCCACCACGTGCTGATCCGTTCGGACAATATAGCCGTGGTCTCTTATCTAAACCGTCAGGGCGGAGTCAGATCCAGGAATCTTTTCCAGCTGACCGAACGCATCTTGGTTTGGTCTCAGTGTCACCTGCTCTCGCTCAGAGCGACGCACGTGCCGGGACATCTGAACGACGGTCCAGACAGCCTGTCCAGGAACCCCATTCCCCCCAGGGAATGGTCCCTGCATCCTCTTACAGTTCAGAAACTGTGGCGTCTATTCGGCAGAGCAGAGGTGGACCTCTTCGCCTCGGCGGAGAACACCCACTGCCCAATATTTTTCTCAAAGAGCGAGGACGCGCTAGCCCAAACCTGGCCCAGCCGCCCGCTTTATGCTTTCCCTCCGGTCTCTCTGCTACCGCAGGTGCTCCAGAGAATCAGAGAAGCGCAGCACTCGGTGCTCCTCATAGCCCCGCGCTGGGAGGGTCAGACTTGGTTTCCGGAGCTCACGCAGCTGTCACAGACAGCGCCGTGGCCCATTCCAGTCAGAGCAGATCTCCTCTCCCAAGCTCGCGGCACGATCTGGCATCCCCACCCAGAGCGCTGGGCGCTACACGCGTGGGTGATCAACGACTACCCGTTGCTTTGCCAGAGGGAGTGTTAAACACGATCATACAGGCTAGAGCGGCTTCTACCAGAAGGCTCTATGCGTCAAAATGGTCTGTGTTCTCAAAGTGGTGCACCGAAAAGGGTCTGGACCCACGGTTATGCGAGGTTCCCTCCTTGCTAAATTTTCTCCAAGAGATGCTGGACAAGGGCAGATCCCCGTCCACTCTTAAGGTGTATGTGGCAGCCGTCGCGGCGTTTGCTGAACCCCGGCGCGGCCAGTCACTGGGCAAAGATGGGTTGGTAGTCCGCTTCCTCAGGGGAGCTAGAAGGATGAACCCCCCTCGCCCCCCTTCGGTGCCGATTTGGGACCTTTCCATAGTTCTTGATGCTATGAAAGCTCCCCCATTCGAACCGTTAAGCACCGTGGACCTAAAGCACCTGTCGCTTAAGACCGTTTTTCTACTCGCGCTCGCGTCAGTAAAACGGGTGGGAGACCTACACGCGCTGTCCACCAGCGCGTCCTGTCTTGAGTTTGGTCCTAATGACTCCTTAGTCGTTCTCAAACCTAGGCATGGCTATGTCCCCAAAGCGATCGGTACCCCGTTCAGGGCACAAGTTATAGCCCTATCGGCTCTGCCTGCATCCGATAGCGAAACTGATTCTAATCTCCTATGTCCGGTCAGGGCCCTGAGATTATATGTTACTCGCACTGCTCCGGTCAGACGATCCGAGCAGCTTTTTGTTTCGTTCGGTGGGCGCACCAATGGGTTGGCCTCCTCGAAACAGTCTCTATCTAGATGGATTGTCGATGCCATTGCAGCAGCATACGCATCTAAAGACCTGCCATGCCCTCTGGGCATCAGGGCTCATTCCACTAGAGGCATGGCCTCATCGTGGGCATGGTCCAGCGGAATTTCCATTCACGACATTTGCGAGCTCCGAGCTCGCTCTGTTCCCTCTCCATAATGTGCTTATGTACTTCACAATCACCGGCCCGCTCCGCTGGCCTTTTGTCACAGGTACATATATTCATTCCCACTTACAGAGTTCCCCGGGGTCCCCCCCTGGGACTAATAGTGGATGCTTAGCACGCACGGCGTTGACCAGGTGTTCCCGTAGCGTAAGCTAGCTTACGCAATACGAGAGAACCTCTCGTAAGAGAACGAATCGGTTACCTAACGTAACCTCGGTTCTCTCTAGATGAGGGAACGAGTATTGCGTTCCTGGCCGTGCTTGTGCTACTGGCGATTTTCGCTTCAGTTATGAAAAACCAGATTATTCAGCCTATTTCGGGATATTTATAGTCTCGTCCACACCCGTTTCGGCGGGGCGGTGACGTATTGAGAGCGAGACAGACTCTCATTGGTCGCGGGTTCACTCGCGCTCCCTCATAGGCTTAAGCAGTTCTCCGTGAGCGAACCAATGAGCGGCTAGCTAGCCCTCTCATGGTCTGCTGCAGCTGAACTGCGTTGACAATGGATACAAAATTATAGGATAATTTTTTGGCTTCAATTTCTCAGAAAGATGGAATCTTTCCCGTAGCGTAAGCTAGCTTACGCAATACTCGTTCCCTCATCTAGAGAGAACCGAGGTTACGTTAGGTAACCGATTCGTTTTCTAGTATTAGGCGGAAAATGTCTACATTGTGTATGTACGCCTTCAAACCGGAAGAGAGCGAGCCGTATTTACCCATTGTGGATATGACGTCAGGTTGCTATGTGCAAGTAGCCCATTGGATTTAGTTTGTAAATCCCAGTCGTGACCTGGCTGAAATCCCAGTTTCGCCGAGTGTCTCATTAGCTTTTCCTTTTAGCAACATTTTGTCTGGAAAAAATACCTAGGGGTCATGATATCATAAACATATGTTTACAGTAGTCTGACAAATCCTAAAATCAATAATTTTAAAGGTCAAATGGTGAGCCAGTGTCCACACAGCTCCTTTAAAGGTCACATGGTTTCTTATGATTGCTTAAATGGCTAAATTTCACATCGATTCATATATTTTTATCAGTTTAACCCTCAAACTTTCTACGCACTGAATTGATCGCGTATAACAATATGAAGAATTTGCATTTGTTTGAAGAATATGTTTTCTTTGCTAAGGTGGGTGGTTGTCTAGGTGTTGCCAAGCTGATTTGCTAGATGTATGAGTCCTTCCTCGAGTCTTCAATGTATGAGCTGTAGTAATAGTAATAGTGACGTATGTTGCACTAATGATGCGTCGTCTTGTTTTCCAGTCCGTGGCTTTGAAACAGAGGAGCAGTTCGAGGAGTTTGTGAAAACTGACCTAGAGTCAGACCAGATCTTGGCAGCCATTGTGTTTGAGCATCCTTTCAGCCACGACGATGAGCCTCTTCCTCTGCAGGTGAGACTCTCAGACCTGATGGGCATTAGCATTTCTCTGAGCTGACAACCAATCACAGCCAATCTTCCTGTCAGCCAAGATCAACCTGTACAACTGCATACGGAACGCTTTGAATTCTTTGTGTGGATGAATCTCATGAAGAAATGTATATGTATTTCACTTCAACATCAGATGAAAAAAAAAAACATTACACCATTTATTATTATTTAAATACAACTAATTTAATTTAGTATATATCATGATTTTATTGCATAAAAATTTTAATTATTTTTTGCATAAAGAAAATGAAGCATTTTTTTTTGCATTGTAACAATATTTGCAAGAAATTGCATGATAATTAAACATATTTTCACCTCAAATTCTCAGTGATGTAAATTCAGAACTATATAAGCTTATATATAAAGTCATAATTGCAAGATATAGTCAGGATTGCATGATATAAAGTCAGAATTGCGAGATATAAAGGCTAATATATATATATATTATATATATATATATATATATATATATATATTATTTGATTATTTGACAAAAAAAGCTTCCATAAAAACACCATGTTATTTATTTATAATAATTCCAATATATTTAATTTTTAAATTTTTAATTATTTGACGAAAACAAGCTTCCATAAAAACACCATGTTATTTATTTATAATAATTCCAGTATATTTAATTTTTTTATTTTTTATTATTTAATCATTTGACGAAAACAAGCTTCCATAAAAACACCATGTTATTATAATAATTCCAAGTAATGAAATCTATTTAAAACGTTTTTATTTTTAGAATTAAAAAAAGTTTAAATTGTATTTACATTTCATTTACATCATTATTTTTTATATACTTGTGTTAAAAAAAACACAATTTTAACAAGATTTCAGTAATGAAAATTGGGGGGAAATAATTAACAAAAATTATAGTGATCCAAAAAAATGGGATTAGTTTTACATATCCAAAACCATTTTCTGTTGATTTTGGTGTGAAATATAGCACGCCCGTGTCAGTTTTTGTGAGTCTCGTCTTTAACGATTATTACTTAAAGGAAAGAAATGTTCTTTTCTGAGCATTTGAGGGCAAAATAACCGGTTTTCCACAGAAGTGAAAAGTGCAGAGTCAAATGTAGCTGGAAGAATCAGGCTTAAGTGCTTTAGCAGCAAATGGCCTCAAACCATGTTCATGTCTCGGGCGCCTGCTCGAGTGTCTATGAACCACTGATTCTTCCAGCTGACGCCGTTTCAGCCATTTTGAGATGCACTTCTTGAGTTTCCTCCATGTGTCTAATGTACAAATGAGGTCTGGTCTCTTCTCATAAGGACATGAGTGAATCATCTCTCATGATGAAAGCTTGCGAGTCCGTCGCTGAGGGTTTAATGAGTTTACTGCATCTGCATCCGTGATGAGGGCATTTCTGTGTATAGGGTTCATAAAATGTATGTTTTTATAACGCTTAACTTAAGAATGGTTTTACGAATGATTTACATAGAAATTAGTTTTCCTCATGTTAAATGAAGCTCAAAATAAAATACATGAAATAGATAAAAATACAGGTGAACAATTAGGGCTGCATCTATTCATCAAAATAATAATTAAATACTCAGTCTCTTTATTTTACAGTAACATTTTACAACGGTATAATATTTCTTATTTTGTTTAACATTTATGTTTAATAATAATATCACAATTTGTTTTTCATTTTACAGGTAAATTACAACGCAATTTCTTTATTTTACAGTGAAATATTACAACAGTCCTATTACAACAATATTTTTATTTAGTTGTAATAGTAATAATAATAGTTATTATGATTATTACTATTATTATTTACTCAGTCTTTTTTTCCAGTTAAATATTATTATATAAATGTTTATTTTTTAAATATTTTTTATATAATAATAAGAATAATAATACATTTAGTGTTTATTTTATGAACAATAACAATTCTTATATTTTACAGTGAAATATTACAACTGAAAGATCTTCATTGATCTTGATTTTTCCTTAATATCCTAATGATTTTTGGCATAAAAGAAAAATCAATAATTTTGACCCATAAAATGTATTGTTGGCTATTGCCACAAATATACCCGTGCTACCGTGGTTTTGTGATCCAGGGTCACTTTTGTCTAATATTTTTATTTAGCATTAATAATAATAATAATAGTAATATTAAAAGAAATACTCCATTTCTTTATTTTATAGTTACATTTTACAACATAATTTCTTATGTTGATATTTAGTAATAATAATAATATTATTAATAATAATAATCATTATTATTCATTTATAGCCTTATTGATTATTTTAAATTGCCAAATTGTGCTGCCCCGCAAACATGTTTTTTTAATATCATACTTAAAATCCCAATCTGAATATTTATCACAAAAATTACAAATAGCAGCCCTAAAAATAATTCATTAAAAAGTACAAGACACATTGAACTTCAACCCCTCACAGCTTTGTTAATGTCAAATTAACTGTTACATGTGCTCTGAAGTATATATTGAGCAATATTTAATATTATCTGATGTGGTAACCATAAGGTTGTATGTTCAAACCCTGTAAGAGTTGCTCGATGTGCTGTTAACCAAGACACTCATGTTACTCCAGAGGAGTAATAGATGAACTCTTAATCCACATTGTACAAAACTCATATGCTAAGTAACCCTTGATGGCATGTGTGGCAGGTCAGCTATCACCTGCGCTTCACGTACAGCCCCAGAAACGCTCCGGCCCAGGAGAAGACCGAGTTCAACCCCAACAATGACCTGGACTGGCACACACTCAGCCTGTTCCCGCTGTTCCAGCTGCCCGGGCCCAGAGAACAACACGAGCCAAAAGGCGGCACGCCAGGTCAGTCAGCACTCATGCATTGTGGGAAATGTTGGTGGTAAGGTAACACGAACCCAGCATAAGTCAAGTCAAGTCACCTCAGATGTAAAGTACTTTTTTTTTATTCACTTCCCGTTCCAAAGATCATTAGTTATTATCTTAGGGGCCGCTAACACTACACAGTTTTAACTGAAAACAGAAAACTTGTAATGCGTTCTGGCCGTTCATTTGCACGACAACGGTGTTTGGCGGCTCGAGAACACAAACTTTGGAATAGGTTCCAAGTTTTTGAAACATTTTTAAAAACGTTATCATCTCCGTGTAAACTTCAAAAACGTGAATCTGTGAAAGCGCTGCATATTACATGTTCAGCAGGTATGTGCACAGGCGCGTAGTCTTTCTTTACAAAGTGACATCGCCAAATTACTTGTCTGACCTTCATAATACAGAATTTGTAGTCGTTTCCGTGGATAAGCAACTTACAGGTCATCGATTTAATGTTAAACTAAAATTAGCATGCAAAATGAGTCAATGCATGCATTTCCCTGGAAGGGTGAATGTATGTGCAGTGACTTCTGCTAAATGTTTATTTTTCATGCTTTCAATTATATGTTTCAAAGCTAACAGCCATAAAACTACATTAAAAAGCTCTGTAATCAAGAATCGCCCATTAACATGCAAATTAGACCCGGAAACTTCTTAATGTGTGATTGAACAGACTTGATACCATCTTTACTGTAAGTTACCGTTAACAGATGAGATAAACCGGCCTGTTCTCTCTTCTCTGCTTCTTTAACGATCTCCCAGGCTTCCCGTGATGGTGCTAGCTATTGATTAGGAAGTGATTTGGTTGGTTATCATTCCCTTTGGCTGATGGCCGACAGCTTCAAAACGCCTACAGCATGTCTGTTATTATTAATCATGAGCGCTGCGTTAGCATCTGATCTTTGATGACTGTCAACCTCTATTTTTGGTACAGCGCTTCAAAATTACAGCTTGATCTCTGCTTCCACGACTCTTCACTCTTCAACGTCATCCTTTCATCTGCATTTAATTGCGTTGAGTTGCTTCATACTGGAAGTGCAAAAGACCTCAGAGCTTGTGTTTTGATCTTCAAGTATGGCTTGGAAAGCCATTAGGAGCGAGGACTTTTGAATGAATGTCTACGCTTTGAGAAATAAAGCTCTATGAAGCTCAAGATAAGTATTATAGGTGTTTTATATAAGCTTAACGCCTTCATGGCTATGTGTTTTTTTCTGCGTCGTGGCTGATTTGTAGATTGTACCCCAAAAAATAGGTGTGCCTTTTATATTTCCCTTATTGCTGGTCATTTTTGACAGATAAGAACACAAGAGTGGCTATTTTTTTAAGAGCATTTAGCGTTTTCGAATCGTTTTTGTTCGCACAGCAAGTGTCATAAAAGTCACAAAGTTGTGAAGAAGTAATAGGGGTGTAACGGTACATGTATTCATCCCAAACCTTCACTGTACGGATGTCACGGCTCTGTACATACAGTCAGACGATTCAATCCAGAAGGGGGCGTGTGCGGTAATGCAACGCTGTTTGCTAACCATCACAACAGGAAAAAGCAGCAGAAGAAGAGATGATCTACCCACCAACCCAAAACAATAGTTCAGATGGCACGCAAGAGTTTGCTAGTAGCTTATACGCTGAGTTTCAATTCTTTATTGTGACACGCTCCACAAACTTCATGGAAAGAAAACCGTGATGGCAGAAAGCGGCATCCTGTTTGTTTTCTTTATTTTACAAAAGCACAATGTTTTGTTTTTATTGTGTGTTTCGAATGATGCTTGCTTATCTCTCTATTTGACCATAAATTACTAAGTATTTAAGGTTGTTTCTGCTGTTATAATGGGACAAAATCATTAGACATTGTGCCGGTTTGTGTCGTGGAAGTCCAGTGATGAAATATACGTGTCCAGGAAATGTGACTCAATGCCGCCTCACTCGCCGTCACCCCATGGAAAGGTGAAGTAGGATCAGATGTACAGTAGATGCCACTTTTTGCATTGATCTTTGTGCATCCGCCATTGTCACAGCTGAAAGCTGTTTAAATTATCATTTTTACAGCCATTTTTGAGTTATTGCTTGTGGCGTTGTGTGCTGTAAAATTGGATACATTTTGTAAAAAAAAAATAAGGTTAGTGAGTGCATTAATTTCACTCTGAAATCATTTTAACATGTATATCGTTTACATCTTATGACTTTGTAATAGAAACAGTGGATATTTTAATGTTAACGGATTGGCCACATTCGTTTCCATTGCAAGTGTTTCACTGTAAACCAAATTTTGGCTTTTTTATTTGGTTGATTGTACCAAAATATCTTTGAATCAAGTCCACTTTTTGTGTGTTCACATAGCAAGTGTGACAAAAGTCACCAAGTTGCATACCCTTTAGATTAATTAAAACATAAAAACAACAAATGGTTATCAACAAATGCTGTCAATTGAGCATCACTTTAAAGTAACACCACAAACATTTCCTCTTCGGTCGCTCTACTGGTTGGAAACGAAATTGTCCATTGCCGCTGTCGTAAATAATTTAGCCTACCGTCGCACGCACGCTTGCTGTTTATCCAGCACCGGCTTTAGAATGAACGATGTCTACAGACAAGGTAGAGTATGTTACATGATTTCATGAAAGGATGATGTATTGCGACATCAGAAACGAAGAAAAACGAAATAATGACTATTGTAGCGCTTGACGTAAAGCAGTCGAATTTTGTAGTTCTTTTTGTGCACGGGTTCCTACCCGAACCCCGAAGTTACATAGTGCCAGTAAAAGCGACACAGACCCCGTCAGGCTATGGCAGACGTGTCATTTAACTTATTTTAAGTCGATGTACCATCACAAGGGTCTTGGAAATATATTATGAAGGTTGAAAAACTACATAGTGTTACTTTAACAGAGCTCAGAATTTCCCTTTAACAGAAATCTCCTCCATTCCTTTGATTCAGTCATGGACCCTTCATAGTACCGTATCTTTCTCTTCGACACCTCTTGACAGGTTATTACCGCGAGGGTTTCCTGCAGGTGCAGCACGTGGTGGACCGAGCCATCATGAAGGCCTACAACAGCACGTCTGCGGCGGCCCTCTTCAAGCAAACAGAAGTGCTGCTTTCCCGTTTCCCTTACCCAGCGTTCATCTACGACGTCTTCATCCTGGCCATCCAGAACCAGCTGCCCCTGCTGCTAGTGCTCAGCTTCACCTACACGTCTCTGAACATCGTCCGCTCTGTGGTCCAGGAGAAGGAGAGGAAGCTGAAGGTGAGGAACTCGTTGTGTTGAAAGAAGCTAGATCATGTTGGATTTGATGCAAGAGAACTGACACTGTAATTGTCTTGTGTTTATTGCAGGAGTACATGCGCATGATGGGTCTCAGTAACTGGTTACACTGGAGCGCCTGGTTCCTCATGTTTTTCCTCTTCCTTTCCATCTCCATCTTCTTTGTCACTGTGCTCCTATGTGTCAAGGTAAACAGAGGCACGTTGGTGATGCAACCTGTTCTTTAAGTACCTCTTGCTTCTAGAAATATAATGTTTGCATTCCTTTTTGTTTTTGAACTCTTTTACGAGTAAACTTTGGTTCTGTTTATATCCAGAACAAGTTCTACTTGTTCCACAAAAACACTAAAACCCCTTTTTTTCATGATATTTAGTTCTGTTAACATTTCTTTAACATTTACATTTTTTACTCTTAAAGATACAGTACGCATTAAATTTCCCCCCCAGAATTGTATTTTTTTTAAATGCATTTTTAAGGTGTTACTGTAGTATAAATTTAATATGACAAGAATCGCTAATGAAATCGCTTTACAATAAGGTCCTATTAGTTAACAATGGTTAATGCATTTACTAACAATGAGCAAAACATTTGTTACAATATTTATTAATCTTTGTGAACCTTAGCTAATAAAAACTTTTTGTTGTAAGATCCTGTCAACTGAGGTCCATTAAATAGTATTAGCAGATACAACTTTTGATTTTAATAATGTTTTAGTAAATGTTGAGATTAACATGAACTAAGATTAATTAATGCGTTAGAAGTATTTGTCATTGTTAGTTTGTGTTAAATAATGTTGTTAACTAATATTAATAAATAGAACCTTATTGTAAAAATTGACAGAAAAGGAAAAAATAACAGATAAGAAATAGGAATAATTACTAAAATATAAAACACTAACACAACACTTAATACAAAGCTTATTATGTACATGTATAAGTCAAATAAATACGTGTATAAAACTAAAAAATAAAACGCTAGACTATAAAGTTGTTTTCTTTAATTAGTAATTTGCATGTATTATATGAAATTTGGCCATAATAATACAATTCTCTGAACCAATTTTTTTTTTTAAATACCTCAGCAGTAAATATGTCTAGAATATTTTCATTTATACGTTTCTGTACACGACATTTTAACTGAGGGAGTGCAATTAATTGTTAATAGATTCACTAAGGAATCTGAATCAGCAAGAAAAATGGGAATGAAAATCAGAATTGATTCCCATCTTTAGTATTCCATACTATTTGCTAGTTTTGCCAATCAATCAGTCATATGCAGGTAATGTGTATGTCTTGTTTTCTATCAGGTGAGTCCTAACGGATCGGTGTTGACCTACAGTGACCCCACGCTGGTGTTTTTCTTCCTGCTGGTTTTTGCCGTATCTACCATTAACTTCAGCTTCATGATGAGTGTGTTCTTCTCCAGGGGTGAGTTCTCCATCTACTCTTATTATCGCAGAATGTATTAGTCATTATGCTGTATTCTCTGTAGGACAATGATAGTGTACTTTTAAAGTGCTCAACTGAACACACACGCAGCGGTTTCTAATCGAGCAGGCTTATTTCGGTGTAAAATACAAAGCCTCATAATCAAGGGAAAGAGATAGTAGAACGAAGTGAACGAAGAGCAAGTAACCAAAGGAATGAAGGCATAAAATAGGACTTGTTCAGAATATCTTTGTCTAAATACGTGCACAAACATAATAAGTTACTCATTGTAACATTCACACTTCGCGTGCATGAAGCTTTTGAAAATCAGCTCTCCGTTGTGCGTAACCTGCTCTACTTCTTTCTTTTCTCTGCAAAATAAACCACAAACTGTGTAAATGCAGGTAACCAGCTGGGGGAAAGCGGTCAGGTTGCAGTTATTATTGAACCTTTTTGATGCTTGAAATGCTTTTAGTGAGTAAAGGCAGAACTCGCGGCTGGACTTCATTGCTTTCGATTGGTGCTTGTTGCACGGCGGCCCTCACTTGAGCTAATAATAAGATATACCTGATATAAGAGGAGACCATAGAGATTCATCAAGCTTTAAAGGAGTAGTTCACTTTTAAGAAAACTTTTGCTGATAATTTACTCACCCCCATGTCATCCAAGATGTCCACGTCTTTCTTTCTTCAGTCGCCTTGCTCTGTTCTGTGATGCGCGTTCGTGACTCTCCTGTTCGAACTCGTTCATCAAAATTAGCAAATCTTTTTTCGAGTCATGACTCGAAGGGTCCTAGATAAGACCCTTATTCATCGTCTGGAGTCGTTTAAAGCCCTTTGAAGCTGCACTGAAACAGTCATTTGGACCTTGAACCGTTTGGCTCCCAATGAAGTCCATTATATGGAGAAAATCCTGGAATCTTTCATCAAAAACCTTAATTTCTTTTCGACTGAAGAAAGAAAGACGTGGACATCTTGGATGACATGGGGGTGAGTAAATTATCAACAAAAGTTTTTTTTAAAAGTGAACTAATCCTTTAACTTTTCATCCTGATGAAAAGAAAGAATATAAAATCAGAGAGCTGTTGGTGTATAGACCTGCCGCTTTTAAGGTGGCATTTTGTTCACAACTTACTCATTATGGAAACTACACTGATTTGAGAGCAGGTCTTTTTGCTGGCAAAGGCCGTTATGTGTAGCTTGATGGAGAGTTTTTGCATTAAAGGGGATGTTATGCACCTTTTCAAAGTCTTGATTTTGTTTTTGGGATTTACTAGAATAGGGTTTAATGCTTGGATGTTAAAAAACTCATGATTTTCCACATATTTAACATTTTTGCCTCTTCTCAGCGTGTCAGTAACGCTCAAGGGGGTAATCCATCAGCCGGAAACTGAAGCTTCCCTTGGGCGCCGCCATTGTAGCAGACCATCACCTGCTGTTAGCATTCCATTGACTCCCATTCATTTTGGCGTCACTTTAACAGCGAATAACTTTACATCTGAGGCGTCCAAAGACTCCATTTGTCCATTATTTATTTCTAAAGAAACACGAAACGTATAAAAGGCTCCATTACTTTATATCTTACGTTATGGCCCCGTAGAAGCCCATTTTTGTAAAAATAGGCTAACGGTTGCATCATAACCGCGCAATTCTCTGTCGCACAATAGAGAAATGTGTCCATTTCTCTTACTGTCTATGGTAACGCTCTGTTTAGTTCCTGTCTCTATGAAGCTCCTCTTTCTGAAAAGCTTAATGTGCTCTGATTGGTCAGCTGGATCAGTGTGTTGTGATTGGTCAAGAATTTCAAGCGTGTTTCGCCCCTTTACCATAATCATGAAAATATCAAAATAATGGAAAAACATGTATACAATGTCTTGTTGTATTTTAAAGGGTAATTAAACTTGAGCATTTTACGACGCAGTTATCATTTTCACGTCCTAAGCCACGTTGTTTAAATAGCAAATGCATTTGCGCCCACCTGTCAGTCTGAAAACGAGATGTGTTTGAGCACATTGTTGGCAGTGCACGTTGCTATTTTGAGGCAACAGAAATAGACTGCGCAATTGAACAACGCAATATTTTTTTTTTTGTTATTTAAAGAGCGCGTTAATAATAATGTGCGCCTATAGGCGGGTCCACAATGTGCGTACACTCTGCTTATTACACACACAGGGACGGATTAAAAAACAAAGGATTACAATGTAAAAGATTATTATTGTGTGCATAAAGATATGGTGGAATCCGGCTTGTCCCGTAGATGGTCTGCTTGAGCTTTAACCTCGCGGACGAGCAGATCCGTTTCCTCTCTGGAGAAGCGTTCAGTCTTTCCACTATCAAATTCCGTCATGTAAATAGTGAATCTGCCATGGCGCGAGCGCAACTGGCTTTTAAAGGGAATGGGAGATGAGACTCTGATTGGTTTATTGCACGTTATGCCCAAAACACACCCATTACTCATTAAGAGAATAGGGACAACCCTTTTAGACCATGCTCCTGGCGCGCTTACCATTTTCCTGTTGTTTAACTAGCAAAAGGGGATTCGGACACGCCCTAAGTGCACTTGCCCACTGCGCTTTAGACCATGTGCTTAGATCGTAAAAAAAATGGGCCCTTAATCTTGCAGTCACTGTTTGAGAAGGTTTTATTTTTGTGGTTTTCTACAGCTGATATATGTGATGTAGAACAAGGTTGGCTGTTTTTTCTTCTGAAGTCGAATCTGTGTGGTTCAACGACTTATTTTATTCAAAAGCCTATAGAGACGTGTTCTCTTTTGGGTTTAGAGAGGCTGAAAATGAACCTTAATCAACATGTCCTGCTCTGCCTGTCTGTCAAGCCCATTCAAACCCCAAATGACATATTGTTGAGTTTGAAGAGGCTCTCCGCATCTAGGCATCCCTTTAAGATTTGAATGTAAAAATAGCCCAGTGTGTCATTTTCTTCCATTTGTTGAACAGCAGTCTCTCTCTCACTCTCACTCTATTGTGGCTGATTGACGTTCAGAGGAAAATATGTTCAAGGCCAGGGTTTGAACTCATTCACATCACATGTCCAATTTGTCCATCCTTCAATCTCAAACACTGAAACTCATGTTGGTGTGTGTATGTGAAGGAGAATGTCACATTCATCCAAACATTGAACATGTTACAAAAGATTTCAATTTCAAATAAAAGCTGCTCTTTTGAAATTTCTATTCATCAAAACATCCTGAAAAAATGTATCATGGTTTCCACAAAAATATTAAGCAACTGTTTTCAACATTGTTAAAATAAGAAATGTCTTTTGAGCATCAAATCAGCATTTTTGAGTCATTTCTAGAAAAGACAGGCTTCTGTACATTTCTCTCTGAATTTACAGTAATATAATGTGAAAAATAATGAATTATTTTTAAAAATAAATTAAACCATAAAAATAAGTACTATTTAAATATTAAAGTATTTATATACAATGGTAGTAGCCTATTTGTTTTGTTTGCTTTATTTAAATCTCCATAATTATTATATTATTTTAATTTTATTTAGAGAATCAAAGAAATAAAACATTTCCTTGCACTTTACGGTATGAGAATTTGTGAAATGTGCACACAATGCAAAATCATTTGAAAGATCTTGGAAAAAGGCATATTAAAGAAAAATATAATTTCATGTCTTTCTCTTTCAGTGTGTGTGACTTGAACATGTTCTTTTGATGTTTTCATATAATTCTAAGCAAATCCTAATTTCAGTGTCATTCTCTCCCAAAGCGAATGTGGCGGCAGCAGCAGGAGGCTTCCTCTACTTCATGAGCTACCTGCCGTACGTCTTCCTGTGGCCTCGATATGACCTGCTGTCGCACGCCCAGAAAGTCTCCGCCTGCCTCATCTCCAATGTGGCCATGGCCATGGGAGCCCAGCTGATCGGCATGTTTGAGGGCAAAGGTTAGGAGGTCGAGCTAAACATGACACTATAGTTGATCTGATAATGCTGCCATGCACCTGATGCTCATGTCTTATGTTGTCCTCAGGGACAGGCATCCAGTGGCATAACCTGTTTGATCCGGTAACAGTGGACGATGACTTCTCCATGGCCCAGGTGATCGGACTGCTACTTCTGGACGCTGTGCTGTACGGTCTGGTGGCCTGGTACGTGGAGGCTGTGTTTCCGGGAGAGTATGGAGTCCCTCTTCCATGGTACTTCTTCATACTGGTACGTATTTGACACGTGCACATTTGTCTATAGCCATATTTTCGGTCACCTATAAGCTGCATTGAAGACCTTAGGCCGGATTCACATCAATCTTATTTTTTTCTAAATTCTAAGAAGTTTGTAAGAATGTTCAAGTTCTTAAAGGGACAGGTCACCCAATTTTTTTTTTTGTTTTGTCATCATTTACTCCCCCTCATGTCGTTCCAAACCCATAAGATTTCTTCTTTTTAAACACACGAGTTAAGATGGTTGAAAGCTGCACTCCATATAAGTTTAATTTTTTGGCAAACTATCCCTTTGAGAAGTCTTAAAGGGATAGTTCACCCAAAAATGAAAATTCTGTCAGTAATTACTCTCCCTCATGTCGTTCCAACCCCGTAAGACTTTCGTTCATCTTCGGAACACAAATTAAGATATTTGTGATTAAATCTGAGAGCTGGATCACTCCTCCATAGGCTATTTCAATCTAAAGGATTGAAACTTGACAGCCCCGAAAAGTTATTAAAGAAATCGTTAAAAGAGTCCAACTGACTACAGCGCTCAATCTTAAGTTTAACCATATAGCCAATATATTCTGATCACTCTCTCTTGCTCTTTTTGCCATAACAAATAGAGTTACAACAGCCTGATAAAAAATAATATTAGATAAACAAGGGCCAAGAGCCAAACTAAAGCACACACTGATCACCATAATGGTGATCAAACTAAACATTTTTCATCAACATCCGAACATTGGATAATTCTCAATAAGAGTTTATGTACAGAAATAAAGTCAAACTGGTAAGTAGTAAGTGAGGCTGGTATTGCTGTTTGTGGAGTTGTCCACGTCCAGTGCCTGCTAGGAAACGTCCCACTTAAAGGGATAGTTCACCCAAAAATGAAAATTCTGTCAGAAATTACTCTCCCTCATGTCGTTCCAACCCCGTAAGACTTTCGTTCATCTTCGGAACACAAATTAAGATATTTGTGATTAAATCTGAGAGCTGGATCACTCCTCCATAGGCTTCTAAAGGATTGAAACTTGACAGCCCCGAAAATTTATTAAAGAAATCGTTAAAAGAGTCCAAGTGACTACAGTGGCTAGATCTTAAGTTTATAAAACGACGAGAATACTTTTTGCGTGCAAAAAAACACAAAAATAACGACTTTATTCAACAATCTCTTCTCTTCCATGTCTTTCTCCTAAGCTGTTGACGTAGTGTGACAGCGCAGCGCTTCTGTGTTATACGTCACACGTAGGCTCACTATTGGCCGACGCTGGTCATGTGTGTGATGCGTGTGACGTTCAACCAGAAGCGTTGCGCAATAACACTACGTGAAATCTCCAGGCCCAAAGAGAATACTTGAATAGAGTCGCTATTTTTGTTTGTTTTTTGCGCTCAAAAAGTATTCTCGTCGCTCGATAAACTTAAGATCTAGCCACTGTAGTCACTTGGACTCTTTTAACGATTTCTTTAATAACTTTTCGGGACTGTCAAGTTTCAATCCTTTAGAAGCCTATGGAGGAGTGATTCAGCTCTCAGATTTAATCAAAAATATCTTAATTTGTGTTCCGAAGATGAACGAAAGTCTTACAGGGTAATTACTGACAGAATTTTCATTTTTGGGTGAACTATCCCTTTAAGAAATTATTTTCTTAAGAATGATCAGATTTGATCCTAAATTCCATAATTTTTTCCCCTAAAGCGGGGAACAAATCAGCTGTTTATAATTGAAAAAACTAACACCATTGATCTGAAGAACATTTTAAAATCTCTAAAACTATTAAGAATCTTTTGTGGAATGGAAAGGTTCCATGGATGTTAAAGGCTCTTCACTGGAACCATCAATGCCAATAAAGAACTTCTTTTTTTTTTAAAGAATGTAGTCAAAAGATTCAGTTTGAGTGCATTAGTTATTTCCTCAATCCTCAAACTTCGTGCTCATCACATGGGTTATCGTTCTTGTGAAACAATTGTCAAAACAGTCTTACTTTGTCCTTGTGAGCTTGTCTCAGTGGTTAGCGGTTCACCCATGGGAAGTTTTTAGTGTGAGTAAATGAGAACAAGCATGTGTGCAACTGGAGTGCCTTGAACAGAGGCCCTTGAAAGACAGGAAACATTTGGTCTCGGGAGGAAAACCTTGCTTATGTCATCAAGACGGCCAGGAAGTGCATGCACAACCTTATCTCCCGACGTACAGGATTTACTGTAGGGTGTGAAGAGGGAGAGTACGGAGAACCGCGACTCTGTTAGTGCAGAGCTATTGTTTATGTAGGAGACCCGTTGCGTCAGTGCGTGTGTTTGCAGACTGGCTTATCAATGGGCCGGTAATAAAGACCCCGCCAGAGTGAAAGTGATATGGAACAATGGCCTCCTGGGTCACACCTTTCACTCAGTGGTGTCTGGATGTCTAGCACGTGTATACACAAATGACTTAGTGTAACGCAGTTGCTGTCTGAAACCAGTGTAAACGCTGCGTCACGAAGAGATACGCTGTGACATAGTTTTTAGCGATTCTGTAAATGTTTTCACAGATTTATGGGCTTGCAAGAATCTCTTAAACTTAAGTTACTTAATATGTTTTAGTTGTGCTTTCTAAAACAAGCATCTCTATAACTGTTGTTCATGCTAGGGATTTGAACTTTGGTACTTTTGAACTCCCACAAAGTTCATTATACAGACATGATGAATGTAACCTCAAATTTTGTGCCTTGTAGAAGAGATGTGCATTTTTTTCCAGATCATCCTGCTGAAATAAACATCTTAAAGCAGCCTAAGCTAGTTTTCTGGTCTTTGCTGGTCTCCCAACTGGTATTTTGGTTGGATTTAGAGCAGTGGTTATCAAGCCTTACAAATTATTTGATATAAGACAAAACAAGGATTTACATAAGATAAAACCACTTAAAAGCAAGATATTTCTTGTTTAAGTCATTTTTAATTTTCCACTGTCTAGGAAAACTGACTATGAGGAAGCCTAATTTAATTAATTTTATGACTCCATGCATGGGCATTTTTATATTTTTTTCTAGCCATGACATTTGTATATTTTATCAGGTATAATTTATGAGAAAAGTATTTAAAAAACCTTATTCAGTAAATCGCGAACAACTGGAAAGTTTTAAATATTGTTTATGGCGGTCCTAGGAGTCTAACTAGGTTGAGAACCACTGGTTTAGAGGAGTTTTGGGCACTTTCAACCAGCTTAGGCTAGCTTTAAAGGCTAGGAGACCATCTTAAAGGTTAGTTCACCAAAAATGAAAATTCTATCATCGTTTACTTACCCTCAAGTTGTTCCAACCTCTATGTGTTTATTTGTTCTGCTGAACACAAAGGAAGATATTTGGAAGAAAACAGATCTCATTCCCATTGACTACCATAGTAGGAAAAATACCTACTATGGTAGTCAATGGGGAATGAGATCTGTTTTCTTCCAAATATCTTCCTTTGTGTTCAGCAGAACAAATAAACACATAGAGGTTTGGAACAATTGAGGTAAGTAAACGATGATAGAATTTTCATTTTGGGTGAACTAACCCTTTAAACCAATTAAGACCAGCAAACCAGCTCAGGCTGGTTTAAGCATGCTTTTCAGCAGGGCAGATTTACAATTTTCAATAAAATTGGTGAAAAAAATCTGTCACATTTACTGATGTTTAGTGAATTTTTCTGGATGGAATCCAGTAATTTCAGTAGGAATCCTGGTAGTTCACATAGGCATGAGAGATTTTCCATGCCGATTTCACGGCCACATGAATTTGCCACATTGACGACAGAAAGATTTATGTTTGAAAGTGACTTCTGTGTGAGCTGTGCTTCATACATCGCTACAGTATTGATGATAGATAATGGACTTTTTATGCCATATTTTGTAGCCAAAATGTTTCTAATATGGCCGCACCTTTGGACATGTTAATAAGAGAAAACGTGAATAAACTTTTAGCGGCCCTTCATTGTGAAACTTTTAGCCATCATCAAGGCTTAACAGTGTGAGCATTTTACTTATATTAGGTGTCTGCGAACTGTAAAATGTATTTAGGAGCATGTGTGTTAAATAGAAAAAAAAACAATTTTATAAAATTTAAGGTATAAAAAAAAGGGTTGTCAAATATTTCACCTCCTCATCTGTCCTCAGCCCTCGTACTGGTGCAGCAGCCCTCGTGTGGCCTTTCTGAAGGAGAAGGAGGATGACGAGGAAGCCGAGAAGGCGACGAAGGGGGAATTTATCGAAGAGGAGCCAACTGGACTGGTCTCGGGGGTCAAGATCAAACATTTGGCTAAGGTAACAGATGCACCGTGGTTTGCATTCATATTATTAGATTCACAGGGGACAGATGGCAGACTGTTGTGTGTGTGTGTGTGTGTGTGTGTGTGTGTGTGTGTGTGTGTGTGTGTGTGTGTGTGTGTGTGTGTGTGTGTGTGTGTGTGTGTGTGTGTGTGTGTGTGTGTGTGTGTGTGTGTGTGTGTGTGTGTGTGTGTGTGTGTGTGTGTGTGTGTGTGTGCAAGGTCAGTGTGACAGAGACATGGATTTCCTCTAGAAACTGTTGGAGAAGGTAAACATTTGGCCTATTCTGTCACAGGTGTTCAAAGTGGGCAATAAGACCAAGGAGGCGGTGAGGGATTTAACTCTCAACATGTTCGAAGGCCAGATCACTGTCCTTCTGGGTCACAACGGAGCGGGCAAGACAACCACTCTATCAATGCTGACAGGTGAGAACACAGCAATCTAGTTTTAATGTACTTTAGCTACGTTTTTTAGTTGTGTGACTGTCCCTCTCAAATTGCTTTAGGAAATGTGATTCTTTTTTGTGAGTCAGTTCATTTGAATGAACTGGTTCAATAAACGATTCATTTGAATCATATCTATATTGTGTTCTTTGAACATCCTGCAAGACATTGTACATAATCTGTTTTGTAGTGAGATAAATGTTTACTTAAAAAATGCTATGTAGCATTATTTTTATGATTTAGTTGAATTAAGGTGTATTATAGGTTAAATACTTGAGTGTTTAGTTTACTGTAAATCTTAGTGCAGATAAAACAGCTCTTTTTTAACTGAATCATATAATGATGATAATTTAAATGATTTTGTCCTGTTAAATTATACATTACGAGCTACTAACAAAAAAGTAGCTAAGTACTTACAAGCTAGTGTAGCTTTTAATTTACCTTAAAAGTATGAGAAGCTTGTAGCTAGCTAAAAACACTGTATGATCTGATTAGAAGTTATCTTTTTTTAAATGTATTGATACCCTAACAATTTAACTACTCTTTACTCTATAGCTCATAGGCTACAAGCATGTGTATCTTTTTGTATTTGTTACCCTGAAATTAGCTTGTAGCTTGACAATCTCTTTTATATTAATGGCATTTAAGCAAATCTATAACAACTTACAAAAGTCTTTACATGCACATATAAAGCTAAATAAAACCCTTCAGATCACACACGTTGATTCATGCTTTAAGCGTTATCTCTTAGCAGCTACTGTACACCATTGATTCTGCTCCTAGCTGTAAAGGTGATAACGGGAGGTCAGTCAGAGTAGATCGCTTCTTTACCTCGTTCAAATTCTTTCTTTCTTCATTCCCAGGCCTTTTCCCACCCAGCAGCGGGCGTGCGTACATTAACGGTCATGACATATGTCAGGATATGGCTCTGATCCGCCGCAGCCTGGGTCTTTGTCCGCAGCACGACGTGCTCTTCGACAACCTCACCGTCCGAGAACACCTGCTCTTCTACACACAGGTAGACACTGAGTAATCGAGGATGTCTATAAGATACCTAGTGATCATCCATATATGTTATCCATTTTTCCTGTTCAAATGTCCTACATGCTCTTTTTGTTTTTTTTAAATTAACTTAAATTCGAATTCCAACTGTCACAAACCAAACCAAAATCTAAAAAGCTGTTCATTTAATGTTGATTATGTACACAGAAACAATACATAGTATGTGTATTGCAAAATATGCATATATATATACAAATATTTAAGTGGTTTGAAAGCGTCGGGAGACTGACTCGTTTACGTCATAAGAGCAGTGCTTCATGGTAGTGGGCGGAGCTCTTTTAGAGAGATTTAGCTTGTCGCTAGTCTCTGACTGGTGAATTTCTTTACTGAATTATGGGTAATGTAGTTTTTGACAGGAATTCCGCTCCTAACTGGAAATTGCAACCGACTTTTCTCCAGTGTTGTGATGTGTATTTCCAAGTGAAGGGGTTTTACTTTAGTGCTCCATCCCTCGTTCGTAGCAGATTGACGGCTGGAGGGGGGAGTGGTTAAGGATATTCAACCCAAGCCGTCAAACTGACTTCACCAGAGAAGGAACGCCATTCCAGAGCCGAAGCAAATGTTCAGATTTTGATCAAAGATTACCACGACAAACACATTTTTTTCTGTCTATTAACTTTTGGATTTGTTCACCACAAGACTAGTGATGTGCACTAATAAAGTAAAAAGAGTACATTTTGATTGCATGACGACTTAGAACCTGATTAGTTAAAAAATAAGCTTGATGGCTTAGACAAAAGCATATACCATCGATTAAGTTCATAGCTCAGATTAGGCCTGTTTTTAACAGTTTATAAATTATCGTTAAAAATCCATTTCCATATGGAGAAAATGAATGTGATTTGTAAACTGTTGAGGTCTGTTTAATATTGAGATGGATATTTAAATAGCTTGTTTCTTCTCTTCAGCTGAAGGGTTATCCTCGCGAAAAGATCCCCGATGAGGTCGACCGCATCCTTCGCATCCTTAATTTGGAGGATAAGCGTAATGCGCGTTCCAAGACGCTCTCTGGTGGGATGAAGAGGAAGCTTTCCATCGGCATTGCTTTAATCGGAGACTCAAAGGTCAAGCAACTGCAACTTTGTTTAAACCACTGCAGTTGTATTTCACAGACATTTTATGTTTAGCAAATACTTTTGTTATGTTGCATTTGCATTCCTTTTTTAAAAACATCTCTATGTTTATCCAGGTTGGTTTATGCTACTTAGCATCGTAATGCTGGTTGTATAATTAGCCATTAGCCACTCAAATCCTAACGAAACACATTGTTTCCCTGTAGGTGGTGATGTTGGACGAGCCCACCTCAGGCATGGACCCCTCAGCCCGACGGGCCACCTGGGACCTGCTGCAGGGCGAGAAACGGGGACGTACCATCCTGCTCACCACACACTTCATGGACGAGGCCGACCTGCTGGGAGATCGCATCGCCATCATGGCTAGCGGGGAGCTCCAGTGCTGTGGCTCGTCGCTCTTTCTCAAGAACAAATACGGTGAGACTGCGGCAAGATCATGAGAGGAACAAAAAGAGGTTGTCACAAGATGTTTATGCATAAAACGTGCTAGCGGAGATGATAGGAAGAGATGGGCTACTTGAGTAAAATGATTTTGAGGACAGACATTTGCCAAGTCCAATATGGTGGCTATAGTAAATGTATAGTAAAGTCGAGTTTTTAAGATGGCAATCACACAAACCAACTTGCTTCAGTAAGGACTTTGCTTCTACCTAGATAGTCCCAGGGCGTTTTCAGTCCTGTAGATAGTTTGCTTTGTTCTGAAACAGGGACTTAATTTGTTGCAATGTTGCATTTCCTTTTTGTTCGGTTCGCTTTCACAAGGCAACATTTCAAAGCGTACCAAAATGTGTTTATGCAAGTCACGTGTGTAAAAGCTGTCCATGGTTAGAGTTTCCTCTGCATCATCCATCAAGATGATTGACAAGTTCACTCTGTGAGCTTATTGTGGGTTTATTGTGTAGCTGTTGAGACACATGCAAACACTATACGAATGTTGCTGTCATCGCTGTCATCAGGGGTGCTTTTCCCAAAAGCATCGTTAGCCAACTATGGTCACAAGTTCCGTCGTTATTCGTCTGTGTTTCCCAAAAACATAGTTCTAGCGAACATCCGCAAAAGGCATTGCAAAGTTGTGTGGTTGGAACGACAGCTCTCGACTCGTGGTTTGAAGCAAAATAAGCAAGCTGACTTTCAGTCAAATGTCATTAACATCTTTTAGTTTGTCAAGAGATTTAAAGCCTTTTTTTGAAGAGTGATCCGCGTATGAGCTCTTGTACTTCAGAACAAGCCTAGATTGAATCTAGAAATTATGCAAAATAACTGAGGGAAATTTGAATAAGTCCTCAGATGCCATGTCTGTAATGTAGGCTATAGCAAAAAATCTAGAAGTCCAAAATAAAAGTTTGTATAATATATGTGTGTGTACAAATATACACACACATGCATGCACTGTATACATTTAAGAATTTTATTTATTTATTCATATTTATTCATACAGTATTTATATATTATATAAATTATATATATATGTAATATATATTTCTTAAATATATACATGCAGGTGTGTGTATATATATGTATTATATATATATATATATAATTATGTACAGCACACACACATATACTGTTATATGTAAACACAAACTTTTATTTTGGATGCGAGTTAACGTTGCACAGCCCTAAAATTGTATTTAAAATGATATATATATATATAGTTAGAGTGGGAATCAAGGCTTTTTCAGGACTGCATTCCTGCATTCTCTTTAGTTTTCAACTGCGATAACTAATGTGCTCACTCACAGAATCAGACACTGCTGCTTTTATATTACAAATTCCCTGTTATGAATTATTATACCGCTTGGATTCGTTGGCCCGTTTGGTGGGATTGCTTTCTTACTTCAACCGAACTGCTCCGGAGTTCGATTTCAGTCAGGTCAAAACCACCTCGTTAAGGTAATGGTGCGGTTTTGGTTGCCCTGCCCTGCTGAAAAATGGTTTTGGTGCGGATCCGAGTGCGATAGCCATGTCCTAAACGAACCGAACCAATGGAAAAAACGCACCGGGTTCCAAAACAAGCTTGGTGTGAAAATGCCCTCAGATGTTTTTTTTAATCTAAACTGTCCCTCTTGTACTTCTCTCAGGTGCTGGTTACCACATGGTTATCGTAAAAGACGCATTTTGTAATGTGTCTGAGATCACCCGTCTAGTCCACATGTATGTGCCTGATGCCACTTTAGAGAGCAGTGCAGGCGCTGAACTCTCCTACATACTGCCCAAAGAGAGCACCAGCCGGTAAGACAACACTCAGGCACACATATTAGATGTCTATTTTTTTTTCTAAGTAGTCTGTGAAACCGTATGTTGCTTGGAATGCATTTCAAACACTAGTTTGCCACTTTGTCATCTCATGATATGACCTCATTACTTTGCATGTAATGCAGCGAGTGGCGTGCCATTATTATTTTAGACGATCCAATTTTGCTTCAATTTGAATGAGTCAAGTATATTGGATATGATATGTGATAGGGTCTGGTTGTGTACTACAGATTTAGGCAAAAGTGGTAGGTCATCAATGCTAATAGAATTTGCATAGCTTGAACTGCAAACTAGTATGTTAGTATGCTTTTGCAAATGCACTGTTGTTTAAAATCCTGTGCTCCAGTTGAATCCTGCTGAAATGATCCTAACATCTGATTTTGAAGAGGTTGTGTTATTTAACATCAAGGTCTCATCATCATTGCCTTTAATCAATAACCTTGACTGCACAAACTCAGCTGTTACTCATAAGAGACAATGAATTGTGGAAAAGTAGTTTGGTGTATACAGATGAATGAAGCATATGAGGCTTGGGTCTGATTGTGAGCTGCCGTAGCAACAGATGGACTAAATTTACCCATTGATCTGTTTTTTGGTGAAGGTCTTGAAACAACAGTCTTCTCTGTTCACGACACACACTATAAATCACCTCAATGAGAGAAAAATATCATAAAAGCACTTCGTAAAAGAAATGCTTTCACCCTAAAAAGGAAAATTATATAATTTTTAATCCTCAATGTTCCTGAATGTACAAAATGTTTGCTTTTTTTGTGGAACTAAGGTTATTATCGTAAAGTAATTCACCTAGTTGCCAACATTTTTCATTTTCTTTTAGGTAAAGTTAAAAAGCTATGGACATATTTTAAACAATTTTAAAAATGAAAAAAAAAAAATGATAACAATAACCTATTATTACAAAACAAGAACAGAAAATATAAAAATAAAATTTAATTCAAAATATTAACAAAAACTGAATTTGGATGATGACAAGTAGCTTCAAGTGGCAAAAAGGATATATATATATATATATATATATATATATATATATATATATATATATATATATATATATATATATATATATATATATATATATATATATATATGATATATATGTATGTAGAAATGTAAACAATAATTGAGCTCTCAAAAATAACTTCATTATCTATTTTTGTGGTACCTTTGATACCTTTGCGTTTTTGTTGAACTAATAGAAATGAATAGAATGGATGGAAGCACTGCGCTCTCACATCTGGTGTTTCTCTGCAGGTTTGAGCTGCTGTTTGCTGAGCTGGAGATGAATCGAGACGAGCTGGGCATCGCCAGCTACGGGGCGTCCGTCACCACCATGGAGGAGGTTTTTCTCAGGTATTTGACCACAAGAAAAGTCTCCTATTGATAAAAGCTGCGATTTTATTCAGTAAAGTTGTTGAAGGTGTGACAATGTTGATCCCCATCTTTTTCATGTTATGTTATTTTCCGTTTTTCCACACTGAATCAGAGCTCTGTGATAAACTGATTTTCCACCCGCTCTTTACTTACTTTACTTTACCCTACCTGTTCCTGCCAGTGTTATTTTAGTATTATTTATTTATTTACTATTATATAACTTACTAACATTTTGAATTCATTTATAATTGTATATTTTCTGTTTTATATTTAAATTTTAGTTGCATTTTTAGTATTTTTTATGTGCTTTTTTGTCCTTGTTTATTTTTTAATATTTTTACATAGCTTTCATTTATTTGAATTTCAGTCGTTTAAGTACTTCAACTTATTTATTGCAATTAGTTTTCAAGGCAACATTTCAAATTGTTCATCTAATATTTAATAATAATAATAATAATAATAATACATTTTATTTCAGCTGAACAAAAACAATTATTAATAGTTTTAGTTTTAATGAATAACAACACTGGGCTCCTCTTCATTTGTTTTCACAGCACAGATGAAAGATTTTACATATTTTCTTGTAATAAACTACATGAACGTGTTTGCTGAGATGTAAACATGAAAATGGATGTGGAAAAAATGAATTGTTTATATTACCATTTTGTAAAAAGTACTTCCCTGATTGTAACACTGAACCACACTGATTTGTAATCATGCCACGTATTCTGAATGCTTTTAAAAAAGAGAAAGGATCTCTGTGAACACGTTAGCAACTAAAAAGAATTGCTTATATGAACTGATTTTTTAAAATAATTGATTTAAAGGGCTTCTTAGCCACACAGGGAACTGAGAACTGTGTTATTTCAGGACTAAATTACAGACCTCTGAAAACACACCCTTCAGAAACATGCTCAATCTCTGGTGTGTCATTCAGAGAAGATTTTTTAATCAATTCTCCTTCACATTCACAAAACCTTTTTCATGCTGGATTTGGAGAGCTACGGCGCAGTCCAGAATCTTCAGCCATTAGCTGTAGGACAGGGTTCAGAGTGACAGGTTACAGTGACATCGTTGCTTTCTCTCCTTCAGCATCATTTCTCTGAACCCTTCTATGTTTTATACAACCACTTTTGTGTAGGCACATACAGGTTCCAGTAACAGCCACTTTCCTGCAGATCCTCATGTTTGTTTCGTCTTTTTATGTAACCGTGGTGTGTTTGCGTGCGCTCAAACTCTCAGGGTCGGGAAGCTCGTGGACTCCAGTCTGGATATTCAGGCCATCCAGCTCCCTGCTCTGCAGTACCAGCATGAGCGGAGGTCACATGACTGGACCATGGACGACTCCAGCAGCATCAGCGGCATGACTGACGTGACGGATTTCACTGACAGCGGCACTATGATCTCAGAGGACTGCTCCAATATCAAACTCAACACCGGGGTCAGTGCTTTTAGCGCTTCGCAAACTAACTGTGCGTTTATAAACGAGGTGATATCACTTTCTTTTCTAAGCAGACATTAAAGGTGCAGTAAGTGATTATGAGAAACGCTGTTGATATTTGAAATCACCAAAACAAACATGCCCCTACCCAAAATGATCACACTTCTATCTATATAGCTCCGCCCCCAAGTTCACGAACACGCTATGCGACATAGGCACTAATGAATGTATACGCCCCTTACTGCTGATTGGCTACAAGTGTGTTTTGGTGCTCTGTCTGATCCACTTTCAACAGCGTTTCTCAGAAATCGCTTACTGCACCTTTGATCCTATTATCAATCTAACATTGAATGAGAAACCCAAGCCAGAATATTATAGACACGTGGACTATATAGAGTCATGCAATTCCCTGTCAGACACTTTTGTACCACTCACAATACTATATAATAATAATTGCATACAATCCTCTTGATCCCACTGTGCAAAATACGTCAGGAAAATAATAAAGAAGAATTGTTTTATTTATCAGCTGAAGGTCAGAGAAAGGAGGTGCTTCAGAAAATGTTGTTGAGGAGGTCACATGATATGGTAGTGGTTATTTTTGTTTCTGTTTTATACAGGTATTGCAATCCTGTTTGGGACATTTTATATAGTTTAGTACCCTGATTTGTTGATTTAGTCTAAATAAGATATTTCTTAGTAGGGATTAGCTGGAATGTATTTATTGATAAACTTAAATTTCCCCTAAATTACTAAATGTATTTGTCTAATAATTTTACATACAATAGCTTTAGTTTCATTTGGATGCAAATAATGTTACTTCTTGGGGTGTGAGACTTTTGTGCAGTATTTTTTAATGACTGTTTTGTATTGTACTCGTTGTCAAATCGATTAATCTTATCTTACATAAAAGTTTGTGTTTACATAATAAATACACACACACACACACACACACACACACACACACACACACACACACACACACACACACACACACACACACACACACACACTCATTCTAATATAAGTATAAAAGTATTATGTATAAAATGATTGATGGATGGATAGATAGACATAATAGTGTTTCTCTCTTTTTTTGCTTTTATTGTTTTTGTAAACATTATTTTCTGCATGTTTTTATCCTCAGGCCAGACTCTATATGCAGCAGTTCTACGCTATGTTCCTGAAGAGGGCGCTCTACAGCTGGCGCAACTGGAAAGTGATGGTGGCTCAGTTCCTGGTGCCGCTTATCTTCACAGTGGTGGCTCTAGTGGTGGCCCTCACCGTCCCTAGCAGCCATATCTCGCCCCAGCTCCGCCTGACACTAAATAAATACGGCCCTACCCACGTGCCCGTGGCCTTAGATGCCCACGCTGGGCCGTTGGCTGTAGCTCTGGCTGAGATCTATGCCACACAGCTGCCTTCCCAGAGAGCCACGGCTGACACTAATATAACAGGTAACGCTGCTCTTAATACAAACTAGCGGGATGCGTGGTCGCTCCCTTGACAACATCCTAACATCCCATCTGTTCAGATTTCTCAGAGTATGTGCTGTATAATGCCATGAGGGAGGGCGGAGCTTTCAACGAGCACTGTGTGGTGGGCGCCGCTTTCAGAAACAGCCCCAGGAAGTACACTAAGGTCATCGGCTACTTCAACAACCAGGGCTACCACACCTCTGCTACGGCGCTCATGCTGGCTGACAACGCTCTCTACAAGCTACTAGCAGGACCCGACGCCTCTATCCGCACTGGAAATTACCCCATGCCCCGCACCATGTCCGAGGCGGCGCATAGCCAGCTGTCTGAGTACGTGTCAGCTTTTGTATCCTTGATGTTTTCCCGGATATTGGTGTTAGATTTTAATTGTCAAAAAGGAATGTCTAATCAATTGAATTCATAAAACTTTATTAACTTGTTAACATTTTAACAATTACAGGGAACTAAGAAATGCCTTTTTATTTAATTTTTTTCAGAAATTCTCTGTTCTCTGTCTTAATTTTCCTGGATTCTGTGTTTGATGATGATAATACTTTTTTATTAAGAAAAATGGTGCTAATCAAATTAAGGCATCACACAATTAAATTAATCTTTTACAATGTCATTTTAAACAATATCTATTGTCAAAAGATATTACAAATAAATACAAATAAAAAGATTACAAATTTGTACAAATTACAAATAAAAAAAATTGCACATCCTTTAATTTTTAGCAAACACGGTTACTGTTTAAATTAAAACAATGTTGAAAAATGTTGTGATATTCCTTAAGTTATGTTTACAATAAATTGTACTATTATTATTATTGCTTTAAGAAGTATCTGTAGTAGACAAATATGTAGCTGAAACACATTGCAGGCTTCATTTTTAAATAGTCTTTTTGCAGTTTAATATCGTGATTTGAACAAACCCAGAACCCTAAGTTAACTTGGGACGTTAAGCGGTTTGGTTGTTTCATCCATCTTCCATTTTTGTCTCTACAGGGGTCAGACAGGCTTCGCCATCGCCATAAACCTCATGTACGGCATGGCGTCATTAGCCAGCACCTTCGCCCTGCTCCTCGTCTCCGAGCGGTCGGTGAAGTCCAAGCACTTGCAGCAGGTCAGCGGGGTCTACCTCTCCAACTTCTGGTTCTCTGCCCTGCTGTGGGACCTCATCAACTTCCTGTTGCCCTGCCTGCTCATGCTGGTCAGTATAAGCACATGGTCTAGGACAGTGGCTCTTAATCTGGGGGTCTTATTTGAAAATGGTTTCAAATAAGACTTGATTTAAAATACACTAAAACAGCTAAAATTGTAAGCTTATGTCATATTTCTTATTTTATTTCATTCACTCATTTTATTTATGAACCAAGGTTCCCACAGTCTTGGAAAACCTAGGCCCAATTCCAATTCGCCTACTTATGACCTATGACCTAAAAGTATGTACTCTTTTTGTGAAGACAAAGTACATACTTTTGAGTGTGTAGCAAAAGAGTAGGCAAGCTTTGGGACAAACTATCACGTCATCTTTACCAGACAGATGTGTTGCGTGCATCCTGTCACCGTAAACTGCCCTGTCAATCATCTTGAGATCAAATCGAATTTGATTTCCTACCGTTTCGGAGAGAAATGTTGTAGCACGTGATCTGCCAGTTGTGGGTCTTTCATGCGGAGACTCTCCTCATGTGTTTGCAATTTTAATATAATGATGCATTTAAAAGGTAATGAAACGTAATTATTAAAATTCACAATGCTCTGCAATCATTATAATCATACAACGTTGGAACGTAAATATATTTTCGTCAGTTAGATGATAGTATGAATTGGACTTAGCCCTGAATTTTAAAATCTCTAATTCCCGGACGAGACATGTCACCCAGTCTGACTTTCTTAACAACATATATATTTTTTTATCTAAGAATTAAGTGCATGTTGTGGACAAAAAAATTAGCCGTTAGAGTACAATTTACTTGATTAATGAAAATAGTAAACATCGGGTACTTGCACTCATTTAAAAATAATACGATTGGAGAATTAATTCTATTTTATATATTATGTAGTAATATATGAATTGATACCTAAAATTTAAAGTCTATTTTAATAAATAGTTAAATCGTTATGAATTTCAATAACAAAAAAAAAAAAAATAAAACTGGATTTTATAAAAATGAGAGCACAGTTTTAGCTTTGTGATAGTACAAAAAAAATATGCTAGCAGACTGAGCAGTTGTCTTTGATTAAAATAGGGAGGCGGCCTATTTAACATTTAGACATATTTAACATTTGACATGCATGAAGAACGTATTGTCCCAGAACTTCATAGACATTAGTCCCAGCAGACGGCATTGAGAACGAGCCTGTGAGGGACAGAATCGTTTACGCAACTGAACATCGTTCTGTTCTGGGATTGAATTAGAACTGGTTCTCAACTATGCCGTCTGCTCTGACTGAATGTCTATGTTCAACTAAGCTCAACGTGCTTGACGTGTTTGTTGTTTGTTTTAGGGCTGTAAAACGATTAATCGCATCCAAAATTAAAGTCTGTGTTTACATAATTTATGTGTGTGTACACTGTGTATAATTATTTTGTAAATAGAATTATACACACATGCGTGTATATATTTAAGAAATATTTGCCTATATATACTATATATATATATAATATATATATATATATATATATATATATATATATATATATATATATATATATACAGTGCTATGCATAAGTTTAGACACCCATACTAAAGTTGACTAAAAAGAGGAATAAAAAATCATCTTTTGGAAATTGACCTTAATGCCTTAATTTAAAAAATTAGGAAAAATCCAACCTTTAAGGACACCAATTTTCTTTGTGAATGAATAATGTATCGTAAATAAATAAATGTTCTTCCTTAAAATACGGGGTGCATAAGTTTGGACACCCCTATGTTAAATTCCCATAGAGGCAGGCAGATTTTTATTTTTAAAGGCCAGTTACTTCATGGATCCAGGATTCTATGCATCCTGATAAAGTTCCCTTGGCCTTTGGAATTAAAATAGCCCCACATCATCACATAGCCTTCGCCATACCTAGAGATTGGCATGGTTTTATTCAGTTAGCCTAATTGCTATAGCCAAATGCATTGAGAGATGATCTTATGGAAAGTACGCCATGCCAATCTCTAGGTATGGTGAAGGCTATGTGATGATGTGGGGCTATTTTAATTCCAAAGGCCAAGGGAACTTTATCAGGATGTATAGTATCCTGGATCCATGAAGTAACGGGCCTTTAAAAATTAAAATCTGCCTGCCTCTATGGGAATTTAACATAGGGGTGTCCAAACTTATGCACCCTGTATTTTAAGGAAGAACATTTATTTATTTACGATACATTATTCATTCACAAAGAAAATTGGTGTCCTTAAAGGTTGGATTTTTCCTAATTTTTTAAATTAAGGCATTAAGGTCAATTTCCAAAAGATGATTTTTTATTCCTCTTTTTAGTCAACTTTAGCATGGGTGTCTAAACTTATGCATAGCACTGTATATATATATATATATATATATATATATATATATATATATATATATATAAATATAATTTCTATTATATATATTTTTCTTAAAGGGGTCATATAATGCCATTTTTGTATAAGTTAATATGAAACTTTAGGGTCTAAATGAAAACTTTTTAATATACTTTTATAAAAAATTCTCATTAGTTTTTTAAGAAAACACTCATTTCACCTGCTCAAAAACAGCTCTGTTTTCAGCACGCCGTTTCAGTGCATATGCCTTTAAATGATAATGAGCTTTGCTGACTCCGCCCCTCTGCGTACACAGTTTTTAATAACACAATAACCATAACGCGTTGTTCATTATAAACATGGGATTATGAATTATATTGAGAACGTCGTAACGTTACATAGAATACATGCCGTAATGTTCCCTGAGTGTAAACGTTAGCCACATTCATCGTGAAGCGTGCAAGCAATTTGCAAAGATTAATATTTAAAGGTTAATAAAACGTTACACTCACTTCTTCTGGAGGTGCAGCAGGAACACAAATAGTTGGTACCGATTCCTTTTTCAGGAGCAGCTTCTTAACAAAACCAGCTTTATACTGACCCTCCTCATTTATAAAGCATTCTAGTGAGAAATGATTCGCGCAAACATTGACGTTGATCGTTGATCGGAATTTTCCCATCGTAAACGAAACTCAGCCACTGCGTCTTCAGCGGTTCGAATTTAGGAACATCAAAATGACTGAGTGTTTGTTATTACACCCAAGAACAGAACACCACAATCGCTTAGACGCCATTCTGCTCCAGCGTATCAACAATGATGACAGCTTGCTCAGGGCGGGTCTGTGTTGAAACGCTGCTGTCAATCAACAATCGTAGGAGGGGCGTCCGACCGTGTGACGTCACACGGTCGAACGGCTCGATTTAAGACAGGGGAAAACTTAAGCCACGTTTCCACCGCAGGAACTTTCCCCAGGAACTAGGAACTTTGGGGTGGTACTCGGTGTATTTACACCGCGGGAACCAGGGTCTAAATGAAGTTCCGGGTAAAAATTTCCACCCCAGAAAGTCCCTGCTGGCGAGGTAGTACTTTTTCAGAGTTCGGGAACTTTCGGGGTGGGACTTGTGCGCTGAACATGCTGATTGGTTGAGCGCACGTCACATTTGATGTAATCGATAATAAGATTATTCACATCTCTTGTTAATTTTGGTGGATTCATTTCTTACCAATCTTGTTCTTTCTGCCCGATGGCGCGCGTTCGTCCCATCCATTTCACGGTCAATGTCCGCTATAGCTGATAACAAACGTTGTCTACTTTTATATCTAGCATTACGAGTTTTCTGAATACGCTTTAGTATTAGTGCTAGTCTCTTTTTTGCCGTTTTGTTAATTACCTCGTTAGTAAACCAATAGATCGCACACAAAAGCAGCAAGGCTTGAATCTCATCCATACTTAAAACTCAAAACAAACGCGCCGCAGACTGGGAGGAGCAGTCGCACGCAGTTCAACGTCACCATAATCTTCCCGGTACTTTAGACCACGGTGTAAACGCAGTAAGCAACCAGTCTGGGGCAAAAAAATTCCTATGAAAAAAGTTCCTGGGACAAATAGTTCCTGGTAATTGCGGTGGAAACGTGGCTATATAAGAAGATTAAAACAAAAACACTGGATGGATTTTTATCATTATATGATGGTTGTGTACAGGCACTGCCAACACACATTTCAGTACAATTAACTTGTAAAAGTGCATGTACCATGATATGACCCCTTTAAATATATACATGTATGTGTGTGTATTTATATATATAAAAATAATTATACACAGTACACACACATATATTATGTAAACACAGACTTTTATTTTGGATGCGATTAATCACGACGATTAATCGTTTCACAGCCCTAGTTTGTTTTGTTTTTTTCTCTCAGGTGGTCTTCCGAGCGTTTTCGGTGAAAGCGTTCGTGGCTGAAAACCACCTGGTGGATGTTCTACTGTTGCTGCTTCTGTATGGCTGGGCGGTGATTCCCCTCATGTACCTGCTCAGCTTCCTGTTCTCCACGGCAGCCTCAGCCTACACGCGCCTCACCATCTTCAACATCATCAGCGGCACCGCAACCTTCCTCGTGGTCACCATTATGACCATACCTGGTGAGAAACGCATGTCCACACTCGTACGCTCAGAATGCTTTTCATTTCTTGCAAGAACTTGTATTCACACACCTCGTGTTCTTGTGGTCCAGATCTGAATCTGCTAGACCTCTCCTATATCCTGGATAAAGTCTTCCTGATCTTCCCGAATTACTGCCTGGGCATGTCCTTCAGCGAGTTCTACCAGAACTACGAGAAAATCACCTTCTGCACCTCCAACTTCTTTGCCACCTACTTCTGCAAGCAGAACAGTGAGTGATCGGTTCTGTTTCTGCCGTTGCCCCTCTGGGTAGCCCCGCCCACAGTGAATTGTCCAAAATGTATGAATATGATAGATGGATGATTAGATATGATGGTAACACTTTATTTGAAGGGGTGTGCATAAGACTGACATGACACTGTCATAAACATGACACAACACCTGTCATGAACATGAAGGAGTCTTTATGAATGTTTATGACTGTTGTCATTAAGTGTCATTCGGTAAATTATGACACTTTTAATGCAAAGTTGACATTGTTTAAAATGTCTTTGTTATGACAACTTGACATTAACAAAGACAAAAAATGTCTTTGTTATGACAACTTGACATTACCCAAGACAAAAATGTCTTGATTATGACAACTTGACATTAACAAAGACGGAAATGTCTTTGTTATGACAACTTAATATTAACCAAGAAATCATAACCTGTCAACCTGTCACAAATATGTCATAACAGGTCTAATTATCAAACTTCAAGCATTTTGCAGTGTAATAACCCTTAATGACATCTTTATAACTAGTACAATGTGTTCCACTTTACTTGAGGACAGGTAATATTCATGACACAGTTATAATGGTGTCATGACGGCCAAAGTTGTCACAGGTTGACAGGTTATGATTTCTCGGTTAATGTCAAGTTGTCATAACAAAGACATTTCCGTCTTTGTTAATTTCAAGTTGTCATAATCAAGACATTTTTGTCTTGGGTAATGTCAAGTTGTCATAACAAAGACATTTTAAACAATGTCAACTTTGCATTGAAAGTGTCATAATTTACCGAATGACACTTAATGACAACAGTCATAAACATTCATAAAGACTCCTTCATGTTTATGACAGGTGTTATGTCATGTTTATGACAGTGTCATGTCAGTCTTATGCACACCCCTTCAAATAAAGTGTTACCGATATGATAAATGGATGTTAGAAAAGATGGGTTAGTTAGATATGAAGAGTGAATGTATGGTTAGAACTGATGGATGTATGGTTGTATATGATGGATGGATGTTAGATATGAAGAATGAATGCTTAGATATGATGGATGGTTAGATATGACGAATTATGGTTACATATAATAAATAAATGGATGGATGGATGGATGGATGGATGGATGGATGGATGGATGGATGGATGGATGGATAGTTAGGTGGGTGGATGGTTAGATATGATGGATGGATGGATGGATGGATGGATGATATGATGGATGATATGATGGATTACGGATGGATGGATGGTTAGAAATGACGGATGAATGGTTAGATATGATGGATAGATGGTAAGTGAAAGGGATACTCCACCCAAAAATGAAAATTCTGTCATCATTTACTCACCCTCAAGTTGTTGCAAACCTGTATGAGTTTCTTTCTTCTGCTGAACACAAAGGGAGATATTTTTGTTGTTTGATAGTCGTTTGGCATCATTGACTTCCATAGTATTTTTTTTTTTCTCAATGGTGCCAAACAACTGTTTGGTTCCAATCGTTTTTCAAAATATCTTCCTTTGTGTTCAGCAGAAGAAAGAAACTCATATAGGTTTGAAACAACTTTAGGGTGAGTAAATGATGACAGAATTTTCATTTTTGGGTGGAGTATCACTTTCAAATCTGAAGTCAAATATATTTGATGCTGCTCATTATTTGAACCAATCCATTGATTTATTACTGAATTTTCTCTTCCGCCTGTTTTCTGTAGCATGTTAAATCAAGCTAATTAAATCATCTGCCATGTTTGTTGTCTTGATGAGTTACAAGATTGAAAATCCTGATTTTATTTGATTTAAGTTGGTAAACCTTTTGAATTTTAGCATCATCTGGTGCACTTAATGGGGAACCGTGTTGTCATTCTCATTGTCGTCTGCAGACATCACGTACCAACTGAACTACTTTTCCATGGACGAGCCAGGAGTGGGCCGCTTCCTGGTGGCCATGTCCTTGCAGGGTGTCGTCTTCATCGCCCTGGTCTTCTTCATCGAGCTCCGGTGCATCCGCACGCTACTCAACCTCTGCAGGAGACGCAAGAAGGTGGGAGAGGAGGGAAAATGTGCTGCCATATTATTGTCTTGTATGCAATCAGTCACAATCACGGGTGTGTGTGTGTGTGTGTGTGTTGTCAGGCTCTGCTGTTGGCAGAAGAAGCTCTTCAACCTGAGGATAGAGATGTTGCCGAGGAGAGGAAGAGAGTTTTGGAGTGCCAGCCAGTGGTTGAGTCCATGGTGGGCAGCCCGCTCATTCTACAGGAGATCAGCAAGGTATGCTGTCACATACTTTAGTTTGGGGCCAAATAATACAATGTCAACATACTGTATATACCACAAGGTTTTAATTTCCACTGGTCTATATTTTCCCGCCATTTTAAGAATTTTTGATGGATTAAATTCTCCTACAGATTCTATCAGTAAGAACGTATTTTTGCAATGCTTCAACCTATCGACATGCAAATTCCACTTAATCATTGCCACAATACCCTGAGTGTACAAAACCAGTTGGATGGCGCCGCCGCCAAAGTGTATAAAACATAACCATTAATCAGGAGTATGACCTTAGGCCAAATTATTCCCAAGCGATTTTGAGATTAACTAAGATTAACAATTTCCAAGGTACTTTCTGCCAAATGTGTCCAGTCTTTGCCAAAATTACCTGTTGTCGTATTCAAAGGAAGCCTCACAATATTGGTGTACAACAACATTCTACAGAAATACTTGAGTTGCTGGCAAATATGCTAAACAGTAAGTGATGTATGCTTTTGCATATTATCACAAAGCAAATTTCATTGCCGCAATGCCCTGAAAACACGATGTTTATTTAGTCACAGCATCATCTACTTATTTAGTTGACTGTTTTGTCTCTTTCTCCTCTTTTGCCTACGATCTGTGGTTGTGTTTCACTAGATATATTCAGGTGGGCAGACGCTGTTAGCAGTGGACCGTTTGTCCCTGGCCGTTGGGAAGGGTGAGTGCTTTGGTTTGTTGGGATTTAATGGAGCAGGGAAGACTACGACATTCAAAATGCTGACAGGAGATGAAAGCGTAACTTCAGGGGATGCCTTTATTGACGGCTACAGCATCCTCCGAGATGTGAAAAAGGTTGGGATTTGCATTTTGTTATCTCCTATTTGACACTTCATATAAAAGATTAAGTTCCTAAACACTGGAGATTTACATTTAATATTTTGAAATGTTTTATCATAGTCTGTATATGTGGTATATTCAACTCAGTGTTAAATATGACTTTGTTTTAGGTGCAACAGAGAATTGGCTACTGTCCCCAGTTTGACGCGGTGCTGGATCACATGACAGGGCGGGAAACCCTGAGCATGTATGCCAGACTGAGGGGCATCCCAGAGAAGTATACCACCGCCTGTGTAGAAAACGTCCTGCGCTCGCTGCTGCTCGAACCTCACGCTGACAAACTCGTCCGCAGCTACAGGTATGAACGTGAGACCTGAGAGAAAGAGGGTGGGTGGTTAGATGATAATTGGAAGATTAGATATGGTGCATGTATGGGTGGTTGGATGATTAGATATGATGGATTATTATGTTTGATGGTTTCATGGCGAATAGATGATAACATATAATATGGATGATTAGATATTATAGATGCATGGATGGTTAGATATGATGGATGATTAGGTTTGATGGTTAGATGATGGTTTGAAATGATGGATGATAGTTAGATATGATAAATGGATGGTTAGATGTGATGAATGGAGGTTAGATGTGATGAATGGAGGTTAGATGTGATGAATGGAGGTTAGATGTGATGAATGGAGGTTAGATGTGATGAATGGAGGTTAGATATGATAAATGGATGGTTAGATGTGATGAATGTGTGGTTAGATGTGATGAATGGAGGTTAGATATGATGAATGTGTGGTTAGATGTGATGAATGTGTGGTTAGATGTGATGAATGTGTGGTTGGATGTGATGAATGTGTGGTTAGATGTGATGAATGTGTGGTTAGATGTGATGAATGTGTGGTTAGATGTGATGAATGTGTGGTTAGATGTGATGAATGGAGGTTAGATATGATGAATGGAGGTTAGATATGATGAATGTGTGGTTAGATGTGATGAATGTGTGGTTAGATGTGATGAATGTGTGGTTAGATGTGATGAATGGAGGTTAGATATGATGAATGTGTGGTTAGATATGATGAATGGAGGTTAGATGTGATGAATGGAGGTTAGATGTGATGAATGGAGGTTAGATATGATAAATGGATGGTTAGATGTGATGAATGTGTGGTTAGATGTGATGAATGGAGGTTAGATGTGATGAATGTGTGGTTGGATGTGATGAATGTGTGGTTAGATGTGATGAATGTGTGGTTAGATGTGATGAATGTGTGGTTAGATGTGATGAATGTGTGGTTAGATGTGATGAATGTGTGGTTAGATGTGATGAATGTGTGGTTAGATGTGATGAATGGAGGTTAGATGTGATGAATGTGTGGTTGGATGTGATGAATGTGTGGTTAGATGTGATGAATGTGTGGTTAGATGTGATGAATGTGTGGTTAGATGTGATGAATGTGTGGTTAGATGTGATGAATGTGTGGTTAGATGTGATGAATGTGTGGTTAGATGTGATGAATGTGTGGTTAGATGTGATGAATGGAGGTTAGATATGATGAATGGAGGTTAGATGTGATGAATGGAGGTTAGATTGATGAATGAGGTTAATTGATGAATGGGTTAGATGTGATGAATGGAGGTTAGATATGATGAATGGAGGTTAGATGATGATGAATGGAGGTTAGATTGATGAATGTGTGGTTAGATGTGATGAATGTGTGGTTAGATGTGATGAATGGTGGTTAGATGTGATGAATGTGTGGTTAGATGTGATGAATGTGTGGTTAGATGTGATGAATGGAGGTTAGATGTGATGAATGGAGGTTAGATGTGATGAATGGAGGTTAGATGTGATGAATGGAGGTTAGATGATGATGAATGTGTGGTTAGGTAAATGATGGAGGGTTAGATGTGTTGGAGGTGATGGATGGATGGTTAGATGTGATGAATGTGTGGTTAGATGTGATGAATGGAGGTTAGATGTGATGAATGTGTGGTTAGATGTGATGAATGGAGGTTAGATGTGATGAATGTGTGGTTAGATGTGATGAATGGAGGTTAGATGTGATGAATGTGGTTAGATGTGATGAATGGAGTTAGATGTTGAATGGATGGATAGGAATAGATGGAGGTTAGATGTGTGGATGGATGGATGGATGGATGGATGGATGGTTAGATGTGAAGAGACTGTAGTGAATAGATATGGTGATTATGTGTTAGGATGGGTGGTTGAAAAATTAGATGATTATGTATACATGTGATAAATAGATGGCTAGATATGATGGATGGTTAGATGTACATAGATGTTAGATATGATGAATAGATGGTTAGATGTGATGAATGGATATTAGATATGTTATAAGGGTGGATGCATAATTAGATATGGATTAGGTTTGGTGTATAGATATGATAATTAATGGTTAGTTGTGATGAATGGATATAATCTAGATATAATGAACGGATGGTTAGATACAATGAATGATAGATTGGTGGTTAGATGATGGATAGAAGGTGGAATTTGAATGAGTAGTTGAGATTGAAGTGTAGAGAAAAGAATGCAACAGGAAGACTCAATGTCAGAAGTAAAATCATTTGTTTGTGAAATGTTTTCAAAGTTGTCTATTGGTTCTTCTGCACAGTGGCGGCAATAAGAGGAAGTTGAGTGCAGGCATGGCTCTGATCGGTGGGCCACCCGTGATCTTTATGGACGAGCCTTCCACTGGCATGGACCCCGTGGCCAGACGGCTGCTTTGGGACGCGATCACACGAACCAGGGAGTCTGGCAAAGCCATCATTATAACCTCACACAGGTAAGTCACACACAAATAACTAACATAAATGAAAAGAGCATGTTGCATCAGAACACACCCCGTCTCATTGTCTCTCTGCAGTATGGAGGAGTGCGAGGCGCTGTGCACTCGGCTGGCTGTCATGGTGAACGGACAGTTCAAATGTCTGGGCAGCCCACAGCACCTGAAGAGCAAGTTTGGGAGCGGTTACACGCTGCTGGCCAAAGTCCGCGTGGAGACCGAATTAGATGAGATGGACCTTCAGCTCTTCAAAGACTTCATTGAAAACACCTTTCCAGGTATTTAGATGACACGCTTTGTATTTCCGCTGGACAGTTGGACAGTTTTGAAACCTTTCACCTGATGGCTTTCATAGGAAGTTCACTGAAGGATGAACACCAGGGGATGGTCCACTATCACCTGACTGACAAAACCCTTACCTGGGCACAGGTACGTCTCAATGCTTACCTAGATTTGCCCAAATGTGCAGTTTCCCACAATGCAATGTTCTGTACTTGACCTTCCATTTCTAGCTGCATTTAAAATTTAAAATGTAAAAATTGAAATCATTAATTAATAATTCAATTTACAATTTTTGTGGGGGAATTTTTATATATATATATATATATATATATATATATATATATATATATATATATATATATATATACACATATATAATATATATTGTTGTGGAAATCCTCAACTAAATTTGACTTCTTACTCCAGTATCTCGAGGTAATTCCCTGAATACTCACAATCCAATCCAATCCAATACTTCCCCGAAGTAAGATGACGGCGTCTTGTCAAGAAGCTACTATCACTACCTCTATTCCACTTGAGCTGTTTCTTTTGTTGTCTTTTGAGCGCTGAATCTTTAGTACTTCTATTTCTAAGCTGCGCAGCATTTATCTGACACGACTCCCAAGTTGCTCTTTGCAGAAATTAAAGGAGAACTCCGGGCAAGTTTTAAGTTAATCTTGATCGTTAGACCTTTGTGAGTACTGTCTATAAAAAAAAAAACGAACCGGATTGGTGCTTGCGACGCGGAGCTGCGACCGCGAATGCCCAGAGCTCCCCCTCAGCTAAAACGGCAGCTCTGGGGGCATAACATAAAGAGCGTTTTTGTGCCTCTTAACAGACACAAAATGCGATTAAAATGTTCATGTCTGTCCAACATGAACAGGGGCCTTACCTGTGAACGAGTTGCGTTTAGCAACTTAGCCATGGTTTAAATTCACTTAAAAAGTGTTTTAGATGGCAAGCTGCAGTCTCGCGCTGAAGTCTCGCTCCTCCCACCTCCCAGGCCATTACATAAAATATTTCTATCACAATATATAAAACAAGTATTAAGTATTGTATTGTTTTTTAAAGGGTACCTATTATGGCATTTAAAATGTTCCTAATATTGTTCTGGGAGTCCCCAACAACAGTTTTACAAGCATGCAATGACAAAAAACACTTTTGTTGTCTTATAATATGCATTTATTTTTACCTGATTTGCTCACCGACTCCCATATGAATCGTTTCGCGAGTCATTTTTCCAAACCCCGCCTTTGCGTGACGCTAATCTGCGGTGATATGTTAGCTACCATCTCTATATATGACTCTGCCATAGCCCAAAGGAGTGACACCGATAGTTTTTCAGCGTGAGAAATACAATGTGTGGCGGGAGAGCGTGACAAAAGACCGAAATGAGTGACTGTCACGCTCAATGCGTGACATTGAGAGCCCTGTGACAACTCCATTAACAACGACAAACACTTCACATATTTCAATACAATTGACATTGAAGACCTAGAAGACCTACACAACACACAAAATAATTATTGAGCATGATACATAAAAGCAACAATTAATATTAATAATAGCCTACTTACAGGTTGTGATTCGGAGAAGGAAGCTGATCCAAATAAACTCGGTACTGAACTTTCCTTCAGTATCAGCCGGCTCGCAAATCCATACTTTATAGCATTTAGGTTTGTGAAGCAATCATCTTCAAAATGACGCGAACACAGAACAAGGTTCGGCTATACTTCTGTGGTATAGTTATGAACTGTAGCCACTTAGTCTTGCTAAATGCTCCTCACTGGGCAGATGAAAAAAGTTTGCTTTTGCATCGCACTTCAAAACACAGCAGCGTCTCGTCGACATGATTCCCTGGCCTCTGAACGCAATAAGTGGGCGTATCTTATTCAAATAACTTGTACAAGTGACGTCATAAATTTAGAGGAAAAGCATCGTTCGTCTATCGATTCATATCAGCGACTCAGAGTCGACTCTTACTTTTGAGAGACAATAACTTTGTATACGGTGAACTTTCATGTTTAAAACTTTGCAGGATGTTTTCGTTCACTTAGATCTATGTTACACACTACATGAAGGGCAATTTTCAAAAATCCATAATAGGTACCCTTTAAGAATTCAGGGAATTACCTCAAGATACTGTAGTAAGAAGTCAGATTTAATTGAGTATAGTCAATTTCCATGACTATATATATATATAGAATGCAGTATGCTAGTTGTCTATTTCAAACATAACCTGTATTAACACAAAAACCTCTCTTTCATGACTCTTATTTTTATCTGACCAAAAGTAGATTTAGTTTTTACCCCCCAAAAAAAACATTTTTGATGCAAAATTTTAAAATGCAAACGAGTAAGCGTTATGCTAATATTTAATTCCATCATCTTTTAGTTGAATGAAGTTTAATGAAGAAGACCTGTTTAGCGTGTACTTGCCTAATGTCCCTAATGTCATAATGACGGCTCGATAGACAAGACCTCCACGAGAACGTAAACGCACTGATAGGACACATTTTTAACATGTCATTTTGTCTCAGGTGTTCGGAGTGCTCGAAACAGCCAAAGAGAAGTACAGCATCGAGGACTACTGCGTCAGCCAGATCTCATTGGAACAGGTGTTTCTCGGCTTCGCCCAGTTCCAGCTCTGCGCTGAGGCCTGCAGGAAATGACACGCTGAAGCACCGAGTGATCTTCGATCTTCACCTGCTGAGTAGGAGGTTCACCCTGGGCCGACTGACTCTCCGTCAGACAATGGACATTGCTCAGGTGTCTCTCTTCACACATTTCTGACATGCTCATACATGGATAACACTTCCAGACTCAAGCACTGTGTGTGTCACACAGAGGCAGGGCCACTAACTCAAGATCTTGGCCAGTAGGGTAACCGTATACAGTGTTTATTTAAAGTCTGTCTATGCATTTGCGAGCGGTTTGAGTTTCAACGGGAAATTCTTCACACTCTGAATTTTAATCTGTGGGTCTTGCCTGAAAGGAAGTGGTGTTTGTTCATCATCTGTAAGCGTGACAGACGAGATGTCTCATTGTGTACGATTACTGTGTTATTTATTAATTACTTTTTTTTTGTCTGAAGGCACGTACACTTCACCCCCCCCCCCCCCCCCCTTCTGATAAAACACGCAAAAAGGGGCTGAAATGTGAAAAAATGTGATGCCCAAAACAAAAAGTCTAAGCAAAAAATGCTGCTTCTTTGGGTTTGCAAAAACAACAGAAAATTAAATTTACAAGAAAAGTTAGTGAATATAAAATGTACAATTTTATAGAATAGCTTTAGGTCATTTATAGAATTTATACAAAAGCTTTATTCCCCTTATCAAGGCATTTATAGTCAGTTATTTGTGATATATCAGTTCATCTTCCAAAAAAAGAAAGGAAATCATTCTAATAATAGACAATTTGTGTTATGTATGTCAAAATAAGTCACTTTTTAAAAAACTAATTATGCTGCTAAAAGTAACTCCAAATTCCTTTAATTTTTCAGTGAAATCATGCACGTGTTTTTGAAAGAGACCACAAATGTTTTAATGCTTTTTCCCCTCCACATTTCCAGTTATGATTTTTAATATTTTTGAATAGTGCAAGATGGGCTATGTGTAATTTTGCAGATGAACACTAGAGGACGTACAGTGCACCTTTTTAACGTCTGCATCAAACTGAATGTCTTTAGATACACACTAAGTTCGCTTGTATGATGAGAGTCTGTCACAGAGCAAAAAAACACAACATTTATAGAAACTTTTGCTTGTTACTGTGGTTTTGGATTCATCTTGCTGTGTTCTGTTGCACTACTGATGTGGACCAATTCAATCGCTGTCAGAAAGATCCATAAAAGAGCTCACAGAAAATGAAGTATAGTAAAGCCAAGGATTTAATGTAAGATTCATTTTGTGCAATTGTTTATCAAATCATTCTTATTGCATTGAAGGTTTTTATATGACTATGGGAAATTTGTTCTGCTTGTACTTCATGCTGCTTGGCTAATTTCTCCAATGCATTGCACATTGTTTTGCTCTTGATTGATTCTACAATCAGTTTAACCTGCGTCAGTCCATATTTCTGTCCAGATTCATGTTAACTGAATGTACTTAATTCATAGCGAAGGAAAATAAAAACGCAGGCTCATTCGTCACCTTAACCTCGTACACACTGACGTACTAAAGATAAAATAGGGCTTTAAGGTGACTGACCACAAATAGTTTCTTTTCTATGTTTTTTCTATGTGTATTGGTCTGTTTGCTCAGTGCTCTGGCTGTCGTATCTGAACTGCTTGTTTGAAACTGAAATATTGCATTTTGAGAATGGAGAAAGAAAACTTGACAATGTTAATGATGACAATGTTGATTAAAAATGGTCAAAATATACACCATAATGCAAAAAGGGAATTTGCATAATTGTAATCTTGTGTACTGTAGCTATCACTCAATTAACCTGTGAGAAATGTAAGTATTGTCATTTTTTTCCTTTTTTATATTAAATCGGCCTTATGCAAAGGAATTGTGTTCAACAGTTGTTTTCTCTTTGATATCCCATGGACCCTTTCTCTGTTTGATGACTCCTTTCTGCAATTATTAACATCTAAATCTAATTAGCCTTTTATTTATTTATTTTGCAATGGAAAGGTTCCATGGATGCTAAAGATTCTTCATGGAACCATCAATGCCAAAAGTTTAAAACCCGTGTTAGCATTGTTCTGGAAAAAGAAGGCTAGAGTTCATTTCGTTGACTTTTACTAGTAAATAGGTTAAAGATGAAGACATTCCGTATCTGGAACTGAAATTCCTCTATGCAATAACTCACCTTTTATGTTCTCAGACCTGCTAGCACAAGTGTTCAAGAATCAAAACAGTCTCCGTGTTCCTGTCTACTCCTGAGACAGTTAGCAATAAAAGCTAATCATCCTCAGACATGTGAAGGTTCAGCCATGGGAAAGGAGGACGAATGCCAACTGTCTTTCAGTACAGCGGCACAATATAGGTATTTAGCCTCACAAGTCACTTGTAATGTGTAAACATCATTGCATTTGATCAAGTGTCTGTCAGCAGGATCTTTTCTCTTCACTAACTTTACTTTTTGTCATCAATTTTGCTCAATGTCTTTTGAATCAGCTGGTGTGATTATTAATGAATGTACAAAGTCAGTTCTTCTCAAGTTCACACAGCAGAGGAACCACATGTGAAGTTCATCACACTAACTATCAACATGATGCACTATTGTTTTGATATATTGCAGTACCGATATGTTGCCCAGGTATAAAAGTGTATTGCACAATTTTTAATAATCTTTGATCTGATCTGATCTATTGTGTGTCAACACAGCTGTGTACTATAGTGATGTAACCTTACTCTTGACACAGTTGGCCATCAATATATCAGGCCAAAGAAACAGTGAAACTGAACAGAAGAAAAATGTTGCTCTTTGTGCTGAGAATGAACCATTTATAGTAGCCATTTTATTATTGCCATTTATATAGTACCTAAGGGTATTAGTTACTCTCTGTTTTAAGACAATAGCTGAACATCAGATCAGTGCAAAATGATTAACATCACAGGCTGAATAGGAAAAGTGTTACAATAGCCATCCATCTATTTTTATGCAAATCTTAGGATATCGTATAAAAAAAATGCTAAATGGAAATGCCAAGATGCACATAAATAAAAAAAAAAAACAAGTTTCATTTGGAAACTCTGAGCCACGGTGGCTTTCCCAATTGCAGCAATTTACATTTTTATTACTAATATTTTGCACCAAAAACATGGAATAGAAACAGTACTTTATTCGCAAATGTTTTATGTGGTATTCCAATTTTCCAACTTTGGATTGACTCATAGTTATTGTCTACAGTTTGAGTATTTTGGTTGGTTAAAGTCTTTAATTAATATTCATTATTAATTCACTGCACATTGATTATAAAAACACTGTTTAATTTTGTTACATGTGAACCATAATTCAAATTTTATTTTGGCCATATTTTGTTGTACCTTGTTTTGTTTAGTTACTGGGTTTTAAGACTGAGCGTGACACAATATTGACTTCTGACCTTTAAAGCAGTCTGAATCATAATGACACTGTGTTCATTCATTGGCCAGATGAAAACTGGTCCTTGACTGGTTTCTCCCAAGGTTTTTTTTTCTCCATTCTGTCATCTGAAGGAGTTTGGGTTCCTTGCCACGGTTTCCCATGGCTTGCTTAGTTGGGGACACTTCATATTCAGTGATATTATTGACTTGACTGCACTGACACTTTTTGAGAGCTGATTTGATTGACGGGGACAGTCTGTGTTCATGACACATGGTTTTACCTCTGATGAAACATTGCATTGCTTAATCAGGTCTGTGAAAGCAGGTCGGAAGTCACTCCAGGTTAAAGTGTGCCAGAGGTGAGAGATACACTTGTGAACTTTTTGTGCCTGTCTGATTGAATTATTATAGTAGGCTAAGCTTTTAATAGGCCTATATAAAATACAAACAAGAGAGCTTATAATAGAATAAAAGTATTAAAAGTTATAAAAGTCAAATATATAAATGTTAAGTGTTGAAATATATATATTTTTTAATTTTGGATTGATGTCAAGATTTATGCATGGACAATAATTTTCATTACAGTTCATAAAAAAATTAAAAAATGATTTTTTTTGGAGCAATCGAGAAATTCATCTTCCATAGAAATGTACTGAAAATCCTTGCTCTGCTCTCTTCGCCCTGTTTATACCACCAGCGACGTGCAGAGACAAAGCAACACAATCCCATCAGAGATGGTCTGATTATTTGTAAGTGCCTCTACCATTGGAAAAAGCGTAGGCCAAATAGCAACATTTTTCGGCCCAGATGCGGATCTGGCCCACATGCAGCCCTTGGGCGGACCGCTCCTGTTTGCCAGATCTGGGCCACAAGCAAGCCATAGCAATGCCATATCAGCCAAGAGCCAAGAAATAAACCAGAACTGGACCTTATCTGAGCCTCAAAATCTGTGTATATTAAATATGGAGTCATCTCAGCCTTAATAAAGCCTGTTAACAAGCAGAATCACTGAAGGAAAGAAGAGTACAGAAAAAGAGACGAGCAGAAACACAAGAACTAAAACTGACTTCAGACACAGCCTTAGATGAAATCAACTGAAGATAAAAGAAGACATTAAATCTGAAGATCTCAGCAGAGGAGGATTAAACAACTCCACAAACGGCATTACCAGCTTCACTTATTACTCACCAAACTGACTTTATTTCTGTCAGACATCTACAAAAGTTTTATTGAGAATTAACAGAGGTTTAACTCTGTGTTTCATTTGAAGTGACCATAACAGTGATTAGTGTTTCCGTTAGTTGGGCTCTTAACTTTTATTACATCTTTTGTCTTTTAATGGCCGCTTTGACAGTGTGTTTGTCAAACACATTTGCAGCAGCAAAGAAAGTTAAAGTGAATTGAGATCAGCTGATGATGGTTACCGGTTAATGGTCATCATGAAACAGCCTGATTCACTGAGGAATTTGCAATCTAACAATTGTGTTGATCCATGAATATTTTCACATCACAAACCTTTTGTTACGGAAGCATGACATCTAGCAATATTATTACAGTCGAGTTTAAATATTTTAACAAACATGAGGTCAAGAAAAAATAGCTTGCTGACACACACAGATATCAACAATCCGAGTATGAATCTCAACAATGGTGATAATCACAAATATTTAGATAGATTAATTCAGAACATCACTGAAAAGCTACTAATTCACAACAAAAACAACAGCAGAAAAAAGCAAATATTTCAATCAATTCAGCTGCATCATTTATTCATTCCAATGCACGCTGGGAGTTTTGTACTATGATGATACCCAGCATGCATTGCAGCAAGGTACTTTTGATTGTCACCATTGTTGAGAATCATGCACTGATTGGTGATGTCTGTGTCTGTCACCATAAACTGACTTTTTTAGTGCTTATGTTTGTTAAAGTCTTCTTACTGATTGTTATAATATTGCTGAATCTCATGCTGCAATAACACATGGTTAGTGATGTGAAAATATTAATGGAACAACATGGTTTTTAGATTCCAAGCATCAGTGAATCAGTCTATTTCATGATGATTATTAAACCATTAACAGGTAACCATCAACACCTGATCTCATTTCACTTCAGCTTTCTTTGCTGCAGCAAATGTGCTTGACAAACACACTGTCACAGCTAGGGCTGGGGTAAACGATTATTATTTAAACGATTAGTTGGTCGATTATTGTATCGATTAGTCGACTAATCTAACGACTAATTGGAAGATTAATATAACGATTACTTTTCTGCTGCTCGATTAATAAAAAACAATGAATCTCAAATAAATACGAACTAGCGTACTGAATCATGATACTATAAGCTGGCTAACGTTAGTCTAATGTTATGTATTTGAACACCGTCAATAGAACTCTATAACCGGCAAAACCATGCTATTAAAATATTTTTTACAAAAAAAAATTATCATAGAGACTGTTTAAATTCTAATATCAGCTTACAAGTGAAACGGAGGCGGTGGTGCTTCGGAGGCTGCTACTGCTGGAGATGATTTGGGAGAGGTCTGTGCACCACCCCTCCCAAGAAGAGAAATCTTGGAGATCTCCTTAATAAACGGAGGTCTGAAATCTCTGCCCCTACCGATCAGAGCGCGCGCTGACACGGAGTAAAGCCTTGTTTATACTCGACACGTCCGCAGGAGCGCGAAGGTGCACGCGGCAAAAATGACGTCATTGCGTTGTGGGTGATCGTGCGCGTTGGGTGCGCAAGACCCCAATTTCGCTTGGCTGTGTTCACGGCTTTTTTTGTAACACCGCGCCGGTGCCGCAACCGAGGATGGACGACTTCAGGCCGAATCTGCCCGAGCATGTACGTCTCACCGCACCGGCACCCAGTTTGTGCGTCTAAATTGCAACTTTTTTTTGTTAAGGGTTTGTTTACTGTGTGTGATTCATTTAATGGAAAGCACATTCACTTCTAGTTGTCTTCGTCCTCCATTCTGCAATGTTTCAGTCTCTCACGTTTGTGTGGCAAGCTGTACCGCCGGGAACGGAGCAAAAAATAAAGAAATAAAGAAGTGTAGAAGAAAAAAAAAAGCCCAGATCTGGCAATCAGGAGCGGTCCGCTTAAGGGCCGTCATTCCACGCTGCATGTGGGCCAGATCCGCATTCCACAAGTGCTCTGGGCCGAAACAATGTTGCCATCATGTGTGTCTTGATAACATTCACGTTACAGCCTTGACATCATTGAATTTTGTTCAGAGCTGTGCAATCGTCAGTTTGTGGATACCATGGAAATGAATGAGTGCTGTAAACTGAATCATACTAATTGTCCGTGACGTCTCTTATAAAACAGCATTTTTTTTACATAAATGTAATTTTCTCAAAATTACAAACTTTTACATATTATTATTTATTATTATTATTATTATTATTATTATTATTACATTATTATAGAGTTTGTGCTGCATACAGTGTAATCAGACTTTAGTTATGAAAATGTTATAAGTAACAGAAATGAGCACAAATGTCAGAGCATGTCAAAACATCTAAAGGGTCCAGAAAACACCTCAGACCCCCAAGGGTTAAGAGCAAACATGTTGAAGATTAGCCGATGATGCTGTCGATTCATTTAAATAAGCTATTTCGACACCAAAAAGGTTTATTCAGTGTAGTTAAGCCTCTCCTCCATTTACATCCATTAAAAAACAGCATCTTGTCTCCTTCCCTCTGTGCTGCAGTGTAAGCAGGTGTTACGCTTTTTTCGGCTAATGTTACAGCCTTCCAGTGGTTTTGATCCTATTCACTTTCAGTGGAGGGCTGGCGACTTCCAGCGACATGAACGACAAAGTTTAACTTTATGCAAATGAGCAGCGAATTTCCAATAGGCAAGGCAAGGCAAGTTTATGTACATTTAATACACAATGGTAATTCAAAGTGCTTTACATAAAATAAATTAAAATAATCAAAAGAAATCAGAATAATTAAAACAGTTTAGAATAAAATACAGTACAAACAGTCGGACGAACAGTCGCACAGTGCTCATTCAGTAAATGCACAGCTAAACAGAAGTGTTTTGAGTCTGGATTTGAATGTGACTACTGTAGGAGCACATCTGATCTCTTCTGGAAGCTGGTTCCAGTTGCGGCTGGCATAGTAGCTAAAAGCAGACTCTCCTTGCTTAGAGTGACCCTTGGTATTTCTACTGATGTGATCCTAATGATCTGAGTGATCTGTTGGGTTTATATTCAGTGAGCATATCTGCAATGTATTGAGGTCCTAGGCCATTGAATGATTTATATACCAGTAATAATACTTTAAAATCAATCCTAAATGTAACTGGGAGCCAGTGTAAAGACCTGAGGACTGGTGTGATGTGTTCATATTTTCTGGTTCTGCTCAGAATCCTGGCAGCAGCGTTCTGTATGAGCTGCAACTGTCTTATGGTCTTTTTAGGAAGGCCAGTGAGGAGTCCATTACAATAATCCACCCTTCCGGTGATTAAAGCATGCACAAGTTTCTCTAAGTCTTGACTGGAAACAAAGCATCTAATTCTTGCAATATTTTTCAGGTGATCATATGCTGATTTAGTAATTGCTTTGACATGACTACTGAAACTAAGGTCTGACTCTAGAGACACACCAAGATTCCTGACATGATTTTTAGTTGTTTGACCCCTAGAATGAAGGTATGTGTTCACCTTGAGAACTTCATCTTTGTTTCCAAATGCAATGACTTCGGTTTTGTCTTTGTTTAACTGAAGAAAGTTTTGGCACATTCAATTGTTTACTTCATCAATGCATTGGCACAGGGAGTCATTAGGCGATAAGTAGAGCTGTGTGTCGTCTGCATAGCTGTGGTAAGAGATTTGGTTCTTTCTCATTATTTGGCTCACTGGGAGCATGTGCAGGTTGAATAGGAGTGGTGCAAGAATTGAGCCCTGGGGGACTCCACATGTCATGGATGTCCACTCAGACTTATGGTCTCCTATACTCACATAATAACCTCTCCCTTCTAAGTATGACCTGAACCATTTTAGGACTACCCCAGAAAGCCCCACCGAGTTTTCCAGCCTGTCAATAAGTATGTTGTGATCGACAGTGTCAAAAGCAGCACCAAGGTCGAGTAGTACCAGCACTGATAATTTGCCTGTATCAGTATTTAAGCGAATATCATTTATTATCTTTATGAGGGCTGTCTCTGTGCTGTGATGCGAATCGAAAACCAGATTGAAAATTGTCAAAGTATCCATTCAAGCTTAAGAATTTGTTCAGCTGATTGAAGACAACTTTTTCAATGATCTTGCCTATGAAAGGAAGATTTGAGATCAGTCTGTAGTTGTTTAATATGGTCTTTTCCAGATTGCTCTTTTTCAGGAGGGGCTTGACAACTGCAGTTTTCAGGGAGTTTGGAAAACTCCCAGAGAGAAGTGAGGCATTTACCACTTCTAGAGATCTGCTTCTAAGGTGTTTAACACACTTTTGAAAAAAGATGTGGGAAAGTGCATCAAGGGCGCAGGTTGATGTTTTAAGGTGCTGTATGGTTTCTTCAAAAATTTTGCCATCAATTTCTTCGAAATCAGACATAGTAACTACTTTCTCAGGTAGTGGTCTGATCTGTTTGACCCTAGCGCAACTCAAGGATGAGCTGATCACCTTTCTGATATTATTCATTCTCTCAGAGAAGAAAGAAGCAAACTCGCTGCACTTGATGTCTGAGAGAATTTAACAGGGAATCTGGCTTGGAGGGTTTGTCAGTCTCTCTACAGTAGCAAAAAGAGTGTGTGTATTGTTTAAGTTTCTGTTTATAATATTTGAGACGAAAGTCTGTCTAACTTTGCCTAGTTCCATATTGAAAGCATGGATGTTGTCTTTGTAGATGTTATAATGGACTATAAGTTTTGTCTTCCGCCACATGCGCTCTGCTTTCTGCATTGTCTTTTCATGTTTTGAACTGCTGTTGAGTTTCTCCAAGGTGCTTTTTGTCTACCACTATTCTTCCTGACTTTCACAGGAGCAATATCAAGTACACTTTTAACTTTTGAGTTAAAAGAATTTAGGAGAAAATCAACAGAGTCAGCAGATATGCTTGGTGTTAAAGATATAGCCTTCATAAATAGTACACTAGTGTTCAATAGGAGTGAAGACTCTCAGTGGAGCTCACATTACTGCCTTGAGTGCAGGTACGACAGGACAGAGTTCACAGTTTATATGATTAGACTATAAAAACATACATGGATGTAATAAAATTATGCATGGAAAAACTGTCAGCAATCTAAGTGAGTTTGATTCATTCATTGTTTGTGTTGTTAATTATATGATCCAGTGAGCAGTTTATCTCAAGAAATTAGTGCACATATGGTCTATGAATAGATTAAACCATTCCGCATTAAAGGAACCCGCCGACTTTTTGGGATTTTAGCTTATTCACCGTATCTCCCAGAGTTAGAGAAGTCATGTACCCTTTTCATCTCCGTGCATGCTGTAACTCTGTCTTACGCACCCACAGATAGCCTAGCTTAGCACAAAGACTGGAAGTAAATGGCTTCAGCTAGCATACTGCTATTTATATGTTGTGATTTGTATAGTCACAATGTTTTGACTTTACAGAATGGGATGTATTTGCAGAGGGGGCTGACTTATAATATAGTACATCAGTTCTGGCCTATATAGATTACTGCACTAATACCGTCCTAACAACTAAAACTATTAGGACATTCCCGAACCAGAAGCCATGATTTGATAGGAGAGTTTGGTCTCTGCTGAAAGAGCGGGATACAGCTTTTAAGTCTGGTGATGCGGAGGCTTACAGCAATGCCAGGGGAGAATTGAAGAAGGGCATTAAAGAGGAAAAGTACAGATAACAGCATCTTGAAGACCAATTTAACAACAACAATCACTGTAGCATGTGGAGGGGAATAAAGACCATTACTGAATATAATGTATGTATATAATGGCAACTTTGCTTAGTAATTAGTAATGATCCCTGTCTCCCTGATTCTCTGAACTACTTCTTTGATCGCTTTGATGATCAAAATAACAGTAGAGCTCACTCTGGAGGAAAACAGGACGGTCCATATGCCCTGACATCTATTATTATGAAGTGCTTTTAGAGACTTTTATTGATATTGTCACACATCAAAGCTAGTATACCTAAGGATCTGGACATTTATCAATTTGCTTATCGGGCAAACAGATCTACAGAGGATGCTGTCTCGATTGCACCTAACAGTTATGTTAGGATGCTGTTTATTGATTTTAGTTCTTCTTTTTACACTGTTATTCCTTACAAACTTGTTTGTAAATTAAGAAATTTTGGAATAGATGCAGCTCTTTGCTCATGGATTATGGACTTTCTTACCAATAGGCCCCAGAAAGACAAAAATAGGTGATGGTACCTCTTCAACTCTCATCTTGAAAACAGGTGTGCCACAGGGGTGCATGCTCAGTCCAGCATTATTCACTCTTCACTCATGACTGCACTTCAATCCATTCTTCCAACTCCATAGTAAAGTTTGCTGATGACACTACCATTGTGGGCCTAATTTCAGAAAATGAATAAACAGCCTACATGGAGGAAGTACCACATATAATCCGGTGATGTGCGGAACATAGTTTGGTCCTGAACATCAAAAAAACAAAGAGGAGATCATTGACTTCAGGAGGTATCAATGGAGAGGGTAAATGAAATCAAGTATCTTGGAGTCTACTGTACATAATGAAAGACCTCTCTTGGTCCATCAATGCTTCTCATTTGGTTAAGAAAGCACAACAATCACAGCGGATCATAGTCATAGCTTGGATACAGTGTATGCTAGTCTGTTACACACAAAGACCAGCAGCATCATTATACATCAAGTCTCTGTTGGATTGGAGATGACCCTCTGGAGGCTTTTAGAGTGTGTTTGAGTGTTTGGACAAAACTTTCAGCACAAAACTGTGGGCCATTGTCACTAGCCGCGTTTCCACTGCCGGGCCAGGGCCGAGCCGTGCTAGTGCGTGCCAGGGCCAGTCGCGTTTCCACTGTCACTTCCGGGCTTGATCGGGGCTTACTCGGGGCCAACGGCCAGGATTTCTGGCCCGTCGAATACCTTGGGCCAAAGCGGGCCAGCTCAGGCTAGAGGCGTGGGCAAGGTAAAAGGTGGAGTTTATCTGTGTTAGGGAAAGTTATGGTCTGTGGCAAGATGCACATTTTCACTTTTTTTATATTGCGCAAAATAATCGCTGCTCGAGATGGAGAATCGCCTGTACTGGTCTGTCGAAAATACCAAAGCTCTTCTGAGCATTTGGGCAGAAGAAAGGGTACAACGTCAAATTGACACCGTGTGAAGAAACGAGGACATTATAAAATACATCGATTCAGTGAGCAACGCTTCAAGTTCGGGAAAAAATAAAAGAGTTGCAGGCACAGTATTGTACAAGGCGATTAACACGCACAATGGACAAAGCGGAGCTCAGAGAAAGAACTTTCCATGGTTCGACTTGATGGACAGTGTGCTGGGTAACCGTCCCTCTGTTAGCAGTCTGTGATCAATGACATGCTAATTCTTCTCTTCCACAAATGGTACCTGGCAATTGTCTTTCTAGGCTTATCTCCTAGCCTAGTTCCTTTTCTGTGCAACTTTCTGTTTTTTTTTCTGTTTCAGAGTTCTGTCCTTTTCATCATGGCAGACAAAAGGGGACTCCTTGTGATGAGGGGAGTCTGCTATGAAATAACAAATTTAAGAATCGGTTTAAGAACTGCCGATCATATATCCTGACATAACATCACATAAAAAAACTAAGGTGAACTAAACTGTATTGGGCATTCAAGGTGAACATGATGGCGTCAGTTTACTGATTCAGTTTCCAGTGAGGGAATGCTCAAACCGTTTGATAATGTTGTCAAACCCATTGATCCTGTTGTTTGAAATCTTTTGAGATAGGTCTGTTAGAGTTTCACAGCCAGTGGGGATTTTCTGTATTGTCTTTAGGTGCTTTTAGCTGCACTTCTAAGGCTGTGTGTAAGGTCAACAGCTTTAAGGACTGCCCACTGAATGTCTATAAGATACCATGTAAAGTTCCCGTTAATCAGACTTGATGACTGCAGCTACCAACAGCTTGTGTTCTCAGTAAAGAATCCTGCTCTATAAATCTGCAGTGCATCAGTTCAGAAGCTTAGAGAAAAAATGGCTGTAATCGAGTCACTTCTGCAGTTTCTCAGCACAGGTACAATACTGGGCACTTTGCTGTTGCTTCTGGTTTTGTATTTGCTTTCCTCTGGATCCAGATCTCAGAAAGAGGGAAAAGAGCCACCAGGACCCAAACCTCTGCCTCTGCTGGGGAACCTGCTGAACCTTGACCTCACGAGACTCTTTAAATACTTATTTTGAGGTGAGAACTTGATACGTTTAAAATTAATAGTGGTCTAACATTTTAAGATTTGTTAGTAAATGTCTTTCTCTGTGTCCTCAGCTGTCCAAAACCTACGGAAACATATTCCAAGTGTTTTTGGGTCCCAGAAAAAACTGATCTTAGTTGGGTACAAAACTGTCAAAGAAGCTCTTGTGAACTATGCAGAAGAGTTCAGCGACTGAAATATTGAACCTGGTTTCAGGATAATGCACGATGAACATGGTAGAATTCTTTGTTGTTGTTTTTTCAACTCAAATGAATGTACAGAACAAATTGTAAATGCTAGACATGTTGTAAATTCTTTCAGTTCCCCGTGGCCTCTCCAGGCCAATGTAATCGTGTTTAACTACTGACTTGTCGCTTATTCACCTGACATACAGAGTAAGCGTGCTTATATGCATTATATAAGTCCCAAAGATCTAAGATTAATGTATGTTTAACTCAGTAAGTAATCATTTTCTGCTTGTGTTGTAGCTGAGACTCATGGTCAGTTGGTTTTGTCTGTGTTGATCAGGAATATTTTTTTTCCAATGGAGAGAACTGGAGAGAGATGCGACGCTTCGCTCTCAGCAACCTGCGGACTTCGGGATGGGCAAGAGAGGAAGTAAAGAGAAAATCATAGAGGAAATTCAGTATCTGAAAGGAGAGTTTGATAAATTTGAAGGTACAAGCTGAAACACATTTATGGACATCTGCATCTTAGTTTCTTAGTAGGACATCTTAGTTTAAAGTATCCGATGAGAGACATTTGTTTTCTCTTCACAGGGAAACCCTTCGACACAACACAGCCTGTGAACTACTCTGTGTCAAACATCATCTCATCTATTGTGTACGGCAGCAGATTTGAATACACAGACCCTCAATTCAGAAAAATGGTCGACAGGGCAAACGAAAATGTTCGGGTTTTGGGATCGGTTTCTATAATGGTATGGAAGTGTGTTTTACTGTATTTTTGGTGACTTAAATTTTTTTTTATCATTAAAGGGACAATGTGTATTTTTTTTTAGGTATTTTATTCTAAAATCAATATTTTTATTCATAAATTTGTCCTCAATGATGTACAAATACCTCTGCCAATTATCTGACTTATCCTCGTAAACAAAGAATTTATTATCTTTATATAAATTAGACGGGTATAGGTCCATGGAGGCTTCCATCTAGTTTCGCCATCTTGAAAAACTATAACAGCAGAGAGGGACAAAAAGTACTAGGCCAACACGTTTCCACAACGCATTTTCGTTCAGAGCCAGCGTCACAAAACTGAAAGCAGCAGAAACGGAGGAGCAGCAGTGAGAAGCGCCTGTCACTGCCCCAGCAAGTTTAAAAAGTTATTTTTAATGGCGGTCCATACATATGCGGAGCCACAGGAGAAGAAATCCTTGTTGCCAAAAAAGTCAAAAATAGAACGTAAAAGGAAACGTGACCGGAGATTACAAAAAACAAGAGTTAATGTTGGGACAGCTTTTTCCAGGTGGAAAGAGCTAATGCAGGAGAAAGATTTCAAAAGAGACGCTGAAGTCCTGCTTTCTTCTCAACAGGTAAGTCAATGTTACCGTCTTAATTACAAGCTTTTTTTTCATTGCTTGGTTGTGTACTTTATTATAGAGACAGTAGGACATTAGTTAAAAGTATAAACGGGCTCTTTGATGAATAGCAGCTATTGAGTTAAGTAGAGAAGGTGCTGAAAACAAGGTTTGTAAATTTACTTTTTGTAACCTAGAAATTCGATGAGAATATATTTTAATAGAGAATATGATTGTTCTTGCATTTGCACACCTAAGGTTACTTCAAGTTTTATGTTATCTGACATTTTCCTTTATTTATCATTTATACTGTGATTTATACTACTCCACCATTGACAGCTATTTAATTAACACTTAGAAGGTCCAGATGTGCAAACAATGTCTTTCCTACATTTCTAGACCTTCAAAGTGTTAATTAAATAGCTGTCAATGGAGCCATCGGATTTCATCAAAAATATCTTAATTTGTGTTCCGAAGATGAACGAAGGTCTGATGGGTTTGGACAATATGAGGATGAGTAATTAATGCAAGAACTTTCATTTTTGTGTGAACTATCCTATTAACTATTAATGCATGCTTGTAGCTTTATAATACATTTCCGTGGTTGGGTCCATTCCTCAACAGCAAAAGGATTATTGTAAGAAATGTGTTGAAAAATAAAGCAGAAATGACGAGGTTGTTCACTGGATTGCTGGAGATTCTGAAACCACACGACTGCAGAGGGTTTGTCGACTCCTTTCTCATCCGCAAACAGAGCGACGAGGTACTGAAATCACCTTGTTCCATAGAAATATAGGAGAAAATAAAAAGTAATCATCAGCTTTGACTAATAAACACAATTATTTAATTAACTGTTAGGCATAGTTATTAAATGGAAATTAAATATGCACAAAAGATGCTAAAACTAAATATAATTGTTGAGAAAAAAAGGTTCCTTTTGTAAACATTAACTAATGAGAAATACTTCTAAAGCATTTATTAATCAAAGTTAATGTTAATTTCAACATTTATTAACACATTATTCAAATTAAAAGTTAATATTATTTAATAAGACACAGGTTAACATGAACTAAACATTAACTAACAATAAACCCCCGGCTCAGAGGTTGGGACAAAGAAGCGGGACGCAAAACCTTAATCAAAAGATAACCAATTTATTTACCAAACAAAACCACAATTAAACACAAAATGCCGGCAACAACACAAAACACGTAAAGGGAAAATCACGCAGGAGGGAGAACCCCTCGCTCGTTCCTCCTGAAGGCAGGGAGCCGGAAGCTTTTATCAGGAAGAAAAACTCCCACCACAGGTGTCCTCCATTCGCCCTCAAGATTGCAGCACCGCCCCACTGAAACACAAAGATAGCACAAACAAGTATGCAGGCCGTCACACCTGTTCTGCTTCCTTTGTTAGCTTTTGTTACCATGGTCATTCATTTTTTGATTAATGCACTGCACCTGTTTCTCGTTTCATGCCTTGGTTTTGGTTAGTATATACTGAGCCTGTTCCCTTTCAAGAGGTCTCTCGTATTGCATAAGTTAGCCTACACTATGGGGAAAACTCCTTTTTCTCGAGAATATTGAAGCCAAATTTTTAAAACGCGGTGCAGCTGCACAGCAGACATATAGCTGAGTGTCTAGCATGCTCAGTGGCTGTGCTGCGGCAACTGCACGAACCTATGGCAAGTCGGCTAAGATGTGCGAACCAATCAGGTCGTTTCGCACCAGAGCACGTCAGAGCCCGCCAGTATGGACGTGGCTTATAGCTATAAGCCCCCATTTTCGCCATAGAATTCAGATTTAATCTCCTTCAGCAAGTTCCACTTTGCTGACCTCCGGTTGAGAAGCCTTTACCGCCGTCGTCGAAAAGCATTCAGTGGAACAAGCCACGTGCTAAGCAGTTCTGAGGACACCAGCTTTCTGGTTTTCACTGGACGCTGCTTTCAGCCCGCTGTTCTGCTGTGCCATCCGGCGCGCATATATCATTTTAAAGCAAACTTAGTGTGTTCGTCCTGCACATAAGCACTGTTCCCACAGTATCAATTCTCCCTCCAGCTCGCGCTAGAAGTGTAATACATGTAGGCTGTGTGCCCACTATGAAATACGCACCCCTGCACATAAGCACTGTTCACACTGTATCACAAAACAGCTGAGTGGCTGGGTCCCTATAACAAAGCGGCCCGTCCCCAGACTTCATTCAACCCCTAGCTATGTGGGCCAAGGCCTGGGAATTCATCCCCGGAATATCAGAATGGGTGTTGAACATAATAAACGAGGCTACTCGCAGACCCCCATGCTTTCTACCTGTGTTCGAGACATTGTTAAGAAGTGGCCAGTGGTGGAAAGTAACTAATACTTTCGTTACATTACTTGAGTAGATTTTTTATTTTTTTCTACTTTCTTGAGTATAATTAAATTGTGGTACTTTTACTCTTACTTGAGTAGAATAAAAATAAAGTATTCAACTTCGCTACATTTATTTTTCACCAAAAGTACAAAGTACTTTGACAAAGGTGCCGACGGAGCAACAGGGCAAGCTGACATTTGACAGACACTTTTCAAACTACTGCGGTGGAACCTTGCGCTTCAGCCAATAACAGACAGGTCTGACTCAGGTGCAAAACCAATCAAAACCTCCAGTTCGGCTGGGAGGCGGGACACTCGTGTTACTCTCGAATACTTTTACTACAGCTATTATACGTTTTTACTAAAAAGCTATCGAGATTAACGAATCGTGAGAAGTTTTTAAAGTATTTAGATTTTTTCCCATCACATAAAATGTTGCTGTGATGAGCATTGAGCAGATGACAGTCTGTTGATCGCAAGACTGAAGATCTTATCATTACAACGCAGATTCTGCACTCTCTCTAATGCTTTCACCAATGTAAACACAATGATGTACATACAGTAAGAGCTTTGTTGTGCAGTGTAACGTGTGTCATTGATTTCATAACGAGTTGTCCAGATAAACTCGCGCTGTGTGGAAAGATTGTTCTTTGATTGCTTTCTGTATATAATTTGTTCACAAATTAAGATTATTTTCATCCTACTAAAAGAAACAACATGAAGTTGATATTTTAGTCACTGGCTTGACTTGCTGAACGCATAAACAGTATTGAACGATTTTGAGAGAAAGATTAGCTGCCTGAACTTGAAATTGAATTGTTGCTTGGTAACGTTTGTAATGACGGAGAGGAGGCAGTCGAATCCATCTGCAGCACTTTATTGAAACAGGTAATGAAACAAGGAATCACTGGCATGAAACATCAAAGGAACATGTAGCAACATGCAGCATGGCAAAACAAGACTTTGCAATGAACATAGAACTGAGCAGTCCAGATAAAGGATAGGTGATGATTAACAGGTGGGAGTGATGAGACTGAATGGGGAAACCAGGCAGGGATGGAACCTAATGATAGCAGAGGGGAATGATAGAAAGTGCAGTTCTAGAAGGTGACAAGGAGCGTGTGAGTCCGGAGAGAGGTTAAGGCGTGCGCTCAGTGCAACATGACATCATGACTTTTGCGTAAACATACACGCCACTTTCAAGTCAAGTGGCGTGTTATTTATACGCATTTTGAGCTATCCACGTGTATGCGTGTATATCTACGCCGTTATGTCTGAGTGATTCCGCGTGTATGTACACGCTGTTAAAAATCCGAGCGAAATAAAGCCAAATTTTGATATACATCTGGGGGAGCGATATTTTTCTTACTAGGATGGTAGGGAAAGACTCATAAATGGTATTAACCAGTGACGGGTAGGTTTAGGGACGGGGTTGGGGTAGGTCATATATTTATATATACAGTAATGTAACGTTAAGTCAACGGCGTTCATAAACACGCTGAAAAGCGATTATGCGTGTTGATAGCACGCCAAAAATGGAAATACGAATTGGCGTGTCATACATACGCAGTTTCATGAGATCAGTCTGCTCAGTGACAGCCACGCACTCCGTGACAACGTTAGCTCGATCGATTTATTTTCAGACATTCGTCGAGGCCAGCTCTGTATTGGCCCAAGTTGAGGAAACAGTCGTCGGGGAAATGTTTGGACCATCCAAAACTTTGGGAAGTTGTGTCGGCGCATTTCCAGAGAAAATAAAATGAACCCATTGTTTCTTCAGAGGCTCGGATGAAGGAACTAAAAAATACTTTTGTGTTCATTTGAAGGCTACATCCGAACACTGATCAACTGCCATGCTTCGCTCATTTGCAAGCCATTATATCTCTCGAGGAAAAACTCAAATCGCACTCGCGCGTTCGTACTTCCAAGCTCCTTTTCTCATTGACGAGCCAAATTCTCTGGGCGGGCAAAGCAGAGAAAGGGGAGGTAACCTTCGCTCCTTATGACGTCATAAGGACGGGATTCAAGATCAGCGCGTCTGAGGCTGAGCTCTCAGAAAGATAGCCAAAACTCGGTTTACACCGATTGAAAATTCTAGACACGAGGGGACCAAATACAGGCTAGGGGAACTAATATTAATGTTAAAAAACCTCAAAAAGTGAAAATTTCATGTCATGGGACCTTTAACACAGAGTAAATATTTACCGTATTATTTTATTACATTCTAAGATACAAGCTATGTTGATTAGCATTGCTATAAAGTAAGTTCACCCAAAAAGTTAATTTACCCCATGATTTACTCGCCTCAAGTCCTTCTAGGTGTACATGACATTCTTATTTCAGACGAATACAATCACAGTTTCATTCAAAAATGTCCTGGCTCTTCCAAGCTTTATAATTGGAGTAAATGGATGGAAAAAAATTGGAAACAAAGAAATTACTAATTACAAATTGCACGGCTCCAGTGGGTTACTAAAGGCCTTTGGAAGCAAAGCCCTGGGTTTTTGTAAGAAAAATATCCATATTTATTACTTTATAATCTAGCTTCCGCCAGACGACCGTACGCATACTACGCAATTCGACTTGCGCCATGGGAGTAAAAGTAGAGCGCTTTTATCATGGATGGATGCACTTTTTTTGGGCTTCTAATTTTCTCCAGCCATTCACTCCCATTGTAAAGCTTTGAAGAGTCAGGACATTTTTTAATATAACTCTTGATGGTATTCATCTGAAAGAAGAATGTCATATACACCTAGGATGGTTTGAGGGTGAGTAAATCATGGGCTAATTTTCCTTTTTGGGTGAACTATCCCTTTAAAGACATATCATTCTTATGAAAATACCTGAGATAGCTAGATGAACACTGACATAGCTAGATGAAGATATATTATCGCTATCATGTGTTTGTCTTCATGCTTCAGTCAAAACGTCCCTATTTGCATGTTAATATAAAAGGAATTATATTTCCTTTATATAGTTTAATACTTCTATGAATCTCACTTGTGGACTTTCTACGTGAGGGATGAATCAGTACTGGGCTTCCAGTATGAAAGAAACTGATGACATGTGAGTGAGCTCCATATCGCTATTATCTCCCCATTTTGAGTAAAAATAGAAAAATAATACTAAAGTACTTGTAGTACTTGAGTAGTTTTAAAGCAAATACTTATTTACTCTTACTTGAGTCATATTATTTTTCAAGCTAAGTCGGCTTTTACAGTTGCTATTTCCTCGTTCTAAAGAAACATGGCGGCATCAGGCCCATTTTAGATCTCAGACACCTGAACAAAGATTCAGAATGCTGACAACCAAACAAAACCTGGCGCAGATTCGCCCAGGGGATTGGTGTTTCTCTGTGGATGTGAAAGATGCTTATTTTCACATTCAGATAACACCTCATCACATGCCATCTTTGAGATTTGCCTTTGAGGGGCTGGCTTATTAGTACACATTCGGTCTATCCCTAGCACTTTATATGTTTACGAAGTGCATGGACGCAGCCCTCGCCCCCCTGAGACAATAGGGAGTGCGAGTGTTGAACTACCTCGACGATTGGCTGGTTATAGCCCAATCGGAGGTGCAGTTAATAACTCACAGATTATGGCTCCTCAGCCATCTAGAATGCCTAGGTCTCAGGATCAATGCTTCAAACAGCGTACTGTCTCCCAGCCAGAGTATATCTTTTTTGGGGTCATAAATTCTATACAGATAAGAGCGCAGCTTATGTCAAGAGTATCACCATCCAGCGTCTAGCAGCATCATTTAGACCAGGTGCAGGTGCTTGTGCGCCTCTCAAGAGATTTCAGAGGATGTTAGGCCTCATGGCCTCAGCATCATCAGTACTCCAGCTGGGTCTACAGTATATGCGTCCCCTCCAGCGCTGGTTAAAGCCCTGTGTACCGGCTCACACGTGGCAATCTGGCCACTTACGCATCAAAGTGAACCATGGCTGTGTCAGAGCCCTGGCTCCTTGGAAAGCAGCCGAGAGCGGAAAGAGCGTCTTCAACCAGGCGTCTTTATCCTCTAAAAAGGTCAGTGTTCTCCGGCTGGTGCACACCACAGAGCCTGAACCCCTACTCATGTGGAGTGACAAAGGTACTTTCCTTTCTACAAGAACTTTTGGACGCGGGTTGCACCCCCTCCACGCTCAAAGTATATGTGGCGGCCATATCAGCACTTTGCGCTCATGTGACCGGGCAATCACCAATCACTAGGAAGAAACAACCTAGTCGTGCGCTTCCATAAGGGGCCAGAAGGCAAAACCCGCCTCAACCACCTTCTGTACCTTTCTGGGACCTCTCCACGGTCCTGGAGGCCATGAAAGGGGCCCCTTTCGAGCCGCTTCAGTCTGCTGATCTGAAGCCTCTTTTGCTCAAAACTGCTCTCTTTCTAGCACAGGCACTGGTGGATGATTAGCAAACACTCTCAGTGAGTGCTTCCTGCCTTGAATTCGGGCCCAATGACTCCAGAGTCGTCCTTAAGCCAAGACTCGGGTATGTTCCTAAAGTGCTCTCTACTCCATTCAGAGCGCAGGTCATTTCGCTGTCAGCTCTTCCCTCGTCAGAAGACAAAAGAGATGCGGATCTACTCTGCCCTGTGAGGGCTCTCAGAGTCTATTTAGAGCGTTCTGCCCCCTTCAGGCAGTCAGAACAGCTCTTCATATACTTCGGTGGCCACACCAGAGACAATGTCACGTTCAACGAGAGGCATGGCCTTGTCATGGGCATGGTCGAGTGGAATACCAATTAAAGATATTTGTGCGGCGGCCGGCTGGGCCTTACCAGCCACATTTATGAGGTTTTATATCCTGGAAGTTCCCGCTTTGCAAGCAAGGGTTCTTTCTGTATTAATAAAGTGTCTAAGCACAATTTCCACAACTATAAGGCCCGACGTCTGTCTGGTCCTGGGTGAACCTGAACTACAGTTCTATATAGCATATAAAGAAGAAGCCCTTTATAAGGCCCATTCCTATATTTCCCTATATGAGGCTCATTACTGATCTGGCCTCTATTAGGATTCATAACTTTACTCTTCTATGAGCCTCGGCCCTTGCCCCTAGGCTATAGTTTGTGGCAAAGTTTTTAAGGACGCACAGCGTTTTGAAAGAGGTTCCCATAGTGTAAGCTAACTTGCGCAATACGAGTGCTGTCTTTGTCAGTAATAGTTGGCTCATTCATTTTAATGTTTCAGTTTTCTAATTATTACAAGTTTAATTGAGCATTTTGAATGTATTTTCTTGTATGTATTATCAGCAATCCTGTAAGAGGGACTCATACTTTCACAATGAAAATCTAATGATGACTGTGACAGATCTGTTTATCGCTGGTACTGACACGGCAGGATCGACTCTGCGCTGGGGTTTTGACTCTGCGCAACCGAGAGCATATAAATCTCTCCCTCTTCCCCTGTTGGGTGGGGTAACCATAATTGCATACAACTTGTCCCACTGTATCGTACAGCCCTCATGTTCAACTCTTGTTCAGTTGACGTCATTATTTACAACTGGAGGTTTCAGTAACTATAATAATTATGATAAGCATTATTATTTGTCCAGTATACCCGACTCCAGAGGGTACCTGGCAGTCTGTATTTAGATGAGAGCAGAGACTGCGAGCCAGGCCTTCTCGTCCAACATCAGTGCCTGACCTCACAAATGCGCTTCTAGAAGAATGGCCAAAAATTCCCATAAACACACTCCTAAACCTTATGGAAAATCTTCCCAGAAGAGTTTAAGCTGTTTGAGCTGCAAAGGGCGGGCCAACTCCATAAGATTAAGAATGGGATGTCATTAAAGTTCATGTGCATGTAAAACCTTTTGGCAATATAGTGTATATTGTGCTAGTTTGAAGTTTGATAAAGTTTGCAGTATCTCTGTGTGTCCGTTCAGACCTGCTTTGCTGTCTATTGTTGAGAAAGTAGACAATGCAAACAATATTTAGTGCATAATATATAAACCAAAAGGGATTGTTTAATGATCTAAATTAAATAATATTGGAGCAAAGATTGTGTTAAACCAGATTTTTTGCTTTTAAGGCTTTATTGCTTGAGTAATGTTCTTCTTTAACAAGCTAAAGAAGGTGAATTAATTATTCACCACAGAGTGTCAAATGCTGACGTAACCACACAAAACCCTCCATTCTCATGGATTTTTTACAGTTTGTCTAGGATCACACAAGATCCCTCCCTTACATATCGGCTATAAATCTGCGAGTGCATCAGTTCAGAAGCTTAGAGAAAAAATGGCTGTAATCGAGTCACTTCTGCAGTTTCTCAGCACAGTTACATTACTGGGTGCTTTGCTGTTGCTTCTGGTTTTGTATTTGCTTTCCTCTGGATCCAGATCTCAGAAAGAGGGAAAAGAGCCACCGGGACCCAAACCTCTGCCTCTGCTGGGGAACCTGCTGACCCTTGACCTCAAGAGACTCTTTGACACCTATTTTGAGGTGGGAACTTGATATGTTTAATGAATGAATAGTGGTCTAACATTTTAAGATTTGTTGTAAATGTCTTTCTCTGTGTCCTCAGCTGTCCAAAACCTACGGAAACACCTTCCAAGTGTTTTTGGGTCCCAGAAGAACTGTGGTCTTAGTTGGGTACAAAACTGTCAAAGAAGCTCTCGTGAACTATGCAGAAGAGTTCGGCGAAAGAAATATTGGACCTGGTTTCAGGATAACGCACGACAACCATGGTAGGATTCTTTATTGTTTTCTTAATGTACAGAAGAAACTGTAAATGCTAGACATGTTCAAAAGCAAACATCCTTTCAGTTCCTCTTGGCCTCTCCAGGCCAATGTAATTGAGTTTAACTACTGAAGTACAAACATGTTTTCATTAAATTTAATGAGTTCATGATAAACATGCACAACATATTTGTTGGTGAACAACTTACTTTAAAAACCTAAAAATGCCTTTTTGTTGGCTTGAAAATGTGTGCTATGTCTTTAATCAATGAGTATATGTGGATTCCCAACAATATTTGGTGACAAAATATGTTTTTATGTTTCTTAAGTAACACATAAAATTCATAACTACACTTCAAAATAAAATTAGCTAGACTTACTTAAAAAGTATACAAACTGATTGCCTTAAAAAACAAGTGAAATAGGAATAGTAGTGTGTACTGACAATTTACAATGCTGATGGTCATGGTTGAGGAGATTCCCCCTTCCATGTAAAGCAATTTGAGTACCCAGAAAATCGCTATATAAATTTGACTGCTATAACCTGTCATCACAGTCTGTGAAAAGGTTAATATGCAATTACTTTTTTTGCTCTTTTTGCTTTGTTTTATTTTATTTACTAGTTTTATTTGCTGTATTGTGTCAGTAGTAACAAAATTTAAAACAGCAAATAAAAATGTTATTGTTACAATACAAATAAATAACATTTCATTGTTTCTATTGTTTTGCATGCAGAATGTTGAAGTCTTTGTGTGACTCAAGAATTGTCAATTGCAATATATTTTCAAAAATATAGAGGGATTATATCAACCCAAATAAAAGGTTTCACAAGTGTTAGCAATACAATTGCAAAATAGTATTATTCAACTTTAAAAATAAATTTAATGATTTAGTTAGAAATTAGACCACCTTTTAAAGGCAACACATTTATTACTTCCCTTCCTTTGAAACCAAATAACTGTGATTTCTTTTTGCATCACTGTAACAATAGGAAAATAATTACAATAATATAAATGAAGTTCCAAGTGCCCAACCAAAGGGAACACTGATCACCACAACGATGAGTTAAAACAAAAACATTTTAGGAAAATGAACATCAATTTATGAAGTCAGCTTATGTGATATTCTCTCAAATGTTTCCGTTGTATTGACAAGTCAATATTTATGACTTTGGGAAATTAGTGGGTGGAGAGAAAGATAACTGCAGAAGTGAGGAAATGAGTGAAAAGTCTATTAAGAGTTGCCCGCTTGGGTTTTCTGCATAAAGGCATAGTATGTGAATAGTATAGATTTATAATTAAGTTAAGACATTAAGTAAAGTTAACTAAAAAATGATAGTTAGAACAACTGTTGGATTTTGCAGTGTATTCAGTGGTGAAATGACCTGAAATATATAATACATATAAGCAAGTGTAAGCTTGCTTATATGCATTATTATAAGTCCCAAAGATCTAAGGTTAACGTATGTTTAACTCAGTAAGTAACAATTTTCTGCCTGTGTTTTTGCTGAGACTCACGGTCAGTTGAAGTTGGTTCTCTGTGTTGATCAGGAATAATTTTTTCCAATGGAGAGAACTGGAGAGAGATGCGACGCTTTGCTCTCAGCAACCTGCGGGACTTCGGGATGGGCAAGAGAGGAAGTGAAGAGAAAATCATAGAGGAAATTCAGTATCTGAAAGGAGAGTTTGATAAATTTGAAGGTACAAACTGAAACACATTTATGGACATATGCAATCATACTCTTAGTTTAAAGTATCCGTTGAGAGATTTGTTTTTTCTTCACAGGGAAACCCTTCGACACAACACAGCCTGTGAGTTACTCTGTGTCAAACATCATCTCATCTATTTTGTACGGCAGCAGATTTGAATACACAGATCCTCGTTTCAGAAAAATGGTCGACAGGGCAAACGAAAATGTTCGGGTTTTGGGATCGGCCTCTATAATGGTATGGAAGTGTGTTTTACTGTATGTTTTGGTGACTGCATTTCATTAATACATGCATTCTATTTTCTCTGTGTGTAGCTTTACAATATATTTCCGTGGTTGGGTCCGTTCCTCAACAGCAAAAGGATTATTGTAAGAAATGTGTTGAAAAATAAAGCAGAAATGACGAGGTTGTTCACTGGATTGCTGGAGACTCTGAATCCACACAACTGCAGAGGGTTTGTCGACTCCTTTCTCATCCGCAAACAGAGCGACGAGGTACTGAAATCACCTTGTTTAATAGAAATACAGCAGGAACTAAGTCATTACGATTATTTTACTGCTCCTGGTCACGTCGGTCCCGCACAATCTCAAATCATCAAACGTTTTCTCATGACTCTTGATCAGGACTGCCACGAATGTAGAGTATTGAGAAAGAAGATCCCCCATATTCCTTTTTTCTCCTTAGTTTTTCTTCCCATAAAACAAACCTCTCGCCAGGAGAACCAGCTGATGACGTCGATCGTCCTCCATTTGTTTTTGATCCATGAGATATCGTCTCACTGTAAAAATATTTCTACAATCGACAGGTGTGTGGGCTCGCAGTCCAGGACGAATATTCAATTGTGTGCATTCGGAAGATTATGATGCTACACTGAAAAAAATGATACTTTGGACCAACCTAAAAAAATACTGTAATTTGTTACAGCTAAATTTATTAGTTTTTCTCAAGCTATATTTTTGATTTGGTTTAAACTTTACATTTTAATTTAATACCAATCAAAATAGTTATTCTGCTCAACAAAAAGTTAAATGAACACTGAAGCAGTGTTAAAGTTAATGAGATAATTAAGTGAATAATTGAGTGATGATTGAGCATTATTGAAGACACCCGATATTAACAAGCAGAATCACTGCAGGAGAAAACCATAATTTTTAAGTCACCGTTGTGGAGATGAGTGTGTGTTTTAGTTGGGCTCTTGACCTTTAAATCACTTACTTTACATGTTGTGTTGCTGCTGTACTTGAGTTATAACAGCTGGATGAACAAAACAATCAATATTACACAATCACTTGAACTGAATCACTGAGCTTTTGTAGAGCCCAATTTAGGTTTATTTTATTAATTATAGCAGCACTGGTCTTGTACAGCATCATATTTTTAGACTTTTCAATGAAATCCAAATTATCAAATCAATAAAAAGAAACCTTCAAAGGCCCTTATGTTGGCACACACAGACATCAAGAATTAGCGTATGAATCTCAGCAATGGTGACAAACAGATCACCTCTGAACACAAGCTCATTATTTATTCATGCAGCAATGCATGATGGGAGCCATGAATGAGTTTTGATTGGTGGTACCCAGAATGCACTGCAACATGCTTTATAATTGTCACCATTGATGAGATTCACAGTCTGATTCTTGATGTCAGTGTGTTTAAAAAATAAACAAAATTAAAAAAAAAAAAAATTGTGTATATGAGAAATGGAAAAAAAAATCTTTGGATTACATTGTAAAATGTTTAAATATTATGCTGTACTAGGACAGTCCTCCTATAATTAAGTACAATTAATAAAGTATATCTAAATTGGACTCAAATGAGCTCAGTGATTCAGGTCAAATGATTGTGTTAAAACACAACCAACACCATCAGATCACCTTTTCTATTTGTTCATCCGGCTGTTTTAACTCACGTACAGCAGCCAAACAAAATGTAAAGTTATTGTTTTAAGGGTCAAGAGCCCAACTAAAACACACACTCATCTCCATAACGGTGACTTAAAAATTATGTTTTTCTCTTTCAGTGATTCTGCTTGTTAACATCAGGTGTCTTCAATAATGCTCAATCATCACTTAATTTAACACTTCTTCGGGTTTACTTTAACTTTTTGTTGAGCAGACTTGATTGATATTAAATTAAAATTTTAAGTTTAAACCAAATCAAAAATATAGCTTGAGAAAAACTAATACATTTAGCTGTAACAAATTACAGTAATTTTTTTAGGTTGGTCCAAAGTATCATTATTTTGTGTTTGTTATTTGCTTTAAGGAAAACTGAACAAAACAGGTTTAAATCAGAAACTGTGATTTTCACTTTAGTCCAATATAAAAATTCACTTGGTCTCCCACAGTTTTAAAATCGGTTAAGATTTGAAAGTCGTCCCAGGCCTTAAGCCTCGTTCACACCGCCAGCGACTTTGTCGCTACATGTTGCTAGTCTCTGTACTGTGAAGTCGTTTGTGGGCGTTCGTAGTGCTGTCGCTCTAATGTTATTGGTAGACTGCACGTCTGGCCATATACAAAATAACATCACAAGGGATATATACAACTATATCATTTTAATTTGACTAGGAATTAGGCTCAAAGAAACAGTATGCTGTTGGGAGAGTGTTTTTATGTTACCACAGCAGTGTTCAGTGGATTAAATAATTTAATAGATTAGCGATCGATCGATCAACAAATTAAATTCACTCATACTGTCATAAATTACTAAAACGTCATTCGAATTTGACAAATAATCAATTTTTGGTAACGCTTCCTTTTACAGTACAGTACTTACAGTGTACTTACAGTGTACTTACCTAGAAAGTACTGGCTAATATAAGGTAAGGTACATGGAGCAGGGGTAGGTTTAGGGGTAGGTTCAGGGTTAGTACTAGTTATTACCCAGTAATTGTAGTTACTAAAATAAGTACATCGTATTTACATGGGTAACTGGACTGTAAAAGGAAGCGTTACCCAATTTTCTTGTCCCTAATAGTCAACATAATGAAACTGATTGTAATTAACTGCAGCAGTGCTAAGCTTGCATCATAAAGTTACAACACTCGAACTATAAATGTATGAATTAAACTCACTGAGACTGTCGACAGTTTATTTTCCATGCCTCATTTTATTATATCCATGTGTGTAGTTAAAGTCAAATCATATAAAACAGTGAAATCTCCCTCAAACTCCTCTGTCTTGCCTTCAATCGAGACGGTGACGTGAGCTCCACGGAAAGTCTTCTTTCCTATAGAGCTTGGGCGTAGACGTTATGGAACGGTGCATTGTGGGTAACGGCGGCCATTTTAGAGGACACGCAAAGGCCGGTTTGGAATAATTAATTGCGTAACCGGCCGGTTTCCACCCGTACAGAGAAAGAGTTATGGACTGTGAGAAAAAAAAAGTTGGCAAAACCGTACACTGATAAACTTAATAATGAAGCCAAACAACGCTACTTAAAAAGAATTGAGGATATAGGCGGAATCGATCCCTATAAAGTTGAACACAGAGTGGGTGTAATACATATAAATGTTTACCAAGCCTCAGTTCCCCTGATATTTTCTCCTAATGTTACCTGGTCTGTGGAGTGAGCGCTTACACCTCCGATAAATTTAAAAATGTAAAGTCACTGGAGGCTAACCTGCAGTTTACAAATGGATGGGTGCAAGATCTGCAGATCTACAAAGTAAACGCGGAGAAAACAATCGTTCGCACTAATGTTAACCAATCATCAGTGGTGACGCGCACACACACACACACACACACACACACACACACACACACACACACACACACACACACACACACACACACACACACACACACACACACACACACACACACACACACACAACACACACACACACACACACACTTGTCAGATTCTGTGAGCTATGAAGCTTGTCTATGCGTTTTTGTTACACTTCAGGAGTAATAATTACTCACCTATCATACGTGCAATAATCCACTTTTTTCATCCGGTTAGTTCTGTAATCCGGTATAATATTGAAAAAAACTAACATGATTTATGAGGTGTTTGCCCTGTCGATCGTGAGACCGATTACAGCAGTTCACAATACAGCAATACTGAACCATTTTCCTGTGTGCGTGCATTTGGCCTGGGTGATGAATTGAATATTCACAGTGGTTTAGCATGTTAAGCAAGATTATGATTATGAATATTGCAATAATTTAAATGTGCTTTTTTATCAAGTTTACTAATGTCATTATTAGACTAGTTTCACAATCCATCTCGTCTCAAAACTCGCAATGAACCATTTCCTTAAAATAACCTAAATTAAACCTAATATTATCAAACGTTACACATTTAATTACCTACTGCCTATGCAGTACATCTACTTCCATACCGCTATTCCCACAATGCATTGCAACGTGATGACATGATCCCGAGCTCTATTGGTTGTCGCTTGCGAAAATCGCTTCTCATTTGCATAAAGTTTAAATTTCTCAACTTTTTTCACTTGTCTCTTGTCGCTTGACATGCCCCCATTCTGCCACCAACGGTCACTGTCGCTCGTGTCGCTGTAAGTCGCCAGCGCTCCATTGAAATTAATGGGATCATGTCGCTTTGTTGCTGGCGGTGTGAACAGGGCTTTACATTAAAAAAAGAATAATTACACTTACAAAGGTATTGCTCATGGTAAGTTTGTTTCCTGTTCTGTTTTGTTAGCTTTTGTTACCATGGTCATTCATTGTTTGATTAATGCACTGCACCTGTTTCTAGTTTCATGCATTGCTTTGTTCATTTTTCTCCAAAGTTTGTATTGTTTGAAGTTTGTATGTAATTTTGGATTTTCGTTCTTAAAATACAACTACATTTGATGTTTAAGTTGTCTAATTTAATTGAGCATTTAATTGAAGTTTAATTGAGCATTTTGAATGTATTATGCTTGTCAGCAATCCTGTAAGAAGGACTCACACTTTCATCTGGAGAATCTTCTTGTGACGGTGGGAAATCTGTTTGCTGCTGGTACTGACACGACAGGATCGACTTTGCGCTGGGGTTTGATGCTCATGGCCAAATACCCTCATATACAGGGTAAAAAAACACAGTAATGCTAAGAGTTTTTCCTGAATGCCGAGTTCAATGTTGTCCACAGGAACAAACATGCATTGCATTTGTGTGCAGATCGAGTTCATGAGGAGATTGACAGAGTGATCGGTGGACGTCAGCCAGCGGTGGAAGATAGAAAGAAATTACCGTATACAGATGCAGTGATTCATGAAACCCAGAGACTGGCTAATATTGTTCCCTTGAGTCTGCCGCATATAACCACCTGTGATATTCACTTCAATGGATACTTCATCAAGAAGGTCAGTCAGAAGAATAAATATTTAGTCCTAGAAATGAGACCATGTGCATCTTGAACATTTGTTTTTTTCTCCATTTTCTAGGGTACCACTGTAGTTCCTCTGCTGACATCTGTTTTGAAGGATCCAAGCGAATGGGAGAAACCGAACAGCTTTTACCCAGAACACTTCCTAGATGAGAAGGGCCAGTTTGTTAAGAGAGATGCTTTCATGCCCTTTTCTGCAGGTATACACTCAACTATAAACACCCAGTATTTTGGAGAAATAAACATTTCATTTGGAATTAAAATGGAATCTCTCTCTCAGGCCGAAGGATTTGTTTGGGAGAGAGTTTGGCCAGGATGGAGCTCTTCCTGTTCTTCACTTCCCTCCTTCAGAGCTATCGCTTCACAACTCCACCTGGAGTGTCTGGAGATGATCTGGATCTCAAAGGAATAGTCGGAATCACGTTGAATCCGTCTCCACACAAGCTGTGTGCGATCAGACGCTCCTGATACTGGACAATCAAAACAGAAATGTTTGTGTATTGTATTGTAATGTATTGCATAAAACATCTTGAGCAGCAGGTGCATATAGTGTTTTTGTTTTTTATAATCGGTTAAATTTAGTAGAAAAAATATAATAAAAATATGGTGTTTTCACACAAAAAGTAGCTTAAATAAGATTACTTGAGAGGCACAGCTATAAAATTAAAGTTTAAATAATTAAACATGCGAATGAGATAAACACATTTTCTAAAATTAAACTTTTTGGTTAATATAATTCTTATGTTTTCTCCTATGCAGAAAAAATGGTTCCCTTTCGAAGTGGAACTTCAATGCTGCATCTTGGTGTTTATGCTATATGGGGAACACCTATAGGGTTTTTTGTAGTGCGTGTTGAGAAGACAAATTATGTCAAGCAGCAAGGGTTTTAGAAAAAAAGTGCATGCCTCTGTGTCCTCGATTTATGATACCGGGGGACACCCAAGATTTTTGGTTTGTCTGCTTGCGAGTGGAGCTGGCACATTAAGCCCTTGAGGGGGCTACATACATTCACTATATCTGCACCTCGTGGGTCTGGTCCGGCGGGGTTTCACTTTCTCAATCCTCCTGTTAGATCCGGAAGCCTGTTCTTTGGCATCTTCTGATTCATGGAGAGTATGTTACTGGCATCGCCTAGCTCTGAGGGGCTTGACGTAGTCTGTTAGAATGGTGTCGTGTAAGCAGCCCCTAAATTAATAACTAATGATCTTTGCAATGGAAGTGAATTGATCAAAATTAACTTTAGGTGCACAATAACTTTATTCTAGAGCTGCTGTAAAGCCAAAACAATCTCTGTAATTTCCTATTATCACTGTAAAGCTGCTTTGAAACAGTCCATAATGTTAAAGCACTATATAAATGAAGGTGACTTGACTTGATTGGAGAGTGCAAAGAGAGAGAATCCTCTTCCATCAGCCATGCCTACTGGGAATTATTGGATGTAATGGTCCCTCGCCACAGCCAGGCTTAACTTAACCTGGTCGCGTGAGAAACAGAAAGTCGCTCACGGTAGACTTGACAAGCCACTTCTGGTGGGCCATGATCATCCCTCCCCTATGGAGGAGAAGTAGAGAGATCCCAGAAGAAGCCATATTCAGCCTGCATCTTTCCTTTCCCACATTCAAATGATCTGAATTTTGAGGGTTTGTGCGAGCGAGGATATTTAAACCTGTAAATGAGCAGCTGACTAGCTATCTCTCGCAGAATGAGGCATCCTATTTGAAGGTTTCGGTCTTGCCGTCTAAGCCATTTCAGACCACCTCTCAGATAATTGGCAAGGTTTATGCGGTAGCGGGTCAGGCTGGACTGATCATGTAAAGAGACGTGTAATGACGAAACAGTGACATGGTCCAGAGCAATGCTTGATTGGTGGTGGTTTAGGAGATTCCCCCCTTCTATGCAAAGTGCTTTGAGAGCCGAGATAAACGCTATATAAATGTAATGAATTATTATTATTACATTTACATTTAGTCATTTAGCTGACGCTTTTATCCAAAGCGACTTACAATTGCTATATATGTCAGAGTCGCACGCCTCTGGAGCAATTAGGGGTTAAGTGTCTTGCTCAGGGACACATTGGTGTCTCACAGTGGATTCGAACCCGGGTCTCTCACACCAAAGGCATGTGTCTTATCCACTGCGCTACCACCACCACCCATTATTAATATTATTATTATTATTATTATTATTGATGTAAATTTTTTAAGAAGGATGGTTGCTGTGATGATGTGACCTCCTCTTGTTCAGTTGACGTCATTATGTGCAACTGGAGGTTTCAGTAATTATAATAATTATGATAAGCATATTATTTGTCCAGTATACCGTACTCCCTAGGGTACCTGGCAGTCTGTATTTAGATGAGTGGTCACAGTGAAATCATGCAATTATTACAAATTTTGTTAAAAAAAAGATGAAAGGTTGGCAATGGCACTGTTGCTATTGGTTCCTCGTGGCATCAACACCAAGACGCAGCATCAAAGTTCCACTTTAAAAGGGAACGTCTCGGGTTGCATGTGCAGACATCCCAAGTCTCCCGGAAGTTCCGGGAGGCTCCCGCATATTGATAGCGGTTCCCTGATGCCCGCAAATGTGTTAAAATCTCCCAGAATCTAGAGCGTGCATGCAAGACAGAACATATTGTGCTCCAAACCATGTAGCGCGCACAGCAGAGAGGGAGAGAGCGAGAGACCTTGCGTATGTGCCTCATGAAGCGCATGTAAGACAGAGAGCATCCTGATTGGCCTGTTTCGGTAAGTCAACCAGTCATCTAACATCAGAACAACGTTTTATCTGCACGGCCTACCTTTAATGGCAGTGGAGTGTGCATGTATATAAATAGTGACTGGTTTAAAGCTACAGACATTATTGGAAAATCTTGAATATTTGATGGTAAAGTTTAGACCGTTCTTCATACCTAGACAGTTTACAGTCATTATAATCATGGCTGTATACATAACACCACAAGCAAACATTAGAGAAATGCTGCTATCAGCAACCAGCAGAATGCATATCCAGAGGGGGCAGTGATTGAGGCAGGAGATTTTCATCATGTTGACTTTAAGATAATACTACCAATATTTTATAAATATTTAACTATTCCATCTAGAGGAAAGAATATCCTGGATGATGTGTATACAAATATTCCAGGAGCTTACAAAACTATTGCATTGTCTCATTTGGGCCTGTCCGATCATGCTTCATTGATGTTGATTCCATATATAAGCATCTAATCAGCAGAACCAAACCAGTTGTTAAAACTGTCAAAGTGTGGAGTTCTATGAGGGCTGGGCACCATGGTGTTTGACACTTAAATAAACAAATCAATCAATGTTGTGTGCATGGGGGAAAAAAATCCCGAAATAACCCGATTTGTACAGTTGCTTCTTTCTTTTACCTGCGCTTTGTTTTGTTTCTTTTTACCTGCGCTTTGTTCATGAACATCTTCATGAACATCTTCATGAACATTTTTTTTTTTTTACAAAAAGTGCCCTTCAAAACTGCTTCCATAAACCCCAGCTGTCGTCATGCTGTCCTTCACTTCAGCTTCTGGAAACGTTGTTGTTGTTGTAAAGAACAATTTTCCATGTGACTGAATATCATAATAATATGATTATGAAGAGGGATTTACATTCTGACAATGTACATTTAAAATTCAATTAATAAATTAATTAATTGAATTTCTTTTACCTGCGCTCGGGGGCTCTGCCAGACTAAGACAATGCATGCACTGAGACAAAAATGCATTTGCCCACCTATCTAAATGTAGGGGAGACAGTGAATAACCCCAATTTCAAAAAACGGTGGAGTGTTCCTTTAACCGCCTTTTACTGACAATAATCCCTTGCAAAGCAAGTGTGTTCAGTATATCCTGGTAACGCATCCCTAAATTAAAATACAACTTTATCAAATGCTCTCTATTCATAGCTAGCTTTAGCGTGCACTTTCTGCTTTGGGGAGAAAAGCTGCTCCATTGTGCATTCTCCTTTAATATACGAAGATTTCAGATGCAAAAGCCTCTAAATGCCATCTGAAATTTTTGTCTAAAATGATCATTTTTATCAAGCTCGTATATTTAAGTTCAATAATTTCACTTAAATGGCACGACAAATTACCCATTAATTGTCATTTAAGTGAAATTACTGAATTTAAATATACAAGCTTGATAAAAATGATCATTTTAGACGAAAATTTCAGATGGCATTTAGAGGCTTTTGCATCTGAACTCTTCATACACTTATCTTGAGGCCACGAGTTATCTTGAGGCCACGAGATAGCAATAATTAATTTTTTTGACAAAGTGGGACTAGTGGGGCTCCGTAAAAACTAGATTTCTTAGTGGTTTTGAAAACATTATTATAAATTACAGCAACACCTCCTCCTTTGCCTTTGGACGAGGCTCATGTTTATAACAGTAATCTTGCGGCTTGGACTCGCATTTAAAGTAATGTAATCGTTTGGTTTTAGCCAGGTTTCTGTCAAAACAGCACACAGGTTAATCTAAATCATATTATTAACTAGGGCGCTTTGAATAGGGATGAATATTCAGGACCAAGTTTATCGTTTGCTCATCTGTATTACTGTTTTTTTATGTGAACATCATTACATTTAACTAGAAAGTTGGGCATTTTTTGGATTTCAAATTGGGAACGACACAGTCCTATATGATGATCTAGGAAAGAGCTCTATGTGATGAGATTTATCTGTGACACGAGCGTACAACTCGGATTAGCATTTGTCATGCTTCCTGACTGGCCCAGATGTATGCTTATCCTAAGACTGAGCCAAATTACTAGAGAGAAGAGCAGCACCATCCCAGGAGGTGCAATATGCTTTTAGATTTTTTTTTATGTAATTGAATGTGTATGTTTATATTTAATAACAAAAAAGTATCTCACATTTTTAGGGACTAGAAAATTCATTATTTGACAAATTCGAGTTGATGTTTTAGTAATTTTTAAAAAGTAAAGTAAGTAATTTTAGTAAAAAATAAAAAGTGAGTTTAATAAGCTGATTGATTGATTTAAATATTGCATTACCGGCACCATGATATTTTAGCAAGAGATCCAGCACGTTGTGATAATCAGATTTTAGAAAACACATTGTGTACATAATTTGTGATTGCATTTGTTGTCTTTCAGAATATCATTATATTCTATGGAGCTATAGATTGCAATAACATGATGGAGGCACTCACAACTTAAACTTTACTCTTCCAATTTCAAGGTATACGCAATCACACAGCGCCACCTTAAGCATTAGAAACTGGGTTGTCCTGCAATTGTTGTCTTATGTAAATACATAACATTTCCTCCTAACTTAAATCAAACGTGGAGTTGCCATCTCTGCTTCCCCCTGTCGGCTTGTTGGGAAAAATGCATATGTGTGACGTAGTGGGGCAGGTGGATGATGGGAGTGTAAACAAAGCATAGCGGGGGAATTTAGTCTGAGTTTACGGTACACTGTAGTCTGGGTTTCCCCATGCTGCCTTCCCGCAGCGCGATTTTATTCACGCTGAAAGGCAGTATGGATACCATGAGCTACGTACAGGCGCATTTGATAGACATTCTTAGCACCCAAAAAATGGCGCCCGGGCATTTTTAAACCACGCCCCAAATACGAGAAAATGTACATGTGGTTCCCAGACCCAAGTCTCAACGAAATTGGGTCTGGCGTTAGCCAGGCTAGGTACACTGTAAAACTCAACAAGTTAAGCTAATGTAATATTTCTTAAAACACAATTAAATTTACACCGCATTTACTAATGTATATAGCTGAGACTTCACTTTATTGAGTAAAAACAGTGAAATAACAAACTTTAAATGAACTTGAGCCATTGGTTTTGAGTAAAAATTATTCCTTAATATAGAGCTGCACGATTATGACAAAAATCATAATTGTCCATTATTCCCTTGAAAGTGCATCTGTCCATCATAAAAGTGCATCTGTCCATCATAGAAATGCATATATCCATCATAAAAGTGCATAGCCATCATAAAAATGCATATATCCATCATAAAAGTGAATCTGTCCATCATAAAAATGCATATATCATCATAAAAGTGCATCTGTCCATAATCAGTATATAAAGGGATGCATCTAGGTCTATCCATCATAAATGTGCATCTGTCCCAATCATAAAAGTGCATCGTGATGTCCCTCATAAAAGTGCATCTATCCATCATAAAATGTTCATCTAAAGTCCATCATATAAAAGTGCATCTGTCCATCATACATAATGTGCAGATCTAGTTCATCCATTAAAAGTGCACTATCTATTCTTTCCATCTAAAAAGATATATGTTCATCTGTCCATCATAAAAGTGCTATCTGTCCCCCCTTCATCATAAAAATGTCAAAAGTGACTTCATCATAAAAGTTCATCTATTCCATCATAAAAGGTGCATCATGTCCATCATAAAAATGCATCTATCCATCATAAAAGTGCATCTGTCCATCATAAAAATGCATCTATCCATCGTAAAAGTGCATCTGTCCATCATAAAAGTGCATCTGTCCATCATAAAAATGCATCTATCCATCGTAAAAGTGCATCTGTCCATCATAAAAGTGCATTATCCATCATAAAAGTGATCTGTCCATCATAAAAGTGCATCTGTCCATCATAAAAGTGGATCTGTCCATCATAAAAGTGGACGATCTAAGTCACTATCATAAAATGTAGGCATCTGTCCATCATAAAAGTGCATCTGTCCATCATAAAAGTGATCTTCCATCATAAAAGTGCATCTGTCCTCATAAAAGTGCATCTGTCCTCATAAAAGTGCATCTGTCATCTAAAAGTGCATCTGTCGTTAAAAGTGCATCTGTCCATCATAAGGGATGTCATAAAATGATTGCATCTGTCCATCATAAAAAGTGCATCTATCATCAAGATCGTTATAAAGTGCAGTCATACTGTCCATCATAAAAGTGGATCTGTCCATCATAAAAGTGCATCTATCCATCATAAAAGTGGATTATTGGCAATAAAAATGCCTAACTTTCCCTAACTATGAGTTAAACTAACTCATTACATTTGAGGAAATTCATTTAAGTTTATAAAAAAACAATAGTTATGAGTACTCTGAAATTATTTCAGTTGAGTTCACTAAACGTAGATATTGCAGTCAAGAAATTAAGTGATTAATTAAGTGATTGTTGAGCATTAGTGATGAACACCTGCTGCTAACATAGCAGATTCACTGAAGGAAAGAGGAACACAAGAACTACAACTGACTTCCAACCACAGCCTTAGATGAAATCAACTGAAGATAAAATGTTTAAATCTCTCAAGATCTCAGCGAGGAGGATTGAACAACTCCACAAACAGCATTACCAGCTTCACTTATTACTAACCAGTTTTACTTTTATCATGCGTCTACCGAAGTTGTTATTGTTAATGAACAAATTTAGATTGTTTAAATACACCATGATAGTGGTCAGTGTTTGCTTTAGTTGGGCTCTTGACCCTTGACTTTATAACACTAGTTTTTCCTCTGGCTGCTCTAACTGAGTGCTTATCGAACACATTTGTTATATAACAAAATCCAAAAGAAGATTTGAGCATGTGGTTGTGTTTTGATGATTCATGCAATGATGAATCGTCATTTGGTGTCTTGATTCTCTGATCTTTTCTAGAGAATAATCTCTGATTAATCAGGTGAAACATAACTTGAAGAGCTCTTTTCCAAAACGCGATAAACGCCATTTTTTTTTTAATTTTGAGCCATTGGTTTTGAGTAAAAATTATTCCTTAATATAGAGCTGCACGATTATGACAAAAATCATAATTGTCCATTATTCCCTTGAAAGTGCATCTGTCCATCATAAAAGTGCATCTGTCCATCATAGAAATGCATATATCCATCATAAAAGTGCATAGCCATCATAAAAATGCATATATCCATCATAAAAGTGAATCTGTCCATCATAAAAATGCATATATCATCATAAAAGTGCATCTGTCCATCATAAAAGTGCATCTGTCCATCATAAATGTGCATCTGTCCATCATAAAAGTGCATCGATTCATCATAAAAGTGCATCTATCCATCATAAATGTGCATCTGTCCATCATAAAAAGTGCATCTGTCCATCATAAATGTGCATCTATTCATCATAAAAGTGCATCTATCCATCATAAAAGTTCATCTGTCCATCATAAAAGTGCATCTGTCCATAATAAAAATGCATATATCATCATAAAAGTTCATCTATCCATCATAAAAGTGCATCTGTCCATCATAAAAATGCATCTATCCATCATAAAAGTGCATCTGTCCATCATAAAAATGTCAAGAAATTAAGTGATTAATTAAGTGATTGTTGAGCATTAGTGATGAACACCTGCTGCTAACAAGCAGATTCACTGAAGGAAAGAGGAACACAAGAACTACAACTGACTTCCAACCACAGCCTTAGATGAAATCAACTGAAGATAAAATGTTTAAATCTACCGAAGTTGTTATTGTTAATGAACAAATTTAGATTGTTTAAATACACCATGATAGTGGTCAGTGTTTGCTTTAGTTGGGCTCTTGACCCTTGACTTTATAACACTAGTTTTTCCTCTGGCTGCTCTAACTGAGTGCTTATCGAACACATTTGTTATGGAACAAAATCCAAAAGAAGATTTGAGCATGTGGTTGTGTTTTGATGATTCATGCAATGATGAATCGTCATTTGGTGTCTTGATTCTCTGATCTTTTCTAGAGAATAATCTCTGATTAATCAGGTGAAACATAACTTGAAGAGCTCTTTTCCAAAACGCGATAAACGCCATTTTTTTAAAAAAAGTTTGTCATGTCATTTTGCTGTGTTCTGAACCTATTCACTGCTCCATCAATGTTTCATGCCAAATCGCTATATTTCCTTGTTTAAAATGTACTGCAAGATGCAGTTCTTTTCCAAACCGCGATAAGCGCCAAACCTATTTTTAGCCTAAACACGATAAATCCTCTTTCGACAATCAGAATTCGGTGAGCGTTCTACGCAATCCAACATTGGCGCGCTGAACAGAGGTTTGTTTATGTTCATTCATTCCTCAAAATGAGTGCTTTAAACGGTGATAATACTTTTGATGGCCTTGATGAGCCAGTGAGACACATGGGGGTAGATGCTGCTGCCAAAGGTTTCTGTCTATTTTATAATTTCTGTCAAAAATGGCATTCGACGATCAAGGAGCAAAAGTCGAATATCGTTCAAAAATCGATTTTTTTATTTTATTTTTTATTAATCAACTGTTTTCTGAATGTCAGTGTCTGCAAAGATGAAATTGACGATCAGCATCTCTGTAGTGAACGCGCCTATAGAGAGAAATGCGTGTAATGGATTACATAATCAGAGAGTAGGCTATTTATTTTCGTTTTTAATTGTTTCGTTTAAAGACATTTCAAGCTTTCTATATAGATATATTTCTCATGTCTGCTGTGAGGCATAGGCTACGCTGGATTTCGGTTAATTTATGATGACATGCGCTCCAGCTCGCGTGCAATGCAAGTGACGGCTGCGGCGCCTCCATGTCATGATTATATTGTCTATTTGCTTCTTATTTACTAAATCCAGGCAATTGGTTAATGAAAACATTATTAAAATTAAGATACAATTTATACAAAACGAAATTCACTTTAAAGAAAGGCTTTCTACAAAACAAAACTTAATTAAGTGGGCAAAATCCATTTTTGTTTGTGTGGATTTATAGCGTTTTGAAGAAAAAAAATTAACTTTGAATTTATCATCAACAATATTGTTGTTTGATTTAATCAAGTTATTAAGTGATGATTGTCATCATCAAACCTTGATCATCACCACCCGATCATACTTTTCCTTGAATTTTGTGCCATAACAAATGTTTCATAAACACTCAATTACAGTAGCCAAAGAAAAACTCGTACTTAAAAGTCAAAGGTCAAGATCCCAACTAAAGCAAACGCTGATCTCCATCATGGTGACCTTAAACCTTGTATTTCGTGTGTTTCTCTTTCCTTCAGTGATTCTGCTTGTTAACAGCAGGTGTTAATCACTAATGATCAATCTGATCTGAATTCTTCAATGGTCCAGTGGCAGAACTTTTGCCAAGCGTGTCAGAGGTTACGGGTTCGAATCCGCCCTCAGTAGAGTTTTTTTCTCTCTCATCAAAACCGAATGTGTTCATCATTGGTTACAGTCTATATCAAGCAGGAACACGTTTGTGTGGGCATTTTATCTTGTGATTTCATCGGAATGAATAGAGAGCCTCCACAACTGCGATAGATTGAGGAGCGCGAGTGAAGACTGCACACGCCACAGAGAACAGTCCTCATCAGAGTCAACAATGTACATGAAATTCATCTTCATCACAGTGTAAATGATGGCAATGGAAAAAACATGTATCATGCAACCTGTTTTTAGCTTTGCCTTATAGATAACTAGCTCGTTATCGAATCAATAAATATATATTGTAAACTTTACCAATATCAATATGCTAGCTTGATAGTGAGTACTAAAATACATCTTATTTGTTTATCTTCATAATGACAAACTTACATTTTTTTATTACATGTGATTCTGACATGATGTCACTATGCACTGCGCTCCTTCCTCTCCGCTTGTCTCAGGTAAATAATGCATCTTCAGCTCAGCGGTCGGAGTCGCGCGTTCATATGTTTTGGGGGCGTGGCTTTGGAAGGAGCTCAGAAGGGAGGGTGTGAAGTGAATGGAAATAATGAGCTGCCTTTAAAACAGTCGTGAGGGGTCTACAGACACTCGATTTTTATACTTTCTTTTTCAGAGTTCTTACATTTTAATTATGCATTGATATATACATAAAGTTGTAACAAATTTGGAAAAAAGTTTTTAATAAAATTCTACCTACAATACCTTAACTTAACTATAAAATTATTATTCAATTATGGGATCTAGAAATGTTCTATAACTCATTCCGTTTGAGCTCAGTTTCAGTCATTCAAGACACTTCAAGTTTCGGTATTATTTGAGTGCAGTGAACTCAATTTAATTGAGTGAATATTACTGTTAGGTTTTACAGTGTGCGAATGAAGTAGTGAAGTGACTATGCTCCAGTTGAATGCTAACAAGTGCCTTTTTATTCCTGTGAATGTGTACCGCTGTGAGTAATAAAGCCCGAGTTCATTGTTGCAACCAACCGACGCCTCACTGTTTTGTGCTTCGGCTCTGTTACCCCGGACCACTAGATGCAAGTTACCTGCCACGAGCCGAGTTATTATGTTGATACCAGCTCGCTCCCAACTACGGTTTGGAGCGTGGAAGCTGTAAAGGCAACAGTGGTCATACACAACAAAGGGGTATTTCTTTTCTTGAATTCAACTTTAACTACAGTTTAGAGAGCATGTCTTATTCAAACTTTTACGCATTAATCTCTCCCTTTAACATATAAAACATTAGGATGCTTGATAATGGTCAGGTGGTCTAGTGAGACGGGCAGGATAACGATTAATAGTCTTTCTAATTTGTACAGTCCCTGAGGGTGCTGTAACGGAGTGGTTTCTAGCTTTAAGTTGGGCGCCAGACAGTTTAGTAACTGACAAACATTTTTATATTTTCCTGTTAACCACCAGTTATGAAAAAAGAAAAGAAATCGAAATGTCCATTCACTTCTTGTAGCAATAAACTTTATAGTCTCTTAGTGTCCAAAAACACACCTTCAAAAAACGAACAAAACGAAACAATTATTGACAAAAGAAATAGCCTACAGGCGCGTCTGCGCACCGGCCGTCAAGGTTCAGCAATATGCTTTTGCTTAACAAAAATATATACAATAAAAGAAGTCAAAATCATTCAAAAATATGGTAAATATCTAATAGAAACGAAATTTGTTTAACACTGTTAATGGAAGTCAGTAAGGAGTGTTAGTAATTGTTCTTCCGATGAGAGTGTGGAGTCGTTTGCTATTGTTTAAAGTTTTATTGAGACCAGCAGCCTAAACGGAAAGGCACGGGAAGGCAATTGTTTCCTTTACCTCTAGGATAGGTGATCTCAGGTCGTCGAAGTGAAATAACCAACACTCACAGGTTTTCAACTTCACTGTCAGAATCCTCTTTGGCTTTGGTTTCTTACGGGCGACGTTCAGGTTCCAGCTCGCTCAGTTAACCCCGTCTATTCCGTACATGCGCGTCCTTTCCCATCTTTGCAGTGCAGAAATTCGGATCATCCACATGAACAAAAATCCAACAGGGTATCTTCACGACACGCTGAAACAACGTCCTCGATTTCACTTCAACTTCCTCAGACGCTAATCCCAACTTCCCGACCGGCCTTCCTTCCGTTTCTCTACTTCCTCTTTTCTTTTCCTCTCAATCACACAAACCTCACCTTTTTTCGTTACTATATTTAGGTTTTCGTTTGTATGAATTTTAATAAATATTATGAAGTTGTGTAGATTTATTTTTTGTGTCATTTAATGTGATTATTAATTAAATATTATTTGACACTGTAGTATCGCTACATCCTCCCCCCATTGGAAAGTCAACCATTGGTTGTTCTACTCTTAGAATCCTAAGAATTCTTCTTCATCTGAAGAGTCCCGAAAGATTTCCAGAAGTTTTTGGTTTTCCCGTCTTTCCATCTCTTCAGCCGTAGGATAACAAGGTTTCAGGTTACAAACATGTACATTCTTTACATCTTCGCCAGTGCTTTCCAAGACAACTTGATAATTTATCGGGCCCAGCCGACGGACGACCCGGTAAGGACCTCTCCATTTTTTACCCAACTTAGCAGTGAATTGATGTGGGGCACTTGACTTGGGAAAATTTCTTACCCACACTCGATCTTGAAACTGGTAAGTCACTTCTCTTCTGTTTTTAGTATAGTTTCTTAATTGTCTGAGACGGGCTTTTTTTTAACTAGCTTCTGCCTTTTTTTGAAGTTGATGGAGTCTATCCATAGTTTCATAAAGTGGGGTCTCGGGCAGAACAGGGATTGCGGACTGAAGAATTCGGTCCATAGGACTTTGGAGCTTCCTGCCTACTTGAAGTTCGGCCGGCGTCAGTCCTGTAGTTTCCTGTACTGCAGTGTTTAACGTGAATCTTAACTCAGGAAGGTATGTATCCCACTTCTTATGATTGTCTCCAATGTACGAGGCAATCATACACTTTAAGGTACGATTAACACGTTCACTCATATTAGTTTGGGGGTGATACGCTGTAGTAAGCTTTGGCATGACTTTCCATTGCTCACACAATTCCTGAAAAATGGACGAAACAAACTGGGAACCTCGATCTGATAGAATATACGCTGGAACTCCCCATCTTGTAAGAACTTCTGCTCTAAGGATACGAGTAATGATAGAAGCTGTTGCCTTCCGCATGGGGAAAATCTCAACCCAACGTGTATAATAGTCCACCACTACCATTATGTACTCATGTTGTTGCGAACTGCGTGGAAACGGGCCCATAAGGTCAACTCCCAGTAGCTCATTTGGTCTGTTCACAATAGTCTGTTGTATTTTCCCTGGAGGTTTTTTGTTGTCACTTTTCAGGACTTGACACTTCTCACAGCATTTAACAAAGTCTTTTACTTCGGACCACATCTTAGGCCAGAATGCAACATCATGAATCCTTTTGTAGGTCTTGAAGATGCCCAAATGTCCACATAGGGGGGTCTCGTGATAAGCTTGTAACGTTCTGGCTTTCAGTGAAGAAGGAATATAAATCCGGTAGTGATATTGGTGATCAGAAAGCCGCGTTTTCCTATACACTTTGTCTTCCAGCACTGTAAATTTTTCCATCATGACGGAATCTCCTTTTGCTAAAGCACGGAACACCTTTTCAATCTCAGGGTCTTGGTGTTGTTCTGCCCACACCATATCAGCAGAAAAAGGGAGATCCTCAACTTTTTCCTTTGTAGAGAACAAATTGCACCCAACCATCAAAGGTATTCGAGAGAGAGCATCGGGAACAACATTGAGCTTGCCTCTCCTGAACTCTACAATAAAATCAAATTTCTGCAGTCTTAAAGCCCACCTCAGAAGACGGCTAGTGGATTTATTAGAAGTCAGAACCCACTGCAAGGCAGAATGGTCGGTGACTACTGTGAATACCTTTGGTTCAAGATAGTACTGCCATTTTTCTAAGGCCCATACCACCGCAAGGCACTCCTTTTCGGTTGCAGAGTAGTTTACTTCAGCCTTGGTCAATGTCCTGCTGGCATATGCTATAACTTGCTCAGAGTCTGCTCCTGTTTCCTGTGCAAGTACTGCTCCGAGACCAGTTTCACTTGCATCTGTATATACAGTGAATGGAAGATCTGGTTTGGGGTGTCCTAAAACTGGGGAAGAAGTCAGATGTGATTTTAATTTATGGAATGCATTCTGACACTCAAGAGACCAGATAAAAGGTTGTCCTTTTCTTTTCAAGTTATTCAAGGGTTCAGCAATTTTAGAGAAGCCAGGAACGAACCTGTGGTACCATCCAGACATTCCTAAAAATCTTTGAACTTCCTTCAGGTTCTTAGGTACAGGATACTGCTGAATGGAGCGTACCTTCTCTGGATCTGCTGCAATACCATTGGTATTTACAATGTGTCCCAAAAATTTTATCTCTTCCAGACAGAACGTGCTTTTCTTCAGGTTGACAGTTAGTCCTGCTTGCTGGAGTTTGTCAAACACCATCTGGAGATCCAAAAAATGCTGTGCCACCGAGGAAGAATAAATGATTATATCATCTATGTACACCAGGCAACACTGACCACGTAAGTCTCCCAGAACCAACTCCATTAACCTCTGGAATGTGGCTGGTGCATTTTTAAGTCCAAAAGGCATCACATTAAAATGGTAGAGGCCTGAGTTAGTTATGAAAGCAGTCATAAGCTTACTCTCAGGTGCCATCTCCACTTGCCAGTATCCACTATTTAAATCGATAGTGGAAAAAATGGTTGAACCAGAGAGGGACTCCAGAATCTCTATGATGGACGGAAGAGGATAAGCATCCCTTTCTGTAAGTGAATTGATTTTCCTGTAATCCACACAAAATCTTTGTCCACCATCTTTTTTAGGTACCAGCACCACCGGGGAGGACCACCCGGACCGCGAGGGTTCGATGACCCCTGCAGACAACATCTCTTCGAGTTGCTGTTTTACTATGGTCTGTTTTACAGAAGACATGCGGTAAGGTTTTTGTTTTATAGGAATTTGGGCAGTTGTATATATGTGATGTTGTAAAACATTGGTTCTACCAACGTCATGGGTACACACTTTAGGATTTGCTTGTAGGATGTCATTCAATTGTTTTTTTTTCATATGTTTGTAGATTGGCAGAAGACACAGCCTGGTTTATGTAGTCTTGAACATGGAGACGATCCACCTTCAGCTGAAAACCCGGGGGAGGTATAGAACTGATGAGGCCAAGTTGATGTTTTGGGGAACCACTGCCTTTGTTGTTCCTTAATTCCTGGGTTTTCCAGCCAGACACGGAAGCACTGCCAGGTTGAAAGGGATAAGTAACTGAAGGTGTCTGTTTAAAAGCATACACTTGGTCAGAGACATTTATTTGGAGCTGGCTATGGTAAATAAAGTCAAGTCCCAACACAATTCCATAGGCCAGAGCTTTAGAAGGAAGCACAGCCACCGACGAGTTTACTACATTACCCTGTATTTTGATGTCCAAAACTGTCCATCCTAGAGGTGACTCCGCTTCTCCATTGGCGAGATACAAGGGACCATGGCACCAAGGCTTGAGATTTTCGTTTGAGTCATTCAATTCAGCCCAGAGATTTTCATGCATCAATGTATAGCTAGCTCCGGTGTCCAGGATAGCCTTGCCATACCAATTCTTAATGTGTATGGGCACAACTAGCTGTTGTTGAATGGCTTTTGGATTCAAAGGAGAGGGTTGTTTCATAGTTGACAAAGAATCTCTAGACCGGTAGGTGTCAACCTTCAAAGACTGTTTAGAAGTCACAGTTGATGCAGTGGAGCTATTTGGGTACCCACTGGTTTTAGACTTAGCGGATTTCTGTTGGTTATATTGACTACTCCTTTGAGCGAACGGAGAAGAATTGTACTGAGGGCATGACCCAGGGGAATGTGTACCTCTGCAACGCCAACACAATGGGGTTTTATCTTCCGGAGGTACATTAGGAGGAAGATGCCATCCCTTCTGTATGGGACCTGTTTGTTTGATAGAAATGTTACGTTCGTACACAAGTTGTAATTCATGGTCCCTTTCCATCTGATGTCCCAGACGCACAAGCTCATCCACGTCCTCCACTCTTCCACGGAGTTGACTGGCCAGATATGGTTTTATATGTTTCAATATAAGCTTAACAATGTCCTTTTCAGTGAGGTCTGGATTCCATCTTGAAAAGAGAGCTCGGTAAGAATATGCAAAGTCTCTGAGAGGTTCATGTTCACCCTGTTTTTTAGTTCTGACACGTTCTGCAAGTTCGTCCTCATAGTCTTCTGCTAAGAAATCGGATAAAAAGGAAGCTTTGAACTCCGCCCAAGATGCAATTTTGGAACGTGTTGTTTCCCACCAATCTCGAGCAGTGCCAAGAAGAACAGTACGAAAAGTAGCAAGAAGATCGGTGTCAGATAATGGGTGCAAAGCAAGAAAATCTTGACACTTTGATAAGTACAAAAGTGGATCAGGATCATCTCCTGGCCTCCCATATGTAGGAAAGACTAATTTAATGTGATCAGTTTTTGGAACAGAAGTAAGAGCAGAAGAAGCCACCAAGGTGAAGTTTCTGGTGAGCGAGGAAAAGCTGAATGGGTTGATTGCTTTTCTTCGTCTTCCACTTGACTTGTGTGAGCGACTGAGAGTACATCAAGTTTTCCACTCATTTCATCCACTTTTGTAGACAACCTCTTTAATGCTGAAGGTAAGTCAGAAATATGGTTTACCAGGTCAGTGTTTTTTTCTTGTACAGTTTTCTGGGTATCTTTTAAGTCGCGTTGAACCTCAATTTGCAACTGATCCACCATAAATCCAAGTTCAGACACAAGAGAAACTTTCATTCTGTCCACTTCCTCTGACACTACTGTTTTGATTGCTTTCATTATAATATCCATCTCACTGTCATTTTTGTCCTTAGCGGAAGACACTACCCCATGTAGGTTTCGTAAACTTTGCTCTGTTTGTTCAGCTAGTTTGTTTATTTTGGACTCTACATGAAATCTACTTCTTTGTACTTGTTTAATTAAATCATTTAGAACCTTGTCCTGTTTACCCAAATCCTGATAGAGTTTATTCAAATTGTCATGGACTTGTTCAGTCAGTTGGCCCCATCCTCTACCAGGGGTAGGAAGCATCATAGGGAGTTCACACTGAATCTCAGACTCGAGTGAGGCTCGCTCACGAGTGGTAAACACACCAGGAGGTTCATTGAGGGTTTCTAAAACAGGGGAAGAAGAAGCAGTAGTTGCCATGTCCATATCTGCCGATTGTAAAAGGAAGGAAGAGGGGTCTCTAGGAATGGGGGCATGTATGTTTAGATGATGATCCCTAGCGCTAAGCAAAGGGACATGTAATGGAGTGGAAATATCTGGAGGGGACATCAAAGGAGATGGAAAAGAATGGTGATTTGAATGAGTCGACATGGTAAATAACAACTATAAAGTATCACTTTTCACAATTACCACAATGATCAAAACATATACAGCTCCACAATCAATAATCTTAAATAAATGTCAGAAACATTTCATTCACCTTCAAAACAACATGATATTCAGTTTTTTTTTTTCACTTCAAATGTTCAATGTTGATTTCAGATTCAAGTGAAAAGTCAAGCATTTTCTTAATGTCCATATAGTTGGTTTCAATAGTTCAACACCCCATTGTCTTAAATCATTTGTCCGTTTAAGTTTATAGTTCGTTGAAGTACTATTGTCCACGTTCGGGCGCCACTCTGTAACTGAGTGGTTTCTAGCTTTAAGTTGGGCGCCAGACAGTTTAGTAACTGACATGAAAAAAGAAAAGAAATCGAAATGTCCATTCACTTCTTGTAGCAATAAACTTTATGGTCTCTTAGTGTCCAAAAACACACCTTCAAAAAACGAACAAAACGAAACAATTATTTCGTTACTATATTTAGGTTTTCGTTTGTATGAATTTTAATAAATATTATGAAGTTGTGTAGATTTATTTTTTGTGTCATTTAATGTGATTATTAATTAAATATTATTTGACACTGTAGCATCGCTACAGTGCTTTGTCAATGTTCTGGACATCAACACTCCCCATTTTCTCCTTTCCTGCAGTCATGAACAAGGGCAGAGTCTCCAGCACGAAATTCTCTTAACTTAGAGTTTTCTTGGCATTGTAACTACTGAGCATTCTGGGACTGATTGACTGTGTTTTGGCGAGACTAGGTTTTAGAAGATTCAGCTGGGTTTGTAGTTTGCGCTTGAGGAAAAGCATTGCAGGTGACTCCTTTTTTAGTAGCATGTTGAGTGTTCCTGTATGTTAACAGGAATCCATCAAGTCTCTGTTGGATTGGAGCTGACCCTCTGGAAGCTTTGAGTGTTTGGACAAAACGTTCAGCTTGTCCATTACTAGAGGCGTGATAGGCCGCAGAGCGGATATGTTGCACCCCATTTGCCTTCATGAAAAATGAAAACTCCTCAGCACAAAACTGTTGGCTATTGTCACTGACAATGACATTAGGGACTCCTGAGAGTCAGTGGTCATTCACCTCTTGATCTCAGGACTGAGGGACTGGGGTGAAAAATGGACAAATGGTGATGGGATCAGTCTGTGATCAATGACATGCTAATGTCATCATTCTTCCCTTCCACAAATGGTACCTGGCAATTGTCTTTGCAGGCTTATCTCCTAGCCTAGTTCCTTTTCTGTGCAACTTCTTTTGGATGTTCTCCTGTCCTTTTCATCATGGCAGATAAAAGGGGACTCCTTATAATAATGGGAGTCTGCTATGAAATAACAAATTAAAGAATTGGTTTAAGAACTGCTGATCCTATATCCTGACATAACATCACATAAAAAAAACTGAACTACACTGTATTGGGCATTCAAGGTGAACATGATGACATCAATTTACTGATAGAGTTTCCAGGGAGGGGGTGCTCAAACCGTTTGATAATGTTGTCAAACCCATTGATCCTGTTGTTTGAATTCTTTTGAGATTCTTTTGGTCTGTTGGAGATTCACAGCCAGGGGGGATTTTCTGTATTGTCTTTAGGTGCTTTTAGCTGCAATTCTAAGGCTGTTTGTAAGGTCAACACCTTTAAGGACTGCCCACTGAATGCCTTTAAGATACCATGCAAAGTTCCCGTTAATCAGACTTGATGACTGCAGCTTCCAACAGCTTGTGTTCTCAATAAAGAATCCTGCTGTATAAATCTACGAGTGCATCCGTTCAGAAGCTTAGAGAGAAAATGGCTGTAATCGAGTCACTTCTGCAGTTTCTCAGCACAGGTACAATACTGGGCGCTTTGCTGTTGCTTCTGGTTTTGTATTTGCTTTCCTCTGGATCCAGATCTCAGAAAGAGGGGAAAGAGCCACCAGGACCCAAACCTCTGCCTCTGCTGGGGAACCTGCTGACCCTTGACCTAGGGAGACCCTTTGACACCTTTGTTGAGGTGGGAACTTGATACATTTAATGAATGAATAGTGGTCTAACATTTTAAGATTTGTTTTTAAATGTCTTTATCTGTTTCCTTCAGCTGTCCAAAACCTACGGAAACATATTCCAAGTGTTTTTGGGTCCCAGAAAAACTGTGGTCTTGGTTGGGTACAAAACTGTCAAAGAAGCTCTCGTGAACTATGCAGAAGAGTTCGGAGACAGAAAAATTGAACCTGGTTTCAGGATAACGCACGACAACCATGGTAGGATTCTTTGTTGTTTTTTTCAACTCAAATTAATTAATGTACAGAAACGTAATGTAGGCCTACAGAAGAATCTGTAAATGCTAGACATGTTGAAAAACAAACATGTTGCAAATCCTTTCAGTTCCTCGTGGCCTCTCCAGGCCAATGTAATTGGATTCAACTACTGAAGTATAAACATGTTTTCATTAAATTTGACACTAATATGAGCTCATAACAAACATGCACATAACATTTGGTGGTGAACAACTTACTTTAACCACAAAAAAAAAAAAACAACTATAAATGCCTTTTTGTTGGCTTGGAAATGTGTGCTATGTCTTTAATCAAGGAGTATATGTGGATTCCCAACAATATTTGGTGACAAAATAGTGTTTTATACATTTTTAATTAACATATACATTTATAAATGTACTGTAAAATTGAATTAGCTAGACTTACTAAAAAAAGCATACAAACTGATTGTCTTAAAAAAAAACAGGTGAAATAGGAATAGTAGTGTGTACTGACAAATTTACAATGCTGATGGTCGTGGTTGAGGAGATTCCCCCTTCCATGTAAAGCAATTTGAGAACCCAGAAAATCGCTATATAAATGTAACACATTATTATTACTATTATTATTATTATTATGACTGTTAAAACATGTCATTACAGTCTGTGAAAAGGTTCTAATATACAATTGCTTTATTTTACTATTTTTGTTTTGTTTTATTTGCTTAAAATAATCGTTATTGTTACAATTAATACAAATAAATAACATTTCATTGTTTCCATTGTTTTGTTTTGCATGCAGAATACCAAATAACTGTGATTTCTTGTTGCATCGCTGCTTCAATAGGAAGAGAATGAAAATAATATAAATGAAGTGATAGTTAATAATAATGGTGAGTTTAAACAAAAACATTTTAGGAAAATCAACATCAATTTATGAAGTCAGCTTATGTGATGTTCTCTAAAATTTTTCACTATATTGACAATTCAACATTCAAGATGACTTTAGGAAATGTGAGATAACTGCAGAAGTGAGGAAATAAGTGAAAAATCTATTAAAAAATTGCCCGCCTCAAAACTATTTTTGCTTGACAAAATGGCACTCAAACCAATACATTAATCTTAACTTGGGTTTTCTGAGTTAAAAAGTCATAGTATATGAATAGTACAGATTACTAGATTTTTAAAATTAAGGTAAGACATTAAGTCAAGTTAACTAAAAAGTGTTCGTTAGAACAACTGTTAGATTTTACCACTGTAGTCAGCGGTGAAATGACTTGTCGCTTTATTAACTTGACATACAATGTAAGTTTGCTTATATGCATTATATAAGTCCCAAATATCTAAGGTTAATGTATGTTTAACTCAGTAAGTAATAATTTTCTGCTTGTGTTGTTGCTGAGACTCACGGTCAGTTGAAGTTGGTTCTCTGTGTTGTTCAGGAATTCTCTTTTCCAATGGAGAGAACTGGAGAGAGATGCGACGCTTCGCTCTCAGCAACCTGCGGGACTTCGGGATGGGCAAGAGAGGAAGTGAAGAGAAAATCATAGAGGAAATTCAGTATCTGAAAGGAGAGTTTGATAAGTTTGAAGGTACAAGCTGAAACACATTTATGGACATCCACAATCATGCTCTTAGTCTAAAGTATCCGATGAGAGACATTTGTTTTCTCTTCACAGGGAAACCCTTCGACACAACACAGCCTGTGATCTACTCTGTGTCAAACATCATCTTATCTATTTTGTACGGCAGCAGATTTGAATACACAGATCCACAATACAGAAAAATGGTCGACAGGGCAAATGAAAGTGTTCGAGTTGGTGGATCGGCTTCTATGATGGTATGGAAGTATGTTTTACTGTATTTTTGGTGACTTCTTTTTTTTTCTATCATTAAAGGGATAGTTCTCCCAAAAATGAAAATGATGTCAGTAATTACTCACTCTCATGTTGTCCCAAACCCGTAAGACCTAAGCTCCATTGACAGCTATTTAATTGACACTGAAGGTCCAGAAAGGTAGGAAAGACATAATTAAAATAATCCATGTGACTAGTGTGGTTCAACCTAATTTTATGAAGCGATGAGAATACTTTTTGTCGCCAAAATAACGACTTTATTAAACAATTTCTTCTCTTCCGTATCAGTCTCCGACATGCTTTCACGAGGGCACCACGACGTATGTGTGCGTCTTCCTCTGCTTGTAAACACAGCCCTGTGTTTCCTGGGGCCTGTTTCAATAAGGTGGTTCAACCAACTCTGAGTTAAAACTTGAACTCTGAGTTGACTTACTCTGAGATGGGAAACTCTGAGTTTTCGGTTACAGAACAGCTGATATGAGTAAGTTCAATCAACTCTGAGTTGACTGACTCTGAGTTAAGCGCGCGCACCACAACTATAAAAAGCCATTATCAATGGAGCGCAGATATTATGAGTCACCATGGCAACAGCGCCAGACAAAAAGAGGTGTTGGGTGTAATTAATTACCAAGTAATCTATATTTGTAATTTAATTAAATGAATTACTATTAATTCTTCTGCAATTTAAAATAAAATATGATGCAATTACATTAAATAGGCTACTGCATAGACTATAGACCAATTCAGTATAAAACAATAGTGGATTTATCAAACATTTTTAAAAGGTATATTTTTTATGTAACCTTCTCCCTCTACACACTTTGATCAATTCAAGAATAATTCAAGCAATTGTATATTGTTAATTTGAAAGCATTAAAAGTGCAGTTTCTTGTCTCTCCTTGTATTGTTCAAGTGGTTGAGGTTGATATAGGATTTAGTAATTAGTAATTATGTAGACCAATACTTTCTAAAGATAGAAATTATTACATTAATCTAATTACACTGTTGAAGATGTCATTTGTAGTTAGTAATTCATAAATATTTTAGAGTAACTTACCCAACTGTGATAATATCAGAGGTGAAACTGGAAGAATGTTATTCAACCTAAAGTAGGCTATATTACTTTGATAAAATTTTACTTAAGTACAAGTAAAAGTACCAGTCTAAAAATCTACTCAAGTAAAAGAAAAAAGTAGCTAATTGAAAATGTAAGTAAAAGTTGCTGAGTAACTTGTGTAACAGCGCGGGTGGGGTGTGTGTGTGTGTGTGGGGGGGGGGGGGGGGGGGGGGGGTTTGGCTGAGGGACTCTCCCATGTAGGGTTATAACGGATGAGAGTTTCAAAGTATGATAACAGTCTCAGAAAATATCACGGTTTATGGTATTAAACAATTATTAAATATATAAACTGCATTATTAAATTATGGTTATTATTATCATCAGTTAAAATGACAGTTAAATAAATTAAACATTTGTTCAATATCTAATCAACTCATTTCAATAATTGATTATGAATTAGATTTTTTTAATGATTTAATACAAATATATTATCAAAAACGGTGGTAATCAAATAAAAGTTTAGCAAACGTTTTAATCCTTTTATTTTTTGGCAAAGTGTCAAAACAGATTTAGTCAATTAAACCATGGACAAACAATATATATTCCTTAAAGAATGTGTAAATACATTTTAATATTATTGTTGGTGTTTAAACTCCACTTCCTCTTTAAAAAAGGGGAGGAGACCGCAAGAAACTCTGGGTTTACTGAAGAAAATCTGCTCCCGACCAGGTTAGGTTCACAGAGTAAGTTATAAGTTACCTCTCTTTCAGAAACAGGCTTGACTTACCCTGCTTTCTCAGGTTTGACTTACCTCCCTTTCTGAAATGGAAAACCCAGAGTTTCCCTCATTTCAGGGTTAACATACTCAGAGTTTTCACTTAACCTCCTTTCTGAAACAGGCCCCTGGTCATAACCACATGCATGCGTCGTGGTGCTCTCTGAATTCAGTCGTTATTTAGTTTTTTTGCTAACAAAAATTATTCTTGTCGCTTCATAAAATTAAGGTTAAACCACTGTAGTGACATGGACTTTTTTTTACAATGTCTCTTCTACCTTTCTGCACCTTCAAATTGTTAATTAAATAGCTGTCAATGGAGCCCAAAAAAAACAACAACAAAATATTTGTTCCGAAGATGAACAAAGGTCTTATGGGTTTGGAACGACATGAGGGTGAGTAATTACTGACAGAATTTTCATTTTTGGGTTATCTAACCTTTTTAATACATGCATTTTTTTCTCTGTGTGTACTTGCAGCTTTATAATATATTTCCGTGGTTGGGTCCATTCATTAACAGCCAAAGGATTATTCTGAGAAATCTGTTGTTACATAGAGCAGAAATGACGAGGTTGTTCACTGGATTGCGGGAGACTCTGAATCCACACGACCGCAGAGGGTTTGTCGACTCCTTTCTCATCCGCAAACAGAGCGACGAGGTACTGAAATCACCTTGTTTAATAGAAATACAGGAGAAAGTAAAAAGTAATTATCAGCTTTGATTAATAAACACAATTATTTATTGTGATAAAAGATGCTAAAACTAAATATAATTGGTGACACTTTACAAAAAGGTTCCTTTTTTAAACATTAGTTAATTTAAGATGAACTAACAATGAAAAATACTTCTAAAGCATTTATTAATCAATGTTGATGTTAATTTCAACATTTATAAACACATTATTCAAATTAAAAGTGAAAATTATTTGATAAGACACAGGCTAACATGAACTAAACGTGAACTAACAATAGACAGTTGTATTTTTACTAAGGCTGGCCACACACTTGAAGATTGTAAGCCTGATTTTGGGCCTGATTTGCTTTCCCAATAATCTGGGGTGTGTGACCCGATTCAAGGCTTCTCACAACCGACTTTTTGTCCAAAAAATCCTCAATTATGTAGTGTCGTTATGATTATTTTATTGCTTCTAATCGCGTCAGAGCCTACACAATCTCAAATCATAAATATCAAACATGTTCTCATGACTCTTGTTCAAGCTGACGATGTCGATCGTCCTCCATTTGTTTTTGTTTCTTCTCAAGTCACGTTTGATCCATGAGATATCGTCTCACTGTGAAAATGTTACTACAATCGACAGGTGTGTGGTCTCGCAGTTTTAAAATCGGTTAAGATTTGAAAGTCGTCTAGTCAGTGCTTCAATTAAAAAAAGAATAATTTCTCTAACACAGGTATTGCTCATGGTTAGTTCATGTTAATGCTAACTATCATCAACTATTTGGACCTTATTGTAAAATGTTACTATCACATTTTGTCTGAGTTTCAGTAGTATTCTTGGTTTTGCCCTGTTTCCTTGTGTTAGCTTTTGTTACCATGGTCATTCATTGTTTGATTAATGCACTGCACCTGTTTCCCGTTTTAATGCCTTGTTTTTGGTTAGTATACTGAGCCTGTTTTTTGTAAGTCTCTTTGTTCCGTCTTCATCAATAATAGTTGGTTGTTCTTTGTTTTTTTTTTAATCTGAGTATCATTGTTTTATTTGTGTTTGTGAAATAGAGACTGCTGCAATTAGATCTTGCTCTTTAAATCTCTGCTTCAACTGGACGTGACATATATGTACACGTGTGTGTGTGTATATAAACAATTACTGTGTAATTCCCTATTTTTTAGAGGGCGATCAAAATGAAAATTTTCCCCTAAGATTTTGAGTTTTAGAAACATGGCAGCATCATTATTTTATTTTTACAGATTTCATTTTTCTATTAGTAAAATCTCTTGACTTTTTCAATCCTTGTTGCATCATATGCCAAAAGTAACAGTTCAGAAATGGGGAAAAACACTTTTCTGTTTGTTTCCTCCAAAGTTTGCATGTCCTGGATTTTGGCTCTTAAATGTTTTGTTTTTAAGTTTCAGTTTTCTAATTATTACAAGTTTAATTTACCATTTTGAATGTATTTTTGTTTGTCAGCAATCCTGTAAGAAAGACTCATACTTTCATGATGAGAATCTAATGATGACTGTGACAGATCTGTTTGCTGCTGGTACTGACACGATAGGAACGACTCTGCGCTGGGGTTTGATGCTCATGGCCAAATACCCTCATATACAGGGTAAAAAAACACAGTAAAGCAAAGAGTTTTTCCTTAATGTTGAGTTCAATGTAGTCTACAGGAACGTGTGTTGCTTTTGTGTGCAGATCGAGTTCATGAGGAGATTGACAGAGTGTTTGGTGGACGTCAGCCAGCGGTGGAAGATAGAAAGAAATTACCGTATACAGATGCAGTGATTCATGAAACCCAGAGACTGGCTAATATTGTGCCCATGAATCTCCCTCATAAGACCAGCTGTGATGTTCACTTCAATGGATACTTCATCAAGAAGGTCAGTCAGAAGAATAAATATTTAGTCCTAGAAATGAGACCATGTGCATCTTGAACATTGATTTTTTTTCTCCTTTTTTTAGGGTACCACTGTAGTTCCTCTGCTGACGTCTGTTTTGAAGGATCCAAGCGAATGGGAGAAACCGAACAGCTTTTACCCAGAACACTTCCTAGATGAGAAGGGCCAGTTTGTCAAGAGAGATGCTTTCATGCCCTTTTCTGCAGGTATACACTCAACTATAAACACCCAGTATTTTGAAGAAATAAACATTTGATTTGGATCTCTCTCTCTCTCTCTCTCTCTCTCTCTCTCTCTCTCTCTCTCCTCTCTCTCTCTCTCTCTCTCTCTCTCTCTCTCTCTCTCTCTCTCTCTCTCTCCCCTCTCTCTCTCTCTCTCTCTCTCTCTCTCTCTCTCTCTCTCTCTCTCTCTCTCTCTCTCTCTCTCTCTCTCTCTCTCTCTCTCTCTCTCTCTCTCTCTCTCTCTCTCTCTCTCTCTCTCAGGCCGAAGGGTTTGTGTGGGAGAGAGTTTGGCCAGGATGGAGCTCTTCCTGTTCTTCACTTCCCTCCTTCAGAGCTATCGCTTCACAACTCCACCTGGAGTGTCTGGAGATGATCTGGATCTCAAAGGAATAGTCGGAATCACGTTGAATCCGTCTCCACACAAGCTGTGTGCGATCAGACGCTCCTAATACTGGACAATCAAAACAGAAACATCACATTTTACCTCAGTTTTAAAGTAGCATTAAGTATTTTTTCCTCTTCGGTCGCTCTACTGGTTGGAAACGAAATTGTCCATTGCCGCTGTCGTAAATAATCTAGCCTACCGTCGCACGCACGTTCGCTGTTTATCCAGCACCGGCTTCAGAATGAACGATGTCCACAGACAAGGTAGAGTATGTTACATGATTTCATGAAAGGATGATGTATTGCGACATCAGAAACGAAGAAAAAAACGAAATAATGACTATTGTAGCGCTTGACATAAAGCAGTCGAGTTTGTAGTTCTTTTTTGTGCACGGGTTCCGACCCGAAACCCGAAGTTACATAGTGCCAGTAAAAGCAATACAGACCCCGTCAGGCTATGGCAGACGTGTCATTTAACTTATTTTAAGTCGATGTACCATCACAAGGGTCTTGGAAATATATTATGAAGGTTGAAAAACTACTTAGTGTTACTTTAAGAACTGACATGATTTATCTTCCTTTTTTCTTTTTTTTTTTTTTTCTTTTAATTAACTTTTTAACAACATATATTACACACACACACCAGGAACACAAATACAAAATACAAAATGCAGTATAGACACATATTGATGTCTTTCGCATCATTACAACTTAGCATATCTCAATTTGTACAGGACTCACATCCTCAAGACTAATGAACTTTTTGAACCATTGACATATTCAGTACCATCTCCCTGAGCCACCTTTTTATGCTGGGTGGTTCTAGATTCTTCCATTGTAATGCAATGAGGTGTTTAGCTTGTAAGATACACATAGAAATAAAGATACATTCCTTTGACTTAAGCTTAGGATACAAATGCAGTAGAAAAATCCTTGGTCAAAAAGGAAGACTCACATTTATAATTTTACCAATCATATTATGTACTTCTTTCCAGAATTTCGATATTTCTTCACATTCCCATATACAATGGAAATAGGTACCTTTACAAACATTACACTTGGGACATGTATCTGGTATATTTTCATTACATTTGTTTGATAATACTGGAGTTATGTATATACGCATAAGCCAATTGCAACAAATTTAATTTTGTATTAACTGTTTGTACTTGAGCATCTTGACAAATCTCACTCCATTCATCTGGTGTGATCTCATCGTTAAGATCCTTACTCCATGCTCCTAAACGAGAGCTAGAAGACTCCCGGGAGCCCTCTACCAACATATTATACAGAAGTGAAATCCGACCTTTATTATAACAATCTTTGGTTACTACTCTTTCCAAAACTGATAATGGTGGTATATTTCCAGTACTTTTTTGAAATGATAAAATGAAACTTCTTATCTGTAAGTACCTAAAAAATGAAATGAACTAAGATTGTCTTCCTTATATAAATCTTTTATACTTTTAATACCTTTTTCTGCCCACATCTTAAAACCTACATCTACTTTTCCTTGATTAGGATTTCCCCATATTGGAAAGTAGCGATATGATTACAAGGGTATTTTATTCGGAATAGAGTTTTTTTCCATTTCTACCCATACGGGTTGTTCACTAGATGTTGAGAAGAAAAACATAATAGATCTTAACTGGGCAGCAGTATAATACCCTTTAATACTCTGAGCTAATGAGTTAATTAAGTGAATAATTGAGTGATGATTGAGCATTATTGAAGACACCTGATGTTAACAAGCAGAATCTCTGACGGAGAAAACCAGAATTTTTAAGTCACCATTATGGAGTAAGTGAGTGTTTTAGTTGGGCTCTTGACCATTTACTTATTAACTTTAGATTTGGTTGGTTGCTGTACATGAGTTATAACAGCTGGATGAACAATAAACAAAGGTCATCTGATGGTGTTGGTTGTGTTTTAGCATAATCATTATTTCACAATCATTTGACCTGGGGCCTGTACCATGAAGGTAGCTGAACAAACTCGGAGTTACAGGATTAGTTTTGAGTTGACAAAACCAAACCGATGCAATCAGGCTTTATTGGTACCATGATGCAGCTCATCAACTGTCTCTGTCAACTCAGGCTTTGATCTTAAGCTATGATTACTCCCTGAGCGCGTGCACATACCAGGGGCGTCGGACTGGGGGTAAAACCAGTACTGATTACCAGGGCCCTAAGGGGAGAGAGGGCCCTCGAAAAGTCTGGAATATATTTTATTTTACCTGGATATTTTCATTTCCTAATTAAATTTACTAATGAGTGTCAGATGAAATGTAAAGTTAGTGTATTGGCTAAATAACTTGGTTGACTGACTACATTTAATATACAAAAAAGTAAAGACTATCTAAGGTCTCTCAAGGTCCCTCCCCTTGCCAATGCGGCAAATGGTTTAGTCCATCTGCACGCATTTTGTTTATGTTAGTTAGTTGCGCATCTGGTGGAGCGCAAACTTCTGCTGTAGTAGAAATGTATTTCTCAAAGAAAGCCAAATCAGGCCACCAAAAAGAAAGGAAAGAAGACAAAAGGAGGTGAAACAATTGGTAACTGAATTATTTTCAAAGAAAGGTGAGCACTAGAACACGAAATCTATAGTGCTAAACTGCTTGAATATTTCCGCGATCGTTAGTGCTAAAAATAAACTGAGACAACCCATTGAAAGCGCAGAACATACATGTAAGCTGAGGTAAAGGCTAAATAAATAAACTGTAGCCTACACTAACAATACATTTTGAATACACCACACACTTATAATAGCCTAATTTGAAACATGTTTAATTTTAAATTAATAGGCTATAATATCTCAAATTAGCAATAATAGTCTAACCAGTGTCATAGGTAGCTTCGTAGGTAGCTCATATAGCTACATATCATGTCAACATTATAGTTATGTCAGATTTAGTAAGCAGATCTTAACATTCTTAAACACATGACCCTCAGTTTCAGAAACTGTTTTATTTAAATGTTATCCACAATGGCATTTTCACTTATTCTTTCAAATATCACTTCTCAGCAATATGTGACTCAAAACTCAAATTATCAGGCCACTCTAAGCATTACAGTTGATAGTTAATAGTTATTACCCTATAAACATCAGATACATGTGTACAGAGGCCAGATTTTTTTTAAATTAATTATCTTTATTTTGGGGGAGGGGCATGGGGGCCCATCAGGACTACCTATGCACAGGGCCCGGGATCTTGTGCGACGCCCCTGGCACATACCAAAGTGACGTTGGCACCGAACAACCAATCGCGTTCGATATGGATAGAGCGAGAGCGATACTTTCTTTCCGCGGAGGAGCAAGAGATAATCATTCAGAATTACGATGAATTTAAATATGTATTACAAGCTCGAAACAATACGGTCTCTGCTGCCAAAGCAAGAGAAGACTGTTGGAGAAAGATTGCTGATTGCGTTAATGTGTAAGCTAAATAAATACGTTCTTTATTCATGTGAAATGATGTATATATAGGCTATGAATGTATGTGTGTGTAAAATATAGCCTATATTTTTATAATATATATAAAAAAATTGCATGTATATACCTGTAAGGATTAATATTCATTGATTTTAGATGCAACTCCAAACGTTTTGGGCAGCTGATAAAGACAAAATATAAAAATATAATTAAAAGTAGCCTAGTAAGTATTTATTTACACACAACATTTATTTATTTTTTATTTGTTTGAGGCAAACCGAAAAAAGAGTGAAATTCAGAAAACCAGTGGAGGGCCACTCCTCCAGAATACACTGAGTTGGCTCTGATAGGAGTAAGGGACGGCCGATTATGGATGGGATTACAGGTGCTGTACAATCTGACCCTGGTGCTGGCTCCTCTAAGCAAGTAACACTGGGTACGTGTGCGATACATTACTATTTTAAGTTTTAAATATGGCTGACTGTATGTTCTGCAGTAGAGGGAAATGCAGTGTCCCTGTTGAAGCCAGCACACACACACAGTCTCCCACACAGAGGTCAGTATGCAGCAGACAGAACACCAGAAACATATGGGCCTACTTTTATTTATCAGGGAGGAGGAAATGATGAAGACACTCTGTGTTCTGGGACAGTTGCTGAGGTGAATGCACTGGGCTTTTTATTAAGGCAAACATTTGAATGTGTGGCATAAAACAGGGACTGGCCCAAGTTACACATCTATTTTATTGTAGGATTTTTCACAACCTGCCCCAGAAACTAAAGCCTCTACCTTAACAGGCTTCAAAAGAAATGTGAACAAAGGATTTAAAACCATTGACATACATTACAGGTGTTTGTCAATGACCTTTTTGTGAGTTGATTAGCCTCCCAAAAACTTGTAATGATCATGTTTGTGGTGGAATTATGTTTCAGGTGGAAGCAGACTCAGTCAGAGCCCTTTACAAAAGGAGCCTATGGAGCTAGACTGCACACTAAATGAGCCTATAGAGCTAGACTGCACACTAAATGAGCCTATAGAGCTAGACTGCACACTAAAGGAGCCTATAGAGCTAGACTGCACACTAAAGGAGCCTATAGAGCTAGACTGCACACTAAAGGAGCCTATAGAGCTAGACTGCACACTAAATGAGCCTATAGAGCTAGACTGCACACTAAATGAGCCTATAGAGCTAGACTGCACACTAAAGGAGCCTATAGAGCTAGACTGCACACTAAAGGAGCCTATAGAGCTAGACTGCACACTAAAGGAGCCTATAGAGCTAGACTGCACACTAAATGAGCCTATAGAGCTAGACTGCACACTAAAGGAGCCTATAGAGCTAGACTGCACACTAAAGGAGTCTATAGAGCTAGACTGCACACTAAAGGAGCCTGACTGTGAGCTGAGGAGGCTCCACATTTAAAAAATAAATGCAACAGCTAGATTAAACTGATTTCAGTGAACTTATTAAACCAAGTATCACTTTAGCATGAATATTTATTAATGCAACTTTCTATTGCTTTCTTTCTCTCTCCCCCATCCCACAAAACCAATAAAACAGTTTGAGACCTATCTGCAGTTCCAATGTGCTTTTATTAAGTGTAATATTGTATGGTGATTGCAACTACATTTGCACCAGCTGGGTGTTCAAGTGTGTTCGGGTCAGTTTCATCGGGGAGAAGCTTTCTGTGGTGGTTCTGGCTCCTTTCTATGGTGGCTATATTGTGCAGAATGGCACATGCAGACACTATCTGTGATGCCCACTCTGGTGACTCTTAAGCGCCGAAGACAGTTGAAACGTGCCTTTAGGATGCCAAAGATCATCTCTAATTTTGACTATGGTTTTACTGACACATGAGGGTCATGATAGGGGTTATTGTGTAGGTTTTGCTGTCCCAATTCAAATTAACAGTGTTTTGTACTGTACCAAATTTAACTAGCTTTCCTCAAAGCGCTGACACAACATACTCACGGAAAGTAGATTGTTATCTGTTAATTTTACTATTAATTTAAAGATTCATCTCACAGAAAATAATAATTTCACATGTTCACATAATCTCTACCTGAACATTAAGGCTGTGAAAGGACTTTCTATTAATATAATCTGCCTCATGTTCTCCTAGAGAAGTGGACATTGCAACATGTGTGCAGGATATTCCTTCAATGACTCTATAGGGAATCCTATCATAAGATTAACCGAATACAAAAATATTAAAATAATGCTTAACAAGTACTGTATTGTATAGTACATTTGTGAAATTTGCTTTTTGGAAGAAAAAAAAAAGTGATGTCACCCTATCAATATTACCGACAATTTTATAAAAAGCCTCTCTTATGGACATGGTCAATAAATGAACACTATTAAACTATTAATGTACTCCTGCAGAGCGAGGACCACCTTGCGAATGGTTCGACAAACCGTGTTTTCTCCTAAATTCTGTGCATCACCGCAAGTATGTTTGCGTGTTGCGATTGCGTGCAAGTATGCAAGCACTTGCAAAAAAAACGCAACGCAATCCCATTTATGGTAAAGTGAGTGCATGAATTCGACGTGTTAAATTATTTATGAGCGGCTCAATAAGTTCGCAAAGATAAGATATTCCTTCCGCAGAAAATCTGTATCTTTGATACAAGTAGCCTAACTATCAGGAAAGGCAAGGGGATTTTGTCCGGCTAAAAACTCTTTCTCTACGATGTGCTCGTCTTACAGTTTGCGCTGAGATGTCCACAGGATTTGAAAGAAAATGTAAAGCAATTGCAACCAACACTGGGAATTAGTTACGTCACCTATATGTTTCTTTGCTCACAGCTGATTGGTCAAACTTCAGTCTGAGATCTCGAATCCAGAACTTAACCTGCCCCGGAGCAGGTTAGCCGTGCAGCGTAAGATACCATGGCAACGAACACCGATTAAAGCCGAGCTACTTTCATAGTACCTAAAACCCAGGGTTGGCGGAAACTAAGCTGAAACATAGCTGGCTAGCCACCTAAACCGGCTTCATGGTACAGGCCCCTGAGTCACTGAACTTATATTAAACCGAATTTCTGAGTTAACTTCACCTTACAGATAATAGCAGCACTGTCATTGTAGAGCATACTATTTTTAGACTTAATGAAATTCAAATCAACAAATAAAAAAGAAACTTCCTAAAAAATATTTCGAGTAGGCACACACAGACATCAAGAATCAGCCTATGAATCTTAACAATGGTGACAATTATAAAGCATGTTGCAGTGCATTTCGGGTGCCACCAATCAAAACTCATTCATGGCTCCCATCATGCATTGCTGCATGAATAAATAATGAGCTTATGATCTGTTTGTCACCATTGCTGAGATTCATATGTTGATTCCTGATGTCTGTGTGTGCCTACTCAAAATAATTTTTAAGACATTTATTTTTTATTTCTTGATTTGGTCATTTGAATTTCATTGAAAAGGCTAAAATGAGTATGCTCAATGACAGTAAGGTAAACATAACTCAGAAATTGGGTTCAATATGAGTTCAGTGATTGAGGTCAAATGATTGTGAAATACTAAACTGAATATAGAATATTAAACTGATTTCAGTGAACTTATTAAACCAAGTATCACTTTAGCATGAATATTTATTAATGCAACTTTCTATTGCTTTCTTTCTCTCTCCCCCATCCCACAAAACCAATAAAACAGTTTGAGACCTATCTGCAGTTCCAATGTGCTTTTATTAAGTGTAATATTGTATGGTGATTGCAACTACATTTGCACCAGCTGGGTGTTCAAGTGTGTTCGGGTCAGTTTCATCGGGAGAAGCTTTCTGTGGTGGTTCTGGCTCCTTTCTATGGTGGCTATATTGTGCAGAATGGCACATGCAGACACTATCTGTGATGCCCACTCTGGTGACTCTTAAGCGCCGAAGACAGTTGAAACGTGCCTTTAGGATGCCAAAGATCATCTCTAATTTTGACTATGGTTTTACTGACACATGAGGGTCATGATAGGGGGTTATTGTGTAGGTTTTGCTGTCCCAATTCAAATTAACAGTGTTTTGTACTGTACCAAATTTAACTAGCTTTCCTCAAAGCGCTGACACAACATACTCACGGAAAGTAGATTGTTATCTGTTAATTTTACTATTAATTTAAAGATTCATCTCACAGAAAATAATAATTTCACATGTTCACATAATCTCTACCTGAACATTAAGGCTGTGAAAGGACTTTCTATTAATATAATCTGCCTCATGTTCTCCTAGAGAAGTGGACATTGCAACATGTGTGCAGGATATTCCTTCAATGACTCTATAGGGAATCCTATCATAAGATTAACCGAATACAAAAATATTAAAATAATGCTTAACAAGTACTGTATTGTATAGTACATTTGTGAAATTTGCTTTTTGGAAGAAAAAAAAAAGTGATGTCACCCTATCAATATTACCGACAATTTTATAAAAAGCCTCTCTTATGGACATGGTCAATAAATGAACACTATTAAACTATTAATGTACTCCTGCAGAGCGAGGACCACCTTGCGAATGGTTCGACAAACCGTGTTTTCTCCTAAATTCTGTGCATCACCGCAAGTATGTTTGCGTGTTGCGATTGCGTGCAAGTATGCAAGCACTTGCAAAAAAACGCAACGCAATCCCATTTATGGTAAAGTGAGTGCATGAATTCGACGTGTTAAATTATTTATGAGCGGCTCAATAAGTTCGCAAAGATAAGATATTCCTTCCGCAGAAAATCTGTATCTTTGATACAAGTAGCCTAACTATCAGGAAAGGCAAGGGGATTTTGTCCGGCTAAAAACTCTTTCTCTACGATGTGCTCGTCTTACAGTTTGCGCTGAGATGTCCACAGGATTTGAAAGAAAATGTAAAGCAATTGCAACCAACACTGGGAATTAGTTACGTCACCTATATGTTTCTTTGCTCACAGCTGATTGGTCAAACTTCAGTCTGAGATCTCGAATCCAGAACTTAACCTGCCCCGGAGCAGGTTAGCCGTGCAGCGTAAGATACCATGGCAACGAACACCGATTAAAGCCGAGCTACTTTCATAGTACCTAAAACCCAGGGTTGGCGGAAACTAAGCTGAAACATAGCTGGCTAGCCACCTAAACCGGCTTCATGGTACAGGCCCCTGAGTCACTGAACTTATATTAAACCGAATTTCTGAGTTAACTTCACCTTACAGATAATAGCAGCACTGTCATTGTAGAGCATACTATTTTTAGACTTAATGAAATTCAAATCAACAAATAAAAAAGAAACTTCCTAAAAAATATTTCGAGTAGGCACACACAGACATCAAGAATCAGCCTATGAATCTTAACAATGGTGACAATTATAAAGCATGTTGCAGTGCATTTCGGGTGCCACCAATCAAAACTCATTCATGGCTCCCATCATGCATTGCTGCATGAATAAATAATGAGCTTATGATCTGTTTGTCACCATTGCTGAGATTCATATGTTGATTCCTGATGTCTGTGTGTGCCTACTCAAAATAATTTTTAAGACATTTATTTTTTATTTCTTGATTTGGTCATTTGAATTTCATTGAAAAGGCTAAAATGAGTATGCTCAATGACAGTAAGGTAAACATAACTCAGAAATTGGGTTCAATATGAGTTCAGTGATTGAGGTCAAATGATTGTGAAATACTGATTACGTTAAAACACAACCAACACCATCAGATCTCCTTAGTTAATTGTTCATCCGGCTGTTATAACTCATTTACAGCAACCAAACAAATTCTAAAGTTAATAGGTTAAGGGTCAAGAGCCCAACTAAAACAAATACTTATCTCCATAATGGTGACTTAAAAATTCTGGTTTTCTCCTTCAGAGATTCTGCTTGTTAACATCAGGTGTCTTCAATAATGCTCAATCATCACTCAGTTATTCACTTAATTAACTCATTAGCTCAGAGTTTAATTGGGTCGCTTAAAATGACCAAATTCCATGATGTTGAAGTTACATGAACATATTATGTTTGTTTAACGAAACATAGTTATGTGGAACCAGTGGTGCCTGTTTACAAAAAAAAAAGTAAGTTAAGTAAAGCCAACACATAATTTTTTTGAGTGTACCTTTTATATCCCTTTCTTTTCTGATAGCAATTGCCAAGGGTTCAATAGCCATCAGAAAAAGGAGAGGGTAAAGAGGCGATCCCTGTCTACATCCCCTAGAAATATTAAATGATTTTGATATAAAATTATTAGGTAAGACCTCTGTCGAAGGATTCTGGTACAACAATTTAACCCATTTGCAGTATTTTTCTCCAAATCCAAACCGAATTAAAACATCAAACAGAAAATCCTTCTGCATCTAGTTCTAGTAATGCAGTATCTTTTTCCCCCTTTTGTTGATGCAGGATATTTAGCACTCTTCTTACATTATGACATCCTTGTCTATTTATCATAAAACCATTTTGATCCATCCCTATGATGTAAGATGCTACAGTTTCTAATCTTCTTGCCAATATTTTGCTCAGGATTTTAGTGTCTGAGTTGAGTAAACTTATAGGTAGAAAATGTTCACATTTATTGTTAGGTTTTCCTGGTTTAGGCAATAAGGTAATTATAGCTTCATTCAAAGACATGGGAAGTTTATTTTCCGCAAAGGCTTCTACTAGCATGTCTAACAGGTCTTGCTAATTTATCTTTAAATTTTTTATATATATATATATAGGGGAGACCATCAGGTCCCGCCGCCTTCCCCGCTTTCATCAGATCGATCGCCTCTACCACCTCTTGTAAACTAATGTCTTTTCCTATTTCATCTTTATGTTCTTCTGGTATACTAGGTAACTCCAAATTATCCAAAAAAGTTTTTGGTATTTCTGAACCTGAAGTACATTCAGAATTATACAGTTTCATATAATATGATCTAAATAAATTATTAATTTCTTTTAGGTCAACAATGATATTACCATCTGACTCTTCAATCGAATCTACAGCCCTCTCCATTTGCTTTTTTTTTATTTGCCATGCCAACACTTTACCCGTCTTTTCGCCTTGATCATAAAATGTTTATTTCAGCTTTAATAACTTAGCTACAGATTTATTTGCAGAAAGTGTATTATATTTAGATAAAAGCATTAATAGCTTTTTATGTTTATCTGCACATATCGAATCACTATGATATACTTCATTTTCCAGCTCTTTAATCTCTTTTTCCAAATCTTGTAACTCCTATCGAGATTTTTTACTTTTAGAACTACAAAAACTAATAATTTGTCCCCGAATAAAACATTTAAATGCCTCCCACCTAATTCCTGCTGAAGTTTCCAATTGATTTGTTTCAAAGTAATTTGAACCCCCCCCCCCCCCTTCATCCTCCGTCTATTAGTGCTCGCTCAGGCTTTCAGGTTCGGATGACATAATTTGTGATTCCGCTTCCAGTCTCCCTTTATTTTTTATCTTTTTCTTCGACGGCATTGTTTTAGTAATCGCTTTAGCTATTCCACCAACTTAAATTAAGTATCTTGAGTGGGTTTAGAAGGATTGATTCTAATGCACGAGGGTTGAAATCTGCGACTTGTCACGCCACCGCCATAACCGGAAGTCCCATGATTTAACTTCTGATAAAATTTACAAAATTTATGAGAAAAACTCCACAAACCAAAATCTCTTCTGAGTTTTTTAATTCCATAAAACATCTTGAGCAGCAGCTGTTTATTTTTTTTTATTGGTAAAATTTAGTAGTAAAAAATATAATAATGTTTTTTGTTGTTTTCACACAAAAAGTAGCTTTAAGATTAATTGAGAGGCACAACTATAAGATTAAAGTTTAAATAATAAAACATGTGAATGAGATAACCAAAAAGATTGTTATTTAAAAATGTGTTTAATATAATTCTTACTTATGTTATCACCTATGCAGAAAAATGGTTCCCTTTCGAAGTGGAGCTTCAATGTCGCATCTTTGTGTTTATGCTATGGGGAACACCTATTGGGTTTTTTGTAGTGCGTGTCGAGAAGGCAAATTATGTCGAGCAGCAAGGGTTTTAGAAAGTGCATGCCTCTGTGTCCTCAATTTATGACACCGGGGGACAGCCAAGATCTTTGGTTTGTCTGCTTGCGAGTGGAGCTGGCACATTAAGCCCTTGAGGGGGCTACATACATTTACTATATCTGCACCTCGTGGGTTGGGTCCGGCGGCTACAGAGGCAGCATGCCGGATGCTTTCGTGGGGCCAGCAGGTTGAGCTGGCAGAGGAATTTGAGAAAGGGGTTTCACTTTCTCAATCTTCCTGTTAGATCCGGAAGCCTGTTCTTTGGCATCTTCTGATTCATAGTAGTAGTAGTAGTAGTAGTAGCCTTTATTGTCACTAGTCACAAGTACCAGCGAAATTAGCCATCAACCTGTCCATACAGACATACATACAATATGACAAGGGGGTAGACAGGACAGGAAGACAGAGCATTGAGGAAGAAAATACAGCATAACATGAGGAGAGGTGAGGAGAAAAAAAAAGGCAAGCCCCAGACTATGCTCCTGTGAGGAGTACAGTTTGGGAACAGTAAAAAACACCTCAGCAACATTAGCACATAATCTGTATACTCTACAACATGAACACACAAGACTTGCAACAGGGGGGGGGAGTGGGGGATGGAGGTAACCCAGCACAGGTAGGCAGCCATCCGGTCCTGCAGCCATTCTTGGCGCTGGTCACAGACCCGCCTGTCAGACTGGTGGTACAAAGCGTTGAAGGCGAGGGATGGGGGATGGGGGGTGATTGCATATCTATATGAAAGAGTTCGTGTATGTGTAGGCCTGGAGAGAGTCGCTAAGCCAGCACCATAATCCAGGTGCCTCAAGTCTGCAGGATTGTCATAGTGATACACAGCAAGTTGCCATGGAGACGACCCTGATCAGGTCCCAGACAGAGTCAACAATCAGCAGGTGTCTGTGGGGAGTGGTAGAAGGAACACAAGAGCGTCTCGCTGCAGTGCTCTTCCGGGGGAGTTGTTGTTCCAACAGCGGCCTTGGCCAAGGCCAGTGCTGGATGAGGGGGGCCGAAAGCAGATAAGATTTGGATTGTTTGGTCTTGGGACGAGTAGCCGCATTCGATTTACACAGCTCCTGGTCCATTTTGGTCTCCGAAACGATCCATTTGCCTTTGCAAGGCTGTGAGCTTCTCCATGATGTTATCCATATAGTGGTTCATAGTCACAGTCTGAGTGCTGAGAGCTCTGCCCACCGCTTCAATCATGACGGGCAGCCGCCTTGTGGGGCTTTGGACAGCTGTCACCGTCTTCTTAATTCCTCGATAAACCAGGGCAATGCCCGATCCAATCAGCAGAAGACCAGTTATCATGGTTCCGAATAGGTAGATATCTTCAATGTCCTCCACGGAAAGAGCCGCCAGACACACGACCCGCCACCTCTCCAACGCGTCCATCGTGTAGCCAGCTGTGAACGTTCCGGCAGGGCAGTCAGGTTCCCCGAACCCAAGCTTCTCATCGAGAAGATGGTGTCAATTGCGTAAAGTCACTGGTGATTGTCCACGTAGACCCAGGAAACGCAGTAAGCGGGGAGGAGTTCGTGTAAGGTTGAGGAAACAGTCTCTTTCCCGTATTCCCTTACCGTCCATTATTCTGACTAATGCGCAGTCTCTTCGTAACAAAACGGATGAGCTGCAAGTTCATGTTCGATTCCAATGGGAATTCAGAGACTCGTGTCTATTGGCCATCACGGAGATGGCTCTCGGACAAAGACTCGGACACAGACATTATTATATGGATGGGTTTGGTCCTCCTGTGCGCTTGGACAGAGATGCTGGTGTTACGGGCATGTCGAGGGGAGGAGGAGTTTGCCTGTATGTGAACCAAAGGTATTGTAAGAACGTCATTGTGAGAGAAACACTGTGTACTAAAGTAGTTGAGTTGCTGTCAGTGTTGTTACGCCCATCATACCTGCCACGTGAGTTTCCTCAAATATTCGTTATGGTTGTCTATATCCAACCGAGAGCTAATGCAGATAAAGCCTTAGAAAGTCTACAACAAGTAACTCAAGATTGCAACTTATTTCTCCCGATGCACCAATGTTAATCATGGGTGATTTTAACGACTGTTTGATGGACAAGACCTTGAGAGACCTTTACCAATACGTCACATGTCCAACCAGACACAACAGGACTCTAGATTTATGTTATGGTTCTGTAAAGGGAGCATATAAATCTCTCCCTCTTCCCCCGTTGGGTGGCGCTGACCATAATTGTATACAACTTGTCCCACTGTATTGTACAGCCCTAAGAAGGGGAAAAACTTTAATCAGACAGTTTAAGAACTGGACTGAAGATTCCATCTGGATTCTACAAGGGTGTTATGAATGCACCGATTGGGAAATGTTTAAAGAGTCATGTACTGACATAGATGAACTTACTGATGTGGTCAGCTGTAATGTGTCATACTGTGTGGATAACATTATTCCTGTAAGGTCTGTAAAGTTATATCTAAATAATAAGACGTGGATAACAAAATCCCTTAAGGTCATGTTTAAGAAAAAACAGTGTGCATTTCGGGAAGGTAATTTTGTTGAGTTGAATTAGTTAAAAAAGGAAGTGAAATTTGAAATAAATATGGCAAAGCTGCAGTATAAAGAAAAGATAGAATGGCAGTTACAAAATTGTAATTTGGGCTCAGCATGGGATGGCATGAAAACTATCATCGGGACAAAGCCCAAAAAAGATTCTAAGGTGGCATTGGAAGGTTATAGAGATGATTTTCAGCTTGCAAAAGCATTTAATGAGTTTTATGTAAGGTTTGATACTTGTGACTTTGAGACTATTCGTTGTGAGCAGAAAAATAATTGAACTGTTAAAGGACCTATCCCTTTTGCAGAACAGGATGTAATTAATGGGTTGAGACATTCAAAAGCCAGGAAAAGTGCAGGCGCTGATAATATTGAGGGCCGGCTGCTAATTTCCTGTGCAGAGCAATTGGGACCTATCTTTTATTATATTTGTCAACTGTCCCTTAAGCCCTATTCGCACTGGATTAGTATTATCTGGGGACCTCGTGTGATTTAGAAATTACCCCGCCACATCTGAATTTCGTGTGGCGCATTCGCACGGGATAACCGAAGCCAGTGATTTTACTCGAATTTACTGACTTATCTCCCGGATATGGCGTCAGGCTATTGCTTGGAAATTTCTTTTCGTTCGGTCTAGCTGTATGATATATTATGACATAGCCTAAACAGAATAAAGTTCCTTACCGCACGCTGCTATACATGCCAATTCATCTCCATTTAATCATTCTTTTTGTTTTGCTCTTCCGATGATCTTCAGCTTTCACTTTCTGCAAATTGTGTAACTTAGTTGTGTGAAGCGATATGACTCAGCACCCAAAATACTATCAAAACACTCCAAACCAGCCTCCATTATTCGCGAAAGATGGATAAAAAGGCGCACATGAAACAAAAACCTTGAAAAAATGATATACGATCCGGCCAAATCACAGAGATGCCGATTCGCACGGGACTAATATTATCACAGGACCTCGGTGTTCGGCGAAATATAGTAGGTAATTTGCGGGGGAATTTTTACTTTACAAATTACAGACATGGTCGATTCGCACGGGATTAAGATCTCAGACAAACTCCGCAATTATTACAAATTACAAGAGGTCACCAGGTAATACTAATCCCGTGCGAATAGGGCTTTACTCAACAGAAGGTGCCGAGATTATGGAAAATCTCCAGTCATTCCAGTGGTGAAAAATAAGAATTCAGTAGCATTAAATGATTTTAGGCCAGTTGCTTTAACTTCTTTAGTAATGAAGAGTTTTGAAAAATTGACAAAAAAAAGAGCTTCTTACAAAGGTGGAAGACTCACTTGACCCTCTTCAGTTTGCTTATAGGGCCAGGCGTGGGGTAGAGGATACTTTGTCGAATTTGGTACTTAAGCATCTAGAGGAAACTAAGACTCACGCCAGGATTTCATTTGTCGATTTCTTATCCGCTTTCAACACGATACAACCTCCTATTTTAGTAGAGAAGCTGTTAAGGTTTGGTTTTGATTTTAGTATTGTTGGGTGGATCCTTGACTTCCTAACTGATCGCATTCAGAGAGTAAGGGCTCTATCTTGCACCCGGCGCAAATGACTTTGTACACTGACGCATGTATCATTCCTATTTTGAACCCGCGCAAGGCGGGCTTTTCCCTCCACAGACGCACGTCGGTAAACGAACTTGCGCTCCCTGGGCGGGTCGGCGCAAAAAGGCGGCGTGTTTCGGCGCAAACAATCCCTGGTGCTATTTTGCACTTCCAGAAAACAATTCCGCCACTGACCAGAAAAAACCTGGTCTAAAGTCAGTGGCGCGTTGCGTTGCGCCTTGTTCATAATGCTATTTTAAGTGTGCATGCTTGGCCATAATGTAGCGGGTGCACAATGCGCATACACTTTGATTCTCTCATCAACACAGATGCAGCAGTATTTATTTTTGCAAATCATACATTATAAAATGGAAAAATATTACCACACGAGGGAAATCATTGTGGTGTCCATGAAGATGTAAAAAAAAAAAAATGCATAAATCTAGCTTACACATTTACCCATTTTCAGGCAAATTGTAGTAATGACGGATCAGACCTGTTTGCCCAATAGTGGCAAGACACATATGTATATAAGGAAGACTGCGAAATAACCTTTACCATAATGTAAGTAAAAACCTTACTCTTTAACTTACCAGTTAAGTTGAGCTTTCTCATATTTTTTTCTATTGATTTGGGTGGGTTTGTCCCATCCTCAATGTCAATTCTCTTTCTTTTACGGCCCTGACGAGAACATCGATCTCCTCAGCTGTGAACCGATTCTGAAGCGCGCCTGGTAAATGCGCCATAATAATAACAATCCACCATGCAACATGCGCACCTGCTCTTAAAGGGTATGCTCTTTCCCGCACCGCCACAGTTGGATGACGCTTTGATTGGTTTATTTCATGCTATGCCCAAACCACACCTATGAATAATGAAGCTATTTCAGACCAACCCCTTTTAAACAAGACCCGCCCACAAAGTTACTTGCGCTTTTCGCTTGACATTTGCGTTTTAGATCGTTAAAATAGAGCCCTAAAGGGTTAATGGTTGTTTATCAGAGGTATTGTCCACAGGGTCCCCTCAGGGATGTGTGCTTTCTCCACTCCTGTATATTCTTTATACCGATGATGATTGCAGAAGCAGGCATGACAATAGATTTATTGTCAAATTAGCTGATGATTCAGCTATTGTCAGCATTCTTGTTGCTGGCGATTGCGACCATGGCCCTGTGGTTGAGGATTTGGACAGTAATGCAACGATGCATTCTTGCAAATAAATGTGCTAAAAAACTAAAGACATGCTTATTGACTTTAGGTGTAATCAAACTGATCTGAAGAGAACACCTATCAAAGAGCAGGAGGTTGATGTTGTGGAATCATATAAGTATCTGGGGTGTGTGATTGACAACAAGTTGATTTGTAATGTTAATGTGGAGATGATTTGCAAAAGGGGCCAGCAACGTCTGTACTGTCTATGGAGACTGTCCAAATTTAAAGTTGATAGGTCCTTGATGATTTTATTCTATAAATCTTATATTGAGTCGGTTTTAACATTTAGTCTGTTATGCTGGTATGGAAGTCTTGGGGCCCTATCTTGCACCCAGCGCACGATCTGAAACGCAAGTGTCAAAGCGTAAAGCGCAAGTAACTTTGTGGGCGGATCCTATATGGGCGATATATCGCACGATATTGATATGCGCATCTCGTCAGTAAAGCCGGTTCCTTGATTAGTAGTAAATCAACTTCACCTGCTTTCAGACCGAGCGGCATTTACTAACAGCACAAACTCCAGTGTTAAATTAACACTCAAGAGTGTTAAAGTTAATAAGATAATTAAGTGATTAATTTAGTGATGATTGAGCATTATTGAAGACACCTGAAGAATCACTGAAGGAAAAAATCTCAAATTGTAAGCCACCGTTATGGCGATCATTGGTTGCTTTAGTTGGGCTCTTGACCCTTATGTTATTAACTTTAGATTTTGTTTGGCTGTTTTATCTGAGTCATAACTGCCAGATAAACAAAGAAAAAAAGGGATCTGAATAAAAGTTGGTTATATTATGACAATCATCATTTGAACTTCATGTTTTTGATTTATGTTGTTTGCATAACTGTGATTCTGCATAAATATCCAGAATTCTAGATATAATATAAAGGATTTCTTAAAAGTTTTCAAAAAAAAAAATCTTTCTTTTAGGCACACACATACTTCAAGATTCAGTCTATGCATCTCAACAGTGGTGACAATAATAAAGCATGTTGCAGTGGCTGCTACCAATCACATCTCATTAATGGCTCCCATCATGCATTGCGATATGAATAAATTATGATCTGAATTTACTTTTCCTAACTGAATATTCTGTTCATCACCATTGTTGAGATGCATAGACTGAATCTTGAAGTATGTGTGTGCCTAAAATAAAGATTTTTTTTTTTTTAGAAATCAACTTTTAAGAAATCTTTTATAATATCTAAAATTATGGATATTCATGCAGAATCACAACTATGCTGTAACCAAAAACATAAATCAAAAGCATGAAGTTCAAATGATGATTGTCATATTATAACCAACACCATCAGATCACTTTTTTTTCTTTGTTCATCTGGCAGTTATAACTCAGATACAACAGTCAAACAAAATCTAAAGTTAATAATATAAGGGTCAAGAGCCCAACTAAAGCAACCAATGATCACCATAACGGTGGCTTACAATTTGAGATTTTTTCCTTCAGTGATTCTTCAGGTGTCTTCAATAATGCTCAATCATTACTAAATTAATCACTTAATTATCTTATTAACTTTAACACTCTTGAGTGTGGAGTCATATACATTCGCAGGAGTGTTAATTTAACACTGGAGTTTTTGCTGTGTACAAAGAGCCGTAGTTAACTGACAAGCTGAGCCATATCGCATTAATTATCGCTGGCGATACGTCCGCGATATTGATGCGATATGGCTCAGCTTGTCAGTTAACTACGGCTCTTTGTAGTAAATGCCGCTCCATCTGAAAGCAGGTGAAGGAGATTTACTACTAATCAAGGAACCGGGTTTATTGATGAGGTGCGCATAACAATATCGTGCGATATATCGCCTAGCCCTAGCGGATCCCGACGCTGTTGCTATTTTCCCCTCAGGATAAATGCCTCTTGCGCCTGGCGCAAATCTAAAAGAGGTTGGTCTGAAGTAGCTTCATTATTCATAGGTGTGGTTTGGGCGTAACGTGAAATAAACCAATCAGAGTGTCATCCAACATACCCTTTAAGAAAAGGTGCGCATGTTGCATGGCGGATTGTTATTATTATGGCGCATAACCAGGCGCGCGCCAGGAGCGGTTCACTGAGGAGATCAATGTTCTCGTCAGGGCCGTAAAAGAAAGAGAATTGACATTGGGGATGGGACAAACCCACCCAATTCAATAGAAAAAAATATGAGAAAGCTCAACTTAACTGGTAAGTTAAAGAGTAAGGTTTTTAATGTACTTACATTATGGTAAAGGTAATTTCGCAGTCTTCAGTTTTTTTTTTCCTAGTTCTTGACACACAAAATAATTTGTCAGATGTCCTTATATACATATTTGTCTTGCCACTATTGGGCAAACAGGTCTGATCCGTCATTACTACAATTTGCCTGAAAAATTACCAGTAGGCTACTCTCAGTCCTTTTTTAGTTACTAGAACTCTTGTGTAAGTGAACTATACTAACTAAGCATTTGTCAGTTCAACATACTATTCCTATTTCACTTTACTTGAAGAAAATGTGGAAACCATTTTCCATAGCTTAAAATGGCAGATTAAAACCATGTTGAGAATAATAGTATTTAAGATGTTTGCAGAACACATTATAACACTGTAAGTTAAATTTAATTACTCAAGTAATCTTACTATTAAATCTTAAGTAAGATTAGTAAATATTATGATAACTAGACTTTTTTCGTTAAACTAACTTGATATTTATACTTACAGTTTTTCTCAATTGCTTAAACACTATAACCAGGCTTTTGAACTAAAATTTCAAAACCATAATGGCATTTATCAAAAAGCACACCCATTTCACTAAACTATAAACACTATTCCCTGTTTTGACACATGCGTCAAAATTGTTGAACTATCACTGCAAAACTCTACACACAAATCCCTTAATATTTCATTGCCTACACCATGTGGTCATTTAGAAAGCACTAGCATTCAATATTGTTCACTTAAGTCAGCATAGTTTCAGCTCAAATAGCACACAATTACCCAGGTGAAAACACTAAGAGTCACAATTTAACACACATCAGTCAGAACTTTCAAGATACATAAAAGTGCCAGAGTCAGTTCATTTGAGTTTTGGAACAATGGATCCACAAAGAAATGAAGGAAGAGGTCGAGGAGGGAGCGGAAGAGGACGTGGTGAAGGAGGAAGAGGACGTGTTGAAGGAGGAAGAGGATGTGGTGAAGGAGGAAGAGGATGTGGTGAAGGAGGAAGAGGACGTGGTGAAAAAGGAAGAGGACGTGGTGAAGGAGAAAGAGGACGTGGTGGAGGAGGAAGAGGATGTGGTGAAGGAGGAGGAAGAGGATGTGGTGAAGGAGGAGGAAAAGGACGTGGTGAAGGAGGAAGAGGATGTGGTGAAGGAGGAAGAGGATGTGGTGAAGGAGGAGGAGGATGTGGTGAAGGAGGAGGGAGAGGAAGAAGAGGAAGAGGAGGACGTGGTGAAGGACGAGGTAGACGAAGTCAAGGTGGAGGTGGTGGTGGAGGTGGGAGGAGGAGGAAGGGCAAGGAGACAAGCAGTCTCGGATGAAATTAGAGCCACTTCAGTTGATCATGTCCTTGTCCATGGCATGTCTATGAGGGAGGCTGGGCAACGAGTACAGCCTAATTTGAGTCGCTTTACCGTCGCCTCCATCAGAACTTTCAGGGAGGAAAACAGGTAAGTGCACTTACAGTAAGACTGCTCTGTAACTTGTGCTGTACTCTGTGCTTTGACATCACATCTACTGTTCCACTATGTAATATGTACTACTGTACTACTGTAATAAAGAAATGCATCAAAAATCAGTATGTTTCCATTTTTTCCTGTAAAAAGGATGTGTGAGAGTTACAGTAAAAAGTATTTTTTTTATAATAATTTTTTTTTTTTTTTTACTGTGTAGTACATGAATGAATAAAATGTGCCAATGTATCAGTTGGTTGTATCCTTTTCTTTTGTGAAAATGTTTGTGAGGAGGGAAACCACAAGTAACATAACTTTTGGAAATGTTGTTTTGAATTTATTGCACCAGTGTGTTAGACTATGTTGTAGTGTGTGTTATTTTGAGGGCTTGTGTGTCCCGTCTGAGGGCAAAGTTTGGTTTTTCAGCAAGAGTAAATGGTTTTGAATGTAGAGCTTCATTTTGACCTGAAAATAGGTTGTTTGGGAAACTGGGTGAGACGTTATGGATTTGTGTTTACTGTTTTGAGAATACGAGGCATAGTTTCAAGAAATGTGTTTAAGCAATCGAGAAAAACTGTAATTTACTTGGGAAGATATAGCTTTCTTTTCTTTTAGCCGATTATTAACTTAACTTCAGTTTTCCTTTTAAGTTTGCTTTGCAAAAATAAGGCAATCGGTTTCCAAACTTTTTTTTAAGTAAACTGAACTTGTTAGAATTTACAGTGTAGATAAAATAGGGCTTGAAGGTGACTGACCACAAATCCTTTTTTTTTTTTTTTTTTTTTTGCAAGGGAAAGGTTCCATGGATATTAAAGATTCATCATAGAACCGTCAATGACAATAAATAACCTTTTTTTTTCAAGAGTGAAGTAGTGTGTTCGGGGTTACAATATTAGTAGGTGTAAGACCCGTGTTAGCATTGTTCTGGAAAAAAGGAGGCTAAAGTTCATTTAGTAGACTTTTCCGAGTATATGGGTTGAAGATGAAGACAATCCGTATCTTGAACTGAAATTCACCATAATTCACCTTTTATGTTCTCTGACCTGCTAGCACTAGTGCGCAAGAATCAAAACAGTCTCCGTGTTCCTGTCTACCCCTGACACAATTAGCAATAAAAGCTAATCATCCTCAAACATGTGAAGGTTCAACCATGGGAAAGGAGGACGAATGCCTCACTTGTAATGTGTAAACATCATTGCATTTGATCAAGTGTCTTTGTGTCTCAAATGCAGCAGGATCTTTTCTCTTCACTAACTTCACTTTTTGTCATCAATTTTGCTCAATGTCTTTGAATCAGCTGGTGTTATGGTGATTATTAATAAATGTATAAAATCAGTTTTTCTCAAGATCACACAGCAGAGGAACCATATGTAAAGTTCATCACACTAACATCAATGATAAGATGCACTATTGTTTTGATATATTGCAGTGCAGTCAGATATGTTGCCCAGGTATAAAAGTGTCAATGTTAAAATATAGCTGCGAGCAGCGATTGCGGGCCCAAGCCGGTGGCACCGCCACCCTGGTGCCTTTAGGGTTATTGTGCACGACGTGAAACACAAAATATCAAAATATCTGCTCGCTATCTACCGAACGGCTCTGGTAGTTCCGCTTCAGCACTGATGATGTTGTAGAAATTGTGTGCTCTGGTTGGTCTGGATTATTCGGGATTTTTTATTTTATACAGAAATAAGTTATTTATAATTTAGATGAGAATAAAGTTAGTGTTGATTAAAATGAAGGAAAACAAATATATTGATCTGAAATATAGCACATTAATTTTAAATTTATTTAGGTTCAATTACTAAACATACAATCTTAATTTAAAGCAAACAATAGGCTACATTTAAAATATATGGGTTGTATGCACTTTTTTTTTTAATAAATAAAAGATATATATCCAAAAAGACAAGACCTTAAAGGGTTAAACTCTTGTCACTGTAACAGACACAATCTCTCTCTCTCTCTCACACACACACACACACACACACACACACACACACACACACACACACACACCACACACACACACACACACACACACACACACACACACACACACACACACACACACACACACACACACACACACACACACACACACACACACACACACACACACACACACACACACACACGTCAAGTCACTTACATTTTAGATGCAATATTGAATAAGCAGAAGAATCGGATTTTCTGCTCTGAAAATATAAATAGCACTTTGAATATTCTAAACAGAATAAGTGCTAATGAATAAGTACTAGTACTTAATGGAATAGATACTAGTATCTAAAAAATAAGTACTAGTAGCATGAAAATAGAGACTAGTAGGTTAAAATGATTAAATGTTAAAACAGCTTGTCATATTGGCTCAGAGAGAGAGAGAGAGAGAGAGAGAGAGAGAGGAGAGAGAGAGAGAGAGAGAGAGAGAGAGAGAGAGAGAGAGAGAGAGAGAGAGAGAGAGAGAAAATGACCTTTTAGATACTAGTACCTATTAATAGATACTAGTATTAATTCAATAAATACTAGTACTAAGTCATTAGCTACTAATACATATTCAAAAGAATATCTAAAGAATAAGCACTAGTATCTAAAGAATAGGCACTAGAACTAAAGAATAAGCACTAGTCGCAAATGAATAAGTACTAGTACTGAATGGAATAGATACTAGTATCTAAAAATAAGTACTAGTAGCATGAAAATAGAGACTAGTAGGTTAAAATTATTAAATGTTAAAACGATTTGCCATATTGGCTCAGAGAGAGAGAGAGAGAGAGAGAGAGAGGAGAGAGAGAGAGAGAGAGAGAGAGAGAGAGAGAGAGAGAGAGAGAGAGAAAATGACCATATTCAAGCCAAAATATCTGACTTCCTTTTGGTCGGAGGTAATGACTATAAATTAAAAAGTTGTCCGGCTCGATGAGAACAATATACGTACTGAGTTTTAAGATTGTAGATAAAACTATAGACCTAACTCCCCCTCTTTTGTCAAAAGGTAGTGCTACTTAGCCCCTGAACCGCGCCCGTTTCTGAAACTTTGCACATGTCTACTGGTTAATAAATGTGATGTGTGTCTCGAGTTTCATGCAATTTCAAGTATGTTAAGAGTCTCAAAAGCATCAACAAAGAATATTAAAGTTTAATGCATTGCCACGGCAACAGTCTCTAAGATATCAATAATCCTTTCACAGGTCTACATCTGCCGTGTGTTTACATTATACACATAAAGTTTGAAGCAAATTGGGTATAAATAAGAGGGTGATTTCAAATAATTTAGGAAGTGACACTTCCTGCTGCCAGTTGGTGGCGCTATAACTTTGACTCACAATAGTCACATCCATGTGATCGGACTCTTACAGCGAACACACTGCTGAAGTTTCATCAAGATCAGTTAATGTATGCAGAAGTTATAACACACTTCCTGTTTATATTTTTCGCCATAAATTCGTTTTATCGCCACGGCCAAACCGTTCGAGATATCAAAAATCCCCTGGCAATTTTTCATCCTCAGTGTCTTGACTTCATGCTGACCGAGTTTCGTGGCGATTGGTTGAATTTTCTAGGAGGAGTATATCGAATTCCAGGGGCATACGCTTCCAAACAAACCATAATAGCCGACTTCCTGTTGGGCTGGTGTAAAAAGTAAAAGTACAAAGGTGAACCGATGAGATCTATATGTGTACCGAGTTTCATAATATTACATGCAAGCGTGTTTGATTTATGGACCAAGTTTTCGGACCCCGTTCCAGGGGGCGCTGTCGAGCCCCCCTGCCACGCCCAGGTACCAGCTTCAGCCCGGCCCTGATGGCCGGAGGGTCTGACCCATGTGCAAAGTTTCAAGAGTTTTCGAGCACGTTAAGGGCCCCAAAAGTGCCCAGAAGGTCGTAAGAAATTTTTTTAAAAAAAAAAAAATTATAAAAATCCTTAGGAAAACAATAGGGCCTTCGCCTTTTCAAGGCTTAGGCCCTAAAAATAATCCTTAGGAAAACAATAGGGCCTTCGCATTTTCAAGGCTTGGGCCCTAATAAGTCGGAATAATAATCTGATCTGATCTATTGTGTGTCAACACAGCTGTGTACTATAGTGATGCAACCTTACTCTTGATGCAGTTGGCCATCAATATATCAGGCCAAATAAACAGTGAAAATGAACAAAGGAAAATGTGTTTTTAAACCCTCAGTTTCCTTTGTTTTATTGTCCGGTATTGTTTAAGTTAAGCATGGTTTTTTCCCTGAGCTTATTCCCTGTTATTCTAAAAAGTGTTCCTAGTAAAGTTTACTAGTAAAGTCACCTTGCAGTCAAATTTGATGTTTTTTTGGCTTTTAGTATGAATATGCTAACATTACTGTAATATATAAGCTAGTGTGCAGTGCTCCAAGGCAATGACAAAATTCACATTTAGAAGATATAAGCATTCAGAACTTACAGTCTCTCACTTCTGCCAATATGGATCAACGATTTTGATGACATCACCCTGCACTTCAGCTTCTCATCAGATTTTCTGTCAAATCAAATAAGAATCTAAAGCATATCCTGCCTACTTCATTATAAGTAGACACTGAAGCTGAGGCTGAAATCGGTCACTTGTACACTCATTTATTATTTTCTACATGGTGAATGGCACATGGTGCACTATAGGGAACTATTTAGATTATCAAATATGCTTTCCATTGGGGTGAATGAAGTATGGTTTCACGTTAGTGTCACTCAAACTGCTACAGTGCGCACACAGTCTGCTCCGGTCCGGAGACACGATAGCACAGAGTGGATCATATGCGCAAGTCAGCGCAGACCACAAAATGTATCGGACCCTTTTGAATTCTACACAGAATGCTATATTTTTAAGTTAGAGATTGAGGCAACTGTTGGTGCGTTCAAGTCTCGTATAGATCGTAATTCGCACTTGAACGCCACCACAATGTCGTAAAAACCAGTGGGGAGCTCAGGATTTTCTTTTTTCTTTAATAATAATAAATTAATAATAATAATAATAATTAACGCCAGCAGCCATATCACCATGTAGCCCAAGACTGGTTGCCCACTGAAGCTAAGCAGGGCTGAGCCCGGTTAGTACCTGGATGGGAGACCTTCTGAGAAAACCAGGTTGCTGCTGGAAGAGGTGTTAGAGAGGCCAGCAGGGGGTGCTATTCCTGTGGTCTGTGTGGGTCCTAACGCCACAGTATGGTAATGGGGACACTATACTGTCAAAATAGCAGCGTCCTTCGGATGAGACGTTAAACCGAGGCCCTGACTCTCTGTGTTCACAAAAAATCCCAGGATGTCTTTCGAAAGAGTAGGGGTGTAACCCCGGCATCCTGGCCAAATTTGCCCCTTGGCCTCTGTCCATCATGGCCTCCTAATAATCCCCATATATACTGATTGGCTTCATCACGGTCTCCTCTCCACCAGTAAACTGGTGTGTGGTGAGCGTTCTGGCGCAATATGGCTGCCGTCGCATCATCCAGGTGGATGCTGCACATTGGTGGTGGTTGAGGAGATCCCCCCCCTTCTATGTAAAGCGCTTTGAGTGTCCAGAAAAGCGCTATATAAATGTAATGAATTATTATTCTTTTTTCTTTAAGCCCCGATCTGTACGAGTTGGGGGCGTGTCAGTGAGAAACATGGTAGAATCAATGGATGCAACGTCTGTAGTTGATATCACAATACTTACAGCCAGCTATTTAGCAGTGACATTGTAAGGCTTTTTTTCATTTATAACAAAGTAAGCTCTCTGCACAAAATATGATATCATTGTAATTGTCAGGGTTGTTGCAGGATACTGAAGACGAGGACAGAATGAGCTCAATGAAGATGCTTTATTCATTAAATTAACTATCAAAAACCAAAAGAGAAAACATTCCAGGACTTCAAGAAACACAACCATACATAGACGACGATCGACAAAACTAGGAGAAAACACAGGGCTTAAAAGAACTGAACCAAACAAGATAATTAACTGAAAACAGGTGCATAAAATTGGACACAAACGAGGAGCGGGAAAACTTAACAGGACTAAACCAAAATCACAAAGACAGGGGAAACCAAGATCACAAAAACAGAACTCAAACACATTGAATTGTTACAGTACCTCCCCCCTCCCGAAGGCGCGTCCTCGCGCCGTATAACATCCAAAGGGGTGGGAGGGTGGGCGCCCTGGAGGCTGACGAGGGCATGGTGCAGGTCCGGGAAGCCTCCAGGGCGGAGCAGGCTGTGGGCGTGGCCACGGCGGAGCAGGCTGTGGGCGTGGCCAGGGCGGAGCAGGCTGTGGGCGTGGCCAGGGCGGAGCAGGCTGTGGGCGTGGCCACGACGGTGCAGGCTGAACCTCGGGCGTCCAGGGCGGAGCTGTGGGACCCTCGGGCGTCCAGGGCGGAGCTGTGGGACCCTCGGGCGTCCAGGGCGGAGCTGTGGGACCCTCGGGCGTCCAGGGCGGAGCTGTGGGACCCTCGGGCGTCCAGGGCGGAGCTGTGGGACCCTCGGGCGTCCAGGGCGGAGCTGTGGGACCCTCGGGCGTCCAAGGCGGAGCTGTGGGACCCTCGGGCGTCCAGGGCGGTGCTGTGGGACCCTCGGGTGGCCATGGCGGTGCAGGCTCTTCAGGTGGCCACGGCGGTGAAGACCCTTCAGGTGGCCGTGGTGGTGAAGACCCTTCGGGTGGCCATGGCGGTGAGGACCCTTCGGGTGGCCATGGCGGTGAGGACCCTTCGGGTGGCCATGGCGGTGAGGACCCTTCGGGTGGCCATGGCGGTGAGGACCCTTCGGGTGGCCATGGCGGTGAGGACCCTTCGGGTGGCCATGGCGGTGAGGACCCTTCGGGTGGCCATGGCGGTGAGGACCCTTCGGGTGGCCATGGCGGTGAGGACCCTTCGGTGGCCATGGCGGTGTTATTTTTTCGGGCCTCCGTGGATCTTTGGCCGGCCTCCGTGGATCTTTGGCCGGCCACGGCGAAGGCGTATAGCCCCCCCCCAAAATTTTCTTGGGGAGAAAGACAGGTTCAGGAACGGGAACAGACTTGACATCAACGGGCGCTGGGTCAACGGGGTCTGGGTCAACGGGCTCTGGCTCTGGGTCAACGGGCTCTGGCTCTGGGTCAACGGGCTCTGGCTCTGGGTCAACGGGCTCTGGCTCTGGCGCTGGGTCAACGGGCTCTGGCTCTGGCTCTGGCTCTGGCGCTGGGTCAACGGGCTCTGGCTCTGGCGCTGGGTCAACGGGCTCTGGCTCTGGCGCTGGGTCAACGGGCTCTGGCTCTGGCGCTGGGTCAACGGGCTCTGGCTCTGGGTCAACGGGCTCTAGCGCTGGCGCCGGGTCAACGGGCTCTGGGTCAACGGGCTCTGGCTCTGGCGCTTCATGGGACTCGGAACTGGACGGGGCCAGTACATCAGGGAGCTTGGGGCTAGCTTCATACTCTGGTGGGCAGGCAACGGTCTCTGGCTGGACGGTCTCTGGCTGGACGGTCTCTGGCTGGACGGTCTCTGGCTGGACGGTCTCTGGCTGGACGGTCTCTGGCTGGACGGTCTCTGGCTGGACGGTCTCTGGCTGGACGGTCTCTGGCTGGACGCTGGACGGGACCAGCGGCGAAGGCTCAACTGGGCTGGACGGGACCAGCGGCGAAGGCTTGACTGGGCTGGACGGGACCAGCGGTGAAGGCTTGACTGGGCTGGACGGGACCAGCGGTGAAGGCTTGACTAGGCTGGACGGGACCAGCGGTGAAGGCTTGATTCGGCTGGACGGGACCAGCGGTGAAGTCTTGACTGGACTGGACGGGACCAGCGGTGAAGGTTTGACTGGGCTGGACGGGACCAGCGGTGAAGGCTTGACTAGGCTGGACGGGACCAGCTGTGAAGGCTCTGGGGGAAGAAGCTCAGGTAGATCATGATAAGGGTCAGACTCAGGCTCTGGCGGGCACGCAATGGGCTCAGGCCATACTGGACTCGGGACCACCAGAACTCGATCATATCCCCTTCTACGACCTCCACGGGTCCCGCGAAATACGGCCATCCGGGTTCCCATGAAGGCCTGCTTCCAGCTCTCCATCTTTTGTTCAGGTCGATCGTTCTGTCAGGGTTGTTGCAGGATACTGAAGACGAGGACAGAATGAGCTCAATGAAGATGCTTTATTCATTAAATTAACTATCAAAAACCAAAAGAGAAAACATTCCAGGACTTCAAGAAACACAACCATACATAGACGACGATCGACAAAACTGGGAGAAAACACAGGGCTTAAAAGAACTGAACCAAACAAGATAATTAACTGAAAACTGGTGCATAAAATTGGACACAAACGAGGAGCGGGAAAACTTAACAGGACTAAACCAAAATCACAAAGACAGGGGAAACCAAGATCACAAAAACAGAACTCAAACACATTGAATTGTTACAGTAATATAACAATTATATATAATAATTGGATAATGATACAGTTTACATTGGCTTCATAAGTTAATTAAAAACATAAAAAAACCACACCTGATGCGCATTCTTTGTTCTTCATTTTCTATAAGCAGAGTTAACAAACCTTGCTGTATTTTCGTGTTATTCATTAAAAGAAGGTACACCGCCATCTTGCTCCGACGAAACTGATTTGAACAAACCTCACGTCGTAAACACGACTTCCCACCTCGTACGTACGAACTTCCCAGGAGGACTTGAATGCACCATATGTCTTTGCCAAGCTCATTGGCTATGGACGAGCTGCGATATAAACTAAACGTTTTTGACTATTTAAAAAAAAAGGGGAGGAGCTGTTCAATATGTCCTGCCTTGCCTTCCTGTTTCAGTGGAGATTACATCACCTAATTAAATAATGTTGCACATTGCAAGGCACGTCAGTGGGCCTTTAAAGATTCCTTTTGTAATCCTTACAAAATATCGGACCCAGTGCAGTTTTTTTTTGGTGGCGTTTTCTTTTTTCCCTCTCCCCCCTCATGTGGAGGGGGTCCCCTCAAACGGACCCGCTATCCAACAACTCTGCCTGGAGAAAAAGGACCGTTCACTGGAGGACCATACAAGGGACCTTTTAGATCTAACGTGCCTAACTCACTATCCAGACCCCTCGTGACACCAACCCAAGATCCAAGGCACGCCTTCCAGTGAATGGTCTTAGAGAGGATTTCGCCATGTTTGTGGAGTGGGTGCTGGTGAACAGCGGATCGGAGGACATCCCCAGCCCCACTACGGACCCAGAGTTCATTCAGAAACCACCCATACACTGCACGGAGGGAACGCCAGAACCCACCGTAGACAGTGAGCCCAAGCCTGCCGAGATGTATGAGACAGTAAAGAGGACTGACCATACCATCGCCCTTTCTCCACTGGGCTCCCTCGTCCCACTGGCTCCACAGACACCACTCTGCCTGCACCATGGACTTACAACCTGCACTTCGTCCCACTTCCCCTTCAGCTCTGCCAGGCTCCACCTTCTTTGGTTCCGCCTTGGTCCTCAGTCACACTTGCTCCGCCTCGTTCCTCTTGCACCCTGGCTCCACCTCGGAGGCTCGTCGCTGCGGCTCCGTCTCAGTCTTCAGAGCCATCAATGTCTCGTGTGGTCATTGGCTCTTTAGTTCTGCCTGGCTCTCCACCTCCATCGGCTTCGTCTCTGTCAGTTTTCTCCCTGGTGTCATAAGCCAAGTCTCCACCATGGCTCCTCCCTCCCTCAACATTGCCATGGGCCAATATCCAGGCTGACAATGTGACCAGACAGTGAGCCCAAGCCTGCCGCTATAAACGAGCCAGTGAAGAGGACTGAGCATACCATTGTCTCGGAGCCCAGGCCCCACAGACAGTCTGACCAGGTGCGTGAGCCAGCAACACCGTTCATCATTTGTGGAATACAAGAGCATGGAGGAAAGCCCCATCCACACTCCTGCAGCTGCACCATCATTCACCCTCATCAGCTCCACTCCATTTAAGCCTGCTTCACACAATCATCAACGTCTGGTCTCGTCGTTCAACACTGAACCTCTACCTGACTTCTTTACTGTGGATTACTAACCTGTGGATTACTAACCTGTGCGTTATTAACATGTGCATCGAACTGTTCTGTCCCTTGTCATCTTCAGTCCGTCATAGTCTCCCAGTCTTCAGTCCATCAGCCACTTCTCATCTTTACCTGCAACATATAAGAGTTATTAATCATATGCCAGTATCACCATCACATTTTGTAATCCAGAGACTCACCTGCTAACTTTCTGTGTGGTATTAAATAAACTCTATTCAGAATTTACCTTTGTCTGCATTCTACTGTTCCATGACAATTGCATGTGTGTGTCCAATTACAGTGTTTTCCAACATTCCCATTTAGCTTCAAGTCTTTATTGCAATCAATAAAACTGCATTATTGGCAAATTAGCTAAGTGTAATAACTGCATTTAAAAACATACAACATTAAAAGTCAACCATTGGTTTAGTGTGTATGTAGCCAGGAATAAACCATGCATATGGTAAATTGTGACTTCCTACATACTTAGTACAAAAAAGGACAAAAATAGATTTCTAAATGTTATAATATTTGCTGATTGCTATTCTGCTGGCTATAGTGAGTGTAACTTTTCTGTCCTGTGAGGCATTATACTGTCTTCTTTGCACAGACAAATGCGCTGGTGCGCACTGTAGGCTACTTCATTATAAATATAAGGCTAGCGTATAAGAAATTTTGAACATGCAACGTCGTAGTTATGTTGTCAATTAGTAAGTCATGAAATTACCAAAAAGTACCAATAAACTACATAACTGGTAGGTGTGACAGCTGGGAAATATTTGCATGCAGTGCTGCTGTATGACGTTCATTCTACACATCAGGAGCAGTTTCCATGTTTCAATAACAGTTAGTAGCCTAATGTGTATTTAACATGTTTAACTATTGTTTCTGTAACCCCCAAATGCTTTATTTTCACCTTGTGTTACTTTGTATATTTTTTAATGTTTGTAGTGACTCATACCAACTTACTAACTTTAGTGTTAAAGTGTGTATGTCAGGTTAATTTTTTTTTTTTATATATATTTAAATAAGGTTTAGATGCCTGTGTGAAAATGCAATTATCATTAAAATTATTACCGTAATTGCCCTACAGTAAGTTTTATAGCCATTTCTGTCAAGATCATATTTTTAAAACACAGCTGAGCTGTGACGTCAAAAGAGGGAGACGTGCTAGAAAGTTCTATTCAAGAATGGAGAGTTTTGAATCTGAGGAGATCCAAAATCCCCCTCAAACCTACGATGGCCCACAGCCATACAATTTTGAGCCTCCCAGGCGTGAGACAGATGAGCAGCCAAACAGAAATTTTAATAATTACCATGAAGAAACAATATACTGTATCTGGTGTGAAGAGAACCAGTGGAGAGTTGGTCAGGTGTCTTGGTAAGTGTAGGCATAGAGCTGGAACGTATGGGGTTATTTTTGTGCCTCATTCCTGAGCGAGTAATTGTAAGTTTTGAGCACAGAGAACTATATTTTGCAAGCACATTGCATTATATTTTGAACAGAAATTAACAATCGAAAAAAAAAAAAATCGTTTGAGCAAAGAAAAAATGATTCCGTGCTCAATAAATGTATTTGCTATAACGTGCAATAATAACCTTCTCACGCAGTTTACTCAGATGCTCTCACAAACTTACAGTTTTTTCTGATTGCTTAAGCACATTTTTTGTAACTATTGGCTATTTTTGCAAAACTCTACACACAAATAAGAACACCTTTCACCCAATTATCAAAACATTGTAGTTCTCTTGCAAAAGCGAACACAGCTAGATTAACTCTTCACACCTTCGTAAAAATGGTGTTTTCGTATCAAACACAATGTGCCAACTACACACTGATGGTATGAATACAAAACACATCTGGCTTTTGCTTTCTCTGTGTACAGATGTCAATTTGAGATCATATTTTTGTCATAGTGTCTGTAAACATACAATGATCCAAACTTCAAGTATTGGTGTTTATTCACACTCATCAAAACCAAGACAAAGTCAGGACACAAAATAGTAATTAAAAAAATAAATAAAAAAAATCAGCCTCATCATGTCGTCTTTCTGGGTCCGGCCACAAAGTTTCGTCCAAATCGCATGCGATATCCTCCAGTCCAAGGCACCGGGGAAAATATCTCCTTGAATGCCGTATCCAGGCCTGACATGATGCCTGGTCAATATCTCCACATGCCTCCTCCATTGCCTGTAAAAGGGCTACCTGTTGATGAGGATGACGGTCGTACACTTTCCAGCGCCAGGCAGAGAAGAACTCCTCGATGGGATTTAAGAATGGAGAGTATGGAGGGAGGTTGAGTGCCATGAAGAATGGGTGGTCTGTAAACCAGTTGCGGACCAAAGCAGCCCTATGGAAACTAACATTGTCCCATATGATGACATATCGGGTATGCTCTGGTCTCTGAACAGTGAGCATGTCATGTAAGGTGTCCAGGAATGCAATAATGTGTGCAGTGTTGTGTGGGCCTATGGTTGCATGATGGTGAACAACACCATTTTGGCTTATAGCTGCACACATGTTTATGTTACCACCATGTTCTCCTGGGACATTGATGATGGCACGGTGTCCAATAATGTTCCTGCCACGTCTCCTGGTTTTACTGAGGTTAAAACCAGCCTCATCTACAAAAAGTAGCTCATGTCCCATGGCATCTGCTTCTAGTTCTAATCACTCTCTGGACAAGACAAAACAAATGCAACACATCAGGCCCATGCACAGCACTACAGTATGCACTTCCAAATTCAGAACCAATGACACTATAGCTTACCTGCGCATAGTCATATCGCAGTTGCTTTACACATTCTGTGTTTCTCTCAAAAGGAACTCTGTAAATTTGCTTCATTCTTATTCTGTGGCGCGCAAGTACACGCCTAAGTGCAGAAATGCTTACACTGTGTATATTTTGAAAGATGGTGTCATTATCAATTATGCGCTGCTGTATTTCACGCAGTCTTATTGCATTATTGGCAATCACCATGTTCACTATATGGGTCTCTTGCTCTGGAGTGAACATTCTTCCTCTGCCCCCAACATCTGGACGTCTAGCAATTCTGTAAAGTAACAATTTCAGTATTTTTGCATGTATGGTACTGTTGTGTTTCTCATTAGAGTATGGCAGTGCTAAAAAGTACTTACCTATTCTCATTTCGAAATGTCCTAATGATGCTTGCCACAGTGTAGCAGCTCAAATTAGGCTGAACCCGTTGGCCAGCTTCCCTCAGGGTCATCCCATGGTTGATGACGTGGTCCACTATTGTAGCTCTGATGTCATCAGTTATTCTATTTCTTACTCTTCTTACCCTTCCTCTTTCCCCTCCTCGTCCTCTTCTTGCTCCTCCTTGTCCTCTTCCTCCAACTTCTTCACCTCCACATCCTCTTCCTCCAACTTCTTCACCTCCACATCCTCTTCCTCCAACTTCTTCACCTCCACATCCTCTTCCTCCAACTTCTTCACCTCCACGTCCTCTCTCTCTCGGCCTCCTCTGATTCCCACTCTTCTAACTCTTATTGCTCCTTCCATTGTACTCCACACAGACAGCTTACCTATGGCTTATTTATAGTGCTTAGGCTGATTGCAAAGTGAACTAATTATCTAAAACAGTTTTCACATTTGAAAGTGTGCCAGACAGTTGGCAAAATAGTGTTAATGATAGGCATACATGTGTATAATTTTGCAAGGAGTGTGTTGGAAATTTGATAATTGAGTGTAAGCAGTGAGTTGTGTTTAAAGTTCTGCAAAAAGAGTGTTGTGCAGTGAATTGTGCCTACAGTTTTGCAAAGTGTGTGTTACAAAATTGCAAACTGAGTGCAAAGCAGTGTTTGTGCTTTTAGTTTTGCAAACTCAGTGAGTGGTTTTGCTATACGTATTAATAGTTTTAGAAATTGTGCTACAAAAATCACAATTAGCCCTTAAGCATTCAGAAAAAACTGTATTATCTGCGCTCTGTCAAGTCCCTCTCTCTCTCTCGGCTCAACCTCTTAATTCTGTGTGCGCTCAACTCTTGACACACACGCGCGCTCAACTCTTCACACAACACGCGCGCTCAACTCTTGACACTCACGCGCGCTCAACTCTTGACACACACGTGCGCTCAACTCTTCACACACACGCCTGGTCAACTCTTCACACACGCGCGCGCTCAACTCTTCACACATGCGCGCGCTCAACTCTTCACACACGCGCGCGCTCAACTCTTCACACACACGCGCGCTCAGCTCTTGACACACACGCTCGCTCAACTTGCCACAGCGTTACAAGTGTGCCACAAAATCAACCAAACCAAAAAATATTTTTTTTTTCAGTAAGCTTCCGGGATGCTGTAGTAGATAGTTCTACCCAGAGGTTCTACCAGACGGGCTTTGGTTCTACTGGGTCATTCTACGGAAATGTCAATTTTTCTGTCCCTAGCCTTTACAGAAATATTACACTTAAAAAAAAACTTTAGAATTACAATTTCTTTACATTTTAAAATAAAACAATATGTTATTTGAACAATTACACAACCTTGAGCCATCAAGTGGCAATATTTTATTTCTTATTAATTATATTGAATTCCAAGCACCACAGAAGTGCTCGTCCCCACAGTCATGTACAGCGGGACAGCTTTATTTTGAGGTCAAGAACAGGTTTTTACAACATTTAAAATAGAATAATGTATATAACTATCTAATATGTGATGTAAATGACATAAAAAAAACGAAATGCAGAATAAATATTATCAAATATATAATGAAAGTAGTGGTCCCCTGGAGTTGTGTCACTGGTGTTACCGGTAAACAAAAATCTCTTATTTTGAAATAAAAATCACACTGATGACATCACTTGACTTCCTTCTTTCATTTTTCTGAATTTCTATGAAGAAAAGCCCATAATAAATCCTCTGTCTCTTTTCAGTTATCAGAAATATTCTCATTTATCTCATTATTTCATATAAAGCTTTTAGTTGAAGTCACTGGTATGACCTAATTTATTGTTAGGTAATTGTGAAAAAAAAATGAGAATACAAATGATTAAACTACTTAATTTAGTGAGTATACCATGATTGACAACATGTGGTTTGATACCTTGCAGCAGCCATTTTGTAAAATGAATTTTTCATGAAAATTGTCACTAGTGTTACTGTCACTGGTGTCACCTTTCTTATGGGTAACACCAGTAACACCAGTGACTGCCATTTATAGATAAACTTTATTCAAAGCTATTCATTTAGATTATATGCCAAATGTAGCAATTTAGTCTCATCTACTTAATTATAGTTGAAGAATAATGATCTTTGGTCTTATGGATGTCATTGGTAATTCGTTGTGTCACTGGTGTTACTGTCTTTTTTTCTGTCACATTAAATACAATGCCACATGTGACATAATAATAATTTTACATCCATTTAATTTTGCTACACTTAAAAGTTAAGATTTAAAGGATTGCATCATTACTTGATTTTAACTGGTTTTCAAATATTTTCATTGTTATAGCAAATACAAGGTTACGCAACTAACCTCATTTAAGCACACTTTTAACAAACCTGATTAAAATAAATAAAACATAATCTCCTTATTTATTGCATTATTATTATTTGGTAACTTTGACTACATGTGCTGAATTGTGTGTGAAGAGTTGAGCGTGCGCGTGTGAAGAGTTGAGCGTGCGCGTGTGAAGAGTTGAGCGCGCGTGTGTGAAGAGTTGAGCGCGCGCGTGTGTCAAGAGTTGAGCGCGCGCATGTGTGAAGAGTTGAGCGCACGGAGTATACACGGAGAATACACGGTATAAAAATAAATAAAACTCGAGTGCAAATTAATTAATGTGGAACTACTGTTAGATACGCGGGTTTTTAGGGACACCTACGTAGCTCCGCCCTAGCTCTTTAGCTCCGTGGCTATAATGAACAGGCTACGCTAAGATGTCAAGATGTGTGTGTGTGTGTGTGTGTGTGCGTGTGTTAGAGAGAGAGAGTGAGTGAGTGAGTGAGTGAGAGGCAGGCGCAGGCAGAGAAGTGGACTCTGTGACCGGTTTTAACGGTGTTTTTGCACCCAGCACAAACGCAGTAATTCACCATCATGAAAACACACCTGTGTATACCTAACTAACTAACTTAACTTAAATAACTAACTAAATAAATAAATGTCCTAATCACTAATTCTCTTGCACTATCGCTCCTACAATAATTCTTTTTAAACATTAATTTCTACCTACCCACTGAGCAAAATGATGTCCAAAAGACGTCTTTTCAAGGTCTTTGTCACAAAAGTGAGGAGCCAGAATGAAAGTTTTTATAACGTCTTTTTTTGACGTGTTCTGCACGTCCGATATAGACGTTCGTGGACCCTCTTCATACAAGTTTAAAAACTAGTTCAAATGTGGCCATTGTGGACATATTTTTTACATCATTTATGGTCTCATTTAGACATAATTACTTTGACTATTGCTGTCAGATGATCTTAGTGAGAATTAGCATCAAATCAATCAAATTGATTGATTGATTGATCTTGAGCTTCTTAATCATACTATGGGTGACTTACCAGTTGCGGCCTCTATTGACCAGTATAATGCTGCTTTTACATCTATTATGGATGAGTTTGCCCCTCTGAAAAAACGTGTTGTTTCTTTTAAGAGATCATCTCCTTGGTATACATCTGAGTTACGGAAATTGAAGGCGATAGGCAGGCAGTTGGAGCGGAAATATAAAAAATCTGGCCTAACAGTTCATAGATCAATGTTTGACCAGCACCAGATTGAGTATCATAATGCTCTAAAAGCTGCAAAAGTGTCATATTATTCTACTATTATTAATAGTGACATCTCAAATCCCAGAGTTCTGTTCAGAACAGTCAATAATCTAATTCAACCTCCTAGTAACTTTAACTGTCCTACCACTGAGCAGTGTAACACATTTCTCAACTATTTTACAACTAAAATTGAGAATATTTATAACGCCATTGCCTGTGAAGATACTTCTGAGCTTGTTGAGGTGCATTCTCCTAATCTCTCTGGTCTCACTTTCTCAAGTTTCAGTGCTGTTGATTTTGATTTTATTTCTAAACTTGTTTTGTCAATGAACTCCACTACTTGCACACTTGATCCACTCCCTACGACTGTTTTGAAAAACTGTTTGCCTGTTATTGTACCCCATATCACTGCTATTGTAAATGCTTCATTAAATGCAGGGAATGTCTCTTCTGCTCTAAAAATGGCTGCAGTTACGCCAGTTCTTAAAAAGCCCGGGAGTGATTTTACCGATATGTCAAATTATCGACCGATCTCCAATCTACCTTTCCTGGCAAAAGTGCTTGAGCGTGTGGTTGTTTTCCAACTCCATACTCATCTCTGTACGAATAGCCTATTAGAAACTTTTCAATCTGGGTTTAGATCTGGACACAGTACAGAGACTGCTCTAGTCAGGGTCCTGAATGACCTCCTCATTATAGCTGACTCTGGGGCTTGTGCCATTTTGGTTTTGTTGGACCTTAGCGCTGCGTTTGATACCATATGTCACAGCATATTATTGGACAGATTGCAGATGTGGACTGGTCTATCTGGAACGGTGTTGGACTGGTTTAAATCTTACCTCTCAGATCGTTCCCAATTTGTCTACCTGGGTACTAACAGATCTCAGACTGTGCCTTTGTGTCAGGGTGTCTCTCAGGGGTCAGTCTTGGGTCCTATTTTATTTAGTGTTTATATGCTGCCTCTTGGACAGATAATTCAGAAGTATGGCCTGAGCTTTCACTGTTATGCCGATGACACCCAGATTTATATCAGTTCTCAGCCTGATCTCAATTCTTCATCTTCAAAACTTTCTGACTGTTTGTTGGAAATTAAAGCGTGGATGAAACTCAACTTTCTACAACTGAACTGCTCCAAAACTGAAATCTTATTAATTGGCACTCCACTTGATGGCAGTAAATGTAAGGATTTTAAAATGTCAGTAGACAATACCCAATTGTCCCCTTCTGGCCAGGTGCGTAACTTGGGCGTGATTTTTGATGCTCAGCTAACTTTTAATTCACATTTTAAAAACATAACGAAGGTTGCTTTTTTCCATCTGAGGAACATTGCGCGTATTAGACCATTTCTCTCCAGGCCTGATGCAGAGAGGCTTATCCATGCCTTCATCACGTCAAGGCTTGATTATTGTAATTCTCTCTTTGCTGGTTTACCAGCAAATTCTATTAAGAGGTTGCAATATATACAGAACTCTGCCGCATGTGTTTACAGAATGTCCCTCCCTTACATATCAGCTATAAATCTGCAAATGCATCAGTTCAGAAGCTTAGAGAGAAAAGCCTCTAAGACCCTCTGGAAGCTTTTAGAGTGATTTGAGTGTTTGGACAAAACGTTCAGCTTGCCCATTACTAGAGGTGTGATAGGCGGCAGAGCGGATATGTTGCACCCCATTTGCCTTAAGGAAAAATGAAAACTCCTCAGCACAAAACTGTTGGCCATTGTCACTGACAATGACATTAGAGACACCTAAGAGTCAGTGGTCATTCACACCTTGGTCTCAGGACTGAGGGACTGAGGTGAACAATGGACAAATGGTGATGGGATCAGTCTGTGATCAATGACATGCTAATGTCATCATTCTTCCCTTCCACAAATGGTACCTGGCAATTGTCTTTGCAGGCTTATCTCCTACCCTACCTAGTTCTTTTTCTGTGCAACTTCTTGGATGTGTGATTTTCAGAGTCATGTCCTTTCATCATGGCAGATAAAAGGGGACTCCTTGTGATGAGGGGAGTCTGCTATGAAATAACAAATTTAAGAATCGGTTTAAGAACTGCGGATCCTATATCCTGACATAACATCACATAAAAAAACTGAACTACACTGTATTGGGCATTCAAGGTGAACATGATGACATTAGTTTACTGATAGAGTTTCCAGTGAGGGGGTGCTCAAACAGTTTGATAATATTGTCAAACCCATTGATCCTGTTGTTTGAATTCTTTTGAGATAGGTCTGTTGGAGTTTTCACAGCCAGGGGGGATTTTTGTATTGTCTTTAGATGCTTTTGTTTTAGCAGTCAGTTCTAAGGCTGTGTGTAAGGTCAACACCTTTAAGGACTGCCCACTGAATGCCTATAATATACCATGTAAAGTTCCCTTTAATCAGACTTGATGACTGCAGCTTCCAACAGCTTGTGTTCTCAATAAAGAATCAGGCTGAATAAATGCATCAGATCAGAAGCTTAGAGAGAAAATGGCTGTAATCGAGTCACTTCTGCAGTTTCTCAGCACAGGTACATTACTGGCGCTTTGCTGTTGCTTCTGGTTTTGTATTTGCTTTCCTCTGGATCCAGATCTCAGAAAGAGGGAAGAGAGCCGCCGGGACCCAAACCTCTGCCTCTGCTCGGGAACCTGCTGACCCTTGACCTAGGGAGACCCTTTGACACCTTTGTTGAGGTGAGAACTTGATACACTTAAAATGAATAGTATTAAGATTTGTTTGTAAATGTCTTTCTCTGTCTCCTCCAGCTGTCCAAAACCTATGGAAACATATTTCAAGTGTTTTTAGGTCCCAAAATTACTGTGGTCTTAGTTGGGTACAAAACTGTCAAAGAAGCTCTCGTGAACTATGCAGAAGAGTTCGGAGACAGATATATTGGACCTGGTTTCAGGATAATGAACGACGAACATGGTAGGAATCTTCTAATTTTGTGCCTAAAATGAATGTACAAACAGTAAATGCTAGACATTTTGAAAAACAAACACCTCTCCAGATCAATGAAATGTACTCAAATTGGTAAACCTACTGAAGAAATAAGATTTTCATTCAGTTTGGCACAAATGTGAGCTCATTATAAACATGCATAACACATTTGGTGGTGAATCGGCCCCTTTAACAATGAAAAACCTAAAAATGTCTTTGATCAAGGAGTATTCGTGGGTTCCCAGCAATATTTGGTGACAAAACAGTTTTTAAAATTTTAAAGTAACATAAGTTCATGAATAGTTATTTGTGAAATGACTAGTCGCTTATTAACCTGACATATAATGCATATAAGCAAGCTGACACTGTATAAGTCCCAAAGGTCTAAGGTTAAAGTTTAACTCACGAAGTAATCATTTTCTGCTTGTGTTGTTGCTGAGACTCACAGTAAGTTGGTTCTCTGTGTTGATCAGGAATCCTCTTTTCCAATGGAGAGAACTGGAGAGAGATGCGACGCTTCGCTCTCAGCAACCTGCGGGACTTCGGGATGGGCAAGAGAGGAAGTGAAGAGAAAATCATAGAGGAAATTCAGTATCTGAAAGGAGAGTTTGATAAGTTTGAAGGTACAAGCTGAAACACATTTATGGACATCTGCAATCATGCTCTTAGTCTAAAGTATCCATTCAGAGACATTTGTTTTCTCTTCACAGGGAAACCCTTCGACACAACACAGCCTGTGAACTACGCTGTGTCAAACATCATCTCATCTATTGTGTACGGCAGCAGATTTGAATACACAGACCCTCAATTCAGAAAAATGGTTGACAGGGCAAACGAAAATGTTCGAGTTGGTGGATCGATTTCTATGTGGGTAAGTATAATTGATATGTTAACTAGAACTTTTGATGAAATTGCCTGTAGTTTGTCCACCAACATTAGAAAGACCCAAAATCTACAACAGATAATTTTGAAAGTGGATCTCTGGAGAACATCTGTCGCTCAGTTTCTTTGAACATGCATTTCTAGATTTACGATGTATTTCCTTGGTTGGGCCCATTCCTGAAAAACAAAAGGATTATTGTAAAAAATATTGTCCAAAGTCGAGTGGAGATGAAGAAGCTGATCACTGGGCTGATGGAGACTCTGAATCCACATGACCTCAGAGGGTTTGTCGACTCCTTTCTCTTCCGCAAACAGAGTGAAGAGGTACAAAAATCACTATGTTGCATAATTTTTTTCCCCCAACAACATTTTAATTATGGTGCCCTTTACTGCAATGATCAGACAATCAGATGGAAGATGCAAATCAGAAGTTTACACAAGATCTGAATAGGTCTTTTTGTCAGTTTATTTTGTTGGTGAAGTGAACAAATAGTATATGCATTTTTTGTATTGTATTTGACAGAAATCCGGCAAGAAGGACTCATACTTTCACGATGAGAATCTAATGATGACTGTGACAAATCTGTTTGTCGCTGGTACTGACACAACAGGAACAACTCTGCGCTGGGGTTTGATGCTCATGGCCAAATACCCTCATATACAGGGTAAAAAACACAGTAAAGCCAAGAGTTTTTCCTTAATGTTGAGTTCAATGTAGTTTACAGGAACGTGTATTGCATTTGTGTGCAGATCGAGTTCATGAGGAGATTGATAGAGTGATCGGTGGACGTCAGCCAGCGGTGAAAGATAGAAAGAAATTACCGTATACAGATGCAGTGATTCATGAAACCCAGAGACTGGCTAATATTGTGCCCATGAGTCTGCTGCATATAACCAGCTGTGATGTTCACTTCAATGGATACTTCATCAAGAAGGTCAGTGAGAAGAATAAATTGCTATAAGGCCTATAAAAGATACTGTAGGGAAACTTAGCTCAAATAAAGGGGATATAATTTTAATAACGAATCATGAAACATGATCGTGAATCACCTACAAATAATAAAATTCCCTGTAAGGGAATAAGTTGCCAGTGATTTGTATGGAAAACTGAATACAACTAATTATAATCAGTTCTCCATCCAGGTAGGCAAAAATAGATCAATTGTACAATCAATAATCAATCACAATGAATTATAATAAAATATTAATATGTCAATTGTCTAAAATAGATCAATTGTCAGGAACATTTTAATGGAATTCATTCATGATCGAATCGTCTGCTTGTCCACCAAACTGATCATCCGATCTCTATCAAACTTCATAAAAATTATCCTTCTTTATAGACTTTCAAGAGAAGCTCCACTGGCCACGAGGATCTATAAAAATACTATTTAAGTATCAACAAATTTTAAAGCTTGTAGCTTAGATCGACATTAAAGGGACTTTGAAATATGTACACAAGACAGTCAATCAAATGAATATAATATATTTAATAAATGAAACTACGTATACAGGTGAACTAACGTTACACGGAATAGATGTATATACAAAAAACAAAACAACGAACAATGAAAGAGAATGAAAGTAGAGTTACAGAAAAAGGGAGAGAGAGAGTGTGTACAGACAGTAAACCTTTGAGAGACAACACGGAAAACACAATCAATCTATAAGAAAGGGGGCAAACAAATCTTAATACTTTGAGAGCTCGATAAACGAATAATTGCACTTATAGCTCTTTTGTGTGGCTACTTCGAAGGCATGTGTGTGCGTGTTCCGTGGAAGCGTCACGTGGTCTGCCGCTGGGTCCGGAGCGCGCACTTCAACAGAGGTTTAAAGGTCCGTTGACGTAAAGTTACCAAAGAAATAATTCAGGCTAAGTTCATTTCACTCGTCTGTGAAAACAAAACTTAACAAAAGAAAACAAAAGACAAAAACAAAAAGGAAAGGACAAACTGGAGACGTCCAAAACAGGAAGAGAGCCGAAGAAGAGGGTTCCATCCATAGACATCATTATAGGTAGACGCCCTATCGACCGCTACTGCCTATTGGCACGGACGAGATGGAGCCGCCATCTTAAACCGGTCATCCGCTCCGCTCAGTGTAATCTGTTTGGCAGGTGAAATGAGCTGTCAGCGCATTAAATTAATCATATCTCACTGAATACTGAACTGATTTTCACGCGGTTTTTTTGCTGCAAAGGTCATTCATGTAGCTATGATACAGGACACATGGTTCGGCGTATTTTAATATCCATATTAGGCTTAACAGTAATATAATATTCTCCTATAGACTTAGACAGACTTTATTGTCATTCAACAGTACATTCACAATATACAGTTGAGCGAGATTTCGTTGCAAGGCTCTGAATAAAAACAGAATACAGTAAAAGAGAAACAGTATAAATATAAATATGTCCAATATATAAAATACCTATATCTATAAAGTGACCAGACACAATATGTGTGATGAAGGATATAATGTATTTTATAAATCACAGACTATAAATATAATAAAGAAGCAGAAACAGATAGTTGCAGTAAAGTAAGATATTTTAATAAGTTGAAGAAACAATTTATGATTTGTGACACGCACACACACACACGAACAGACACACAAACAAACACGAACAGTCTCTCTCTCTCTCTCTCTCTCTCTCTGGGGAGAGAGGGATAGATGATAGATGAGAGGGATAGATCTCTCATTATATTATGGTATAATTGGTAGTGATTTTATTTACACTTTTTTTATTTTTATTTTTTATGTGAGTGATATTTTGGTGTGGTGGAAATATTGTTAAACTTTATATTTACTAATGTTTAAATTAGTTTGTTTGATTAAAAGAGTTGTCAAAAGTCTCTCTCTCTCTCTCTCCTCTCTCTCTCTCTCTCTCTCTCTCTCCTCTTCCTCTCTCTCTCTCTCTCTCCTCTCTCTCTCTTCTCTCTCTCTCTCTCTCTCTCTCTCTCTCTCTCTCTCTCTCTCTCTCTCTCTCTCCTCTCTCTCTCTCTCTCTCTCCTCTCTCTCTCTCTCTCTCTCTCTCTCTCTCTCTCTCTCTCTCTCTCTCTCTCTCTCTCTCTCCTCTTCTCTCTCTCTCTCTCTCTCTCACACACACACACACACATAACGCAGCTACCGAATCCACCGGACGCAGCCACATGTAATAAAAAGTGAGAAAGCTTTTCAACGTGTTTGAATCAGTAATTTCTAAAAATTAAATTCGGACAACATTAAGCCTATAACGTTACATTTTTTATGTGGATGTGGGAGGGGAAATGTCGAGACTAAAGCCCTATTCGGATTAACTTTACAAGGGTAGATGAAGTTAATGCAATTTTACCACAGGACTTCTGTAATATCAATAGCCAAATCGCATATGATAAGATATGTTATCAATAAAACTAGAAGTTGGAGGGGTAACTCAAATAAGCATCGCTGTCATGCGTGTAACATTGCTTCCTGATATCATGTGCGCAAACACAAATAAATAACCTATACAACAGGGCAGTTGAATGCTTATCTGACAACCTAGAAGCTCTTAATTATTACTTTAACAGTTACCCCACCTCTCTCCATGCCGGGTGAACACCGGCTGATGCAGTAAACAGCATTTCACAACGATTTCAGTATACAGTAATAGCAAATATCCTTGCTCATTCTAGATTACCTGGTAATATTCTATTCACAAAATACAACCAATAGTACGGTAATGTTAAGACTTACTTGTGAAAAGCCCTATTTTCGATGGTCCGGCGATTAGAACAGGAAAATGCTCCACAATGCTCTGGCATCTTATCTGCTGCCACGCAACTAAACTAGGAATACGACCGGTTCAAGATGGCGGCCGGATTTCTCGGTTTCCAGCGGCCAATAGGGCTTCTAGTCTCTATATGATTTCTATGGTTCCATCCGCTTAAAGGAAAACAATCAACAACCTCCTCTGGGTGAGCTGATGAATGAGCTTGGAGTTCTGTGAGCAGGAAAAGATCTTCCTTTGTCCCGTCGGATAGCTGATTTGCATGGTTTATGACAGTGACAGAAACGTGTTCAGCTTCACTCCAGAGATGGTAAAACATATAAAATACATTTTATCACAATCTACTACATGGATTCAGCTAAGACAAACCGAGAGGTTTTCATCGATACCAAACAAAACATGAAAAAGCATAGGAATTACAAGATACAGCTTAATGCATAATTACACATACTTATGGCTCATTTATATTTATTTTATATTTTATTATTTTGAAAATATATATATTAAAAAATATATTTTGTTTTTTTACAACCTTATGTAGCTAAAAAAATTGCTTTTCCACACTTATTTAAATATAGAAAAATATTTTGTCAGCCACAGATGGAAAAAATTAGCTATCATTTATTTTTTCAAGCTACCTGAAATAATATTAAAGGTCCAATATGTAGGAATTTTGTAATAAAATATCCAAAAATCACTTGCACAGTGTGATATATTTCCTGCAGTTGTGAACTTACAATATCCCAAAAGTCTCCAAAGATTTTTTATTTCAGAGAAATCCCAATTTTAAATAAGTGGCAGTCCCGGCCGCGATATTTTTTTTCAGAGGATGGTAGGGGAAGACTCATTAATATTCATTAGGGAACTCATCCCTGATTGGTCTTAACCCCAGTGACGGGTAGGTTTAGGGGCGGGGTTAGGGGTAGGTCATCAGACCCCCAGTGACGGGTAGGTTTAGGGGCGGGGTTAGGGGGTAGGTCATCAGACCAATCAGGCATGAGTTCCCTAATGAATATTAATGAGTCTTCCCCTACCATCCTGTGAAAAAAAATATCGCGTCCCGGCCAACAAATGTCGCCTGTCAATGACGCAATATCCGCGCTATCCTCGGTTTCCGCTCGAAATGCCATAGCCATGATGTAACCATGGCGACAGACATGGACAACTGCGTAATGCGCAGAGGTGGGAGTAAGTCACTAAATGCAAGTCTCAAGTCAAGTCCAAGTCTTAACATTGCAAGTCAAAGTCAAGTCAAGTCATTCTGTTGTAAGGGCCAAGTCAAGTCAAGTCAAGTCATACTCTTTGTCAAGTCAAGTCAAGTCAAGTCGCAAATTAGTCATCAAGTCATACCAAGTCGCACACAGGCTAGTTTTACACATTTTTTAACTCTGGGACTTTTATTAGGCCTACTTATTTAGACACAGAGGGCTGATGGGTTACAAAAATAAATAAATGAACAGTGTGTAATATATAAAATATCATTAAGAAGCACTTTAAATGCTCTAAAATAAAAATAAATTAAATGAACAAGTAAACAAGGATTAATAAAACTTTTCCCATCTTGTGCTAGCCCTACATATAGTTATTTTGCTGTGATATCCCCTATGAAAGTATAAACTAAGACTGCGCGCAAAGTGCGCTCCCTTGATAATTTCTAAAAAGCCGACATCAGTTCATCGCAATCTCACACATCTCTGTTATTATCAATGAAGCTTTCATAATATATACACTTTGTTTGTTATAATTAAAGGGTTTGCCACCATACAGAATTCAGCTCTGAACAAAAAGTCCGTTTTGAGCGGTGAGGGGAGTCCATCGTAAATGCTTCTGATTGGCCATTATTGCGTTCAAGAAATCAACACATATGTCTGTGATTGGCTGCATCGTTTAATGCTGCAAACTTGTTAGAAATAGAAACTCTGGCCTGTCAATCGTTTCTATTTTGTTAGAAATAGAATTTCTTATTGCTTTTCTGCAACAGATGAATAAAAATGTATTAGTTTTTATGTTTTATTCATAGATATTTCTAGTTTGCGGGAGTCCCGCGGCCGCGAATCGTTTTATTCTCCTTCAACCCGCACACACATAGTGCTTTACCGCTCGCGCTCCCTCTTATTTATGTTGTTGCTGTGTCCGCGGAGGGATCTGCTGTTTTGGCAGGCGGCAAGCGGCTTCCTGATAGCGCCTAGCGGTTATATATATATATATATAAAATATATAGAAAATATAAAATAAAATAAATAAATAAAAAAATAAATAAAATAAATAAAATAAAAAAAATAAAATATATAGTTCATTCTTAAATATATAAAAAATCACAATAATTGAAAAAATGTTTTTCCACAAGTCATTTCAAGTAAATAGGCACAAGTCCGAGTCAAGTCTAAAGTCACAAGGAGCAAGTCTAAAGTCAAGTCGAGTCTTATCAGAGATCTAGTCAAGTAAGTCTCAAGTCCAGAAAATTGCGACTCGAGTCTGACTCGAGTCAAGTCATATGACTCGAGTCTCCCACCTCTGGTAATGCGTGACGTTTAGCGGCACAAAGTTCTTGTTTCGTTCAAACATAAACCATGGCAAGCAGACTTTGGGACAAACAAGGAGAACTAAACTGAGGATCAATATCAGCGGGGCGTTTTCGAGATGCCGAGAGCTCCACGTCCGTGACTAACTTGGACTCGACAGAGCTTCACGAGTCACGACTTGACAGCTTTATTAGAAAGGTGAGCAAATGTACATAAAACAAATCAATGTTAACGTTAGCTCAACATGATGACATGTTAGAATGTGGTCAGTACGTTTTTCTAAGCTTGATCTAGCTGCTATGTTTCGTATAGAAAACGAACTAACACGTAGAATAACATTATAACTTTCAAGCCCGTAGGCAGGGGGGTTCGGGTGGTTCGAACGAACCCCCCCCTCACTGCCAAAGGTCCAGAATTTTTTTTTTTTTCATGTGATTATTGTCATCATTGTTTTAATCAATGCTTGTGACACATATTCTGGGTTGCTGTTTCAAATTAATATGATTATTGTAGCTGGACGTGTGTGTGTACCGCGCGTGCAGTTCAGAGAGAGTTCTCGGTGAAGAAGCATCGCCTCTGAATGATAGGGCTGGGGATCGATTCCAAAAAGAATCGAGTCCAAGGCTTTGGGAATTGAGAATAGATTCCAAAGGTTCAAAATGCAAAGGATCGATTCCATGAAGGGGAATGATCTTACTCGTTGTAGTTTAGGACAAGTAATAAAACTGATTTATGAAAACAATCGACAAAAACAATCAAATTAATTAAGTCATTAAATTCAAGTTCACGTTCAAGTCTGTCATTCTCCATTTAGCATCAAACAGCGCGTCGCGTTCAAGTACGACAGTCAACATGAAACTCTCTCCAAGATGATTCAATGTTAATATTATTATAGCCTACTGGATCTGTAGATAAAGGTCTATGGTTTCGCATAAAATGACTATATTGCTGGACTGTATTGCTGTATGTTCCTTTCGGGTGTCTGTTAGATCACAACACAGGAGAGCACTATCATTCTTCACGCGCACAGTAATTGAAATTTAAAACTGTTAAAAGAAAAGGCTCAATAAACTATTGTATAGATAGATACTGTATAATACACTACGAATCAATATGTCTTTCCTTTGTGCTTTTAACTTTTCATTGCGGACTCGAAGAGCTGCGCGCTGTGACTCCGTGTTGCTTCAAGCGCATCATTCTGCGCTCGGGATGCGCATAAGCGCTTTGTGCCGCACTGTATCGGAGCATTTCATAATCATATCATAATACTTTTGCACAATGAAAGATTATTAATAGCTTTTTTTTGTCCTGTCCTATCTATCATATGTTACTGCCTCATTAAATAGCTGTGATATACATTTAAAAAATGTCTTAATTTTATAGTAGAATATATATATATATATATATATATATATATATATATATATATATATATATATATATATATATAGTCTCTTATTTTTTCCCCACTAAATAATGTTTTTTTCACTAAATGTTCCAATTTTATACAATTATTTTGCACTTGTAATTTTTCTAGACTAAATTTTACTGCTGAGTTACCCACTAATCTAGTGTATAATATAATTTTTGTCATAGGTTATGATCATATTTTTTTTGATTTGTTGTTTTTCTTTATAATGAAGTTGTCTGTATTAAGTAGAGGTTTCTCTCCCCAGGTTGGCAAAAAATGCATCTCAAAATGCATCAGATTGATGCTTTAAAATATGGAATATTTAAAATTTTCTCACGGGGAGCATGCCCCCGGACCCCCCTAGAGGGGTAATATCCTTCTCATCTGGGGGAGGAGTTATATATATTATTGAAAGGATTTATATATTTTATCCACTTAATAGTCTACAATATAATAGCCATATAAACGTAGCGTAATTATAATAAAAAAATATTTTAGGTGCATCAAAAAGTGCTCGTTAACCAGCAGATAAGCTAATCCAGCACAAATTGGTGCATAAAAGATCACCAAAATGAAGTATTTTTGAACCTCATAATTAAATACAAAAGGAGGGGAAAAAATGCAAAAAGGTCCACTTTTTGAAAAAAAGAACCCCCCCTTTCAATAGGCTGGCTACAGACCTGACTTTCAACACACATTTAAATGCTGTTTAGTGTGATAATGTAACGTTAGACCAAGTGAAACAGCGCTGCGTTCTCTCACAAGTTTAATTCGTCTAATAGTTCTGTAGAATTAAATGTCCGTATTCCTTTATATCCGCGGGACTCGCGTGTGATATCTGTCTCTTTAGCAATCGCGACCTGCTTCACACCACTGTAATGTTAAAAAACATGTGTGTTTTCACTCATCCATAAACATTATTAGATCCATCAGCTTGACAGCAATTCCCATCATTCAGCTCGTCACTGCGTCATAAACATACACCTTTGTTATTGTTGGAAACTGCGCCCTCTAGTGGCCAAAAAAGTTACATACTGTATCTTTAAACCTTTGTTTTTTTTCTTGATATTTTGTGACTTTTTTATCTGACATCATGAACATGCATGCAAAGTTTGAGCATGCTGATGTGTTTTGACATATATAAAAAAATTAATATTTCGTTATATTTTCGTAATAAGTTCGTGATGTTTGCGGGTCAATATGACCCTCATAGACAGCTAGTCAAAAGCAACTGTACAGACACAAAATAAAAACATTTATTTTATGTATGTCAGGGCACTTCAACTCCAGTTCTAACGTGCAAGTGTACTAAAAGTGATCTAACCCTAACCAAACACACTTGAAAAAGCTAAACTCAGTTTTCAGAATTATTTTCAAATTACAGATGAAAATCTGTGTCAGACACAGATAATAAAATAAGCTCTCATTTCTATATTCAAGATCTGAAATACCTAGCTTTGAACCAAAACTTTTAAGTAGGATTTTCAAAGGCAGCTTCACAGAGCCAAAACATTTATAAAAAAAACATTTATTATATGTATGTTTTTGTTATGTTTGGTTTCTCACTCCCCTGTGAGTGAATAATGAGCTTTCCCACAGTTTTGCTTAGTGTGGCACGAGACTTTGACATAGAAAGCAGGAAAAATAGCTCCCAAAGATTAACAATAAAATAAGTAATTTCACAGGTTTTTGATTGTGATATGATACAGATAAAGATGTTTCAGAGTTAGAGGATGCTTCTAGTCTGGGTTTCCCCATGCTGCCTTCCCGCAGCGCGATTTTATTCACGCTGAAAGGCAGTATGGATACCATGGTCCAGATTTTCGCTTCATTTAGGGAACCAATCACAGAACGGGATCACAGAACGGGGAGGGAGCAGCAAGACGATGACGACATATGTTGGCTATGAGCATTTGATAGACATTCTTAGCACCCAATAAACGGCGCCGGGCATTCGTAAACCACGCCTCAAATTAGGAAAAGTTGCGGCTAGAGAGGGTAGAGAAGGGGAGGTACGATGGTCTGGAGAATCTCACCAGTCGTAAAAGGTTCAGAACACAATCTCATCCCAGACATTTGGGCGGTGAGCTGGTTAATTATTAGACAGAGTCACGGTTTGCGAGTTTAAGGAAACTTAGCACAAATGTGTTCATTGCGTTCAGAATGAAAGAATCGTGATTCTTGTTCATAGTAACGACCCATGGTTTAACCCCAGGTCCTACAATTTGAACCATTTTCTTTTATTTACCAATTTTGCCAGACTGCATGGAGGTGTAACCATAGTAGTTACTGAGTGACTCAGCCTTTGACAGGATTCCAAAGCATTATGGTAAAACCCGAACAGCTAGAATACTAGTAGAGCCATCTTCTGCATAAGAGTAATGCCACATTTCAGTCAGAAACATTACAGAAATCGCATCTACTATTCTAGCAATAATGAACATTATAACACTAATCATTTATAACAAATCTTTCATTTACTAAAACATCATAAATAATACTTTTTATCCTAAATTGAACTCTAAATCATCTTAAAGATATGAAGTCCCTATAGAGTACAACATGTCATGATTCACACAAGATTAGATTAACAATAAATTATGTCAATATATCGTTACATTAATAATATTAAAAGAAATCAGTAATAAAAGTACGTAAAATACTACTTGCTTAATTGCTGATGCGGAGGAATTACAGTTGCAACATCTTAATAATGGTACCACAAACTGAGTTAAGTTGTATCACTGTGAAACGTCCTGCTCGAGTCATCCTTCGATGGAGGTTCGGATTGATTAACTAGTTCTTAGTGTTTCATCATCGGACTCGCGCTCGCATTAATATTGTCAAATCGACGTCATTTTTTGTTACTGTGTTTACAGTGTAGGAAGCCTCAGGGCACGCAGATCTGACGTTGTTATGGCAATGGCCGTTTTTGTTCTCGACGAGCTGTACACGGTAGGCCACTCACAACAGACTGAGCTGTCTGGCCAATCAGAACAGAGTAGCTCGCGAAAAGAAGGAATTTAGAAAGATTGGTTCATTTGACGAGTCGTTTGAGAATCATTGAAAATGTGATGATGTGCAAATGTATATTATGAGGAAATTAAACAATTATTTACATTTGATGCATGTAAACATTGTAAAGACTCATGGGCGGATCTAATCCGTGGGGAATTTTCATATCCTAATTAATAATTGGTAATTAATAATTATTCATACATGTTTGGATTAGATCAGTTTACATTTAATTTAATCTCCCGGGTAGGGATGATAATCTGTTAACCTGACTCTGCATTCATGCAGGTGTATCTCGACAACCAACCACAAACTAGTTATGGTTAATTTGCATAGATCACGTTTTACAGGCAGGTAAAATTTAATTAGCTCAATTGCCAGAATAATATTGTGGGGATCCACAATATCATCTTACTTTATAGTATTTCAGGAAACGCGATTCTCTGGCCAGAAGAATTGGGTTTCCCGCCCTATAAACACATACTCTTTAAAGTATCTTTAATTTGTAAAGCTTGCAGCATAAGATCTTTTGGCACTTAAGGGACTTGAAAATGAGCAAAAAGGCAGTTCATCAATCACATGAATATAATGAATTTAATAAGGCAGAACTACATATATTTACTACTGTTACATGGGATAATTATGTATTTAAAAAACATAATCGGCATAAAAAACACAATAAGACATCATTGAACGAGAAATGCGTAGAATTTGGACAATGGATAACTTACATGCGTGAGAGCGAGTAAGTGAGAGAGAGAGAGAGAGAGAGAGGGAGGGAGGGAGGGGAAAGAGAGAGAGAATTGGCAGAATTCCTCTAGACATTCACCTTTTCTGTAACAACACGAAAACATCATCTTAATGCTTCTTAGAAGCTCTATAAAAAAATATACTTGCACAAATTTCTTGGTCACTTTGTGGCAGTCATTCTATTACATCACTCACCGATCAAAAAAGTCGTTCACAGCCATGTTAACTCTGGTATTTCGCTCGCATCAAGTGTTTACATCAGGTTTACAGTGGAAGTTCGATCATAGATTTGAGATCGATGCATGATGTCTGTGGTTCGATGCGGCTGTGTCGGCGCATAACATACGTCATGAAAAAACTTATCTGATTGGCTTACGGGTAACCAATGATTTTAAACTTCAGAAATCGCCCCCTAGCGAGAGAGAAAACACTTCTCTATTATGCTATGCCAGACTCTGTCTACGAAGCAAAGTGAAGTAGCAGAGTCTGGCATTACCAGGCTAATTATACGACCCCTTTAAAATTCAAAATAACTCAATTTAATACGTAACCCTTTTAATTTAGCTCAAAATATCTTACATTTTGTGCCTTTGTCGAGCTCTTAGAATAATATAACATGAAATTTCATGACTCTTGCCAGTAGATGGCCTTATAGCTCTATATGGAGCAAATAAGCTGTTCCTCTGGGTTCTAAAGTCAATTTCTCTTCAGTATGCATTCTGATACACATGAAGACATTATAAAATATTTTTTTTGGTAAAGTTTAAGCATTTAGTTTGAAGTTTGTACTGAAGCATTCCTCGCATTACATTTTTTTGTGGACTTTTGTAAAAAAAAAAAAAGTTATAGGGTATTGGACCCCTCTGAAGAACACTCAATTAAAAAAAAAGAAAAAAATATTTCGGGTCAAAGCAGGGCCAGCCCGTGGCATAGGCAGTCTAGAATCAAGAGTCAAGAGTCAGAGTCAAAAATCAATCTCGCCTAGGGCAACCAAAGGGCTAGAGCCTAGGTTTAGGTATATGTAAGGTGATCCAGATTCAACTCCTCCCCCTGGGTTTTGTGTTCTGCAATGAGGACCATCTCCAAGGATGGAAGGTTAAATATAATAAAATAAAAAAAATAGAGCAAATCTATTTAAAATTCAAAAAATGGAGGCAGATTGGTGCCATCTAGTGGAATAAAGAAAACATCTGTAACATCACCGTATTGCTTAGCATTTGGGGTCATTGTGAATAGCCATACCGCTATATAGGGTCGTCTATTCTGTTTTTCCTAGTCGCTGAGTACAATGTTTTCAGATTTTATTTACTTTTATTGTGTTTTGGCTCAATTTTGCCATATTGATACAGCTATGTGTGTGTGTGTGTGTGTGTGGTGTGTGTGCGTGTCTGTTTTGCACTCTTGATGCTTTAGAGCTTTGCCCCTTCATTTCTGTACATATTTTTTCTTCATCGTGGCTGATTTGCGGATTGTACCCACCAAATTCTGTGTATTTTCATATTTTTTCATATTTCACATTCACTTCTTATATAGTCAGTCATATTTAATTTTTGACAAGATTGAAAATTAAGTTTTGAGGTTTAGAATTAGATTTCATTTAATTGTAATGTTTTTAACAACAATTTGATTGTTCAGCAAATTAAACATTTTTTATGAAAAAAAAAGACTTTCAGTATGCAAAAACTCAATGAAACAGTTTTAAAAGTTGTGAGTTATGAATGTTACTTGATCTAGGACCTTTATACAGAGCGTGCAACTGTAAGGACTCATTTTTTCTCATCCTCATCATCATCATCATCACTCTCTCTCTCTCTCTCTCTCTCTCCTCTCTCTCTCTCTCTCTCTCTCTCTCTCTCTCTCTCTCTCTCTCTCTCTCTCTCAGGCCGAAGGGTTTGTTTGGGAGAGAGTTTGGCCAGGATGGAGCTCTTCCTGTTCTTCACCTCCCTCCTTCAGAGCTACCGCTTCACAACTCCACCTGGAGTGTCTGGAGATGATCTGGATCTCAAAGGAATAGTCGGAATCACGTTGAATCCGTCCCCACACAAGCTGTGTGCGATCAGACGCTACTGATCCAATAATGTATCATCCGTCCTTAGAAGAAAACACACAAATTTCACCGTTTCAGTAGGAGTTAGACAATCTCTTGAGAACTTTTGACATTTTGGATTATAAAACGTCTCAGATAAGTAAAAAAAACTTTAATAGGAATGAAACATTAAGTTGCCAGATTATAAATCCATACAGATTATTGTTACTGATTGTTTGGATAAATAAAAAGCATTTTATGTCATTATTGTACGTTTTTGTCATAATTGTATCTTTTAATGCCATGATTATGACTTTTATACAGTGTGCGCAGTCTTTTACTTTGTGAAAGACTAACATTGACCATTGAAATGTTTAGCATACTAGACTTCTCTCTTCATCTTCTCTATAATTACAACTTGTTTTCCTTATTTGAAGTCTGTCCATTAATTAATTCACTGTTGTTGTGGTGTAAATTTTGGTTGGTTGTTTTATCATGCACATTATGGCATTTTCTGAAAACTCTCACAAATTTCGCCTCACAAGTAAAATATGTTTTAAAGCTGCAGTAGGGAGTTTTGATAAAACGTTGACTTAGACTGAAAATTTGAACAAGCACAACTTACAGGTCCAACCCTCTTGCTCTCTGCTGCGCTACATCCCTCCCTCCACAGCTCGTCCTCCACAGCGGAGCCTGCCGTGAACGCGCAGGCTAGTAAACAGCGGATAAAAAGTTATATTGCACATTCACTAATAGGGACTAAACGTCAACAATATGCTTTACATTGACTATGGCCTGCCCATACTTTGACTACAAACTTGGTCCTCAAATCATTATGTATTTTGCAATACATGTAACTTTATAACGTTGCACTCTTTCTATAAGTTATAAATAACTAGTAAGATAACGTTAATATATGGTAACTAACTTTACAGTATGTAAGTAATTATTCTACGATTTATAATGCTAGATAAGGTGTGCTAGTACATTATTTCAGCAACATGACAAGCCAGTTAGCAGGTTTCAATTGTTGCTTAGCAGAGTGCGTGACATTTTATCTACATGTGATGCGGCTAGAGTTTTGACACCGAGTCAATGGGCTCCGTCTAATTCTTTCTTTTTCGCTTGTTTATCGTCATCGGTCTTTTTCCTTTTACCTCTTTGTTTTATGAGCAGGTGTCATCGAGAATTGGCAGTTTAGGCGAGTAGCCTCTCGCTGCAGCCTGCGGTGGACATCCAACCCGGCAACATCCAAGTGTGACGTCAGAAGCCACCACGCCCATGCCCAAATTGGACACATTCTCATTAACGTTAACATTTAAAAACAGGAAGAAGCATCGAGAAGAGAAGACGAAGGTTACTGCGAAACAATGCACAAAACACACTTGCGGTTTTTTAGTATAAACACTGTTCAACATAATAGGAATAAGTTGTATGAGAATGAGATGTTACCTGTTGAAATAGAGCTATGAATTATCTTTAACTTACATATTTGGTCATTTAACTCGTCCCCTGTGATGTCTCTTAACTGAGTTGTGTGTTATATTTGGCTGAGTGAATTTCGTATCAGTAAACGTTAGATTCTCAACTGAGAATTGTATACTATTACTATTATAGCCTACTATACTAACTGCATTATTATATCACCAATTTCATGTTGTTATTTGGATTAAGGGTAAATATGAAAAATATATTTCAGTGCTTATGTGTGACGTTACATCCTGTAAATCTTATTCTGCTTGTAAAGAATATGAGATTTGATTGTCACTCTGTCAGTTGTAAATACTGCATATTGAAAAAGTTTGAAGTTCAGTTATTGCTATGCAAAGAAGTTATACATGTTTATATAATGTAATGTGATGATAAACTGTTGTAATATGAATAAGTTTTATTATTAATTCATAGTAAATACAGTGACAGCAAGCCAGCCATCACATCAGTATTCCCTAACTATATTACACTTCTTTTCAGGAGTACTACAATTGTGAAAGCAAGTGATTGTTTGCCATGTCGGTAAGTAAAAATAAACTTTGGTTTGTAGATTTACACATTTGGATTTTGGAATTAGACGTCAGTAACATGAATATTCTATTTGACCTTCTCTCTCTACAACTACAACATTTCATAAGTGTTAAATCAGAAATATATATTTCAGTTGAACATGTTAAACACATTTTCTCTCTCCTCTCTCTCTCTCTCTCTCTCTCTCTCTCTCTCTCTCTCTTCTCTCTCTCTCTCTCTCTCTCCTCTCTCTCTCTCTCTCTCTCTCTCTCTCTCTCTCCTCTCTCTCTCTCTCCTCTCTCTCTCTCAGAGTTGAAGCCATTCTTGCAGCAACTGGTGGAAAAGGGGATCTTTTTGGTGCTTTTGTTGTTGCACAAATAATTTTGTTCTTTCATATAATAGAAATAAATGCATGTGTATATATAAATAAATTCAAGCTTGAATCATTCTCGAGTTTTGCCTTCTGATATCTGGCCATATCATTTAGTGACTGCATATGCTGCTTCCATCGTTATTTTATAATGAGCAAACTAGTTAAACTTAAGGAGGTTAATCAATACAACAGCATAACAGTATAATTCAAGAAACTAAGACTCACTCCACTTTTTCAGTTGTTTAAAGATTGATATACATTTTTAATTATTTTGTTTTGTGTAAATTAAATTTTTTCAAAATGCCTCTGATGCATTTTGAATAGAAAAAAAACACATTTTATAAAAATACTCCTGAGATTAAATGTCTTTCAAACTATGTATGTACAAACTAAAAAACGAGGGTCCTGTAACCGGGGTCCTAAAGCTGAAGCCTCCGATTGTGCAGGAATATACTATTGATTTTAAGTAGTGGATGTGTTGCTCTGAACAACTGTGACATTGGTTATTTTAACAAAAAGTTATCACACTTGCATAGATGGGTCATTTTAGACCCATGTGTGTAAACTTGATGTATTAACACAAAATATTAAATTACAATTTTTTATTTGTGACCAAGATATTTTATAAACTCATAAAACCTGTACAGAAGGGGAAGCGAGAGATTAACTGTTTTTTATGTATTAAAATATTGTGCAAAGGTTCATTTATTTCAGTTATTCAACATAACTGTAAGCCATAATCATCAAATTTATAACACATAAATTGCTTGAAATATCTCACTTCGCATGTAATGAGTCTATTTTATATATTAGTATCAGCTTTTAGTTGAATTACTGAAATAAATTAACTTTTGCACGATATTCTAATTTTTCGAGTTTCACCATATTGGTTCTTTAATTTAAGGTTTACATAAATTCCATTATGCTGTTCTATTATTTGATTTCAAAGTCATTTGCTATAACAGGCATTAACTACTAAGTGGATTCTTAATTTGGTTGTAAAAATGCAATATTTCTATAACCACATAGAAAGAAATGTAAAAAAAAGTTTACATTATTTTTTTTATTTAGAAGTGCAGTTTGGATCCCATTTAATAAAGAAAGTGACAAAAACTCGTTTTAGTTTAAATATAGATGCTTCCTTATACGTTTATTATAGCAAAACCATGATTATTGATTACCATTTGTGTAACAGAAATATAAGAGAACTATAAAAATATAGTTTTAAGGTACATTGTTTACTTGCACTACCATGTCATTAACTTACAAAACCAGTGAGCAATGCAGAGGTAAGGTATTGTCTAATACAGCTGTTAAGGGAGTGATCGTGATTTAGACCATTCCAAGCCTGCCAAAGCGTCACAATTTAACTGCAACAATAATCTGTAGCGTCACACCTCTACACAAATAACCTCATCTTTTATTATAAACCAATAACTATGATAACAACCGTAAACATATTTCCGGTCAGGAAGCAGCGCCCTTTTGCGCATGCGTACAACAAATCGAGTCACGTGCTGTAGTTGGACATGGACGTGGCTTACAACGTCACACTTGGATGGGCGTGGCTTCTGACATCACACTTGGATGTGGGCCGGGTTGGATATCCACCGCAGGATGCAGCGAGCTGTACTTGATTAATTTTGCTGCGAGAAGCTAGTGCAGTGAACAGGGCTCGAGCGCGCGTGAGTGAGGGCGCGGTTGCCAGATCCACATAATGGAAAGGTGACAGTAGTCTTCTGGACTTGTTTTTCTGATTAATGTCACACTTTAGGAAGTTATTAAAGTGGAAAGTTGCATGTTAGGGTTCGTCATATATTAATCTTATTTCCAAAACACAAGCTTTGAACTTATTTCGGAGTTTTATATATTTGTTTTGTTTGTTTTTGCTTGTTTTTCGTAGCAATATCTGGCAACATTTTACTGTCGGCATTAATAATAAAAAAAGCTTAGGCTGTAGACAAACTGTAATTGCTGACAGGAAGATACCACATTCGGTAAGACAAACGCTAATGATCATCGTGATTATCTGTAAGAAATGTCAAAAACAATAGGCCTAGCATATGTTAGGCTCAGTAACGTGCGGTGAGTTCTTGTCATGGGTAGGCAGTGACCTATCAATTAGGCATATATGTTCATATCATTCAGTTAATGTAGCAACCCAAGTTCATATCAGGCATCATCACATCGCTGCCTGCATACAGTAAAGTCAGTTATATGTGAGGCTAATGCACAATCAAATCTAAAAATCAAATTAATGGACACATATCTTTTGACTTAGGCTATACAACAAACAAATGTTTTGTGCGGGACACAGAGGGAGGCGGTGCGGTGTCAACGAACCGACAAGCAGCCTAGTCACTCCTTCAAAATGCGCAAACGCGCACAAACAGCCACAGCCACACACACACTATTGGTCTGGTGACGGCGCACCAGGATTTGAATAGGCTACAGTCATAAAACATTGTGTCAGCAGTACAGCTTTAAAGTACAAAAACAGCTTATTCGCTCCTACAAACTGCGCTAGGCACACACACCGACACACAATGAGCGTCTGGCGACGGCGCACCAGAATTAAAAAAAGACAAAACATGCATTTTAACCCTTACGAAAAACGAAATTACGTTTTAAAGGTGGTGCTTACTTTTTTGTACTCTTTTTTTCGTCATAGGACAATGTTGAAAATCTTTTTAAGTACTACATATCCATAATATCCAAATATTCACAGGTTCACAGCCGTTGAACTAGGTTGACAGCATCGCCGACGCCGCTAGTAGCGGGAAGCGCGGAGTGAGTGAGAGGTGAGAGCGAGGGGATCACGTGACATGAAGCACGCTCGGTCTCTGCCTCAATGTTGATCATTCAAGACCGCGTGAGAACTGACTGCGCATGCGCAAATCTCCGTAAACTACGGTCTATGGACCAAAGAGGCACTGCTAACCTCTGCCTCAATGGTCATGGACTTGAATTTCCTGCTTGAAACAATGGTTTTTAAGAGCAAAAATGGCAAAAGGAGTATATTATATGTGTATTCCTGAAAATTTTTGTTACAAAAATTAATATTTGGAAAAAAATAAATGCAATTAATAATGTGGTGAATTAATAAATGTAATGTCAACATTTCCTTTGGTGAGGCACTGCCTACCCTGCCTACCCTGACCGCACGTCCCTGGTTAGGCTACAGAATTAAATATGTCAAATACTGGCCAGCAGGAACACGGCAGGAATACGGCTCATGCTGTTTACATGCTTTCTGTTAAAAAGGCCCATTGTATTTGTATTTGAGTCTGTGAGACTTGCTCTGACAACATGCTCTGACATTAGGCTTGTTTGAGATGCGCCTCGCCTCGCCTGAAATGTAGGCGAGAGTAGGCGGCTGCAGTGAGAGGAGGAGTGAAAAAAGCGCAGGCAAGACGGACAGATCTGGCTTCTCGCAGTGGATCAGACACCTGTGAGATCAAAGGCGGATATCGCGGGATTCACGCTCGTGCACAGTGTTGCTAATAAACTGGATGTAATTTAAGTTCTGTTGCTTTTATATGAAAATAAATATAATGAACAAGACACCCAAAGTACTTGTTGTTTAATTCCATTCCAAATGAGCGTTTATCAATCATTTATTCTTTAACCCGTTTAATCCCAAATTTTTTCTTGCAATTTGAGTACATGCATTTTACTCCTTAGACCTCCCTAACACTCAAACATTATGCCCTTTTTGATTTTATGTTGGTTAAGTTAGTGAAAAAATAGGTTTTATACTCGGTCACAATAGTGACCGGTGGGAAACACCATAGTCAGAATTCATACAAATTCTTCAATTAGACCTATTTACACAATACATTCCAAGACATCCAATAACTCATTTTTTCATTTCATGAAGGAGGCTTAGTGAGGTGAGAAGGTTGTCATGTACAACGTTACACCCTGGAGGAACTTCTGCTTGTTTGGCTAGACCCGTATGGGCTAGACCATGACTACACTTGGGCCCTGTCCTAGGCCAGTTTCAGGGAGATGCATGTTCATTCAGTGCACTGAAGATGGGCCGTACGTTGTAGAAAGGGTTGTTGGGTTGTTTGGGGTCATGTGTGGGGCACAACAATTGGTTCTCATGAACATCTGCCTAATCCTCCAAATATTTCACCTCTGCATCGCCATTCAATACCTGTCAAATGGGCCATTTCACCCTGGTACTCCCTATCTGAGCCCTCACTATCACAGTCACTTTCAATTTGGTTGGGGGTTGGGGGGGCGGGGATGTCACATATCTCTAGAAGGTCCAACACATTGATAGTTTCTGGGATACTGATACACTGAAGAAAATTATAAACGCAACACTTTTGTTTTTGCCCTCATTTTTCATGAGCTGAACTCAAAGATCTAAGACTTTTTCTATGTACACAAAATGCCTATTTCTCAAAAATATTGTTCACAAATCTGTCTAAACAAGTGTTAGTGAGCACTTCTCCTTTGAAGAGATAATCCATCCACCTTACAGGTGTGGCATTCGTTCAGTGAAGGATTAAAAGCCAAAACCTGTGTTTTCAATTGAAGTACTGTTACTGTGTTATACTACCGGTCACAATTGTGACCGTTAACAAATTTACACATATTACGAACAAAATATATATGCAGGAGTATAATTCTCAAAACATATCAGTAGTAGACCCTTTAAAGAATATATGTACAAAATATGATAGTTCTATCTTTTAATTAAGATGTTTTATATACTACTTTTTGTAGTAGTCAGAGGAAGACATCTTCTTCCAGATGTGCAAGCAAGAAGTAAACTGATCTGGTCATGTGACCTTTCACACTAGTCACATGACATGAATGGATTTTAAATCAAGATGATCTATTTTTTCATATAAAAGTTGAATTTCATGCCCAAAGCCAATAACAACATTTTTAGAGCTTCCAGAAATAAGAAAAAAGTTGCGGTCACAATTGTGACCGGTGGGATTAAACGGGTTAATACAGACATAGGCTATGTGCTTTTTATATATATATATAATAAAATAACATTGCATAACCCATAGAGATCGCACTGTCTGAGAGTTTGGGAATATTCACACATAACATATACACATAAAACACGATTTCCGAGTTTTAAAATCAAACATTTTAATAGAGAACAATACATCACGGTTGTTTAAACCAATCAACATTAAGCTGTGTCGTCAGCAAGTCATTTCCCATCATGCTTTTGATCAGCGCAGTCGGTGGAGAGCAACTGCGCGCGACTGCAGAATCCGGCACGTGCGGCTTGCGCTCGCGAGAGCTTTTTCACACACGTCAGCATGACATCAGAGCAAGGCGAACCGCTCTCGGACACATTTCTAACCGGCATGCATTACGCGCTGATCACCGGTGATCGGTTCTGCGCAGATTTTGCTCATCTCAAACAAGCCTATTGGCTGATTGCCAAAGCAGCAACGTGAAGACACTAGGCTCCGCCCATCTTCAGCAGGTGTCATTGATTAGCATTTGTATTTAATAGCTCTGCATGGTGTGAGGGTAGCAAACAGACTCTGTGCTTTCTTGCCATTTGATGTGTGCGTATATTATACAAGTAAGTTGTATTTCAACTCATGTTAACTGTTTGATGAAATTCATTTGTTTGATTATTATTTGTCTACTCCTTAAGGATACACATAGAAGTAGAGATTTGATTTGTGTTCACGTATTCACATGATGTGTTTCATGGAAGCATTTCTGCTACATCTCATTGTATGTATTTATCTTATTGAATTGTTTGTTATATTGATTATATATTATATGCTTTGTTTTAGACCACACCCAAAATCATGGCAACTTGACTATAGGCCTACTCATCTGCACTTATGGGCTAAGCCTTTGTTGAAGCTTATGGATTTGTTGTGGAGAAAATAAAGCTACAAATAGAAAACTTTCTGCTGCTTCTTCATGTCTCTAACCGGACATCTGTGGTGAACTAGTCCCCTACTGGCAACCCCAAACTGATTGAAAGTCAACAGTTTTCTACACTTTCTTTCACAAAGTCATCATAAAAACATTAATTGAAGCAGTGTTTCTAGTAGTCCACACCATTTTCGTCTTTCTTCTGTGGATTTCCTCAGCTCCTGATTGGTCAAATTCAGATAGATCGACAAATCGGCTCATTCAACCGCACACACCTCACGAATTCAAGCCGACAGCTCCCGAACTTTTTCGACATGCTTAAAAATGATCGGAGGTCGAGAGGTGCTCGGCTCGGCTCGTATCTTCCTCGCACACGATACGAGCCGCGACGTGCGAGCATAACCGATTTCCACGCGATTACTCCCGAGTGAAAAAAAATCATCTGCGAGCTCGTAAAACAGCAAAAAATCGCACCGTGTACGCCCGCCTTAACCATTCAGAGACGTCCTGTTGTATTCTACATGTTGTCACTTCTCCTTCAGTCTCTCCATCTTTGTCTGACTTTAACATTAAAGGGATACTTCAGGATTTAGCATTAAGCTTTGTATTAGGGCTGCACGATTAATCGCACAATGTTGTTATGCGCATCTAATCAGTAAAGCCGGTTCCTTGATTAGTAGTAAATCACCTTCACCTGCTTTTAGATGGTGCGGCATTTACTACAAAGAGCCGTAGTTAACTGACAAGCTGAGCCAAATCACGTTAAAATCGAGGACATATCGCCAACGATATTTAATGCGATATGGCTCAGCTTGTCAGTTAACTACGGCTCTTTGTACACAGCAAAAACTCAGTGTTAAATGAACACACCTGGGAGTGTATATGAGTCCACACTCAAGAGTGTTAAAGTTAATGAGATAATTAAGTGATTAATTGAGTGATGATTGAGCATTATTGAAGACACCTAAAGCAGAATCACTGAAGGAGAAAAACGGAATTTCAGGTCACCGTTATGGCGATGAGTTGTTGCTTTAGTTGGGCTCTTGACCCTTATATTATTAACTTAAGATTTTGTTCGGCTGTTGTATCTGAGTTACACCTGCCAGATGAACAAAGAAAAAAAAAAGGTCTAATGGTGTTGGTAATATTATGACATTCATCATTTAAACTAATTGTTTGTGATTTATGCTGTTGGTTATAGCATAACTGAGATTCTGCATCCAGAATTTGAGATATAATATAAAGGATTTCTTAAAAGTTGTAAAAAAAAAAAAAAATCTTTCTTTTTGGCACACACAGATATCAAGATTCAGTCAATGCATCTCAACAATGGTGACGAGCAGAATATTTAATTAGGAAAAGTAAATTACATTGACAATTCAGATCATAATTTATTCATACCGCAATGCATGATGGGAGCCATTAATGATTGGTGGCAACAAGGATTATTATTGTCACCACGGTTGAGATTCACAGGCTGATTATTGATGTCTGTTTTCTAAATAAATGCATTTGAAAGTGATTTGATCAGAACAATTTTTATTAAATGTTTTGGATTATAAGAAAAATTCAATTGTCATATGCTGTAAAACCACTAAAATGTTGCTATCAAGTTGAACCAGATCATCTGAATGAGTTTCATTTCTCAGATCACAGCATGATTATGTCAAAACATAACCAACACTATCAGATCACACTTGTCTTTGTTCATTTGACTGTAATAAATCAATAACAGCAAACCAACAAAATTTAAACTTAAAGTAAAAGGGTCAAGAGCACAACTAAAGCAAACGCTGATCGCCATAACGGTGGTTTACAATTTGTGATTTTCTCCTTCAGTGATTCTGCTTGTTATCATCAGGTGTCTTCAATAATGCTCAATGGTCACTAAATTAATCACTTAATCATCTCATTAACTTTAACACTCTTGAGTGTTAATTTAACACTCATATCTGCATCATATCATCCATCTGAAAGCAGGTGAAGGTGATTTCCAACTAATCAAGGAACCGGCTTTGCTGATTAGATGCGCATAACAACATCGTGCGATTAATCGTGCAGCCCTACTTTGTATCAGTAGAAAACCAGTGAGAGGCGGTATTAACATTAAGTGACATGGGCATCTGACGCTCAGAAGCCAATCCCAGCTAACAATTTATGGTTCCCAGAACGTTCTGGGAACGTTAGTTTTTGGTTGTGGGAACGTTCCCTGAAGGTTATGGTTTAGGTTAGGTTTTGGTTCCCATGGAAAGTTTTCTGAACGTTTAGGGAACGTTAGTTTTTGGTTACATTGCAACCTTTAGGGAACGTTCCCCTAACGTTCTTTTTTACATTCTCCTAACCTTTAAATAACTTTAACAACAATGGTACCAATTTTATTATTACTTTAAACTGTCTGTGCATGAGCAGGAATTAATTATTATATATTACCAGGAATGAATGAATGAACAAACAAACAGGCAAACTTGATGGGATTTAAAACTTTAATATAAAATGAAAATACAAAAAATATAAAAGGCCTAAAAAAAATAATACAAGAATCAGAGTCAGATTTATACAATTTTAGTATACAACTATGGGTATTGACACAAATTTCACAATTCGATTCACAAGCTTGCAATTCAATTCGATTTCGATTCTGATTCGATACAATATTGATTATTTTGGATATGTTACAATAAATAAACATTTATAATGTGTTTAGAATTTTTTTTTAATTACCTTTACAGGGACTTTAAATTACCCTTTTATTTATTTTTTATAATAAGATTATATGAAATATAAACATTTAAATGGTGGCTGCCAGATTTATTCAAATATGCATAAAACATTGAAGAACATTAAGATTATAATGCATATGTAATATTGTGCTTATATTTTAACAAAATGCTCCTCTCTAGAGTTATTTTTTCTTGCTGACTAACAAGTTTATGGCCACATGTGGTTTTTCTGAGGTAAATATGACGATTCATGACATTGATTACAAGCTGTTTAACTGACGTCTTTCCACGGTTGAAACACTGATTGAGCGAATCAATGTGACATGATACGGATTTCTATAAGTTTTACTCTATCTTTTAACACACTTTCAGATGCTCATTCATGTTTATTTTTGCGCTGTATTGGTATTATTAAGCCGGAAGAGATCAAAGCGCTCCGCGCTGCTGCTTCTCTTGAGCTGAGCCAGAGCGATCTCACGCCACAGCGCCAAAACGGTATTTGTAATTTTGAATTTCAAAAGAAAATGAACGTAATTTGAAAATTCACACGGTTTCATATCAATAGTAACAAAGGACAAAGATTATTGCGATGTTTTGGATGCGTGCTACAATGTTCCATTAATTTAAATGAAACAGGACTAATCGATTCTTGAGATTTAAGAATCGATATCGGTTCGTAAAAATGAGAATCGATTAATATCGAGAAATCGATATTTATTACCCAGCCCTACAACTATGACATAATATCAATACAAGTACAAATGGAGTAGGATGAAGAGTGCAAAGTAATAGTGCAAATGTAGTGTGCAAGATGCATAAAGTATGTAATGTGTAGGTGAATGGCCAAAGTGGCAAAAATACAATAATTACAAAAATAGGGCTCCATGGTTCTGAAGGTCCAGTCCTTCTCAGCTGGCCTAAAAAGAAAGAAACAAAAGTTTGATATGTCATACTAAGAATGAACACGTTGACAAAAGCAAGACAAATTGCTTTACTAACAACCCTGTTTTTTATGATAACAAATATTGATAGTTTACCCATTCCATTGATTATTATGAACATCACATAGAAGAATTTCAATTTACCGTCTGTGTGGGGCAAACTTTAGCACTTGCCCAATCAAGTCCTCCGCGTCTGCTGCAGCGTGGGGAAGTTTTTCTTGGAGCTCGCTAGAGTAGAAGTCAAAATGAAACATAGTTACAAGTCAAATTAAAACCTTCAAGCTAAGAATAATACTGATGTGAACAATAAAATAACACCTACGTGTAATAACCCTGCAGATTGTCAGGTCCTGGAAGGCCTTCTTTGCCTTTCTGCCCCGCAGACTATACTGTTTCAGCACGTCATTGGTTGCCACTCGCCGTAGCATGCGATGCATGGCAGTACCTCTGGTCGAACCTCCAAGGGTTGTCAGGAAAAGTTGCTGTAAAACATATAGAAATACAAATTATACATGTAGAACAAAGTGGAGAGCTTGTACAAATCTCATTTTGTAAGAGCCGTCAGTTCAGTTATAATGATATTTGAAGTTATGCAATTATATAGTGTTAATCTTAGGGCAGGACTATGGCCACTTAATTACCATGTTGTCCCTCCTCTCCTGTTGACCGAGACTCCTGTCGAACTCTGTGACTGTAGAGCATGGCGACAGCAACATGTCATCGACTGGAGCAGAGATAGGTGACTGGGAGCTCAAATGCATCCATCTGCTGTGCCATGCGGGTAATGGATGTCCTCACAGCTATGGAAAAAATTATTGGTGTTAGTTTTAGTTGTTATACATTATATACTTGCATATGTGAACAACTTAAGTTAGTCTTCTTACCTCTCATTTCCATCTCCATGGCTGAGCCACCTCCCTCTGTGTGATGAGTTCTGCTGTTTACAACAACAAAAAGAATCAAGTTATTCTCAAGTTCCTTGTCATGAAATTGTATTTAATTGGAAAATACAAAGCCACTGTACCTTCAGGCTGAGCTTGCGTCACAATAGACCCATTCAATTCTGGGTGACTGGCTGGTTTTCTGTGTGGTGTTGCTAAAAAGAAAGTAGATATGAATATTGGTCAGTTCATTTATGGCAGGTTTCTTGCGCATGGCAAAAAAAAAACCTTACATGCAGGTGGTGGAGGCATCTGCAGGCCTGTAAAAAGGCAGAAAGAGACAAACACATCAGAACAGTCACATGATATGCACCAGGTTGAATGTCAGTACTCAGTAGTTCCATGGTAGGTAATATGACTCTGGTTTCTTAAATGCATGCAGAAATGTTAACTTACGGACAGGGCTTCCAGACACACACTCTGTCCTGGAATGCTTTCTTGCTTGTGGAACAGTTTCATCTGAAATAAAAGACTAAACAATTTGTACAGATTACAAAAAGAAAATTTTAATGGTGTAAATAATTCCTTCTGTACTTTTTTGAGAGCCAGTAGCAGAACAAAGCAGTATTTCCATACAGAGAAAACTATTATTTATTTATATATAGTAGCAGCAATAGGTCACCTGTACAGAGCCAGATTTTCTTGACTGTATATTTGACCCAGAAGTACCTGAGTGAACCTTATGGGTGGTGTTCCTCGCTGCAGGAGTCACTGGTCTCATCCATAGGTTTGTCCATGGGCGTCGTAGCCCAGAGACTTTCTAATGGGGAGACACAGCAGCCATAGAAATGCTAATTAATTAAAAGAACCAGTATATCTTATTTGTAACAAGAACGTAAGCAGGTTAACATGATGACACAAAACATACAATGTGGCAAAGCATACACGTTGTGCACCAGCATACAAAGCCCAATATATATGCATTACAGATATATATTAGTACAGCCATTAGCTAGAGCTAAATCCATATTACAGCTACAGGACCCAAAACAGTCATATGAGCATGCGCAGTGACGGAATATAACAAAGAACCTACGAGGGAAAGGCTTAAGGTTAAACCCCAAACACTTGTATTACAACCACAACATCATGAAACTGTAGCGTATTTCACTTACTTTTTCGTGAGAATGTGAAGCTGTGTAGGTCGTTGGTTGTTTTTCCAATTCTTCCTGATAGTGAACGGGGTTCTACGTAGACGTATCCATTTCTCCCAGCCAATCTGGAACGTCTTTGTTGCGTCACACGCCTTGACGTCAGGCAACCTGGCCAATCAGCATTTTAGAGGGTAATTTTAAACTAAAATGGAGTGTGTTGCTCTCTCCGACACACTGGTACTACTAACTAACGTTACCCACTCTTTCCTACACTTAACCATTAGATAGAGTTTCTTATTATTTACCGTTTAAACGTAAAGTGTAATGCTAACGTTACAGTGTGTAACATCACACACCCTTATTTGCTCGACGGCACAGGGATGCCAACGGTACAGGAATAAATGAAACATGTTCTGAATGTATCGCTATTCTAACATTGATAGCAGAAAACTATTATTATTTGTTTAATCCTTCATGAAACTCACAAACAGTGTGAGTGCTACGTGTGTATTTCTATAAAGAGACGGGGAAAAAATGTAACTAGCCTACACAAGATGGCTTGTAGGCTACTAGGCAACATGAACTGGTCAGTTAAGTTGGGAGCTAACGTTAGCACTAACTAAAACGTGTCTAGGGCTAATATACCTGTGCTCAAACACACCAATTAATCTCGAGTGTCCATTTACCTGAAAGAAGACGGGTTCCCAGGCATGTTCTGTGTATCGATCCAGACCAGAAGGACTTTGGTGTATGTAAATCTAGCACAACACGGAAGCCAGTACAACCGGTCGGTCACCTGAAAGCAGAGGCCTTTCCCCCCTACTGGTGTGGGGGTGTAACGGTTGGATTTGTACACCGACCGAACTGAGCGCTTGTTAGAAGTGAAATGTGGAATGAAAGAAGTGAATTTTCTTAGTTGTAAAAATCGTTCTATTGATAGATTCTTGTTTTAAGTATTTTTAACTAATACAGTTAAAAAATCAAAATCAAGCAAAAAAGTAGGCTATTGTTTTTAGCTAAATTTATTATCAGCATAAAAATAAATATATTCTCTTACTATGCTGTTTATCTTACTTATATTTCATAAGACGAACCATTTTTGAGTGAATCTAAATCAAGTGACTGCAAACCTTTTATATGCTACGTCATTAAATGGAGCTGAAATAAACATTTCAAACCCGCACTCAGAACAACCAAAAACAACCAAACGGGAACGTTGTGTGAAGGTATGGTGCAACCACAGGAGAACGTTTTAGTTGGTTGGTTCCCTTAACGTTTAGGGAACGTTATAACCCTGAGGGAACGTTCCCTAAACGTTAGTTTTTGGTTTGGTTCGAACTAACCTTTAGAGAACCATAAACTAACGTTCCCTAACGTTCCCTAAACGTTCTGTGTTAGTGGGGATGGCACATGCCACTATGCGTATTGGCACATACGGTCTCCATTGGCATGTGCCAGTGGATAGTGACATGTGTCACTGACATTATTGGCATGTGCCAGTGGATAGTGACATGTGTGGGCATGGGTGGTGTATATCTGTCATTTGTTTGAGTAGCAACTAGCAAGTACAGTAAGAAGGAAGCAAAAATTAAATTAAAAAATGAGTAATCAGAGTCTGATGTCGACATAAATAAACTATAATGAACGGTTTTACTACTTTCGGTCAAACATGAACGGTAAATCAAGAGGTTTCTTCGTCGCTACTGAGGATTAGTAACTTTAGTCAATGTAATGTAGAATACCGTTAAAAAAATCGAATACCTTTCATTATAATTAATAGAATGATGTAGATTTAATTGATTATTATATTATGTATAATATGCAGTGTTATAGCCTGCTATAGCTTAACGTTATAGAGTTAGTATAAGAGCGTAGGCCTAACTTTATACTGTCAGATTGTAAAATGTGGTATTCGCATATACCACTATAATTTATAAACTGTACTTTAAAATTATAATTATATAGTATTATATTATAAAATAGATTAACGCAATTGTATATGAGGTGCAGTAGCCTTATTGTATTTTTTGTCGTCCCTTAGGTCTTTAAACATTCAAAGACCGTATTAGTTTAATTAAGGCCAATGAAGGAAAAAATTGCCAGCTATGCAGACAGGCTGTGGTTGGGTCAGAAGAGCCCCTGGAAAAAAAAACATTTTAAATATGCTCTGCATTTTAAAGATGGTGATTCTGGTGAGTATGTGTTGGTTTTGTAACATTTTATTTACTAAATTGACCCTTCGCAAAGACCCGCCCTCCTTAGTTACTGTCGCTATGTTCCGACAAGCTATGCTGACCTCATGCTCTCACCATGTTCTCACGCAGTGAAAAATACATCGCGGAGCAGAGAGGAGACTGACAACGCGCGGACAGACAGGACAGACCAGGTTACTTTTCGGTTACTTTTGATATTAAACATATTAAACAAAGTCTCAGCTTTCAAATGTGGTCATTTTTTGAAAGACATTTAAACAATAAATACCGTTTTGGGACTCTTTAATGTGCCGTGACAGATCGCTGTACAGCATCCGTTAAAGCTGCTCGTGATCCGATCATCTCTTCCTTCTAGTTCATTTATAGCATCAAATAAACATGAACGAACATAAGAAGTAATGTTGTTTTAACCGCGGAAAGGCGTCAGTATATTCATTTTACCAAGTTCAAATCCTCCCAACTCTACTGGCTGCTTTTTCGGACAAAATGGCGGATGGCGAAGTATGATTGGTTAGAACACCTGTCAATCAAGCTCCACGCGAAGGGTCAATTATTAGTTTTATACACTATTCTCTTTATGTGCTTCTTAACAGTTCTGTTCACTGTACCATGCTTTTGTGAAAAAATTGACAAATTAAAAAGAAGTCACTGGCATTGCTCCAAGTGTGACGGGATTTTACAAAGGCGAAATGCATTTGAAGATCATCTGCAGAAACATGGTAGGAATTAATTATGATATTACATGATTATTAATCATGCTATTGCCAAACACATACTGTTTTCACTGATTTAATATACTTGTTTTGCAGGTTGCATGGTAACACCATTCAAAGACCTGCAAAAGAAAAGTATGAATTTGTTCATTTTATTTGCATATTTATAATTTTCTGTTGATATTTCAAGCCTACGACACTTAATGTTTTCAGTCATTTCATAATATTTTAATCGGAAATTGATTGTTGTAACAGATGGCATTTAGTCTTGGTCTACAGTATGTGTACATAACATGATCCATTGCTATTAATTAAGCCTGGTACATAACAACAAATGACATACTAATCAAAACTCATTCGCTAATTCTGAAACTGCTACTGTAATTTATTAACATTTTTAGATGAACCAAAGAAAAATGAAAATGCAGAGAGTGCTCCTGTTGGTGAGCAGAGATTTCTGTGTACAGCAAGGCGTCTTCATCACAGCCAAAAATAGTAGAGGCCAAAGAGTCCCAATACATATGCAGAAAAGCACCACCTCTCAAGTTATTGCCTGTGAAGTAGCAGAGTGCCGTGAGTTCATTACTCTGGCTAAACTTAGTGGAAAGCCTGGTGCAGAATGTGAGCATTTAATCAGAGTTTCTTCTGCTCCACCATACATTCCTCCTGAGCCTGTGAGAGAATAATCTTTGAAGACGATGCAGGAAAAGGGACTCATGTCCACCACCAGAATGACAGAGTGTACTGAACTTAACAGTTTAGCTTCATCAGAGGGAATCTGCTCTGTTTTTCCTATTTTCTTTGAGAAACATGGATATTCTGGCAGATTTGTTTACTTTTCCATTTATAAGAAAGCAAGATGGTGCCTCTTTGGGCGGACAAGAGTGTCCTTTGACAAATTGTTGAGGGACTGGTATTGCCTTTGTAAAAGCACAAAGAAACAGTATCGATGTATCCATATCTATATGACAATGTGGTGGCTCTTCCAAGAAAGAGAAGATTTATTAATAGAGTCTTTCAGAGCAGACAGTGACTTGTCAGGGACAACCCTGAAAATGAAGAGATTGGTGTTGAAGGTGAAGGACTAAAAAAGCACCAACTGGTTGCAATGACCAACTATCTCTGGCAAAACAAAAGAATACCAGAAATTTTGCCACAAAAATTAAGGACGCAGGCAAGTCAGGTCCCGATAAGGTTTGAGCCCACAGAGGAAACATGTCCTTATTGCCCTGGGCCAACCCCACCAGGTCTTACAGAACCAGTGGTTACCACAAAGAATGCGTCAGTCTATGACATAGATTCAGTGAAGAAAGGTTTGTAGATTAAATAAAAAAAATAAAACATTTGTAAATGTGTGATAATGCCAGAGTACAGTATGTTTTTTTTTTGTTCTCTCTTCTAATAAAGGTGTTACAGTGTGTGTTAAATACTGCCTGACCTGCAAGACACCAGTCAGGTTTCAAGAATACACTTCAGGTTTTCATAATTTCAACAATAGCATTATTTTGACAACTCGTCTATGTGCAATGATGACATCTGCACTGTAAAAAAAATCCTCGTAAAAAAATGGTAATATTCCGGCAGCTGGGGTGCCAGAAAAAAAAAACGTAAAATTACAGAAAATAACCAATGCGTAAAATTACAGTAATTTTCCTTTATTTAAATCCCCGTAAAAAAAACGGTAAAATTCCGGCAGCTGATGTTGCCAGCAATGTACTTTTAATTTACAGCCCTCTACCGTTAATATACACCGTTAATATACAGCTTTACTTTTTTCACAGTATGTTTCCGTAAAAATACCATGGAAGGTAACTCATACAATTTGGGAAACTGATTGCTTCAAACTGTTGACGTATCGCAGCAACGTTCCAAAGCAGCCAATAGGGCGTCTATTAGGGATGGGACGATACACTTAAACTCACGATACGATGCACCTCGATATGCCAGGGTCACGATACGATACGTCACGATACGATATCAAAAAAGGAAAAAAAAAGAAAATAATATAACAGACATCCCAAGTCTCCTTGAAGTTCCGGGAGTCTCCTGCATATTGATCGCGTCTCCCTGATGCCCGCAAATTAGTTCAAATCTCCCGGAATCTATAACGCGTGTGCGAGACAGAGCATACTGCGCGGACAAACATAGCGCGCGCGCGCACGCACGGCAAAAAAAAAAGGGAGAGCGAGAGACCTTGCGAGTGTCTCTCGCGCTCTCTCCCGTGCGCTCGCTATGTATGCGCGCAGTATAGCCCGGGTCTCGCATCTCTTTCAGGACACGCACGCGCGCGCGCGCTCACATAGACACACACCGGCAAGTTGCGTCCTCAATTTCGACCTCATTTGACTCCATGGTCGGCTGTTTGGGGGCAAGGCAGTTGGTGCTAATGCTAATATGTGTTAGCTCGCTGTAGACTGCAGTGTTGTTGTTGCAACATGCGCTTTCTTGACGTGATGACGTACCACACCGTTCCCCGGATATCTTTTTTTTTTCATTTAGTTTTACCCTGCTTGATCAGCAGATGGTGCTGCCAGCCTGCCAGCCTGCCACCATAGACTGTATGTCTGCCCCATCATACACACACACATATATAATACACTAAATTATTTATATACTTCTCAAATCATGCAGCAGTGCCATCTATCTTTATTTCGCGATCCATTTTTTTTCGACCTCGATGCGTTTCGTCACGTTTTGTATCGCGATATTTCGTCAAACGATATTTCGTCCCATCCCTAGCGTCTATGTATATATTATATCTATGGGTTTAACTACTGAAGTATAAACGTGTTTTCATAAAATTTGACACTAATATGAGCTCATAATTGTCACGGTAGACATTTTCTCTGTTTCCTTCTAGTCTCGTGTTTATGTTGTTGTATGAATGCACGTGTGTGAGGGGCGTGTCTGTATGACATCACTTGATCCGCTCCAGCTGCGCATCATCACATCACCAGCTGCAGTTGATCATCACCACACTATTTATACTCACCGTTGTTCTCTCATCCTTGTCAGATCGTTGTTTCATGTGGTTCGTGTTGGTGTTCCGGTGTCCAGTTCCTGCCTTGTGTTCCTGTTTCTTCGCCTGGATTCGAGTTCTACGTTCGTCTCACCACCGTCTCTTCACCGCACCTCTTCACGGATCCTGACCATCTTGTCCCTGCGTCACCATTACCATCCGTTTGCACTGCCGATTCTGTGATTTCCTAATAAACTGTTAACTTGCTTTTGCTTCCTTTCATTCGTCAGTAAGCCTGTGACAGAACGATCTGACCTGAAGATGGAAGCAGCGAGTTCACCGCAGGCGCAGAGATCCATGGTCGAGTTTATTCATCACAGCACCAGGAGAATGGATGCCCAGCAGAGAGAGATCAGCGATACTGGTCGCGCAGTGCAAGCCTTGGTGACGCGGGTGTCCGAGCTCACCCAGCATATCCAACGGCTTCAGGTTCCCACTGCGCCGCCCACACCGGCCGTTCCCCCCACACTTCCAGAGAGACCCGCGATATCGGAGCCCCGCCTGCCGGTACCAGAGCACTATTCCGGTGAACCAGCCTTTTGCAGAGCATTCTTGACCCATTGCACGATGCACTTCGCTCTGCAACCACGCACGTTCGACACTGAACAGGCTAAAGTGGCGTTTGTACTAACTTTGCTGACAGGAAAGGCAGCGCTTTGGGGACGGCGGTGTGGGAGAATCAGAATCCATGCTGCGCCTCGTTCCAGACCCTCTCCGCTGAAATGAGGAAGGTTTTTGACCGGGCTGCATCAGGAAGAGAAGCAGCCAGAACATTGACGGAACTACGTCAAGGAGAAAGATCAGTCTCAGACTTTTCTATAGAGTTCCGGACTTTGCCGGCGGAGTGCGGCTGGAACGAGGAGGCGCAGTGGGATATGTTACTCTATGGGCTCGCTGACCACGTCCAGAAAGAGATCTACGCCCTGGATCTTCCTACCTCACTGAACGGGCTGATTGATCTTGCTCTGCGGGTGACGCTCGCTATCTAGGATCGAGCGCCGAGTTCCGTCCACCCGTACCTTCGGAGGAGTCGACGTTCCCAGATCCAGCGGCAGAGACGTGGTCAGCCCCGCTTTCGATCCCGAGCCCATGCAGGTGGGTCGAGCTCGACTTTCCCGGGAGGAGAGGGAGAGGCGGAGGTCCCAGGGCCTGTGCCTGTATTGTGTATTGTGAGCGGGACATTATGCTTACAACTGCCCAGTAAAAGGCCAAGCCCGATAGTAAATTGAGGCTACTATCGGGTGGGATCTCCGCCAGGAAGACCTCATCGACTACATCTACCGCCACGCTCTTCCCGGTAAGACTAAGATGGTCAGTTCACCAGCACGATTGTCTTGCACTGTTGGACTCTGGGGCGGAAGGTAATTTTATGGACTATAATTTCGCACACACATTTCAGATTCCCCTCCGACCCCTCACTCACCGGATTTCAGTTCATGCGTTGAACGGTCAAGAACTTCCCACCATTTCCCACACTACTGAAGACATCACACTGATTACCTCTGGCAACCACACCGAGACTATTTCTTTTTTTATTTTGGACTCACCCTTGGCACCTGTTGTTCTCGGACACCCCTGGCTGATCAAACACAACCCCCGTGTGGACTGGATTAATAAAGCTGTGCTGGAGTGGAACAAGGACTGTCATAAGTCTTGTCTTGTGTCTGCTTGTTCGTCTGTACCTGTTTCTGTGTTGCAGGAGGAAGCAGGGGATTTATCTAACGTGCCCACGGAGTATCTGGATCTGAAGGAAGTGTTCAGTAAGTCTCGTGCTGCTTCTCTCCCTCCGCATCGTCCCTATGACTGTGCTATAGATTTACTGCCAGGTAAGTCTCCGCCGAAAGGCAAGTTATATTCACTTTCATTTCCTGAAAGAGAGGCTATGGAGAAATATATTTCTGATTCTCTAGCAACCAAGTTCATTCGCCCTTCCTCTTCTCCAGCAGGGGCGGGGTTCTTTTTTGTGGGGAAGAAAGATGGATCGTTGAGACCTTGCATTGATTACCGAGGGTTGAATAACATCACGGTAAAGAATACTTATCCTTTGCCGTTGATGTCTTTAGCCTTCGAGAGGTTGCAGGGAGCATCTTCACAAAATTGGACTTACGTAACGCTTATCATTTGGTTCGCATAAGGGAGGGAGATGAATGTAAAACTGCTTTTAACACCCCTAGGGGACACTTTGAATATTTGGTTATGCCGTTCGGGCTGTCCAACTCCCCAGCAGTTTTCTAGGCACTGGTCAATGACGTGTTGCGAGATGTGATCGATCAGTTCATATATGTCTCCCTGGATGACATATTGATTTTTTCTTCGTCTCTCCAGGAGCATGTGCAACACGTCCGACGAGTGCTTCAGAGGTTGCTAGAGAATGGGCTTTTTGTCAAGGCGGAGAAATGCGATTTTCATGCACAGTCTGTTCCTTTTCTAGGGTACATCGTGTCGTCCGAGGGAATGCGGATGGACCCTGAGAAAATCAAGGCTGTGGTTGATTGGCCAAGTCCAGATTCACGCAAGGCCCTGTTGAGGTTTCTGGGGTTCGCCAATTTTTACCAGCGTTTCATTCGCAATTTCAGCCAGCTGGTCGCGCCTCTGACTGCCTTGACCTCCCCCCGAACTGCGTTAAGGTGGTCTGACTCAGCCGAGGCTGTGTTCTCTAAACTGAAGAGCCGCTTTGTTTCAGCTCCTATTCTCATAGCCCCTAATTCATCACATCAGTTCGTGGTGGAGGCTCAATGCGTCAGAGGTGGGAGTAGGAGCAGTGTTATCCCAGCGTTCACCTGTGGACGACAAGATGCACCCTTGCCCGCTTTTTTCACATCGTTTATCCCCAGCTGAACGCAATTATGACATTGGTAACAGAGAGTTGTTGGCAGTCAAGTTAGCATTGGAAGAGTGGCGTCACTGGTTAGAAGGGTCGGGGGTACCTTTTATCGTCTGGACTGACCATAAGAATCTCGAATACATCAGAACTGCTAAAAGATTGAACTCCAGGCAGGCTCGGTCAGGCAGGCTCGGTGGGCACTTTTTTTCGGTCGTTTTGATTTTACTCTCTCTTACCGTCCGGGTTCCAAGAACATCAAACCCGACTCATTATCTCGCATATTTGATTTTTCCGAACGCCCGTCTACTCCCGAGTGTATTTTACCCGAAAACATATTTGTTTCAACACTCACATGGGAGATCGAAGCGAAGGTCAAGAGAGCCTTAGAAGGGGTAACGCCTCCGCCCGGATGCCCACCGAACCGTTTGTTTGTGCCAGAGGGATTACGGTCTGACGTTATCCAGTGGGGTCACAGTTCCAACGTAGCTTGTCATCCAGGAGTTAATCGCACTGGTTTTTCAGTCAAGCAACGGTTTTGGTGGCCGCGTATGGCTCGCGACATTCACGATTTTGTTTTGGCTTGCTCAGTTTGTGCCACTGGTAAGTCTTCCAATCGACCTCCAGATGGGTTACTTCAGCCGCTGCCGGTGCCTTCGAGACCCTGGTCCCATATCGCTCTAGATTTCATTACCGCCCTCCCACCCTCTCAGGATAACACAGTGGTTTTAACTGTGGTGGACCGATTCTCGAAGGCAGCACATTTCATTCCCTTACCCAAATTGCCTTCAGCTAAGGAGACAGCGGCAACGATCGTAGATCACGTCTTTCGGTTACATGGCCTCCCGATGGACGTGGTGTCCGACAGGGGTCCCCAATTTGTGTCAAAATTTTGGCGAGAGTTTTGTAGTTTACTGGGGGCGACTGTTAGTCTGTCCTCTGGGTTTCATCCCCAGAGCAATGGTCAAACTGAGAGAGCCAACCAAGATTTGGAAAGAACGTTGCGATGTTTGGTTTCCAAGAATCCTTCCTCTTGGAGTCAGCAACTGTCAATGGTGGAATAAGCCCACAATACGTTACCAGTGTCATCTACGTGCCTATCTCCGTTTGAGTGTAGTGTAGGTTACCAGCCACCTATTTTTCCAAGTCTGGAATCCGAAGTCGCGGTCCCCTCCCCCACGCCTTTATCCAGAGGTGTCATCGCACTTGGACTAGAGCCCGCGAGACTCTACTCCAAGTGGGAGCACGCACCAAGGCCAAAGCCGATCGCCACCGCGGAGACCTCCCGTATACTCGTCGGTTCCAAAGTGTGGCTTTCAACCAAGAACATTCCTCTACGATCCGTCTCGAATAAACTTGCTCCCAAATTTATTGGCCCGTTTGCTGTCACCAAAATCGTTAGTCCGGTGGCAATCCGCATCAAACTTCCTCTTGCGTACAGGAAAATTCATCCCGTGTTCCATGTATCCAAAGTCAAGCCCGTGTTCTATACTCGCATTAATCCGCCAGCCCCGGTTCCCCCACTGCCGCGACTCGTAGATGGGGAACCATCCTATTCGGTCAATCGTATTCTGGATTCTAGACGGAGGGGATGTGGATTCCAGTACTTGGTGGACTGGGAAGGTTACGGTCCGGAGGAGAGAAGTTGGGTTCCTGCTAGAGACATTCTGGATCACTCTCTTATCGATGATTACAATCGACAGGTAAGGGAGTCTGAGAACGCCAGGAGGCGTTCTTAGGAGGAGGGGTACTGTCACGGTAGACATTTTCTCTGTTTCCTTCTAATCTCGTGTTTATGTTGTTGTATGAATGCACGTGTGTGAGGGGCGTGTCTATATGACATCACTTGATCCGCTCCAGCTGCGCATCATCACATCACCAGCTGCAGTTGATCAGTTGATTTATACTCACCGTTGTTCTCTCATCCTTGTCAGATCGTTGTTTCATGTGGTTCGTGTTGGTGTTCCGGTGTCCAGTTCCTGCCTTGTGTTCCTGTTCTTCGTCTGGATTCGAGTTCTACGTTCGTCTCATCACCGTCTCTTCACCGCACCTCTTCACGGATCCTGACCATCTTGTTCCTGCGTCACCATTACCATCCGTTTGCACTGCCAATTCTGTGATTTCCTAATAAACTGTTAACTTGCTTTTGCTTCCTGTCATTCGTCAGTAAGCCCGTGACAGAAATAAACATGCACAAAACATTTGGTGGTGAACAACTTACTTTAACCATAAAAAAACTAAACATGCCTTTTTGTTGGCTTGGAAATGTGTGCTATGTTTACATTTACATTTATTCATTTAGCTGACGCTTTTATCCAGAGGTCGCACGCCTCTAGAGCAACTAGGGGTTAAGTGTCTTGCTCAAGGACACATTGGTGTCTCACAGTGGATTCGAACCCGGGTCTCTCACACCAAAGGCATGTGTCTTATCCACAAACGGATTGCCTTAAAAAAACGTAGTAGTGTGTACTGACAAATTTACAATGCTGATGGTCATGGTTGAGTGATATAAATGTAACTAATTATTATTATACATATATATTATAATTATATATTATTAACTAATTATTATACAGTCTGTAAAAAGGGTCTAATATACAATTGCTTTATTTGAATATTTTTGTTTTGATTTATTTGCTTAAAATAATAGTTATTGTTACAATTCATAAAAATAAATAACATTGTAACATTGTTTCCATTGTTTTGTTTTGCATGCAGAATACCAAACAACTGTGATTTATTGTTGCATCGCTGCATCAATAGGCAGAGAATTACGATAATATAAATTAAGTTGCAGGGAACTAATCACCATAATGGTGAGTTCAAACAAAAACATTTTAGGAAAATCAACATCAATTTTTGAAGTCAGCTTATGTGATGTTCTGTCAAATTTTTCACTATATTGACAATTCAACATTCAAGATGACTTTTGGAAATTAGTGAGATAACTGCAGAAGTGAGGAAAAAAGTGAAAAATCTATTAAAAATTGCTAGCCTCAAAATAATTTTTCCTTGACAAAATGTCACTCAAACCAATACATGAAAAGGATAGTTCACTTTGAAATAAATGTTTGGTATTTTTTAGCTTACCTCAAGGGCATCCAAGATGTAGGTGTCTTTGTTTCCGCAGTAGTTTCAATTTTGATATTTTCAGCTCAAACCGTTCTTGTCTGTCAGTCATATAATGCAGGTCTATGGTCACCACCTCAAAGAGCATGCACAGAGAAGTCCAAATTAAACATGATTTAATGTAAGTGTAAGTACACACTGATGGCCTAAGACCAGTGCTTGAAGTGGGGAAAGAAAGGTGCCGGTACTCTCTTGCAAATCATGACATTTGAGATTTCTACTGTCAAAAACAAAACTTGGAGATCTTGCTGGTACAACAACAATTTATTGTTATTTATTAACAATATAAATGTATTAAAGTGTGTGTGTGTGTGTGTGTGTGTGTGTGTGTGTGTGTGTGTGTGTGTGTGTGTGTGTGATGTGTAGGTTTAGAGGTAGTGTAAGGGGCAGAGACGTTCCTAGGATTTTCATTTTAGGGGGACTAAGCCCAATGCGGGTATGGTTTAAAAAATAATAATAACACTTTAGTTTTTAGGGTCTAATGCTCACTTGCATTACCATGCAATGGCAGGGTTTTATAATCACTGTAGTCTAGAACTTGAGGCAGGTCATTTAGGGGGGTTCGGGGTTTCCCCGAGAAAATTTTGATTTCTTGGAACTATTATGTGCATTTTAAGATGTTTTGAAGGCAAAAAAAAAATAGATAACAACAGCTTTAAAACCGTGTCAGTGGGCAGCTGATTATTTTTCTCTCCTCATCATCATCACACTCTTTTTCTCTTTGTTTTTCTCTCTTGCCCTGTCTCTTTCCCTCCAAAAGCTGAGCTTTGACTGATATAGGCTTTTCATTTTTGTCTGTCAGTGAAGAAAGTAAACATAGGGTCAACTGATAGGTTGATTTTGCCTATGAATTATTTTCTCAGACATGTTAATTTACTGAAAACGTACTCGGTTACTAACGTAACCTCGGTTCTCTCTAGAGAGGGAACGAGTACTGCGTAATATCTTACGCTATGGGGAAACACTCTTTCCTCGAGATATTGAAGCCAAAAATTATCCTTAATTTTTTTAATCATGCAAAACGCTTTTGCAGCAGCAAGCAGACAAGGGCGAAACAGCTCGCGCGCCCATTGGCTGCCTCGCTGGAAAAGCTGCAGCCTATCGAGTGAAGGCACTGCGTGACGTAATGACGAATGAAGACGCTTCGCGCTCATTTCGTCATGTCCCGCCAGTATAGGCGTGGTCTCGCCCTGTAAATACCCCTCGATAGCTGTATTTCTCTGATTTTGTACACCGAAGCGAACCAGAGCATAGTTCAAGCACGGCAAGATACGCAGTACTCGTTCCCTCTCTAGAGAGAACCGAGGTTACGTTAGTAACCGAGTACGTTCTCTTACGAGAGTATCTCTCGTACTGCGTAATATCTTACGCTATGGGGACCCCATACAAAACGCCGTGCGGACAGGGATCCAGCACCAGAGTCCCGGGGCCAAGCCCGGGGCACATCTAGTGCATAATCACCATAACTCACATAGAGTAGAGGAGGAGAGGCTAGAAGCGTCACTCCTTCATAAAAGTCCCGTAGGGGTACCGACCCGTAAGGGCAACATAGCCGCATTGGCGGCCGATAAGCCCGAAGTTCAGACCGCCAAAAGCTTAGCTTGTAAGGCGGGCACCTCCAGGTTATAGTACTTGATAAATGTCGACGGCGAGGCCCAGCCCGCAGCCGTACAGATATCCTGCAGGGAGACCCCGCTATACCATGCCCACGACGAGGCCACGCCTCTTGTGGGGTGCGCTTTGACACCCAATGGGCACCGCAGGCCCTTGGAAGTGTAAGCCAGCGCTATGGCATCCACTATCCATCTGGATAGGCTCTGTTTTGAGGCGGCGAGTCCCTTAGAACGGCCGCCAAACAAAACGAAAAGCTGCTCGGTCTGCCTGAACTCAGGCGAGCGGGACACATAAGCCCTTAACGCCCTGACAAGGCAAAGGAGACTCACGTCCCTCTCCTCATCGAGAACCGGAAGGGCTGACAGGGAAATTACCTGGGCCCTAAACGGTGTATTGAGGGATTTCGGCACGTAGCCGTGCCTCGGTTTGAGTACGACCTTTGAGTCGTTAGGCCCAAACTCCAGACAAGACGCGCTTACAGAAAGCGCCTGTAAGTCCCCTACACGCTTCACTGAAGCGAGAGCCAATAGAAACACCGTCTTAAGGGACAGGTGCTTCATGTCCGACAGCTGGATCGGCTCAACGGGGCGCCTTTCATGGCCTCCAAGACCGTGGAAAGGTCCCAAGCCGGGACTGAAGGGGGCCTGGGAGGGTTTAACCTCCGAGCTCCTCGTAGGAAACGCACGACTAAGTCGTTTTCCCCCAGCGACTGGCCAGACACCGGTTTAGCAAACGGTGCTATGGCCGCCACGTAAACTTTGAGCGTGGATGGGGTCCTTCCCTTATCCATCAGCTCCTGAAGGAAGGCAAGCACTTCCTTAACCCCGCAGTCCACAGGTGAAAAGCCACGGGCTCGACACCAAGTAGAGAACACCGACCCTTTCGAGGCATAGAGCCGTCTGGTAGACGGAGCTCTAGCCTGCGCGATCGTGTTTAGCACTCCTTCCGGGAGGCTAGCGGGTACCCGTTGATGGCCCATGCGTGCAGGGACCACAGTTCCGGGCGAGGATGCCAAATCGAGCCCTCCGCCTGAGAGAGGAGATCTCTCCTCAACGGTACAGGCCACGGGGCAGTGCTGGCCATCCGCATCAGGACCGGAAACCAAGCCTGGTTCGTCCAGAGCGGAGCTACAAGCAGCACTGGGCATCCATTTTCCCTGATCCGTTCCAACACCTGAGGCAGGAGCGAGACAGGGGGAAAAGCATACAGGGGACCGCTGGGTCAAGCATGGGCCAGCGCGTCCCTGCTTTTCGAGAAGAATACTGGGCAGTGAGCGTTCTCGCGCGGACGCGAACAGGTCCACCTGCGCTCTGCCAAACGTTTCCCACAGCAGCTGGACCGTCTGCGGATGCAGCGACCATTCTCCTGTCGGGACGTTGTCTCTGGACAGCTTGTCTGGACCCGTATTCAGGTGCCCAGGCACGTGCGCCGCTTTCAGAGAAAGGAGGTTGCGCTGGGCCCAGACCAAGAGGGGTTCCGCCAGCCTGCAAAGGCGTGTGGACCCGATGCCGCCCTGGCGATTTATGTACGCCACCACTGACATGTTGTCCGACCGGACCAATACGTGGTGGCCTATTATCTGGGGACAGAAGCGCCTTAGCGCTTTGTCGACTGCCATAAATTCCAAGCAGTTCATGTGAAGGAGCTTCTCCCGTACTGACCATAGGCCAGCTAGTGGTCTGCCCTCGAGCAGCGCTCCCCGCCCCGATGTGGAGGCGTCCGTAGACACCACCTTCACACCCGAGGCGATCCCCAGACTCACACCTGACTGATACCAGTCGGTCACTTTTCCACGGTTTCAGAGCTGAGACGCACTGAAGGTCGACCCTGAGGCGAAATAGACCCGCGGTCCACGCCCCGGGGGAACTCGTGCTTTTAGCCATAGCTGCAGTGGGCACATGCAGAGCAGGCCCAACTGGAGTACGGAGGCTGCTGAGGCCATCAGACCCAGCATTTTCTGAAACCTTCTGAGCGGGACTATAGAGCCGTGGCGGAAGGATCTCGCGACGTGCTGAATATTCAATCCGCGCTCCGGTGACAGGCGTGCTGTCATGGATAGCGAGTCCAACACTGTTCCCAGAAGGAAATTCTCCGACTGGGGAGCAGTGAGCTTTTCGCCCAATTGACTGTAAGGCCCAGCTCCTCGAGGTGCTCGAGTAATGCGGCCCTGTGTTCTATGAGCTCCGTTCGTGAACGAGCTAGAATCAGCCAATCGTCCAAGTAGTTCAAAACTCGCATGCCCCGAAGTCTCAGGGGGGCGAGGGCCGCGTCCATGCACTACGTGAACGTACGGGGTGCTATGGACAGGCCGAACGGCAGGACTGTGTATTGATATGCCTGGCCCTCGAAGGCGAATCTCAAGAATCGCCTGTGATGGGACGCTATTTGTATTTGAAAATAGGCGTCCTTCAGATCTGTTGACATGAACCAGTCTCCTTGGCGCACTTGCGCGAGGATTTTCCTGGTCGTAAGCATTCTGAACTGGCGCTTCCCGAGCGTTCTGTTCAGCAGTCGCAGATCTAGAATGGGCCTGAGCCCACCATCTTTTTTCAGTACCAGAAAATATCTGCTGTATAAGCCCCCTTCGCCCTGAGATAGAGGTTCTATAGCCCCTTTTCTCAGTAGTTTCGCTATCTCGGCTCGAAGTAGTTAAAACACTTCGCTATACACCGTAGTTTCGACTCGCGCCGAATAACGGCGGGGCGTCGAGCGAACTGTAGCGAACAGCCTCTCGTTATAGTGTTCAACACCCATTCTGATACCCCGGGAAGCCTTGACCACGCATCTGCGTGAATAGCCAGGGGTAGAATGAAATCTGGGCTCTGGCCGCGGCAGGACGGCAGCTCGAGAACCCCTGTGTACTGGGAACACAGCACCGTGTTTACAGCGTTCGAGGCGGGGGGGCGCGCTGATCACAGCGGGCAGCCTGGCCGCGCTCAGCTTCTCTATGGCGGGACGCGCAGAGAGCGAGCGGGGCGAATCCTGTGGGATTCGGCGCGTGTGAGGGAATGTGGGCACATTTACTAATGCGGCACATTTACTACACTGAGAATACTGTCAGCTCGCGCGACTAAATCACTGCTGTGTATACAGCGTGCGAGGCGCGCGCTGATCAAAGCCGGCAGCCCGGCCGCGCTCAGCTTCTCTGTGACGGGTTGTGCAGAGAAGACGAGCGGGGGTGAATCCCGTGAGATTCGGAGTGTCTGTGAGAAATGCGGGCGCGAGACAGCGGGCACATTTTCTGCACGGAGAATACTCGGCTCGCGCCGACTGAATCAACGCTGCGTTCACAGCGTGCGAGGTGCGCGCTAATCACAGCGGGCAGGCGCGCGCTGATCAAAGCCGGCAGCCTGGCCGCGCTCAGCTTCTCTGTGACAGGTTGTGCAGAGAAAGCGAGCGGGGGTGAATCCCGTGGGATTCGGCGTGTCAGTGAGGAAATGCGGAACAGCGGGCACATTTACTGCACTGAGAACACTGTCGGCTCGCGCCGACTAAATGTGTGTTAGTTTCGTTTTACAGAAACCAAGGGACACGCATCGTGTAGTGTAAGCGGGCATTGTATGGGCGCGTTTACCACATTTTCTGCACAACCAACATGAGTTGGTTTTATTTGTGCTAGCCCTGCACCGTGGCGGGCTGTGTCTGGGTGTGGGAATGGGCACTGGGACGTGGGCATTCTACAACACTCGTAACACCATCGGCCGTGGCCGGAACACCAGAAAATGCACTCTTTATTGGATTTATCTGGGTAGCCATAGAAACGGCTTTTGTGCGCAGGCAAGCGGGCTGAGACACCGGCTGCTTCACTGCGAAATACACTGGGACAGTCACAACGCATGGAACTGAACGAGCGAGAAGTTTTGGTGGAAATCCGGCCGCAGCGGGATCTGAACACCGTCACTTTCCTAGAGAAACTAGGAAGGCCTTGAGACCTCGGGCTTTACCTCAATCCTCGGCCGGGGCCCGCGCTGAGGGGGGCGGCGTCCAGCAGAGCGAGAGCGCGGTGTTTGATCTCGGGCCTGGCGGCGCTGCTAGTTAGCCGAAACGGCGGCCATTGTGCGCAGGCAAGCGGGCTGTGGATCCAGCTTGCTCACTGCGAAATACACTGGAACAGTCACATTGCTTGGAACTGAACGAGCGAGAAGTTTTGGTGAAATTCCGGCCGCAGCGGGAACTGAACACCGTCGCTTTCCTAGAGAGACTAGGAAGGCCTTGAGACCTCGGGCTCTATCTCAATCCTCGGCCGGGGCCCGCGCTGAGGGGGGCGGCGTCCAGCAGAGCGAGAACGTCGAGGAACACGGAGCGCTCAGCTTCCGTCATCTCGGATAGCGTTAGCCACAAATGTATCTCACCATTCAGGCCGATGTAATCCACGGCTTGAGAGAGCGGACGCATCGGCTCAGTCTCAATGCCGTCTCCGGTAGTTTGTCGAGCTCAAGTGCGGACGCGGCGGCAGACGGCGGCCGCTGTCCGTCTGGGAGCGACTCGAGCGAAGCCGGCGAAGCTGGCGGGCGAACCGGCGAGCTTTGGCGGGCTGGAAATAGCTCGGGAGCGCGCAGGGCGCGGCGCTTCTTGCGGCGCGGCATCACGGCGGGCTGGGATGCGGGCTCGGAGAACGACGCCAGGCAAGTCCGCAGAGTCACCATAGGCAAGCGTTTACAATGAGCATCCGCCGTCAGCGAGCGCGGTGGCCGCGTGATCCTCACCCAGGCAGGACACGCAGATGACGTGGCGGTCCTCGTCGCTGAGTGGGGCTCGGCAAGAACCACAGGAAAGCATCTTTAAAAAGACGCAGCTCTTTTAGAACAGTAGAAATGGGTGTTGCGTCACGTAAGCAAACACACACACACACACACTTAGCAGAGTAAAAGGATATAGTACGCCGGAAAGCGCAGCAGGTACGGCAGTTGAAGGCGGCTGGGCCAGCGACTTCAGAAGATGGCACGTCCCGCTGAGAAGGCTACAAGTCAACGGCGCGGCTTCTCACTCTGGATCCCGCGATGCGTGAGCTTCGCGTGAAGAATGAAAAAATCAGAGAAATACAGCTATCGAGGGGTATTTACAGGGCGAGACCACGCCTATACTGGCGGGACATGACGAAATGAGCGCGAAGCGTCTTCATTCGTCATTACGTCACGCAGTGCCTTCACTCGATAGGCTGCAGCTTTTCCAGCGAGGCAGCCAATGGGCGCGCGAGCTGTTTCGCCCTTGTCTGCTTGCTGCTGCAAAAGCGTTTTGCATGATTAAAAAAATTAAGGATAATTTTTGGCTTCAATATCTCGAGGAAAGAGTGTTTCCCCATAGCGTAAGATATTACGCAGTACGAGAGATACTCTCGTAAGAGAACTACTAGGTAACGTACTCGGTTACTAACGTAACCTCGGTTCTCTCTAGAGAGGGAACGAGTACTGCGTAATATCTTACGCTATGGGGAAACACTCTTTCCTCGAGATATTGAAGCCAAAAATTATCCTTAATTTTTTTAATCATGCAAAACGCTTTTGCAGCAGCAAGCAGACAAGGGCGAAACAGCTCGCGCGCCCATTGGCTGCCTCGCTGGAAAAGCTGCAGCCTATCGAGTGAAGGCACTGCGTGACGTAATGACGAATGAAGACGCTTCGCGCTCATTTCGTCATGTCCCGCCAGTATAGGCGTGGTCTCACCCTATAAATACCCCTCGATAGCTGTATTTCTCTGATTTTGTACACCGAAGCGAACCAGAGCATAGTTCACGCACGGCAAGATACGCAGTACTCGTTCCCTCTCTAGAGAGAACCGAGGTTACGTTAGTAACCGAGTACGTTCTCTTACGAGAGTATCTCTCGTACTGCGTAATATCTTACGCTATGGGGACCCCATACAAAACGCCGTGCGGACAGGGATCCAACACCAGAGTCCCGGGGCAAAGCCCGGGGCACATCTAGTGCATAATCACCATAACTCACATAGAGTAGAGGAGGAGAGGCTAAAGCATCACTCCTTTATAAAGTCCCGTAGGGACACTGACCCGTAAGGGCAACATAGCCGCATTGGCGGCCAATAAGCCCGAAGTTCAGACCGCCAAAAGCTTAGCTTGTAGGGCGGGCACCTCCAGGTTATAGTACTTGATAAATGTCGACGGCGAGGCCCAGCCCGCAGCCGTACAGATATCCTGCAGGGAGACCCCGCTATACCATGCCCACGACGAGGCCACGCCTCTCGTGGAGTGCGCTTTGACACCCAATGGGCACCGTAGGCCCTTGGAAGTGTAAGCCAGCGCTATGGCATCCACTATCCATCTGGATAGGCTCTGTTTTGAGGCGGCGAGTCCCTTAGAACGGCCGCCAAACAAAACGAAAAGCTGCTCGGTCTGCCTGAACCCAGCCGAGCGGGACACATAAGCCCTTAACGCCCTGACAGGGCAAAGGAGACTCGCGTCCCTCTCCTCATCGAGAACCGGAAGGGCTGACAGGGAAATCACCTGGGCCCTAAACGGTGTATTGAGGGATTTCGGCACGTAGCCGTGCCTCGGTTTGAGTACGACCTTTGAGTCGTTGGGCCCAAACTCCAGACATGACGCGCTTACAGAAAGCGCCTGCAAGTCCCCTACACGCTTCACTGAAGCGAGAGCCAATAGAAACACCGTCTTAAGGGACAGGTGCCTCATATCCGACAGCTGGATCGGCTCGAACGGGGCGCCTTTCATGGCCTCCAAGACCGTGGAAAGGTCCCAAGCCGGGACTGAAGGGGGCCTGGGAGGATTCATTCTCCGAGCCCCTCGTAGGAAACGCACGACTAAGTCGTTTTTTTCCCCAGTGACTGGCCAGACACAGGTTTAGCAAACGTTGCTATGGCCGCCACGTACACTTTGAGCGTGGATGGGGTTCTTCCCTTATCCATCAGCTCCTGAAGGAAGGCAAGCACTTCCTCAACCCCGCAGTCCACGGGTGAAAAGCCACGGGCTCGACACCAAGTAGAGAACACCGACCATTTCGAGGCATAGAGCCGTCTGGTAGACGGAGCTCTAGCCTGTGCGATCGTGTTTAGCACTCCTTCTGGGAGGCTAGCGGGTACCCGTTGATGGCCCATGCGTGCAGGGACCACAGTTCCGGGTGAGGATGCCAAATCGAGCCCTCTGCCTGAGAGAGGAGATCTCTCCTCAACGGTACAGGCCACGGGGCAGTGCTGGTCATCCGCATCAGGACCGGAAACCAAGCCTGGTTCGTCCAGAGCGGAGCCACAAGCAGCACTGGGCATCCATTTTCCCTGATCCGCTCCAACACCTGTGGCAGGAGCGAGACCGGGGGAAAAGCGTACAGGGGACCGCTGGGCCAAGTATGGGCCAGCGCGTCCCTGCGCTTTGAGAAGAATACTGGGCAGTGAGCGTTCTCGCGGGACGCGAACAGGTCCACCTGCGCTCTGCCAAACGTTTCCCACAGGAGCTGGACCGTCTGCGGGTGCAGCGACCATTCTCCTGTCAGGACGTTGTCTCTGGACAGCATGTCTGGACCCGTATTCAGGTGCCCAGGCACGTGCGCCGCTTTCAAAGAAAGTAGGTTGCGCTGGGCCCAGACCAAGAGGGGTTCCGTCAGCCTGCAAAGGCGTGCGGACCTGAGGCCGCCCTGGCGATTTATGTACGCCACCACTGACTTGTTGTCCGATCGGACCAAGACGTGGTGGCCCCTCACCAGGGGACAGAAGCGCCGCAGCGCTTTGTCGACTGCTATCAATTCCAAGCAGTTTATGTGAAGGAGCTTCTCCCGCTCTGACCATAGGCCAGCCAACGGTCTGCCCTCGAGCAGCGCTCCCCACCCCGTGGTGGAGGCGTCCGTAGACACCACTTTCACCCTTGAGGCGGTCCCCAGACTCACACCAGACTGATACCAGCTGGTTACTTTCCAGGGTTCCAGAGCCGAAACGCACCTTTGGTCGACCCTGAGGCGACACCTGCCAGTGGACCATGCCCGGGGCGGGACCCGTGCTTTCAGCCACCACTGCAGCGGGCGCATGCGAAGCAGGCCCAGCTGGAGTGCATGGGATGCTGAGGCCATCAGGCCCAGCAATTTCTGAAACCGTCTGAGCGGGACTATGGAGCCGTGGCGGAAGGATTCCGCGACGCGCTGAATACTTAGTACGCGCTCCGGTGACAGGCGTGCCGTCATGGAAAGCGAGTCTAACACTGTTCCCAGGAAAGAAATTCTCTGGCTGGGACACAGCAGGCTCTTTTCCCAGTTGACCGTCAGGCCCAGTGTCTCGAGATGCTCGAGCATTGTGGCCCTGTGTTCTATGAGCTCTGACCGTGATCGAGCTAGAATCAGCCAATCGTCCAAGTAGTTCATAACTCGCATGCCCTGAAGTCTCAGGGGCGCGAGAGCCGCGTCCATGCACTTCGTAAATGTACGGGGTGCCAAAGACAGGCCGAACGGCAGGACTGTGTATTGATAAGCCTGGCCCTCGAACGCGAATCTCAAGAATCGCCTGTGATGGGACGCTATTTGTATTTGGAAATACGCGTCTTTCAGATCTATCGACATAAACCAGTCCCCTTGGCGCACTTGCGCGAGGATTTTCCTGGTCGTAAGCATCCTGAACTGGCGCTTCACAAGCGCTTTGTTCAGCTGTCTCAGATCTAGAATGGGTCTGAAGCCCCCATCTTTTTTCGGTACCAGAAAATATCTGCTGTATAAGCCCCCTTCGCTCTGAGCCTGAGAAAGGGGCTCTATGGCCCCTTTGCTCAGTAGTTTCGCTATCTCGGCTCGAAGTAGATGAGATACTTCGTTTTTCACCGAAGTCTCGACGGGCGCCGTACAACGGCGTGGACGTCGTGCGAATTGTAGCGAGTAGCCTCTCTTTATAGTGTTCAGCACCCAGTCTGATACCCCGGGTAGCTTCGACCACGCTTCTGCGCGAGTAGCTAGGGGTAGGATGCAGACCGGGCTCTGGCCGTGACCTGGCAACGGCTCGAGAGCCCCGGTACCCTGGGAACACGACGCCGTGTTTACAGCGTTCGAGGCGGGGGGCGCGCTGGGCACAGCGGGCAGTCTGGCCGCGCTCACAATCTCTATGGCGGGACGCATAACGAGAGTGAGCGGGGCGAATCCCGTGGGATTCGGCGTGCTTGCGGGAGGATGTGGGCGCAAACCTACGGGCACATCTACAGCACTGTGCACGCTTTCGGCCGGAGCCGATAGATTGTGTGTTGGTTTCGTTTTTACAGAAACCAAGGGACACGGGGCATGCAGCGTGAGCGGGCATTGTATGGGCGCAATCGCTACATTGTTTGCACAATCGACCTGAGTCAGATTTATGTGTGCTCGCCTCGCACCGTGGCGGGCTGTGTCTGGGTGTGGGAATGGGCACTGGGGCGTGGGCATTCTTACAACACTCATAACACCATCGGCCGTGGCCGGCATACCAGAAAATACACTCTTTATTGGATTTATCTGGGTAGCCATGAAAACGGCTTTTTTGTGCAGGCAAGCGGGCTGAGACACCGGTTGCTTCACTGCTAAATACACTGGCACAGTCACTTCGCAAGGAACTGAACGAGCGAATCTTTTCGGTGGGGAGCCGGCCGCAGCGGGCTCCGAACACCGTCGCTTTCTTAGAGTGGCTAGGAAAGCTTCGAGGCCTCGGGCTTGAGCTCAATCTTCGGCCGAGGCCCGCGCTGAGCGGGGCGGCGTCCAGCAGAGCGAGAGCGCGGTCTCTGATCCCGGGCCTGGCGGCGCTGTGTAGCGGCGGCTGCGGGCGATGCAGGCCGAGGCTGCGAGCTGCGAGCAGACGGCTGCTTAGAGCGACCTGCAGCGGAGCTCGAGCGCTTCGGAAGGAAGTGCTTCATGGCCTGCGAAGTCTTCTGCTCCTCCGAGAATCTGTCCGCGAAATCCTTGACGGCAGATCCGAAGAGGCCCGCAGGGGAAATAGGCGCGTCGAGGAATACAGAGCGCTCAGCTTCCGTCATCTCAGACAGCGTCAACCACAGATGTCTCTCAGCAACGGCGAGAGAGGCCATATTCCGCCCCATGGCCTGAGCAGCGGCTTTAGCGGCGCGTAGAGCAAGGTCCGTAGCGCCTCGTAAATCCGCCACGTTGATCGCACCCGGGCCTTCCTCGTCCAGTTTAAGGAGAAGGTCGGCCTGGTAGATCTGCAAGATCGCCATCGTATGCAGCGCTGAGACCGCCTGTCCAGCGGCTGTGTAAGCACGTCCGTGCAGCGATGAAGTCACCCGGCAGGCTTTAGAGGGGAGCGTCGTCTGCGCGCGCCGTCCCGCAGAGGGCGGGCAGAGATGCGACGCGACCGCCGCCTCGACAGGAGGAATGGAGAGATATCCTTTATCTCCCGCGCCGGTGACAGAAGTGGAGGCCGCAGAAGTGGAAGTGCGCAGTCTGGCGGAGAACGGGGCGGTCCATGACTTAGCGACTTCGTCGTGGAGCTCAGGGAGGAAGGGGGCGGCCCTAGACTTAGACGGGGCTTCGTCTTTCTTGAGAAAGCGCCCGTCGAGTCTGTTGCGCGGCGGCAAGGCGGGCGCCTCCCACTCGAGGCCGATGCTCTCTACGGCCTGGGTGAGCAGACGCATCAGCTCAGCCTCAATGCCGGGTCTCCTCACAGAGGGTTGGCTAGACACGTCAGCGGGGGGGAGGTCCACAGAGCTCGCCCAATCCTCGCTATCGGAAGCCACAAAGAGCATACCTCGGCAGGCTCGTCCAGCTCGGGAACGGAAGCGGCGGCAGACGGCGGGCGCTGTCCGTCCGGGAGCGACTCAGGTGAAGCCGGCGAAGCAGGCGGGCGCACCGGCGAGCTTTGGCGGGCTGGAGAAGGCTCGGGAGCGCGCTGGGCGCGACGCTTCTTACGGCGCGGCACAGACGGCTGGGACGCGGGTTCAGAGAACGACGCCAGGCGAGTCCGCAGAGTCGCCATAGGCAGAAGTTCGCAGTGCGGGCATCCACCATCCGCGAGCGCGATAGCAGCGTGCTCATGACCCAGGCAGGACACACAGATGACGTGACGGTCCTCATCGCTGAGTTGAGAGCGGCACGAGCCACAGAAAGGCATCTTTAAAAAGACGCAGCTCTTTTAGAACATATAATGGGCGTAAGCAAACACACACACACACAGTGACAGAGTAAAGGATATAGTACGCCGGAAAGCGCAGCAGGTACGGCAGTTGAAGGCGGCTGGGCCAGCGACTTCAGAAGATGGCACGTCCCGCTGAGAAGGCTACAAGTCAACGGCGCGGCTTCTCACTCTGGATCCCGCGATGCGTGAGCTTCGCGTGAAGAATGAAAAAATCAGAGAAATACAGCTATCGAGGGGTATTTATAGGGTGAGACCACGCCTATACTGGCGGGACATGACGAAATGAGCGCGAAGCGTCTTCATTCGTCATTACGTCACGCAGTGCCTTCACTCGATAGGCTGCAGCTTTTCCAGCGAGGCAGCCAATGGGCGCGCGAGCTGTTTCGCCCTTGTCTGCTTGCTGCTGCAAAAGCGTTTTGCATGATTAAAAAAATTAAGGATAATTTTTGGCTTCAATATCTCGAGGAAAGAGTGTTTCCCCATAGCGTAAGATATTACGCAGTACGAGAGATACTCTCGTAAGAGAACTAAGTTTATTAAATTAATTCACATTAAAGGCTACACATTCATTATTGATCGTATGCCTATACAGGGCTTATAATCAAAGATGTCCTAAATTTGAGGTTTGCAGGGGGTTCAAATTTTTTATTTCTCTGATATATGCATTTCAAGACATTTGAAGAGCAAAAAAAAGGATAAGAAATATCTTTAAAACCATGTCAGTAGACTATTTTTCAATACCTGCTCTCTCCTTATCTCCATCATCCTTTCTTTTTTCTCAGTCTCCTCATCTCTATCATCCGTTCTTTCTCTGTCTCCTCGTCTCCATCATCCTTTCTTTCTTTCAGTCTCCTCATCTCCATCATCCTTTCTTTTTTCTCAGTCTCCTCATCTCTATCATCCTTTCTTTCTCTCAGTCTCCTCATCTCCATCATCCTTTCTTTTTTTTCAGTCTCCTCATCTTGCTCTGTCTCTTCCCCTTCTAAAGCTGAGCTTTTTTTATTTACTAAAGGCTACAGTTTGTATTATATTCTCAATATTTACACATTCATTAATAATCCTGTGCCTAACATGATGAAAACGGCTTTGTTAATGTTTCTTGTCCCCTCACAATGGCAGTAAACAAATTATTACATTAGGCTGAAGCCCCCCTAAAAAGGGCCTAGTGACGTCCCTGGTAAGGGGATAGAATATACAGTTTGTACAGTATAAAAATCATTATGCCTATGGAGAGTCCCCACAAAGATAGCGGACCAGACGTGCATGCGTGTGTGTGTGTGTGTGTGTGTGTGTGTGTGTGTGTGTGTGTGTGTGTGGGTGGGTGTATGTGTGTGTGTGTGTGTGAACGGAACTCCTCCAAGTCTGCAAGTCCAAAAATACATTTATGGTGAGATTACTAAATTTATTTAATTAAATGCATTTATGGCGAGATATTTATTTTTTCATGTCAATCTGTGTGTTTTGACCACGAACCATGAGCTGTCACTTTAATTCAGCGCGTGCAGCACAGCAGAAATAGACTCGGAGCGATCTCTGCACTGCTGGAACGCATTGCCGGACCTGTGACAAAAGAACGCGAAAAAGAAAGCCGTGCACACAGGCAAGCGAAATGGGGTCTTGCCGGTCTTGCGCACCCAATGCATCATTTTTGCCGCGCGCTCGTGCGGACGTGTCGAGTATAAACAAGCCTTTGCTCCGTGTCAGCCCGTGCTCTGATCGGTAAAGGGGAACAGACCTCTCCCGAATCATCTTCAGCAGTAGCAGAAGCACCACTAAATCCACCTTCGTTTGCTGATATTAGTAGCCTATTTAAACATTCTCTATGATAAAAAATGTTTGTACAAAATATTTAATAACACGCTTTTGGCGGTTATAAAGTTTTAATGACGGTGTTCAAATACATAACATTAGACTAACGTTAGCCAGCTTATACATTATCATGATTCAGTATGCTAGTTCGTATTTATTTGTGTTACGATGTGGTTTTGTGTCCTGTCATGTTTAGTGGTTCCCTGTCTTGTCATTTAGTTATCCAGGTGTTTCTTGTTATCTCCGCCCCCTTGTTATCCTGTAAGCTTGTTTGTCCCTGATTATTTAAGCCCTGTGTTTCTGCCCTGTCTTTGTGAGTTCTTGTTTAATGTGTAGCGTTCATGTTGGTTGTTCCTTTATCCTGAGACCCGAGTCCTGTATCTAGTCTGTATAGTTTGTGTAATCTGTTAATTAAAGCATGTGCTGCATTTGGATCCTGCCTCCTCTCTTCTTCAACCGCACCTCGTTACAGAAGAACTTACCGAACCTAGATCCAGCAATCATGCCTACCTGGAGTCCTGATGTCCAGATTCTCCGTCTCCGTCAAGAGAACAGTACCATCGAGGAGTACGTCGTGGACGACTACGGCGCTCCACAAGCCTGCACTTCACGTCTGCCCAGCCGAGCCCGCGCTTCACGTCTGCCCAGCCGAGCCCGCGCTTCACTTCAGCCCAGCCGAGACCGCGCTCCACAAGCCCGCACTTCACGTCTGCCCAGCCGAGCCCGAGCTTCACGTGAGTCCCGACGAGCCCGCACTTCTCGTCTGCCCAGCCAAGCCCGAGCTTCACGTGAGCCCAGCCGAGCCCGCGCTTCACGTGAGCCCTGCCGAGCCTAGTGAGTCAAGCACCGAGTCAAGTGAGTCAAGCGCCACCGAGTCAAGTGAGTCAAGCGCCACCGAGTCAAGTGAGTCAAGCACCACCGAGTCAATTGAGTCAAGCGCCACTGAGTCAAGTGAGTCAAGCGCCACCGAGTCAAGTGAGTCAAGTGCCACCGAGTCAAGCCCAGTGACGCGCCGTCGCAGAAGGAGGAGGAGGACTCGTTTGCCTCGCCAGGCTCCGGAGGGCGTTCCCAGACGCCTCGCCCTGCCGGCCCCGCCTCTGCGCCTCGCCCTGCCGGCCCCGCCTCTGCGCCTCGCCCTGCCGGCCCCGCCTCTGCTCTTCGCCCCGCCTATGTCTCTCAAGCCCCGTGAGACTGTCCCTGAGCCCGTTGCCAGCCCGGAGGTTGTAAAGTAGTAGGTCCCACGAAAGGGCCATGAGGCAGCGCTGACATGGACCTTTTCGGTGCTATCTCCACCTGAGCCTCCTATGCCTTGGTCCCCTGCCAAGCGTGCTCCGCCCTGGTCCCCTGCCAAGCGTGCTCCGCCCTGGTCCCCTGCCAAGCGTGCACTGCCCTAGTCCCCTGCCAAGCGTGCTCCGCCCTGTTCCCCTGCCAAGCGTGCTCCGCCCTGTTCCCCTGCCAAGCGTGCTCCGCCCTGGTCCCCTGCCAAGCGTGCACTGCCCTAGTCCCCTGCCAAGCGTGCTCCGCCCTGTTCCCCTGCCAAGCGTGCTCCGCCCTGTTCCCCTGCCAAGCGTGCTCCGCCCTGGTCACCTGCCAAGCGTGCTCCCGCCCTGGTCCCCTGCCAAGCGTGCTCCCGCCCTGGTCCCCTGCCAAGCGTGCTCCGCCCTGGTCCCCTGCCAAGCCTGCTCCGCCCTGGTCCCCTGCCAAGCCTGCTCCGTCCTGGCCTTCGCCTCATCCTGCTCCGCCCTGGCCTTCGCCTCATCCTGCTCCACCCTGGCCTTCGCCTCATCCTGCTCCGCCCTGGTCACCGGCCCAGTCTGGTACGGCCACGCTCTGCGGCCCAGGCCCGCCTTGGCTACCTCCTGGTCCCGTTCCCCTGCACGGGCTTGGCGGGAAAGGCGGGGAAGGGGGGGGGGGGTGATATGTTACGATGTGGTTTTGTGTCCTATCATGTTTAGTGGTTCCCTGTCTTGTCATTTAGTTATCCCAGGTGTTTCTTGTTATTTCCGCCCCCTTGTTATCCTGTAAGCTCGTTTGTCCCTGATTATTTAAGCCCTGTGTTTCTGCCCTGTCTTTGTGAGTCCTTGTTTAATGTGTAGCGTACATGTTGGCTGTTCCTGTATCCTGAGACCCGAGTTCTGTATCTAGTCTGTATAGTTTGTGTAATCTGTTAATTAAAATGTGTGCTGCATTTGCATCCTGCCTCCTCTCTTCTTCAACCGCACCACGTTACAATTTGAGATACATTATGTTTTTTTTTAATCGAGCAGCAGAAATAATCTTTATATTAATCGTCCAATTAGTCGTTAGATTAGTCGAATAATCGATAAAATAATCGCCCAACTAATCGTTTTTGTTAATTATCGTTAACCCCTGCCCTAGTGTCTTCTAAAAGCAACCGGGAGTGGCGTTGCTTTTTGATTTATTAACATATCACGGCTGCGTCGCGCAGCACTATGTCTTTAAAATTCGAACACATTATTCTATATGAGTGTACACACACCACCGGCACCATTGATGTCTGTCCGCGGCGCCCAGCTACGGCTCAGGACCTTGTTCAAAACCCTGCCGCACCACAGAGCATCATTTACATAGTTTATATTAAATTTACATTTATTTGTCTCAAATTGTCGTTAATGTATATACTGACTTAACCCTGTGCTGCAATATACATTCAGTTTTACATTCATTTACAGAAATCAGCTGGTTGAATGAAAATTGCTGATGTAATCGGATTTTCAGGAGATATTCTCAGTTCGTTTAGTTAACGGACACTCTGAGGTAAAGTGAATTCAGACTGCAGACTCAGCAACGATTGTATTTAATTGTACAGTACAATCATAACAGTACAGACATGATCTTAATTCCATAATGTCCTTAAACATAACAATATTGCTGGCCATAAAGTGACAAAGTGCGCATCCGGTGTGCGATACCTCGAGTTGTCATAGACGTGGTACGGCGCTTCTCGTCCGGTGTGCGACCCCCTTGAAGGATTAGTTCACTTTTAAAAAAACTTTTGCTGATAATTTACTCACCCCCATGTCATCCCAGATGTCCATGTCTTTCTTTCTTCAGTCGAAATCTTGACTATTTGTGTCTCACAGAAACTTGGCTAACTCCAACAACTCCTTTATCTGTATTTAATATCCTGGGTTATAAGGTGTACAGACGAGACAGAAGTCAAGGGAAAGGCGGAGGGGTTTTAATTTATGTTAAGGAGAGCATTTTAAGTAAACAAATAGATATGAATGAAAACACCCTGGAGTGTGTAGGGGTTACTATTACATTGTCCCCCGAAATGTCTTTCGATGTTTTTGCAGTCTATCGTCCACCTACTGCCACAAATGATTTTTTTAGCTGTTTATCTGCAACCCTTAAACAACATGAAAGAAAAGAAGTTATACTTATGGGTGACTTCAACTTAAACTGGCTTGATAAATCACGCAGAAAAAAGCTTAAGGATATTGCAAAAACATTTAATATGGTACAAAAGATTAACAAACCTACACGAATAACTAAATCCTCTCAAAACTTATTGGATTTAGTTTTTACAAATACACCAGAAAGGATAATTAAAACATACAACCTTGTTACTGGCCTGTCAGATCATAATCTCACATTAGCTGCCAGGAAACTGACCAAATCACGATACAGGGACCAAACTACAATGAAAGGAAATTCCACTATATCATATATTCCAAAGAGAGAGTTAATACAAATTGAGAATGAAATAAAGCTAACAAATTGGAGAGACACTGTAGAAAATAAATCCTGTGAGCAAGCATACAATGAAATAATGTCAGCCCTTAAAGATATAATATCAAGATATACAAAAACAATAGCTAAAAAACCTAGAGCTTTACATAGATTGCCTTGGTTTAATAGTAATCTCTGGCAACTTATGAAAAAAGAGATGCCTCTCTAAAAAGGTTTCTAAAATCAGGTTTAACTACTGATCATCTAATTTATAAAGGTCTGAGAAATAAGGTTACAATGCAGCTTAGAAAGGCTAAAGCATCATTTTTCCTTGAAATCATTAGAGAAGCAAAAGGGAATAGTAAACAACTATGGAAGATCATTGATAAATTAACTGGCAAGGACAAGTCTAAGTATGAAAACATACAGTTAAAAATAAAAAATGAAATTCAAAACGATAGTTTAGCTATTGCAACTGAATTTAACGATTATTTTTTGAATTCCGTGGAAACACTGGGTCAGAATTTTACTAAAAAAACATTTAATTATTCCTTAGTCTGTGATAGTGCTGGTTTTATTATGACACCCACAAACGATATAAAGGTTAGTAAAATACTCTCAACACTTACTAATAGCAAAGCAAAGGACATCTATGGTCTTGATCAGCCCATTCTCACCCCAAGGCGTCATCTAACTGACGCCTTGGGAATCAGTTTGAACATGCTTCAATATTCGACGCTAAAGGCACCCTTTAGCGTCAGTTAGTTGACGCGATCCCAGGGCGTCATCTAACTGACGCGTTACCCTTAGCGTCAGTTAGATGACGCCCTCCTACCCAGACCTAAACCTACCCGCGTCATCTAACTGACGCGTTACCCTTAGCGTCAGTTAGATGACGCCCTCCTACCCAGACCTAAACCTACCCGCGTCATCTAACTGACGCTAAAGGTAACGCGTCAGTTAGATGACGCCCTGGGATCGCGTCAACTAACTGACGCTAAAGGGTGCCTTTAGCGTCGAATATTGAAGCATGGTCAAAATTGTCAGTTAGATGACACCTTGGGGTGAGAACGCGTTGTCTTGATACTGCTTTCTTAAAAACTCATATAAAATCTTTGACCACACCTTTAACTAAAGTAATAAATAAATCAATTAATGAAAGCACCTTCCCAGGTGTCTTAAAACTTGCTATTGTGACCCCGGTGTATAAATCTGGTGACAAACAAGAGGTTAGGAATTACCGACCTATTAGCATCCTTCCGGTCATCTCAAAGGTCATTGAAAAGGTTGTAGCAGAACAACTAATTGCTCACCTTGATTCTAAGGCCTTTTTACATCCCATGCAATTTGGATTCAGGAAAAAACACTCAACTGAAACAGCGTGCTGCTACTTCCTTGAACAAATTAAAACAAATTTAGATCAAGGTGGAGTGGTGGGAGCAGTCTTTCTTGATTTAAGCAAGGCTTTTGATACGGTTAATCATGAGATACTATTAAGCAAATTGGCACAATACAATCTTTCAATAAACACACAAAACTGGTTCAAATCTTATCTGAGTGGACGACAACAGTGCGTGCGGATGAACAATACATTCTCCCCATTGAAAAGATGTACCATGGGGGTACCGCAAGGGTCAATTTTAGGGCCGCTGCTTTTTAGTATATATATAAATTACCTTCCATTAGTTTGTAATGATATTGATTTAATAATGTATGCAGATGATACTGTGTTGTACACTCATGGGAAGAATTCTACAGAGGTTGCTTTAAAATTAACGAATGTAATGCATAAGGTTGCTGAGTGGTTACATAACTCATGTCTTACTTTGAATACTGAAAAGACGGTAACCATGTTTTTTAAAAATAGATGCAAACTTAGGGAATGTCCTGAGGTCTTTGTAAATGGGCATACAATTAAAAATGTGGACGAATTCAAATATTTGGGTTTAACCCTGGACCCAACTCTAACCTTTAAAAAACATGTTAAAAAATTGAGAAATGCACTGAAATTTAATCTTATAAATTTCAGGCATATAAGAAACTCTCTTACCATTGAGGCATCAAATACCTACTTAAGTGCAATGATTGTTCCGCACTTTTTGTATTGCATGACAAGTTGGGCTCAAGCAGGAAAGACAAGCCTAAGACCGCTTGAATCATTATAAAACAGCCCTTAAGATACATGATAAAAAGATTCGTCAATATCACCATTGCAAAATAATGACTAAGTATAATATTTTAAATTTTGAAAATTTGATAATGCATTCAAACGTTTGTTTACTTTTTAAAATCATTCATAATGCTGTCGCTCCTCCTCTAAAAACATTTTTTGCGCTCAACTCCGAAAAAAATAGAGCTACTCGGTCGGCCACTAGAGGAGAATGCAATATTCCAAATCGCAAAACCTCATTCGGTAAATCAGCCTTTTCTTTTGTGGCTATAACCCAGTGGAATACTCTCCCCACTCATCTTATTACATGTACAAATCCTCAAACCTTCTCAAGTTTGACAAAAACATGGTTATTGTCACAACAAAACTGTACACATTTGTGAAGTGTGTGTGTGTGTGTGTGTGTGTGTGTGTGTGTGTGTGTGTGTGTGTGTGTGTGTGTGTGTGTGTGTGTGTGTGTGTGTGTGTGTGTGTGTGTGTGTGTGTGTGTGTGTGTGTGTGTGTGTGTGTGTGTGTGCGCGCGTATATGTGTAGTACTGGGAGAGGTAGGGATCTTGATTGTTTAGTTTGTCAGTGTGGGGTAGGGTTGGTTTTGGGAAAGGGGAAAAACCGACCATATGATAGTTTTAATTGTAAATTAATTTTATGGTTGTAAAATTGTATATTTTAATGTTTTGTATTTTACTCTGCCAAGGGACTACGGGCGGAAAATAGCACTTGTGCTACAACCTGGCACAATGCATCTCTCTTTGTTTTTAAACAAGGTTAATGTTAACTTGTGCATTGTCCCTATTTAAATAAAGATGAATCTTGAATCTTGAAAAGAAATTAATGTTTTTGATGAAAACATTCCAGGATTTTTCTCCATATAATGGACTTCAGTGGGAACCAAACGGTTCAAGGTCCAAATGACAGTTTCAGTGGAGCTTCAAAGGGCTTTAAATGATACCAGACGATGAATAAGGGTCTTATCTAGCGAAACTATCGGTCAATTCAAAAAGAAATAAAAATGTTTAAGTTTTATTAGCAGAAATGCTCGCCTTGCTCTGTTCTGTGATGCACGCTCGTGACTCCTGTTCAAACTCGTTCATCAAAATGAACTAATCTTTTTTCGAGTCATTTAGTTAATTTCGTTCGTTGAATGAATGAAGTGACTTGAAAAAACATTTGTTCATTTTGATGAACTAAAAGACAAAGATATCTGATTGATTGATTTTAGGCGTAAGTCATCAACTCCACAGAACACTACCATCAATGGGCAGATGGTGGGATTCGTAGAAACAAACTAGTATCTCAGCAGTTTGATCGACAATAAGTTGAATTTTAATTCCAATACTGAGATGCTCTGCAAAAAAGGTCAACAAAGACTGTTCCCTTTATCGAAAAAGGGAACTTCGAGATGCGTCGAACGACACGGTGGGAACGCCTCTTGCGTGATTGCGTCTGAAGCATCTATGCCAACTAGTCCAATGGAATGAGAGAATGAGCGTCACGGGCGGGTGACGTCATGAACCAGGAAAGGATAAGAGCACTTCCGCTGCTCGCCGGCATTTAGCTTCTGTTGCCTCAGCAAGCGATCTGTGTCAAAACTGTCTCTGTCTATTTATTGTTGTCTGTTGCAATATTGTATGGAAACGTTATGGCGAAACAAATTACAAACAGTGTGTTTCTCCCTGCCCGCGTTTATTTAAACGGGTGGGGACACACACGAGTTTTGTTTAATTTGTTTGGGGTAGAGCATACTTCTCAGCCCTTGAAAGAAAAAAAGGTGGGGGCTGAGTTCCAACTCTGTGAAATAGTATGCTCTGCTCTCGCCTGTCACTCTGTATGATAGTGACAGGCTTGCGATTCCCAGGACCCGCGTTTGCCGAGGCAGCGTGGGGAATGCATTCCTGGGATCGCAGATGGATCTTTTGGAGGGGTTTGAAACGGGTCCGTGGGCCTTTTTTCCTTCCTTACCCGGAAGATCCAGCTCTATCTCCCCGGTGTCGGAAGCACGCTCTGCGGTTTCTTCCGCTCGGGGAGAGAGAGCCCTTTTTCCTTCATATTCTCCTCCGAGGAGGTTAAATGTTTTAGAATATTGAAAGTGAAAGCAAGCACACACACTGTTGAATTAGATTCGCCATCTATTTCCCCAGTATATGATGAACTGGTGGAGGTTTTGTCCCGTGCTGTTAATAAATTAAATATTTAATGGCCAGCTGAGATTAGGGACGCTCCTAAAAACTTATCGAGCGTCTCCTACATCTATCACATTATCTCCACCACGAGGCTTCCCTTTTCCCTGATTTACACACTGAATATTTAAATTGTGGGATAAACCGTATTTTATTACTACTTTCAGCCCTCGTGTTAAAGATTTATTCAAGGGTTGAAAGATTACGGTTATGATATAATGCCCCAGGCTGAAAAAAAAAAAAAAAAAAAAATAGAAAAATGCTGTTTTCACCTGGTCCAGCATCGTCATTTAAAGCCTCTGCTTTGCTCAATAAACCTATCACTAAAGAATCTCGCGTTTGCCGAGGCAGCGCGTAGGTTCAATGTTGTAATCAGAATCTAGCTCGGATCTCGCGTTTGCCGAGGCACCGCTTAGATTTCGAGTGTACTTTGCAAAATAAGATTCTGTGGCTGGGATCTCGCGTTTGCCGAGGCAGCGCGTAGGTTTAATTATAGCTACTTTGGTTTTATGGGTAAAGCTTATACGGCAGCAGGTCAGCTGGAGAATGTTTATAGAAAACTATAGTATAATGCTCCAGGCTTATCAGGCCGATCTGCTGGGGTTCTGGATATAGTGAAATTTGAGCCTTCGCGTCTCTTCGGCGACGCATTCCATGCGTTCGTTGTTAGGTGATGCATTATATATATATATATATATATATATAAAATATATATAATAAGGTTTCTCCCTCGCTGTGTCCAGCCCCCTGGGGCTGCTGGGCGTGAGCAGCTCCAGCCGTCTAGTTCATCATATTATGTGCACAGAAAGTGAGGACAGCCCCGACCGAAGTGGAGTGGTGTACACCTCATTACACGGTGCCCGTTCCATTTCGGGGTCCTCACGAGACCCTCCTGCCAACCCTGCCACCTCCGGTGCTTCAGGGCGCAGCGGTCTCCAGCGAGTCGCTGATGCTATGCTGCGGCACAGCATTGGTTTCGCGCCCTCTGAGGGGGCTTTTGAGTAGTCAGGTCAGGTAGTTCCTGCCATTATGTTTCAGGCTCCAGATTTGGCTCTCTCAGTAACACCAGAGGCCAGCCTCGAGAGGCTGGTTCCCTTAGTAAATTTTTGGCAGCGTGGAAGCTTCTGCCGAATATTTCTCATTGGGTCCTGCAGATTGTAGAGAGAGGATACAGAATCCAGTTTGGCTCTCGTCCTCCTCATTACAGCGGGGTGCTGCCCACAGTGGTGCATCCCGAGCAGGCTCTGGTAATGGAACAAGAAGTAAAGGCCCTGTTAGCAAAAGAAGCTATAGAACAGGTGTACTCACCCGTCAAAGAGTCGGGTTTTTACAGCCATTATTTTATTGTTCCAAAAAAGGATGGAGGGTTGCGTTCCTTTTTAGATCTTCGCCTGTTAATTCGGTCAGTTCGGAAACTAAAGTTCAAGATAGCTGACCCTCAAACAGATCGTGACCCAAATCAGATCCGAGGACTGGTTTGTCACGATAGATCTAAAGGATGCATACTTCCATATCTCCATCCTCCCTCAGCACAGGAAGTTCCTATGGTTTTCTTTCAGGGGCAAAGAATACCAATATCGGGTTCTTCCTTTCGGCCTAGCTTTGTCACCCGTTCGCATTCTGAATTATATCGACGACTGGCTGATTCTAGCGGAATCAGAGCAGTTGGCGGTTCGGCACCGAGGTGTCGTTCTCGCTCATATGCAGATGTTGGGGTTGAGGCTCAATACCAAGAAGAGTGTGCTTTCTCCAGTATTGAGAACCACTTTCCTTGGTGTGGTACGGGATTTAGTATCCTAACAGCCACAGAAGAGCTGAGGCTAGGCCAGTCACGCACTGTAAAACAGTTCAAGAGACTGTCGGGTCTTGTTGCAGCAGCGTCCAACAGAATTCCTTTTGGCATGCTGTACATGAGACCTTTACAGCGCTGGCTCAGGACCAGAGGGTTCTCCCCGAGGGGAAACCCACTTTGCATATCAAGGTCACGCGGCGATGCTTTCGTGCCTTAGTTATATGTAGTAAACACTGGTTCTTAACCCAAAACCAGTCACGCATTGTAAACAGTTCGAGAGACTGTTGGGTCTACTGGCAGCAGTGTCCAACGGAATTCCTTTTGGCATGCTGTATATGAGACCTTTACAGTGCTGGCTCAGGACCAGAGGGTTCTCCCCGAGGGGAAACCCACTTGCATATCAAGGTCACGCGGCGATGCTTTCGTGCCTTAGTTATATGTAGTAAACACTGGTTCTTAACCCAGGGTCCGGTGTTGGGAGCTCTTTGCCATCGAGTTGTGATCTCGACAGATGCTTCCCTCACCGGCTGGGGAGCGGTAATGGAAGGCCGCTCGGTTCAGGGTCTGTGGAAAAGCCATCATCTTTCTTGGCACATAAATTGCCTGGAGATGATGGCTGTCTTCAATGCGTTGAGACATTTCCTTCCGGACCTAAGAGGCCATCATGTGCTCGTTCGAACAGACAACACATCAGTGGTCTCTTATCTGAACCGCCAGGGGGGTCTGCGCTCGCGTCCGCTTTGCAAACTGGCGCACCAGATCCTTCTGTGGTCTCTGGGGAAGGTACTCTCCCTGAGGGCAGTGTATATTCCTGGGGACCAGAATATAGGAGCAGACATCCTGTCGAGGCAGGAGCTGAGGCCAGGGGATTGGAGACTCCACCCCGAGGCGGTGGAGAAAATCTGGGAGGCATATGGTCAGGCAGAGGTGGATCTGTTCGCGTCTCAGAACACGACGCACTGTCCGCTCTGGTATTCTCTGACGCACCCAGCCCCCCTGGGGCTGGATGCCATGGTGCAGACGTGGCCGAGGCTACGTCTGTACGCCTTTCCCCCTGTTGCTCTGCTCCCAGGAGTTCTGGAGAGGGTCCGTCGGTATGGAATAAGCCTACTGCTAGTAGCACCACGCTGGCCAAGTCGGATCTGGTTTGCGGACCTGATCCTTCTTCTAGACGGGCCTCCATTGGAGATCCCTTTGAGGAGGGACCTTCTGTCTCAGGCCGGGGGCACAATATTTCACCCTCGGCCAGACATTTGGAATCTTTGGGTTTGGCCTCTGAGGGGGCCCAACTTATAGATAGTGGTCTTTCAGCTGAGGCTGCTGAGACCATCCTAAGCTCCAGAGCTCCGGCTACGAGGAAACTTTATGCGCTTAAATGGAGAGTTTTCTCCTTATGGTGTCACCGACACCAGTGGGATCCAGTTAACTGTTCTGTCAACACAGTACTCGAGTTCCTGCAGGAGCGCTTTGTGTCAGGTCTTTGTCCTTCCACACTAAAAGTTTACGTGGCAGCCATTGCGGCTTATCATACTATGGTGGGAGGTATATCTTTGGGTCGAGACCCCCTGATTACACGTTTCCTTCGTGGCACCTTGAGGCTGAGGCCTGCAATCCGCACTAAGGTGCCAGCTTGGGATTTGACTATAGTTCTAGAAGGCCTGTCTAGGGCCCCATTCGAGCCCTTAGATTCGGTCTCAGAAAAGTTCCTGACTTTCAAGACTATCTTTCTGCTAGCTATTTCGTCCCTAAAGAGAGTTGGCGACCTTCAGGCTCTTTCGGTCTCCCCCACCTGCCTTGAATTTGCACCGGGGATGGTCAAGGCGTTCCTATACCCAAAACAGGGATACGTCCCTAAGGTTCCAACCTTGACTCCGAGGCCTATTGTGCTGCAGGCTTTCTGTCCTCCTCCATTTGCAACTGCGGACCAGGAAAGACTGCACCTGTTGTGTCCAGTGCGAGCATTGGACACATATGTACATCGGACATCCTCATTCAGAAAGTCCGACCAATTACTGATTTGCTTTGGATCACCTAAGAAAGGTCTTCCTGCTTCAAAACAGACAGTCAGTAAGTGGATAGTCGAGGCTATTTCACTGGCATACGAGTACTCGGGCCAGCCTTGTCCTTTGGTGGTCCGAGCCCACTCGACCAGGAGTATGGCGGCTTCTAAAGCCATATTGCAGGGGTATCTCTTCAAGATGTTTGTGATGCGGCGGGCTGGTCCTCTCCGCTCACATTCGTGAGATTTTACAGTCTGGACCTGGATGCTGCCCCAGGTTCTCAGGTGCTGAGTGCTTAGATCAACAAGAAAGAAAGACTGACACTCAGGTACTTGTAATTATGGCGGTTTGGGTATTCTCGTTCCCACCGTGTCGTTCGACGCATCTCGAAGTTCCCTTTTTCGATAAAGGGAACGTCTCAGGTTACTATTGTAACCATAGTTCCCTGAGAAACAGGGAACGAGACGATGCGTCCCCCTGCCATACTTCCTGCGTCCCTGCGATCGGCTTGCTTCGGCAACTGTCGAAGCTAAATGCCGGCGAGCAGCGGAAGTGCTCTTATCCTTTCCTGGTTCATGACGTCACCCCCCCGTGACGCTCATTCTCTCATTCCATTGGACTAGTTGGCATAGATGCTTCAGACGCAATCACGCAAGAGGCGTTCCCACCGTGTCGTTCGACGCATCGTCTCGTTCCCTGTTTCTCAGGGAACTATGGTTACAATAGTAACCTGAGACGTTTTGCCTTTGCAAACTGTCAAACTTTCATGTCGATAAGACCTTCATGACCCCACATTGAGTCTGTTTCAACATTTTCAGTAATCTGCTGGTATGGTAATCTCACTGTCAAAGCCAAAAATACTCTTTCTAATTTAGTGAAGGTCAGCAGTAAAATTATAGGTGTCCAGCAGTGTAGCCTCACCGACCTGTATAACAGACAGGTAGTTAGAAAGGCCAAATCAGTTATTTCTGATAGCTCTCACCCCCTTCATTTAGAGTTTCAGATCTTAACTTCTGGTTCTTGGCTTAGTAAAGAGCAATAGATACAGGCGCTCATTCGTTCCAACCGCCATCTCTCTTCTAAACTCAGCCCGAAGGAGTAGATAAGACTTAATAATTAAATAGTGATGGGGTTGCTATAATATATAGTATTGACATTGATGATGTTGTCGATGAAATGGTGATTGTTATGGAAATGTCCTCCTGTGTTGCTATATTGTTTTTTATGATGAACAGTGTCAGATGTTTCTTTTTAATATGTGGCTGTCGAATTGGAGGCCCTTTTTTAGAAATAGAGCACTTTATTTTATAGCACTTAGGCTTATCTATCTTCTCAATTCTCTGTTGTACAACCAGAGCCTGTATTTTATGTATTTCGGTCTTGTATCTGTGTTTGTCCTGTGTCTATGTCTTGCTGCAAAACAAATTGCCCTACGGGGACGAATAAAAGTTGAAGTAAGTAAGTAGCCTAAGTAAGTATAAATTGCAAACATGCTTGTGTTGGGCACGTGTTCATAGGTATAGGCATTTTAGAGGAGGTTGAACTGTGTATTTAAAGGTGCTCCAAGTCATGTTTATTTGTACAATATGTTATTTTTGTATATAAATCATTATTACAGTGGAACAAATTGCTATTTTTTTATTGGTAAATTAGCAACTAAATTTTTTAACCATTGCACAGCACCACTTTATCACCAATATTTTTTATAACTTTGTAGTCAAATTAAAGTTTTATGTCACATGTAAGAACAAATGCAAGTTTTTATTTTCTTTCAGATTGTCATTTTTGTAATAAAGTCTGTTTCATAGAATGATATCTTCATTCTGTTGTTATTTTTGTAGATTTTTGTTGTAAATAAATGGCTTAAAGGATTAATTCACTTTTTAAAAAACTTTTGCTGATAATTTACTCACCCCCATGTCATCCAAGATGTCCATGTCTTTCTTTCTTCAGTCGAAATTAAAATAAGGTTTTTGATGAAAATATTCTAGGATTTTTCTCCAAATAATGGACTTTACTGGTAGCCAAACCGTCCAAGGTCCAAATGATAGTTTCAGTGCAGCTTAAAATGTTTTAAACGACAACAGAAGATGCATAAATAACCGATCATTTTGCTAGATAAGACACTTATGCATCGTCTGTTGTCGTTTAAAACATTTTAACCTGCACTGAAACTGTCATTTGGACCTTGGACGGTTTGGCTGCCAGTAAAGTCCATTATATGGAGAAAAATCCTAGAATGTTTTCATCAAAAATCTTAATTTCTTTTCGACTGAAGAAAGAAAGACATGGACATCTTGGATGACATGGGGTGAGTAATTATCAGCAAAAGTTTTTAAAAAAGTGAACTAATCCTTTAAATGTAAATGTTGGCTTAATGGCTATAAATGAATAATATAACTGTAGTAAAACCATGGTATCAAAACCATGGTTTTTAAAAATACCAGTTACTACAGTCATGGTTATGGTTTTACTGTAGTACAATATAACTGTAGTAAAACCATGGTATCAAAACCATGGTTTTAAAAAATACCAGTTACTACAGTAATGGTTACTATGGTTTTATTGTATACTACTATATAACTGTAGTAAAACCATCAAAACCATGGTTTTGATACCGCACCAAAATACCACGGTTACTACAGTCATAGTTAATGACAGTTTTACTGTAGTAAAACCATGGTTAATTTTCGTAAGGGAATGCTTGACAAAACAACGTCCCTCAGGGCATTCAGCTCAAAAATGTGCAGATTTGGAGAAATATTGATAGATTCTCATGTTTACATCATATTATATAGACAGGAATAATATGTATTGAATTTATACCCAAATGTGCCGATGTAATCATTATGAGCGCTGGAAACTGATGAACTGTGTTTTTCAATCCATACTGGCAGCCTGAGGGTGCCGGCGCCCTATGCACATATGCAGTCCATATATGGAACACATGAAGAAGTGTCATAATCATGTGACATACTTTTGTGTCCCTGACATAATTTTTTTTATTTAACCTTTTTTTAAACAGGAATTGTCCCATTGAGGCACAGTCTCTTTTACAAGGGAGTTCTGTATAGCACAGTATTAAACCATGAGCTGAAAAACAATACATTACATGAATTAAAATACAATTCAGATTTACACAAAGTTTCAAAAATATCTACATCTACACATAATGCAATGAGTTTAAAATATATTAACAAACCAGATAAGTTCTAGAAGTCAAGATCTACCTACCATTAATTAAAACAAGTGTCCATCAGCATGTCAGATATTTTTTTCTTAAAAGCAGCTAAGGATATAAGTGCACCAATCTTAAACCTAGACTGGAGTTCATTCCATGACGAAGGGCCATTGTAAGACAGACTCCTCTTTCCTGTTTCTATCCTCATTCTTGGAACCTTACAAAGTAGTCCATCACTAGATCTTAAATGATATGTACTTTGCATATAAACAAATTTGGAACAGTTATAAGAAGGCAAAAGACCTAAAATAGCTTTATAACTAAAAATGTGCCAGTGTAGCAACCTAAGCACTTTGAGTGATGGCCAATTTACCATACTGTATAAGATGCAGTGATGTGTCTGATAGCCAGCGTTTGTAATAAACCTGAGAGCCGCATGATAAAGAGGGTCAAGCATTGACAGAGTGGATGGACATGCAAATTGATAGATGAATCACCATAATCTATCTGAGACAGGAATAGTCCTGCAACACAGTTTTTTTCGTGTAGTATTAACAAAGCACGATTTCAATCTATAGAAAAATTCCAGAGTGATTTAAAGTTTTGTAACAAGAGCTTCAATATGTTTTCTAAAGGTAAAACCTTTGTCCAGCCAGATACCCAAGTATTTATAAGTATCAACAAGTTCAATGGCTTCATCTTGCAATGTGTTGATAGCAAGAGCTGGGACTTTAGTATTTATAGGTGCAAATATCATCGCCTTTGTCTTTTTTGCATTTAAAAGTAGTTTCAAATCAAACAGGGCAGATTGTAATGAAGCAAAATCTAACTGCAAATATGCAGTCTCAGGTGTAAGGGCACAAGAATACATAATTATATCATCGGCATACAAATGATACTGTGAGTGTTTAAACAAACATTGTTTATATAAATGATAAAAAGCAAGGGACCTAGAACTGATCCTTGGGGGACACCCTTTTTTAGGACAACAGGGTCAGATGTTACATTCCCATGCCTTACAATTTGCATCCATTCAGAGAGATAGCTGTGAAACAATTTTACAGATCTATGCCCAACACCAATATTCAACAGGGTTTTTATTAAAATGAAGTGATCTACTGTATCAAATGCCTTTGTAAGGTCAATGAACACAGCCATACAGAATAACTTTTTATCAATCGCTGCTTTTATATCATCAATAACTTTTAAAGAGGCAGATACTGTACTGTGGCCAGATCTAAAACCAGATTGCATGTCGTTAAGGATATTTTGTGAAACCAGAAAATGGTTTTAATTGATCAGAAACTAAAATCTCCAAAACCTTTGCTAAAATCGAAAGATTTGAGATAGGTCTATAATTATTTGTTAATTATGGATCCCCAGATTTCAGTCATGACGTGACGTAAGCCTGCTTCCACGAAATAGGCACTGTGTCTCTGTAAATAGATAGGTTAAAGATGTAAGTCCGCAGCCTTCCTGGAGTCAATGCTCTGCAAAACGTGCAAAACATCTGACTCAATGAATGGTGCAAGCTCAAAGGTCAAAGCAGAAACAGGATTAGAAACCACTTCCCCTTGTAGGGACTGGGATCTAGGTTCAGCCAGGAATAAATTATTCCAAGCTTCCTGCGAGTTGGGTACGCCATAGGGAATTTCATCTATTACTACCTGGGAACTATGTTGAACAAAAGAGGCTTCTCCCAATGTATCCTCAAAGATATGTCCTGCCTTTCCAAAATGATAATTAAAAGCATTTAGCATATCCCTCTGCTCTGTTATAACAGCATTTCCTATTTTCAACTGGTGAGGGAAGCTGTTAGCTTTTTTATTCTGTAGTGCTCTACTCGTTTTCCAGAATTTCGAATGGTCATGCAAACTAATTGACGTTTGTGCCAAATAGTATTCAGCTTTAGATTTTCTAATAAAAGCTGTACATTCTAAGAGTTCTAAAAAGACGCCAATCGTTAGCACACTGTGTTTTTTCTAGCTATAGACCATTGAGTATTTCTGGCATGGATTAGGTCAGCTATGTCTTTAGAAAACCAAGGATTGTCTCTGTTACATAAACAAAGCTAACAGAGATTGCTGTAACATGCAGATAAATATGTTTTGAAGACAATAAACATGATTGCAATATTTGATTTACCTGTGTTCTTCGAGGCATGTCAGGTATTTTCATAATAATAGATTATATTTATAATGTAAAGCTAATCGATATAGACTTTATCATTGTGCAGAATACTATAAAATACTATATTTTCTGTCTGATGTTTTTTATCTGCAGCCAAATCAGATCACAGAAGGTTATTTAAAACACTTGACTTGTGCTAAAGTAGGTTTTAGAGCACAAACATGGTTTTAATCTCATAAATTGTCGTGTATTGATGGTGTGCTAAGCTAAAATGCTAGCTAGCCCTAGGTGCACCTGCCACCAAGCTGTTGTTTTTATGAATATTTCTAAATAGGAATGTTGCTGAAATGTTTATTTTTTTCAAGAAGGTCATTTGATATAGTTTTCAAATGTGAAGTGAGAACTTTGATAAAAGAGATTAGGGATTAAAACAGTGTGAATAGCCAGTCGTTAGTAATTATAATACAGACAAAAGAAAGGCATATTTAGAGCCATATAACCAGGCTGGAAAGGTGTGAATGTGTGCAGGGGAGACTGACACTTAATGAAGATAGTTTACACCACAAAACAATATAGACAATAGACTGAATAGATGCTTAGACATGACAATAAACATCAGTTTGCATTTTAGAGTCTAAGCAAAATAAAGTCGTATGACATGATCTTGAAAAGCATTTAACTAAATAAAGAGTTTTAGATCTTCAGATTTTAAATATAACATGGTCAGACATGTGGCTTTAGCTGCAGTGCATTTCTAAATTCATACAATGGCAACTTCAATTTTATTTTCATGAGGATATTTCATAAAAATAAATTTCTAATAACTTGACAAAACTTTTGAAGCTATTTATAACTATTTTTTTCATTATGACAATAATTAATTCTACATTTGCAATAAACTGCCAGGTGTCAGCTTTCAAATGAGGTCATACTTGTGCTTTTAGTACAAAGGGTTCATGAACTGTATCTGTTTCAGTTTGGGTATGCCATTTCTGGGGATTTTTCAAAAGTGGGGTTGCAGCCTAACAGGTTAAAGGTGCAATGTGTAATAGTTTTGAGTATCTTTTAACAGAAATGCAATATGACATCCATAACTATGTTTTCAGTGGTGTATAAAGAACTTACTTAATAAACCGTTATGTTTTTATTACCTTAGAATGAGACATTTATATCTACATAACCGCGGGCGCCCCCTTCTATGAAGGTCGACATATAGAGACGTCATGTTCCTACAGTAGCCGACAGTGAACAAACACCGATACAGAGCGCATTTCGTCACTACCTTTAAAGAGAAGCCGCAGAAAGCTAGAAGCTAGCCATAGACACTGTGAGTAGAGACTTTTCCCTTGGTCAGTGGTGTAAAATATGTAGTTGGAATGTTTGATGTGACTTAGTTCTTCTACCTCGCTGTGTTATGGCTTTGCTATGTGGGGATAAATGCTGGTTACGTTCGTGAGACAGCTGATGATCTTGTCATTGACCGTAAAACAGTAGGCTATGTTACAGCAATCACCAACCCGTCAATCGTGGTCGGCAAGTCGATCTTGGAAGCATTTTAATTAGATCACGAAGAGTTTTCAAAATCAGAGAGAAAAAGTGTGTATTGTGTGTACATGTCATTTTTGCTGCGCACACCTTAGTTTGGGCTCATGCGGATGCATCGAGTTTAAACAAGGCTTTACGCTTTAACCAGCTCAGCCACAGTAACAGCTCATATTAGCCAGCTAAACTTTTACTACCATGTTAGAAAAAATATATAGTTGCATAGTTTCATGTGGTTCTTCTCCCTCACTGTATTATGGGTTTGCTATGTGGGAAGAATGTGCTGGTTACGTTCGTGAGACAATCAGCTGATTACTATTATTATATTATATATTAAGACCCTTGATCCTCACCTGACTATGACTTTGTAAACTTTATCCATGATGTGGTTTATAATGAACTGTAGTGCAGAAACAGTGACAATGTTACACACTCTTGGCTTACTCTGGCTATTCTCTGCTGTCTCAGACGACGATGTTTGTCCCGTTTTTAGCCACCCTAGCTTCTTCGAAAGGGAGGGGTGAGCAGTGGGCTGAGCCCTTAGTGCAACTCGCAACCGAACCGCTAGATGCCGCTAAATATAACACACTGCACCTTTAATTATCTCACTGCAACACTGCGTCATTAGCCGCGTTTCCACTGCCGGGCTAGGGCCGGGCCAGGGCTAACAGCGAGCTGAGCCGAGCCGAGCCAGTGGCCTCAGGCCTTAAGCACCGGGCTTGCGTTTCCACTGCCGGGCAAGTAGCCCCGCAGCGCTGCCCTAAACCCCATCCCTAACACGACTTTTTGGATCAAACGTCATACAACCCAACTCATTTCAGCGGGTAGGAAGATATTAACTCACCGGCCGTGGCTGCAATAGTGTCCCGACTTGTTTCGCGAGTTGCCACTAACAGCACCGTCCATAAAGTCGAACCATGGAAAGTTCCTTCTCTGAGCTCCGCTTTGTCCATTGTGCGTTTGAATCGCCTTGTACAATACTGTGCCTGCAACTTTTTTATTTTTTCCCGAACTTGAAGCGTTGCTCGCTGAATGCTTAGCTTAGAAAGTTCAGCATCGATGTATTTTATAACGTCCTCTTTTCTTCACACGCCATCAAATTGACGTTGTACCCTTTCTTCTGCCCAAATGCTCAGAAGAGCTTTGGTATCTTCGACAGACCAGTACAGGCGATTCTCCATTTCGAGCAGCGATTATTTTGCGCGATATAAAAAAGTGAAATGTGCATCTTGCTTCAGATCATAACGTTCCATAACACCGATAAACTCCGCCTTTTACCTTGAGCACGCCTCTTGCCCAAGCTGGCCCGCTTTGGCCCAAGTTATTAGACGGGCCAGAAATCCTGGCCGTTGGCCCCGAGTAAGCCCTGATCAATCCCCGGAAGTGACAGTGGAAACGCGACTGGCCCTGGCACTCACTAGCACGGCTCGGCCCAGGCCCGGCTTTGGAAACGCGTCTAATGTTACTTTTTTACTCTTTGTAGTATGGATTTTCCTGTGGGGTTGAAAGGGTTAACCCCACAAGGAAAAAAAAAAAACACAAAATGTATTTTAACAGCAATAAACTGTAAGTTATAAAACAGGTTTACTGTAAAATCTTGTTTTTTTGGGTCACCATTATGCTGAAGAGTAGAGCCTGTGCTTCAGTCCAGGAGAAGATCTACAAACATTGATGATACGCTGCATGTTGCTTTATTTAAAAGGCAGTTACCGTGTAGTTGCTGGTCCATTGGCAATTTCTTTATTCACAAAAGTTTTTTTGTGTTTTCTAATTAAATAAGTTCACTACTTTGCTCACATTATTAATGCTTTATACATTTTAGTTAATACTTTTAAATGACAGTTTAAGGCAGTCGGTTTCTGCAAGTGAAATTAGTTATCTTGAGTTTTAGTCAATTTTTACAGTGCCATACTGTAGATTACAGTAAATAACTGTACAATTAACAGTAAGTTACTTTTATATTACTGTAAAAAAACCTGGTAAGGTCTGACAGTGTATGACGTAGCGCTATCTGACTGGAAGCTCACATATTTAAATGTTATCAGATCTGAACATTACTAAATAATGCATTTCAAAACAATACATTTCTTATGAATTTTCATGAAATAATTTTTTCTGTTTTTAAACAGAATTATTATTTCAGATGAACTAGTCCCTATGTGGCTCTTACACCCATTTTTCTTCTTTCCTGCAGTCATGAACAACGACAGAGTCTCCAGCATGAAGTTCTCTCAACTTACAGTTTTCTTGGAATCATAACTACTGATCATTCTGGGACTGATTGACTGTGTTTTGGCGAGACTAGGTTTTAGAAAATCCAGTTGGGTTTGAAGTTTGCGCTTGAGTAAAAGCATTGCAGGTGACTCCTTTTTTAGTAGCATGTGGAGTGTTCCTGTATGTTAACAGAAATACATCAAGTCTCTGATGGGTTGGAGCTGACCCTCTGGAAGCTTTTAGAGTGATTTGACAAAAAGTGTTTGGACAAAACGTTCCGCTTGCCCATTACTAGAGGCTTGATAGGCCGCAGAGCGGATATGTTGCACCCCATTTGCCTTCAGAAAAAATGAAAACTCCTCAGCACAAAACTGTGGGCCATTGTCACTGACAATGACATTATGGACTCCTGAGAGTCAGTGGTCATTCACACCTTGGTCTCAGGACTGAGGGACTGGGGTGAACAATGGACAAATGGTGATGGGATCAGTCTGTGATCAATGACATGCTAATGTCATCATTCTTCCCTTCCACAAATGGTACCTGGCAATTGTCTTTGCAGGCTTATCTCCTACCCTACCTAGTTCCTTTTCTATGCAACAACTTTTGGATGTATGATTTTCAGAGTCATGTCCTTTTCATCATGGCAGATAAAAGGGGACTCCTTGTGATGAGGGGAGTCTGCTATGAAATAACAAATTTAAGAATCGGTTTAAGAACTGCTGATCCTATATCCTGACATAACATCACATTAAAAAACTGAAATACACTGTATTGGGCATTCAAGGTGAGCATGATGACATCAGTTTACTGATAGAGTTTCCAGTGAGGGGGTGCTCAAACAGTTTGATAATATTGTCAAACCCATTGATCCTGTTGTTTGAATTCTTTTGAGATTGGTCTGTTGGAGTTTTCACAGCCAGGGGGGATTTTCTGTATTGTCTTTAGATGCTTTTGTTTTAGCAGTCACTGCTGTGTGTAAGGTCAACACCTTTAAGGACTGCCCACTGAATGCCTATAAGATACCATGTAAAGTTCCCTTTAATCAGACTTGATGACTGCAGCTTCCAACAGCTTGTGTTCTCAATAAAGAATCCTGCTCTATAAATCTGCGAGTGCATCAGTTCAGAAGCTTAGAGAGAAAATGGCTGTAATCGAGTCACTTCTGCAGTTTCTCAGCACAGGTACAATACTGGGTGCTTTGCTGTTGCTTCTGGTTTTGTATTTGGTTTCTTCTGGATCCAGATCTCAGAAAGAGGGAAAAGAGCCACCGGGACCCAAACCTCTGCCTCTGCTGGGGAACCTGCTGACCCTTGACATCGAGAGACCCTTTGACACTTTTTGTGAGGTGAGAACTTGATATGTTTTAAAATTAATAGTGGTCTAACATTTTAAGATTTGTTTGTAAATGTCTTTCTCTGTTTCCTCCAGCTGTCCAAAACCTATGGAAACATATTCCAAGTGTTTTTGGGTCCCAGAAAAACTGTGGTCTTGGTTGGGTACAAAACTGTCAAAGAAGCTCTCGTGAACTATGCAGAAGAGTTCGGAGACAGAAAAATTGAACCTGGTTTCAAGATGACGCACGACAACCATGGTAGGATTCTTTTTTTTTTTTTTTTTTTTCAACTCAAATTAATGTACAGAAACGTAATGTACAGAAGAAACTGTAAATGCTAGACATGTTGAAAAACAAACATGTTGCAAATCCTTTAAGTTCCTCGTGGCCTCTCCAGACCAATGTATTTGGGTTCAACTACTGAAGTATAAACATGTTTTTTTTATATATTTTTAATTAACAAATACATTTATAAATGTACTGTAAAATCGAATTAGCTAGACTTACTAAAAAAAGCACACAAACTGATTGCCTTAAAACAAAAACAGGTGAAATAGGAATAGTAGTGTGTACTGACAAATTTACAATGCTGATGGTCGTGGTTGAGGAGATTCCCTCTTCCATGTAAAGCAATTTGAGTACCCAGAAAATCGCTATATAAATGTAACAAATTATTATTACTATTATTATTTATTATGACTGTTAAAACATGTCATTACAGTCTGTGAAAAGGTTCTAATATACAATTGCTTTATTTTACTATTTGTGTTTTGTTTTATTTGCTTAAAACAATCGTTATTGGTTACAATTAATACAAATAAATAACATTTCATTGTTTCCATTGTTTTGTTTTGCATGCAGAATACCAAATAACTGTGATTTCTTGTTGCATTGCTGTTAGGAAGAGAATGAAAATAATATAAATGAAGTGATAATTAATCACCATAATGGTGATTTCAAACAAAAACATTTTAGGAAAATCAACATCAATTTATGAAGTCAGCTTATGTGATGTTCTCTAAAATTTTTCACTATATTGACAATTCAACATTCAAGATGACTTTGGGAAATGTGAGATAACTGCAGAAGTGAGGAAATAAGTGAAAAATCTATTAAAAAATTGCCCGCCTCAAAACTATTTTTGCTTGACAAAATGGCACTCAAACCAATACATTAATCTTAACTTGGGTTTTCTGAGTTAAAAAGTCATAGTACATGAATAGTACAGATTACTAGATTTTTAAAATTAAGGTAAGACATAAAGTCAGTCAACTAAAAAGTGTTTGTTAGAACAACTGTTGGATTTTACCACTGTAGTCAGTGGTGAAATGACTTGTCGCTTTATTAACTTGACATACAATGTAAGCTTGCTTATATGCATTATATAAGTCCCAAAGATCTAAGGTTAATGTATGTTTAACTCACGAAGTAATCATTTTCTGCTTGTGTTGTTGCTGAGACTCACGGTCAGTTGGATTTGTCTGTGTTGATCAGGAATAACTTTTTCCAATGGAGAGAACTGGAGAGAGATGCGACGCTTTGCTCTCAGCAACCTGCGGGACTTCGGGATGGGCAAGAGAGGAAGTGAAGAGAAAATCATAGAGGAAATTCAGTTTCTGAAAGGAGAGTTTGATAAATTTGAAGGTACAAGCTGAAACACATTTATAAACATCCACAATCATGCTCTTAGTTTAAAGTATCCGATAAGAGACATTTGTTTTCTCTTCACAGGGAAACCCTTCGACACAACACAGCCTGTGATCTACTCTGTGACAAACATCATCTTATCTATTTTGTACGGCAGCAGATTTGAATACACAGATCCAGAATTCAGAAAAATGGTCGGCAGGGCAAATGAAAGTTTTCGAGTTGGTGGATCGGCTTCTATGATGGTATGGAAGTATTTTTTACTGTAGTTTTGGTGACACCTTTTTTTATCAATAAAGGGATAGTTCTCCCAAAAATGAAAATTATGTCAGTAATTACTCACTCTCATGTTGTCCCAAACCCGTAAGACCTAAGCTCCATTGACAGCTATTTAATTAACACTGAAGGTCCAGAAAGGTAGGAAAGACATAATTAAAATAATCCATGTGACTAGTGTGGTTCAACCTAATTTTATGAAGCGATGAGAATACTTTTTGCCGCCAAAATAACGACTTTATCAAACAATTTATTCTCTTCCGTATCAGTCTCCGACATGCTTTCACAAGGGCACCACAACGTATGCGTGATCTTCCTCTGCTTGTAAACACAGCCCTGTGTTTCCTGGTCATAATCACATGCATCCGTCGTGGTGCTCTCTGAATTCAGTCGATATTTAGTTTTTTTGCTCACAAAAAGTATTCTCATCGCTTCATAAAATTAAGGTTAAACCACTGTAGTGACATGGGCTTTCTTTTACAATGTATTTTCTACCTTTATGCACCTTCAAATTGTTAATTAAATAGCGGTCAATGGAGCACCCCTCTGAGCCATCGGGTTTCATCAAAAATATTTGTTCCGAAGATGAACGAAGGTCTTATGGGTTTGGAACGACATGAGGGTGAGTAATTACTGACAGAATTTTCCTTTTTGGGTGATCTAACCTTTTAATACATGCATTTTTTTCTCTGTGTGTACTTGCAGATTTATAATATATTTCCGTGGTTGGGTCCATTCATTACCAGCAAAAGGATTATTCTGAGAAATCTGTTGTTACATAGAGCAGAAATGACGAGGTTGTTCACTGGATTGCGGGAGACTCTGAATCCACACGACCGCAGAGGGTTTGTCGACTCCTTTCTCATCCGCAAACAGAGCGACGAGGTACTGAAATCACCTTGTTCCATAGAAATATAGGAGAAAGTAAAAAGTAATTATCAGCTTTGATTAATAAACACAATTATTTATTGTGATAAAAGATTTCTAAAACTAAATATAATTGGTGACACTTTACAATAAGGTTCCTTTTTTAAACATTAGTTAATTTAAGATGAACTAACAATGAAAAATATTTCTAAAGCATTAATCAATGTTGATGTTAATTTCAACATTTATAAACACATTATTCAAATTAAAAGTGAATATTATTTAATAAGACACAGGTTAACATGAACTGAACATGAACTAACAATAGAAAGTTGTATTTTTACTAAGGCTGGCCACACACTTGAAGATTTTAAGCCTGATTTTGGGCCTGATTTGCTTTCCCAATAATCTGGGGTGTGTGACCCGATTCAAGGCTTCTCACAACCGACTTTTTGTCCAAATAATCCTCAATTATGTAGTGTCTTTATGATTATTTTATTGCTTGTAATCGCGTCAGAGCCTACACAATCTCAAATCATAAATATCAAACATGTTCTCATGACTCTTGATCAAGCTGATGATGTCGATCGTCCTCCATTTGTTTTTGTTTCTCCTCAAGTCACGTTTGATCCATGAGATATCTTTCTCACTGTGAAAATGTTACTACAATCGACAGGTGTGTGGTCTCGTGGTCCGGGACGAATATTCGAGTGTGTGGATTCGGAAGATTATAATGCTAAAAATCGGTTGAAACTGCTGCCCTTATGTCTGTGGTCTCCCACAGTTTTAAAATTCGGTTAAGATTTGAAAGTCGTCTAGTCAGTGCTTAAATTAAAAAAATAATAATTTCTCTAACAAAGGTATTGCTCATGGTTAGTTCATGTTAATGCTAACTAACTAACATCAACTTTGGACCTTATTGTAAAATGTTACTATCACATTTTGTCTGAGTTTCAGTTGTAATCTTGGTTTTGCCCTGTTTCCTTTTGTTAGCTTTTGTTACCATGGTCATTCATTGTTTGATTAATGCACTGTACCTGTTTCCCGTTTTAATTCCTTGTTTTTGGTTAGTATACTGAGCCTGTTTTTTGTCAGTCTCTTTGTTTCGTCTTCATCAATAATAGTTGGTTGTCTTGTTTTTTTAATCTGAGTATCATTGTTTTATGTTTGTGAATAAATAGAGACTGCTGCAATTAGATCTTGCTCTTTTAATCTCGGCTTCTACTGGACGTGACATATATGTACGCGTGGTGTGTGTGTGTGTGTGTGTGTGTGTGTGTGTGTGTGTGTTGTGTTGGTTGTGGTATAATTACTGTGTAATCCCCTTTTTTGTAGAGGGTGATTTTCCCCTAAGATTTTGAGTTTTAGAAACATGGCAGCATAATTATTTTATTTTTACACAGAGAATGGTAGTTATATTAGTAAAATCTCTTGACTTTTTCAATCATTGTTGCATAATATGCCAAAAGTTACAGTTCAGAAATAGGGAAAAAACACTTTTCTGTTTGTTTGCTCCAAAGTTTGCAGTCCTGGAATTTGGCTCTGAAATGTTTTTTTTTTTTAAGTTTCAGTTTTCTAATTATTACAAGTTTTATTTACTATTTTAATGTATTTTTTTTGTCAGCAATCCTATAAGAAGGACTCATACTTTCATGAGGAGAATCTAATGATGACTGTGACAGATCTGTTTCTCGCTGGCACCGACACGACAGGAACGACTCTGCGCTGGGGTTTGATGTTCATGGCCAAATACCCTCATATACAGGGTAAAAAAACACAGTAAAGCCAAGAGTTTTTCCTCAATGTTGAGTTCAATGTAGTCTAAAGGAACGTGTGTTGCTTTTGTGTGCAGATCGAGTTCATGAGGAGATTGACCGAGTGATCGGTGGACGACAGCCAGTGGGGAAAGATAGAAAGAAATTAACGTATACAGATGCAGTGATTCATGAAACCCAGAGATTCGCTAATATTTCTCCCATGAGTCTGCCACATATGACCAGCTGTGATGTTCACTTCAATGGATACTTCATCAAGAAGGTCAGGCAGAAGAATAAATATTTTGTCCTAGAACCGAGACCATGAATAACCGAGACCCAATATCTTGAATATTGTCTTTTCTCCATTTTCTAGGGTACCACTGTAATTCCTTGTTGACGTCTGTTATGAAGGATCCAAGCGAATGGGAGAAACCGAACAGCTTTTACCCAGAACACTTCCTAGATGAGAAGGGCCAGTTTGTTAAGAGAGATGCTTTCATGCCCTTTTCTGCAGGTATACACTCAACTATAAACACCCAGAATTTTGAAGAAATAAACGGAATTAAAATCTCTCTCTCTCTCTCTCTTCTCCTCCTCTCTCTCTCTCTCTCTCTCTCTCTCTCTCTCTCTCTCTCCTCTCTCTCTCTCCTCTCTCTCTCTCTCTCTCCTCTCTCTCTCTCTCTCTCTCTCTCTCTCTCTCTCTCTCTCTCTCTCTCTCTCCTCTCTCTCTCTCTCTCTCCTCTCTCTCTCTCTCTCTCTCTCTCTTCTCTCTCTCTCTCCTCTCTCTCTCTCTCAGGCCGAAGGGCTTGTTTGGGAGAGAGTTTGGCCAGGATGGAGCTCTTCCTGTTCTTCACTTCCCTCCTTCAGAGCTACCGCTTCACAACTCCACCTGGAGTGTCTGGAGATGATCTGGATCTCAAAGGAATAGTTGGAATTGCGTTGAATCCGTCCCCACACAAGCTGTGTGCGATCAGACGCTCCTGATACTGGACAATCAAAACAGAAAGAAGACATTTTACCTCAGTTTAAATAAGAACTGACATGATTTTACTTGTTCTGATTAAATTCATAAAAGGGAACCAATATCACTTCTGACGTTTTTTATTTCATAAAAGATCTTGAGCAGCATATTTCAGATATTGTTTCATTTTTTTGTTTAATGGTTTCACAGATTTTTTTTAGAAGGATTAAACCCTTGACATGTATCATCTCATCAGAAATATCCTTATATATTTATTTATCAATACATATATAAATACAGAAATGACTGAATGAATAAATAAATAAAAAAACGAACTAACAAACAAATAAATAAACAATAATTACACCACCAAGATAGCAAAATAAACAATAATCTACATAAAACAAATACTGATCAGAAAATAAAATTTTAAATCAACATCAATCACAAATATATAAAAAATATAAACATAAACAACTGTAAACATCACAACAACAACAACAGTGACAGTTTTAATGATAACATGTGCAGTCCACCTTAAAATAAGATGATAAAGATTTTTTAAACAACCGAAATGATGTAATGGATCTAATGCAGGTAAATTATTCCAGTGTTTTGGGGCTTTAAACATAAATGTTATTTTGCCTTTTTTTTTATTTAATTTTTTTTTTTTTTTGCACGAGGAACAAGAAAATAAGCATGGTGGTTTGAAGAAAAGGGTAAAAAGTATTGTTGTAGATAACTAGGATTAGGATAACTAGGATAATTAAAATAAATAATGTGTTCATGTAACTTAAACATAATGGAGTTAAGTAATTTTAAGTGACCCAATTAAACTCGGAGCTGAGTGTTAAAAGGGACCTATTATGGCATTTAAAATGTTCTTAATATTGTTCTGGGAGTCCCCAACAACAGTTTTACAAGCATGCAATGACAAAAACACTTTTGTTGTCTTATAATATGCATTTACTTTTTACCTGATTTTCTCAACGACTCCCATATGAATCGTTTAGCGAGTCATTTTTCCAAACCCCGCCTTCGCGTGACGCTAATCTGCGGTGATATGTTAGCTACCATAGCCCAAAGTTTAGTGGTAAAAGCATTATTTTATGTTAAGCATTTTAAGCATTATGGGTTGTTAGCCCAACGCATAAACATATTGATAATGCAGTACTAAGAGGTAACGTTATAGCTATATTCTTTATGACAACTCCATTAACAACGACAAACACTTCACATATTTCAATACAATTGATATTGAAGACCTAGAAGCTGCGCTGTGCGTACACAACACACAAAATAATTATTGAGCATGATACATAAAACATAAAAGCAACAATTAATATTAATAATAGCCTACCTACAGGTTGTGATTTGGAGAAGGAAGCTGATCCAAATAAACTCAGCACTGAACCTTCCTTCATTATCAGCCGGCTCACAAATCCATACTTTATAGCATTTAGGTTTGTGAAGCAATCATCTTCAAAATGACGCGAACACAGAACAAGGTTCGGGCTATAATACTTCTGTGGTATAGTTGTATATATAAACTGTAGCCACTTAGTCTTCAAATGCTCCTCACTGGGCAGATGAAAAAAGTTTGCTTTTGCGTCGCACTTCAAAACAAAGTGTCTCGTGGACATGATGTTAGTTTTCCCTGGCGTCTCCAAACGCAATAAGTGGGCGTATCTTATTCAAATAACTTGTACAGGTGACGTCATCTAGACAAAGGAAAAGCATCGTTCGTCGAACGATTCATATCAGCGACTCAGAGTCGACTCTTACTTTTGAGAGACAATAACTTTGTATACGGTGAACTTTCATGTTTAAAACTTTGCAGGATGTTTTCGTTCACTTAGATCTATTTTACTCACTACATGAAGGGCAATTTTCAAAAATCCATAATAGGTACCCTTTAAATGAACACTGAAGCAGTGTTAAAGTTAATGAGATAATTAACTGAATAATTGAGTGATGATTGAGCATTATTGAAGACGCCTGATGTTAACAAGCAGAATCACTGAAGGAGAAAAACAGAATTTAAAGTTACCATTATGAAGATGAGTATTTGTTTTAGTTGGGCTCTTGACCCCCACATTATTAACTTTAGATTATGTTTGGCTGCTGTACATGAGTTATAACAGCCAGATGATCAAATAGAAAAGGTGATCTGATGATGTTGGTGTACCTGAACTCAAATAGAACCCAATTTCTGAGTTAAGTTTACCTTATTGATAATAGCAGCACTGCCATTGTAGAGCATGCCATTTTTAGCCTTTTCAATGAAATCCAAATGATCAAATCTATAAAAAAAAAAAAAAAAATCCAATAAAAAAATTTGTACGCACACACAGACATCAATATTTAGCGTATAAATCTCAGCAATGGTGACAAACAGATCACCTCTGAACATAAGCTCATTATTTATTCATGCAGCACTGCATGATGGGAGCCATTTTAAAAAAAAAAATTTTTGGATTTCATTGAAAAGGCTAAAGATGGTATTGCTCTACGATGGCAGTGCTGCTATTATCCATAAGGTAAACTTAACTCAGAAATTGGGTTCTATATGAGTTCAGTGATTCAGGTCAAATGATTGTGATATAATGATTATGTTAAAACACAACCAACATCATCAGATCACCTTTTCTAATTGATCATCCTGCTTGTTATAACTCATATACAGCAGCCAGACAAAATATAAAGTTAATAAAGTGAGGGTCAAGAGCCCAACAACTACCGTATATACCCGAATATAAGACGCAAATATAAGATATAAATCCCGCATATTGATAGCAGCTCCCTGATGACCGCACATTAGTTCAAATCTCCCGGAATCTAGACTAGAGCCGCGATTGCGAGTCAGAACATAGCCTACTGTGCTCCAAACCGAACCGTGTAGCGCGCGCACGGCAGAGAGGGAGAGAGCAAGAGACCTTGCGTTTCCAGTAGGCGTCAATAAGTGAACACCTGACAGGAGCCACTCAGTGTAGGCTACCTCTTGCGCAGATTATCCTTGAATGGCTTGTTGACGACTACATCCAATACCTGTAGCTGGCTCCGTCAAGTGTCCACGGAATGCATCCAAAACGAGCATATTTCTCTTCTTGAAGCGTAACGCGGCGCCTGCCCCACACTACCTTGAGCTTGTGTTGGCCCCTCTACTGTTTCTCTCTGCTTTCTCCCTTTTCCCCCGTGATTTTGTCTATATCGCGAACATAAGACGACCCCCCCATTTTTCAGCCTATTTTTAGGACAAAAACCTTGTCTTATATTCGGTAAAACAAACACTAATCTCCATAATAGTGACCCGGAAAATTACGGTTTTCTCATTCAGTGATTGCTTGTTAACATCAGGTGTCTTCAATAATGCTCAATCATCACTCAATTATTCACTTAATTATCTGCTTCACTGCTTCAGTGTTCACTGTTTGTTACCACTACCATAACCCAGTTATGTGCATCCTGTTGACATAAAAATGTTAATCGAAGCCAACATATCAGAACCTGATGACATAAAAAAGTTAATTAAGGCCAACATATTTATTTGAGGGTGTTGAAGTTACATGACCAAATTATGTTTGTTTAACGTAACCCAGTTATGTGCATCCTGATGACATAAAAAGTTAATTTATGGAACCTGTTGACATAAAAAAGTTAATTAAAGCCAACATATAATTTTTTTGAGTGCCCTTCTGAGTTCTCACACACAAAGGTGACCACTGGAGTCATAGGCAAGGCCATTTTATTTATAGCACGTTTCAGTAGAAGTGCAATCCAAGGTGCTTTACAAAAAACATAAAATATAAAAGCAACATTTGAAGAGTTTGGTTCCAAAACGCGATAAATGCCATTTAAAAAAAAATGAGTTACTGCACAAATCAGTATTTTATCTGGTCGGTATTGAAAAGTCAATGTTTAATTTTAAATAAAATGCAATATCCGCCGTGTTATTCTGTCATGTTTTCTCCCTTTCTTTCCAAACCGCGACAAACGCCAGTCTCCCTTCTCTGCAGAATGCGATTAAATACACTGGCTTCCTAGTTTTTCTTATCTATTTTGTACTTTTCGATCAACAAACAAACAAAAAAATGAATAATTTTGACGGTATTGATGAACCTGTGGTTGTTTCTGCGGTGGGTAAGAAACGTAAGGCATCGAAATCGAATCATTTACGTGATGAGATTAAGAAGATGAGGCACTCAGGAAGAGGAAAAATGCCGGCTGTTGCTTGTTCTCACAGGACAGCAGCATCAAACTTCTGTCACGCTGACACACTGACCCGAGGGGATCTTTTGAAAAACTTTCAATTGTTTTATTCAAAGTCAACGAAAACCGAGCAGGACCAAGCCATTTTACAGCTGATCGCCGTCAAAAATCTTTGTGAAAGTAAGTAGTTTTTGTCTGTGAAAACTTACTAAAGATATTATACTAATATTATTATACTAATAAACTTACTTTGTTGTGTATTTTCAACAGTTTTAATATGAAAAATAACTTTTATATTGATTCAATGGATTAATTGCATTTTGAAAAATTTTTTTTTTAATGGATTTATTGCATTTTGGGGAAAAAATAATCCGTTTTTATAATAAATCTTTGAAAATCAAAACCTGGATTTAATTGTTTTTTGTTATTATAACCTACAAATGCTATGTGAAAATTTGAAACAGAAAATAGTGGTTTTCATCTTTCCACTTTCTTGGTAAAGAAAACGTCTCTGGTTACTTACGTAACCTATGTTCTCTGAATAGGGAACGAGACGCTGCGGAAAGCGCAGTGGGATATTCTCTGAATGTGCCGATTGTCTGAAGCCTTATAGAATCACGCCAATTCATTGGCTGATGGCGTCCGCGCAATATGGCTCCGCCCCGACGCTCTTACGTCGCATCATACGTATTCGCGCGCGCGCCATCTGCTCCTCAGATTTCTCTGCCGAAAAGAAACTGTCAGCAGCGCGAGGAGCTTGGCCGCTAACGCAGCGTCTCGTTCCCTATTCAGAGAACATAGGTTACGTAAGTAACCAGAGACGTTCTCTTTCATAGGTTCTCTCAACGCTGCGGAAAGCGCAGTGGGAACGGACTACCAAACTTGCCAAGCTAGAGTGCTTTTATGACTGGTAGATAAAAGAGACAACGACCGAAACGAGTTCAAACAGAAAGAACCTGGGAACCCGGGGTCATGTCAAGATCCAAGCTATAGAACCTTACAAAAGTATGCGGAGAGGACCAGCCTGCCGCAACACAAATATCCTCCAAAAGTGCTCCTCTGAAAAGAGCTTGAGAAGATGCTACACTTCTGGTGAAATGTGCTCTAATGTTAAGAGGTGAAGGCAAGCCACGCACCCCATAAGCCAACGAGATAGCCTCTGTGACCCAGTGAGTAATCCTCTGCTTCGATGCAGCAAGCCCATGGCGGCTAGCACCGAAGCAAACCAGAAGCTGGTTAGATTTCCTCCAACCGCCTGAGCGGTCTACATATATCTTAAGAGAACGAACTGGGCAGAACAAGTTAAGCTCCCTATCTTCCTCAGATGAAAATGGAGGAGGGTGGAAAGCATTAAGGTTAACTACCTGAGAGCGGAAAGTTGAGGAAAGAACCTTGGGGACATACCCTGGTCTCGGCCTCAAGGAAACTTTGACCAGGCCAGGGGCAAAGTCCAAGCAGGACTCGCTAACAGAAAGAGCTTGTAAGTCTCCCACCCGCTTTAATGAGGACAAAGCTAACAAAAGAGAAACCTTAAGAGTCAGAATCCTATCCGGAGCTGACTCCAAGGGCTCAAAGGGGGCTTTCGTCAAACCCTCTAGGACAACAGAAAGATCCCATGAGGGAACTCTAGGGGAGCGAGCCGGTTTCAGGCGCTTCACCCACGCATAAAGGCAGAAACTAACCTTAATTTGCCTAGGGGAATCTCATCCGATTCCCTATGCGCTGCAATAGCCGCGACATAAACTGTGAGATTAAGCCACAAGTGGCGCTCCACCGCAACAGAACCAGCCATAGAGCGACCTATAGCACGCGCTTCAGGGGTCACACCGTCACCCTCTCCATTTCCTTCAGGACGTCCGCCTGGTAGGCCTGAAGAATGGCCATAGTGTGCAGGGTCATGCCTGCCTGCCCAGCCGCCATGTAGGATTTCCCAATGAGAGAGGAAGTAGTCCTACATGCTTTAGAAGGGAGAAGGGGGCGCGACTTCCAGGACGGCGCAGACGACGGAGCAAGATGGTCGGCTAAAGTTTCCTCAATCGCCGGAATGGCGGAATAGCCCTGTTCCACAGAACCTACCAGGTTGGTGAAATCAGCAGCAGCCGCATTAGTGAGGCGCGAAGAGAAAGGCTGCTTCCAGGATCTGGAGATCTCATGATGCAGATCACTGAAAAATGGCAGCTTCCTCCGTTGAGGCCTAGAATTAGGGCCACTGAGAAGCCTTTCGTCGAGTTTCGACGACTGAGACTCACGTGGCTCGTCGGGCCAATCAATAGTGAGCTTCTCCGTAGCGCGCGAAAGCACGTCAACGAGCTCCGCGTAGGCCGCAGTAGGCCGCGCTTCCTGGCCGCTCGGCGGAATAACCTCGTCGGCGAGAGTAGGCCCGAAATCGTTAGGTTACTGACGTAACCCCGGTTCTCTGATAACATGAAGTGAGGTATCTCACTATGGGAACGCCTCTGGGCGTGTCCGATCGCGGAAGCACCAATTACACCACGTCTGCCAACTATGGCAGACCAATCGCTGCAGCGATCAGGGAGTCCCGCCTCCCTGTATATAAACGCAGCTTACCTGCCGTTTCGTCATTCTCCGCATATCTCTTCTCCGTGCGAAAAGGCAAGGAGGGCAATGTTGTGAGATACCTCACTTCATGTTATCAGAGAACCGGGGTTACGTCAGTAACCTAACGTTCTCTTTCTAACATTCGTTCGGTATCTCACTATGGGATATAGACAACTCCCGTCTTGCCGATATGCTGACGAAGCAGACTGAAGAAGAGGGGATGTGAATATACTGAATCATAGACCCAGTCGGTGAGACACGGGATAAAATGGGGACAGGTGCCCCCTTTATTAAAAATCATATCATACCCCTTGACTACTTACTCCCAGAACTGAGTGTGCCAGAGAGGGTTCTGTAACATCCAGTCTATAAAAACGAATAAAAGTGTGCGGAGAGGACCAGCTGGCCGCCGCGCAGATTTCCTGAATAGAAATCCCCTTAAATAGAGCCCAGGATGTAGACATCCCCTAGTAGAATGCGCTCTTAGTCCTACTGGGGGCTCTATATTCATGCTTTTGTAACATAACACGATCGCCTCCACCACCCAGTGGGAAAGGCGTTGCCGGGAGATAGGTTTTCCCTTGTAAGAGTCAGCCCATGAGACAAATAGCTGGTTGCTCTTACGCAATATGTGGGTTCTCTGTACATAACTGTACAGCGTGCGAACCGGACATAAACAGTGTAACCTCTCCTCTTCTGGAGAAGAAAAAGGAGGGGGATGAAAAGCTGGCAAGTCTACAGCTCTTACGGTATCCGCGTGCTCATATACTTTGGGCACGAACGCCGGGTTAGTTCTAAAATTAGCTCTTTGACCACCCGGAGCGAACTTCATACATGAAGGGTGAACTGATAACGCCTGTAATTCACTCACCCTCTTTGCTGTTGTAAGAGCAAGTAACAGAGCCGTCTTTAAAGAGAGCAGCTTTAAGGCAATGCTATCAATGGGCTCGAACGGGGCTTTTGAGAGCGCGCTCAAGACCACAGACAAATCCCATGGTGGGACCAGCGTTTTTGATACTGGGTGCAGCCTACGTGCGCCTCTCATAAAACGACAGACTAGAGGGTGTTGGCCAATGGTACCCGAGTCAATACCCACATGACATGCCGATATAGCGGACAGATAAACCTTCACCGTGGAAAAAGCTCTGCCTTTATCCAGGAGGTCTTGGAGAAAACACAGCACATCCGAAACAGAGCACAAGAACGGAACAATGTTCTTATCTGCGCACCATTCCTCAAAAACTCTCCACTTTAGGTTATATAAAGAACGAGTCGAGGCCGCCCTCGCGTTCTGAATCGTCTCAATAACTTTTGGAGGTAGTCCGGCTGCACTCAGATTCAACCTCTCACGGGCCAGGCCCAGAGAGCTAACCTCTGAGGGGAGGGGTGGAATATTTCTCCCCGTGCCTGTGAGAGGAGAACCCTGCGCGCTGGTAGCTGCCAGGGCTGGTCGTAGAGCAGTTGCGCAATCTCCGCAACCCACAGTCTCCCCGGCCAGTACGGCGCGATCAGAATCATTACATGTCTGCGCTCCCGAACCCTCCGTAGTGTCGGCTCGATCAAGCTCAACGGAGGGAACGCGTACAGTAACACGTCTGGCCACTCGTGGGCTAGAGCATCCACACCCAATGGTGCATCGTCGCCGACCAGAGAGAAGAACAGGGGACATTGTGCGTCTTCGCGCGATGCGTAGAGATCTACGGCAGCCTGGCCGAATCTCTGCCACAACATGAGGATCACCTGGGGGTGGAGTCTCCACTCTCCGTACAGGGGATTCCCTCTGGACAATAGATCCGCTCCCCTGTTCATTATCCCCGGGACATGTGTCGCGCGTAATGACAGGAAGGTCCTGTTGCTCCACATAAGCAGTTTCTTCGCTACCAAGTGAAGCGTCTGAGAACGCACTCCTCCCTGCCGATTTATGTAGGCAATCACCGTTGTATTGTCTGTCCTGACCAATACGTGATGATTCTTTAGAAAATGCACGAAATGTCTCAGAGCTAGAAACACTGTCAGTAGCTCTAGAAAATTTATGTGCTTCTCTCTCAGTGCGGGAGACCAAACTCCTCTCACTGTCCTGCCCTCGAGCACTGCGCCCCAGCCTGTGAGAGATGCATCCGTCGTCACCACTTTTCTCAGTACGATCGGACCCAGAGGGCATCCTGTCCTGAGAAAAGACGGGGCTCTCCAATGACCGAGAGCGCTCATGCATTCTGGCGAGACGCGCACTCTGCGGCTGAGGCGGCTCTCGGGGCGAATGCCCTGTGACGCTGTCCAGTTCTGAAATTCTCTCATTCGTAACAGTCCCAGGGGAACCACGGACACAGTTGAGGCCATCAGTCCTAGTAGTCGAAGACATATCCTGAAAGAGACTGATCTCCCTCGTTGGAAAAGAGAGAGGCAGCTGTGAAAAGTCTTGATGCGGTCCTCTGATAGGAACGCTCGAAACGTCACAGAATTCAACCTGAGACCCAGGTAGACTATTTCCCGAGACGGAGATAGACAACTCTTCGCTTGGTTTATCTTGAAACCTAATCTCTCCAGATGTGTCACTAGGTGTGTGTGTATCGCTCTCTGCCTGCCGTCGGCCCGGTGCGCAGATAAGCAGATCGTCCAGATATGATGAAATTCTGATCCCTGCTCCCCTCAACGGAGTCAGGGCTCCTTCTACACACTTGCAGAATACTCGAGGAGCCAAAGCTAGGCCAAATGGTATTCTCGTATACTCGTATGCTGTGCCCTGATAGGCGAACCTCAGATATTTCCTGTGCGCAGGAAAAATATCTATGTGAAAATATGCGTCCTGGAGATCTACCGAGGTGAACCAGTCTCCTTGCCGAATATTTTGACACAACGTTCTGATAGACAGCATTTTGAATTTGTATTTTCTGAGGTGTCTGTTGAGGACCCGTAAATCCAGAATGGGACGGAGACCTCCCCTCTCTTGGGAATCACAAAATAACGGGAGTAGAAACCCTTGTGGCTCTCTTCCGTTGGAATCACTCTTATCACTCCCTTTTTCATTAAAGAGGCTATTTCTTCCTCTAAAACCAGAGCTGCTTCCCCTTTGGCCACTGAAATTAACACTCCGTTGAACAGAGGAGGTTTTACAGCGAATTGAAGCCTGTATCCCCTCTCTACGGTGGTTAAAACCCAGGGATGAACTGCGCATGCGCGCCAGTTCACTGTCTGAGCAGCGAGTGGGCCCTTCCTGTCTTCGCTCACTAGAGTGCCGTAGCACACTCTAGCGGCAAAGGAGGGGAAGACCGCTCCAGTGATGGAGTTATGTTGGTCTTTATTTGTGATTGTTTTATTCTTTTGTGATCTTTTTCTCTTTTTTTCACATTCTGCGCCCTCGGTCTTTGACCTGGATGCGTCAGAGGAAAATTTATTTTTGCAAAACTGCTTGTGCACGTTAGACCTTCTTCCCTCGTAACAGACCTCGAAGGTGGAGGGGGAGGCGATTTCTTGGGGGGCACTCGCAGAACGGTGGCCACATTCCCGCAAACATTGGACTCTGAACTGTCCACAACACAAACATATTTCACCTCTGAATTCCTTCTCCTTTTCCCCGCGGGAGGAAGAGAGGAATCGTTCTGAAGGGATGGGACAGAGAAACCCTGGGTGCTGTCTCCCAACCCTTCCTGATGCTGAACTGATGTATCAGGTCGACCGCCTCTTTTTGTTCCCCTGGGGGGCTGGCGATCGGTGTTTCGCTGCTGCGGCCGCGAAAGACTGTTTAGGTCTCACGAAACCGGGTTTTGGCTGTGGGGCCGCGTTGCCCGGCTGTTGTGGTGGAGCAGAGCGGGAAGGCTGGTAATCTGAATGCCCTCCTCTGCCTGACGGTCTGAAATTCGGCCGGTTCGGGTGATAAGGCCGAGCCGCCGGCTTTCTAGGGAGACAGACCTGGAAAGCTTCTCCCTCCTTCTTCCGCATGTCACACTGCTGCCGCATCGCCGTTACCGTCGCGCCGAACATGGCTTTAGGATCTATAGGGGCATCCAGAAACTCTGCTTTCTCCTTTTCAGAGAGCCCTGACAAACCCAGCCACAGCGATCTCTCACCCACAACTGCTAAGCCCATACTCCGTCCGCAACTTTGAACTGCTCCGCGGGACGTGCGCAGGTTCAAATCTGCGATGACGCATATCTCCTCCCAGAGCACTGGGTTGGGAGATCCGGAGTCCAGTTGACGACCCATCTCCTCTAATAGCTCCGCTTGATAGGCTGTAAGGAGGGACGTTGCGTTTAAAGCACGGACGGACAGTGCAGTGGATTTGTAGATCTTTTGAAAAACAGAGGCGGCGAAGCGCTCTGTTTTCCCTGGCAGCGACGCTCCGGTTGAAGAGAGCGCCGCCCTTCGGCCCGGGTGCAAGTGATTTGCAACCGAAGTTTCCACCGGGGGAGGATCCGCCATCCCTAAATCCTCCATTCCCTGAACATCCAGCCTCGAGAAACCCTTGACGGGCACTCGATGTGAAAAAGGTTTGTCCCAAAACTTCTTCATCTCCGTCACACAGGCCGGGACGGCCGGAATGAACTGCCTGGCTGGCGGGAGACGTGACGGAAGTCTCTTTCCATCGTACAGGTCTCTTTCAGCCCCTTGACCTGCCTGTTGGGATGGCCAGTCGATCGATAATCTAGCCGCGGCCCTGCGACAGACCTCGATTAGATCCGAATCCACCTGTACAGGGGAGGGTGAACTCTCATCCTGTGCACTCGGCGGCCTGGACTGGTTCGGGGGAAGAATGGCATCTTCATCGTCGTCGTCCTCGTCTTCGAGGATGTTCGACAACACCTCGTCATCGTCATCTTCCTCACCCGCTAATGGATCATCGAACACGGGGGAAGGACGGGTGACACCTTCTCCATCATCTCTGCCCATGAGGTAGTGGTCCGGGGACAATCCATGGGTTCCTCTCTGGGTTGAGCAGAGAGGCATGGGTCCGACTTTCCGCTGACTGCCACGCGGAGCCTTCTTTCTCGGGTCTTAGTCGAGAAAGCAGCGCAGTGCGGGCATCCCTCGGGGTTGGACAGCGCTGCCTGCGCGTGTTTAGCGCCCAGACAGGAGATGCAGAGGCCGTGTGCATCCTTAGCAGAAATCCACATTCCACAAGCACACGGATGTGGGGGGCGACCTTTTCCCCCGGGGCTCTCCGGTTCTATCGCGGTGGCCATGGGGCTAGCACTCTCTTCGTACGGTGAGTTCTCACGCAACGTGACAACTGGTACGGAGCCGTGCTGCGATTAGAGAGCTATCGTTTTCCTTATCCTTTTGGTGCGTGGTAAGCGCCCCGAAAAAACTTGGAAAAGATTAGAGAACTTAAGAGCAAGAAAACTCGTCTTGACACGTTAGTTATCGTACTCTTAAGTGACAAAGTCACTCAACGACCTAAGGAAAATCTTGCGTTAGGGACGTTACCTCTCGGCTCCGTCTGAAAACTGTTAAGCAATGGTTCCCAAAGTCTGCTGAGGACAGCTTCCGAAATCTTCCACGGGAAGAGAGCGAGAATGACGAAACGGCAGGTAAGCTGCGTTTATATACAGGGAGGCGGGACTCCCTGATCGCTGCAGCGATTGGTCTGCCATAGTTGGCAGACGTGGGTTAATTGGTGCTTCCGCGATCGGACACGCCCAGAGGCGTTCCCATAGTGAGATACCGAACGAATGTTAGAAAGAGAACCTCGGAGTCGGAAGCCTCGGTAAAAAGTATATCCTCCAGCCCGAAAGAAACCGCGTCGCGTGCTCCTGGGCTGGGGCGCAAATAATCGTGTGAAAATTCGACTGGCATGTCTCGCGCGTGCCGAGGGGAGGGAGGGAGAGAAAGAGCGGGGCTCGTCTGCTCGAACTCCGCATCCTCAAGCTCTACATCCGAACCCCAGGTCGCGGATCCTCGAGAGGCCTCGGGAGCGCGACAGGGGGAGACGAATGATTCCCTCTCAAAGACCGCGAGCCGCAATTTGAGGGTTTTGAGCAACAAATTTTCACAGAATTTGCATTTAGACGATCCTATAACTGCCTCACGCGCATGTGAAAAACCCAAACATTTAACGCACTTACTGTGTGGGTCGTCGTTAGCGATGTAACGAGCACATGGCGGAGTACAGCGTCTGTAATTCATGGCAGCTTCACCGTAAGGAGAAACAGAGTTCCGCTTGAACAGTCGCAGAAGCGCCGAGAATAATCCTAGATGTATTGTAGCTCAGAAAAATCACGAGCGAAGGGCAAACGTGACCGCTTCGTTCTGAAGGCAGAGAAATCTGAGGAGCAGATGGCGCGCGCGCGAATACGTATGATGCGACGTAAGAGCGTCGGGGCGGAGCCATATTGCGCGGACGCCTTCAGCCAATGAATTGGCGTGATTCTATAAGGCTTCAGACAATCGGCACATTCAGAGAATATCCCACTGCGCTTTCCGCAGCGTTGAGAGAACCTATGAAAGAGAACACATTTTTACTCAAAATCATCAAAATGGATTTATCGCGTTTTGGAACCAAACTCTTCATTTAAAAACAGATTAGATACAAGAATAAAAATCACAATACAGTACAATGAATGAATGAATTAAAAATAAGAAACATTAAAAAGATAGGTCTTCAACCTTGATTTAAAAGAACTTCGAGTTGTTGTGAATTTACAGTTATCAGGGAGTTTGTTCCAGATATGTGGAGCATAAAAACTGAACGCTCCTTTTCTGGGGACAGGCAAAACTGTCCCAGATGATGTGAGAGGTCTGGGAGTTTCATAGCTTACAAGCAGAGCTAGTCAATCAGATCTAAATGGAAGGTTGTCAGGAATAAAATTAGTGAGATTGGAACTTAATTGTCTAGAGTAGACCCTTTTCTGTTGGGATGAAGCCAATCAAATCTGAAAAGCTGTGGTCTTGCCCAAAATGTGTTAAAGTTACTAATATTATTATTTGACATTTTATTTATTGAAGAGGAATAGCCCCTTGAGATGATCCATCTCGTTTTCGAGGGGTCCTCGATTCTAGATACAGAAATTTCACCTTACAGCAGCAGTCAAGTAAACGTAACAATAACTTACCAAAACAAAAAGAAACAAATACACAGAAAAAAACAAAACAAAACAAAACAAACAAAACATGCATTACAGTAATAGTAAGTACTTAAATATATAAACCAAAACCATACAGACAAGACATTCATTCATACAAGACACCCAAAAGGTGACACACTCCACCCTAAACAAAGTAAACAATATCATATGTACCAAAACACACATCTAACCACAAGTAAACTCATATATAGACAAAAATATATACGTACCATGCCAAAGATAGGTTACAGTGAAAGAGAGAAAAATAAAATAAAATAAAAAAATTACTAATCAAAAGCAATCACACGTATTCTGAAGATGTTGAACTAAATGATTTTTAAATGTTGGAAAAGAGGTTAAAAAGCGAATTGAAATTGGAAGTTTATTCCAATCATACGGTGCTTTATATTGAAATGCATATCTACCTATTTCTTTATTGATCTGAGGAGTGTAAAAATAAATTTGAGTATTATGACGCAAATTATGAGATGACCTAAATAGAATTAAATACTGTTTTAAATAAGCAGGGTAATTCATATAAATGCATTTAAAAATAAACTGTAACCAATGAAAACGCCTTCTATTTGATAAGGTCAGCCATGACAATTGCTGGTACATTTCACAATGGTGTGTTCTGTAGGGGCAGCGGAGTATAAATCTACACAGGCTATTGTAAACTGTATTAAGAGACTGAAGACAGGAAGCAGTAGTGTTTTGGTATACAATGTCAGCATAATCCAAGATTGGCAATAGAAGTTGAGAAACAATTCTTTTTCTAACATGATGGGTAAAACAGTTAATTGATTGATATAAAATTCTAAGTGAGCAGTTGAGCTTATTAGTTATATTATGCAAATGAGTGCTGAAAGAAAGATCAGAGTCAAGCCAAAGGCCAAGATACTTAACCTGGCTAGTATGTTTTATAGGAGTTTGATCCAAAGATATAATATTTAGTGAGTTTTCTAGAGAAGAATTCTTTTTCATTTTAAAAAGCATTGAAAAACGATTTTGATCTGTTAAGTAGAAGCTTATTAAACAATAGCCACCTCTGAACTGAATCAAAACCATTTTGTAATGTGGTGCTGATGTCATAGATATTAGGTTTGGAACAATAAATGACTGTGTCATCAGCATAAAGTTGAATATTGCATCCAGTGCAACTACGCGGAAGATCATTGATAAATATTGAAAATAATAAAGGCCCCAAAGAGGAGCCTTGAGGAATTCCTCTATCAATGACTGTGAAGTGAGACAGACTGCCCCCAAAGGACACACACTGGCGACGATTATGTAAATAAGAATTAAACCAAAGCAAAGAAGAAGCAGACAAACCAAGAGAGTACAATTTGTCTAGAAGTAAATAATGATCAACTAAGTCGAAAGCTTTAGTAAGATCTAAAAATAATGCACCTGTACACAATGTTACAGTCTTGTTTATTTTTGTCATGTTTCTTGTTTGTGGTTTCACTGTCTTTGGTTTTCATTCAGTTTGTACCTTGTTTCTCTGCCTTGGTTATTGTAGTCTGTTATCCCCTGTCATGTTAATTATTAGGTCCCTTATTTCAGGTGTGTTTCCCTGTTAATTGTTATGGCTCCGCTCGTTGGTTCTGATTTGCCCCAGCTGTGTCTTGTTCCCTGATCCCCTCTGGTTATTTAATCCTGTGTACTCTTTTCATTTAGATCCGACTACCGCCTTTGCTTCCACGCTATTCACAACAGAATAACTGACCACCCAGGATCTAGCAGTTAGTAGAAGAACTCACCGAACCGAGTTCCAGCAGCCATGCCCACCTGGAGTCCTGATGTCCGGATCATCCGTCTTCGCCAGGAGTGTCGTGCTATCGAGGATTATGTCGCAGAATTCCTCGAGCTGGCATATCTCGCGCAGATGAACACCCACGGCTTGAAGATCTTCTTCCGCGGGGGTTTGTCTGAACCACTCCGGTCTTGGATGCCCGAACCTGGTCCACACGGGTCTTTGGAAAGGTACGTTGACCTGGCCCTGTTCCCCGTTTACTGTGGGCGAGGAGGAGAAGCACGCTGAACCCGCAGTTTCCCTTCAGACCGCGCTCCACAAGCCCACGCCTCACGTGAACCGAGTCGAGCCCGCTTTCCACGACATGCCTGAGCTTCTCCCCGCCGAGCCCGCTCTCCACGTGAGCCCCGCCGAGCCCGCTCTCCACGTGAGCCCCGCCGAGCCCGCTCTCCACGTGAGCCCCGCTGAGCCCGCTCTCCACGTGAGCCTCACCGAGCCCGCTCTCCACGTGAGCCCCGCCGAGCCCGCTCTCCACGTGAGCCCCGCCGAGCCCGCTCTCCACGTGAGCCCCGCCGAGCCCGCTCTCCACGTGAGCCCCGCCGAGCCCGCTCTCCACGTGAGCCCCCCGAGCCCGCTCTCCCGTGAGCCCCGCCGAGCCCTCGACTCACGTCTGCCCACTCAAGCCCGCATTCCGCACTGGTCCTGTTGGATTTGCCAATCGGAGACGTGGAAGTTTCGCCCTGCCGAGTCAAGTGAGTCAAGTCCGTCTGCCAGAGAGTCAAGTGAGTCAAGTCCGTCTGCCAGAGAGTCAAGTGAGTCAAGTCCGTCTGCCAGAGAGTCAAGCGAGTCAAGTCCGTCTGCCAGAGAGTCAAGCGAGTCAAGTCGTCGTCCAGAGAGTCAAGTGAGTCAAGTGCATCGTCCAGAGAGTCAAGTGAGTCAAGTGCATCGTCCAGAGAGTCAAGTGAGTCAAGTGCATCGTCCAGAGAGTCAAGTGAGTCAAGTGCATCGTCCAGAGAGTCAAGTGAGTCAAGTGCATCGTCCAGAGAGTCAAGTGAGTCAAGTGCATCGTCCAGAGAGTCAAGTGAGTCAAGTGCATCGTCCAGAGAGTCAAGTGAGTCAAGTGCATCGTCCAGAGAGTCAAGTGAGTCAAGTGCATCGTCCAGAGAGTCAAGTGAGTCAAGTGCATCGTCCAGAGAGTCAAGTGCATCGTCCAGAGAGTCAAGTGCATCGTCCAGAGAGTCAAGTGCATCGTCCAGAGAGTCAAGTGCATCGTCCAGAGAGTCAAGTGCATCGTCCAGAGAGTCAAGTGCATCGTCCAGAGAGTCAAGTGCATCGTCCAGAGAGTCAAGTGCATCGTCCAGAGAGTCAAGTGCATCGTCCAGAGAGTCAAGTGCGTCAAGTGCATCGTCCAGAGAGTCAAGTGAGTCAAGTGCATCGTCCAGAGAGTCAAGTGAGTCAAGTGCATCGTCCAGAGAGTCAAGTGAGTCAAGTGCATCGTCCAGAGAGTCAAGTGAGTCAAGTGCATCATCAGAGAGTCAAGTGAGTCTACCGAGTCAAGTGAGTCCACAGAGTCAAGTGCCAAGTCAAGTGAGTCAAGCCCAGTGACGCGCCGCCGCAGAAGGAAGAGGAGGATTCGTTCGGTTCGCCAGGGTCCGGTGAGCGTACCCAGACTCCTCGCCCTGCCGGCCCCACCTCTGCGCCTCGCCCGGCCGGCCCCGCCTCTGCGCCTCGCCCGGCCGGCCCCGCCTCTGCGCCTCGCCCTGCCGGCCCCGCCTCTGCGCCTCGCCCTGCCGGCCCCGCCTCTGCGCCTCGCCCTGCCTATGTTTCTCAAGCCCGATGAGACTGTCCCTGAGCCAGTTTCCAGCCCTGAGGTTTTGGGTGTCAGGGATTTCCCCAAGTATTTTTTTGGGGGGGGGGGGCAGTAGGTACCCTGAGAGGGCCATGGAGGCAGCGCTGACTTGGGCCTTGTCGGTGCTATCCCCACCAGAGCTTCCTATGCCGCTGGTCCCATCTGGTCCTGAGCTTCATACACCCTGGTCCCCTGCCAAGCGTGCTCCTCCCTGGCCTTCGCCTCGCCATGCTCCTCCCTGGCCTTCACCACGCCATGCTCCACCCTGGCCTTCGCCTAATCCTGCTCCGCCCTGGCCTTCGCCACGCCATGCTCCGCCCTGGCCTTCGCCTCGTCCTGTTCCGCCCTGACCTTCGCCACGCCATGCTCCGCCCTGGCCTTCGCCTCGTCCTGCTCCGCCCTGGCCTTCGCCTCTTCCTGCTATGGCCACTCTTACCGGTACCGTCATGGAGTCTATGGTCCCCGTATACCCTGTCTGGGACTCCATGACGCCCACCCCTCCCGCCCAGGTCGTGTTCTAAATCGGCGCGAGGTCGCGCCTTATGGAAGGGGGGGATAATGTTACAGTCTTGTTTATTTTTGTCATGTTTCTTGTTTGTGGTTTCACTGTCTTTGGTTTTCATTCAGTTTGTACCTTGTTTCTCTGCCTTGGTTATTGTAGTCTGTTATCCCCTGTCATGTTAATTATTAGGTCCCTTGTTTCAGGTGTGTTTCCCTGTTAATTGTTATGGCTCCGCTCGTTGGTTCTGATTTGCCCCAGCTGTGTCTTGTTCCCTGATCCCCTCTGGTTATTTAATCCTGTGTACTCTTTTGTTCCTTGTCAGTTATTGATTGAATGTATCACGAGTTTCTTGTTTTGCCTGTTCTGAGTTTCCCCGTCTGTTTTATTAAAGTCTACTGCTGCATTTAGATCTGACTACCGCCTTTGCTTCCACGCTATTCACAACAGACATATTATTATCAAAACTCAAGAACACATCATTAGTAAATTTAAGAAGGGCTGTAGTGGTGGAAAAATGTTTTCTGAATCCAGATTGGCATTGAGATAATAGATTATTATAAGCTAAATAATTCGATAGTTGGGTGAAAATTATTTTCTCGAAAACTTTTACAACACTGTTGATGATTGAAATGGGTCTATAGTTATTAATATTATCAGAACTGCCACCTTTATGAAGTGGAATAACTTTAGCACATTTCCAGGCTAAAGGAATCATACAAGATGAAAACGATAAATTAAAAAGTAAGGCCAATGGCGCTGCTAGTACATGAGAACCAATTTTAATAAACTTGTTCTCGATGCCATCTAGTCCAGCTCCACTGGTAGATGACAGTTCACTTATAACCTTTTGCACATCTGCTGGACTGATCTCTGTAAATGAAAAGGAACTACCTATATGGGGACAAGGAGTCAGATCTGGTTCAAAAGTATGGGTCTGAACTTGTGGTGCTGAAGAGAAATGTAAACTAAAAGCATTTGCAATGGTTACTGGATCATCTATCCTTTCATTATTCAAATTTAGATTGGTTGTAGTCCGCCCTGATTTCCCAAGTACATTATTAACCTGTTTCCAGAATCGTTGTGGGTTTTTGAAATCATTCGATAGACAATTTCTAAAGTAACTGGATTTGGAGTTTCTTGTTTGCATGGTACAATTGTTTCTTAATCGTTTATATTCTTCCCAGTCAGCAGTGTGTTTTGTACGTCTAGACTTATGCCAAGCCCTATCCCTCTGTTTAAGGAGATTAATAAGGTCACCATTTACCCACGGCAAGTGACTACCTTTAACTTTAACAATAGTCCAAGGAGCGTGCTTATTTATGACATTCAAGAGCTCAGTATATACAAAATGCCATGCATCATCAATAAATGGAATTAGATTAAGCCTGTACCAGTTAATTTGATGCAAATCGTTAATAAATTCGTCACTGTTAAAGAATTTGGTTTGCCTTATCTTAATAAATTTGGGAGGGAGACGTTGCTTTGAAATTTTCCAAACGCAGTAGATCATGTGGTGATCACTAAAGCTGTCTGGTAAAACCCCAGATTTAATTATTCGTTCAGGATGAGAAACTAAGGCCCAATCCAAAAGAGATTTAGAGGTAGGAGTCAATCTTGTGGGCTCAGCAATAAGTTGTGTCAAATTTAAACTATTAATCATATTTCTTTCAGTAAATGTAGATGAATGAAGCCAATTAATATTAAAGTCACCCATAAGTATCATTTCTTTATTAGAAACTAAGGAAGAAACAGTAGAAATAATATTTTTAAATGATTCCACTTTCATAGAGGTAGGCGGTCTGTAAATATTTCCAATAATAATTTGCTTATTTTCATGCAGAGTAATTTTAATGAACAGACTCTCAAAAAGTACTGGAATCTCAATAGGAACCATAAGTTGAGAATTTAAATGAGATAGTACATAAGTGGCTACTCCACCTCCCCTTGATCCTCTGTCCGATCTAAATAATTTATAGTTGTCTATACTGATATCAGTGTCAGAAATGTTGCTAGTAAGCCAAGTTTCAGATAATGTAATAATACTTGGATTATTATAGGATAACCACGCTCGTAATTGATCAATTTTGGGGAATAGGCTTCTAATGTTCAGGTGTATAATATAAAGACCTTTACCAATACTTATAGATAAATTATAATACGGTGTAGACTAATAAATAAATCATGTAAGTACATAGTGAAAAGTAGAAAACCAAGGGGGGTGAGCACCATGGGAGCCAGCACACACACACAACCACATATACATTCTATCCAAACAAATAACAAAAACATTAATAGATAAGTCTAGACTAAACGAAAAAAAAAAAAGAGAGAGAAAAAAAAGAGAAAAAAAGAAAAAAAAATCAAATCTCAGTCAACAAGTAATGCAATCCAGGAAATAGTAAATACAATAACCAATATAATTACCGAAGCACGATCATTTACGATAAACAAACATTCAGAAATTGAATACGGGATAAAGAGCTACAGAGAGCAAAAGAAGAAAAGAAGTGCAATTCAGGACAGACCCAAACTATGGAGATTTCATCAAAACATCCCGAATCAGCACCTCCGATTCGTCTGGAGAGTTGCAGAGGTGGGCTACTTCACCGATGTGGATCCTAAGAGTAGCTGGATACAACAACGCGTAACGAATCCCCATCTCGCGTAGTTTCTTTTTTACCGGGTCAAACAGGCGGCGTTTCTGCGTCAAGTCATGGCTGAAGTCTGGATAAATAAAGACTCTAGAGCCTAGATACCTCAGCTCCTTTTTCTCCCGAGCAAGGCTAAGAATCTTAAGTTTGTCTCGAAAGTGAATAAACTTTACCAGAATGGTTCTTGAACCTGGTTTGGAGTTCGGTTTGGAAGGGGCTCCAGAAATGCGATGAGGCGCTCGATCACCGGTGGAGTGGGAAAGTTGTCTTCGCCGAAGAGATGAGTGAGTAGATGTTCAATAAAGCCGATTGTATCTGTACCTTCAGCTCGCTCAGGAATGTGAATGAAGCGAAGATTTAGGGCTCTGCTCCGATTTTCGGCGTCCTCGGCTTTCTGCAGTAGTAGTGTATTTTGCTTCTCCAGCGTCTCAACGCGTTGTTCTAGATCAGTTATGTTATCCTGGTTTGAACTGACTCTAAATTCAAGCTCTCCTACTTGGTCCCCGAGAGATTTAAGGGAAGACTGCAATGCATTTGAAGTTATTTGCAGGTTGTCAAGTTTCGGGTCAAAATATGTGAACATCTCTTGCTTAAGTTGTTGGAGAGCTTTCAGAATAAATGTGTTGGTCGCGTTTTGTTCCATGACGGCAGGGGCGCCGCCACGAATTTTGGGCCCCATGACAAAAAAATCAATTGGGCCCCCTCTACGCAGCTGTTGTCACCACATCTCTAGGACCTAACTGTCCCATCAAAAGCTTTACATAACTCTAATCAAAGGCTTGCAACTGTCTTGCTTCTTGTAGTTCAATACTAGTACTAGTACAATATTTACTGCTGGTGATTTATAAATGCAAGTCTGCATACAGTATGCATTTCAATATTTTTTTTGCCAGACACCAATAAATAACACTAACACTACAGAACATTGACACAAATACATTAGATACTGTGTGTGTGTGTGTGTGTGTGTTGCCCTTCATGATGGAAAATAATAAAGTCTGTATAGATGTCATTTACGGCCAAAATTCAGTCTAAATGAACTGATCAAACTGGATTATTTTAATACTGTCTGTAACTTACTTGCAGGTTGAGGTAAGATACTTATTGTTTCTAACTGCATCTACTGTACAGACAGGAGATTATTTTTTTAATTGTCATAATGGGCAAAAATATTTTTTGTTGATGTCAAAAAAAAAATTATGGTAAAAAAGAGGAAGAGAGACAGAGAACCCCACACAGACTCCCTGGAAGGATGCTAAGTCATTAACACAATGTTGCTCACCTTCTTCACTGGGACAGGGACAGGGAGGGGTGCAGTTAGTATGGGGAGACTGGGGTGCTGCTGACCCATCTGTTGTTGTTGTTGTTAAGTCTGCTAAAAGGGGCATGGATGATTCAATATGAATATATTGCTAAACGTTTCCCTGCACTTATTAAATGTTGATGAAATGTAGGCTAACACTAGCCTGCAGCTAGCTAGCTTATTTCACTATGGACAACAGGTTACCACTCACAGACTAAAGGCTACCCACCTTTCTTTGTGAAAAACTGGTATACAGAACGACAGCCTTTCCTCTCTCTCTTTCCTTTTCTGGAAACCAGATTTTATCTTACTATTCGACATTATGGTCTCTCTGTATTTCTAGCACGCCGGCGCCTTCGCCGTGCGATTGACTGTCTGCTAAACACCGTCACCGATGCGCGTGCTTAGGCAGGACCAAACCATTTCATGCAGATACATGGGGGTGGTCGGTCAATATGGATATTTACTTTTTAGTCAATGGGATATTTAACTTTTATTGCCAAAATAAGTCAAATCAAAGACATAATTCAATTTATTATTATTTGAAAAATACTCAATGATGATGTTTTATATATATATTTTTTTTTTCAAAAAGTTTTTACCTATTTGCTGGGCCCCCTGTCAGTCAGGGGCCCATGGAATTGTCCTAACTTTTCCCCCCTATACGGCGCCCCTGCATGACGGATCACAGGTGAAATAATCAACTGAACAAACGGAGTCCGTCTAACAATTCTCAAAAAAAGAAAAGAGGTTTGATACCTCTAATAACTCTCCAAGCTTATCGTAATGTAGATATGCACGAGGATTCATTAATTAGCACATTTTGCAGACTGAGAATTGAAGAGCCTCACTCAAGCACTGCTGCTGTGTCGGCCATTTTGAAAGTTGTAAAAGATGATTAATATAAGCCAGGCCTGTCGCTGTGCAACATTTTTTAAGCCATTGGTATAGGCTGAATAGTCTGCTGAAATGTTCATTTCCACACCTAATCGTTGGTAGAGAACCCGACAGAATGCAAGTTCTGTCCAGGTTTTCAACGGTAGAGGTCAGACACTCACCCTGTTGTAGTTTCATCGATTATCTAGTCATTACGTCACACGTACCCAATTTGAGAAATTGTAGCATTAGCAGTAGCTGTAGCAGAAGCATTTGTAATAGCGTTAATAGCTGCAGGTATGGCATCGCCGCTGGATAAACCCAGCACTGGGGCAGGTGATGGAAGTGGTGAAAGGGGCCAGACGCACGGACCTAGCCGCTGCTAGGCACTCACCAACCAATTAAGGTCCCTGTAGCGCAGCAACGCCAGCGGTTAGGGAGGGGTCCGAGGGGGAGGGCATCGGAGCCGACAACTGAGATCGCTTATTCCATGGGCCTCTGGATATATATGGCTCACCGGCAGGAGATCCATGATGGGGGGCTGATGTAGCAGGAGGAGCGCTTTCTCTGTCCCCTGGGCCTTGAATGGAATTCTTTCTCAGATGTTGGGGCCGCAACCATCTCCAGGCTTTCCTCGAGATTGTGGCCAGCGAGGGGGGAAAACCAATTAAACAGCTGCAGGGCCCCATCATCTTTGGTCGAGGGATCGACCTTTCCTTTCTCCATTACCTGTCATCGAACTGTACGTACCCTGAAGGGAGTGCAGAGAGCTGTCTTCTCCTCATGTGAATTGAAATTCTCCAGACGGAAGAGCAGGGAGTTGAGCTCGGTTTGACGACGTAGCAGGTCATTCATGAGACGTGTTGGATCACAGCTCGACTTTAATGACTTTAATTTGACTTTAAAGTACTGTATGACCATGACAACATACGAATTTTCATCGGAAAATGTCATCTGAACAAGTAAGTAACGTCCACTTTTTTCTGATCAACTAAGGGGGGAAAAAGCATTGCAGTTGTTGTGGCAAAAACTTCTGTTAAACATCATCACTGCGTAAGAGACACTCAGAGTCAAATTAATAAAAAGAGAAATGTTTATTCTTGCAAGAAGGCCCAGTCGCCATCACAGCCGTTACATTCTGTGAAGTGAGTGGCGCTCACCAGGAAGACATGAGACAGCCTTTATACTCTTTTCAAGGTTCCTTCTCACTCGCTGTACTTTTCCACCCACTCAGATAAGGCCCCCCACTGTTCAGTTTCTACTTAATAACACAAACTGGTACTGGAATAAACCAGCCAAATCTGACCATTCCTAAGGTCGAGATGTCCTGTCCCATATATTCCTGAAACGTCACGCACAAGCACGTACACACATATACTTTTACACATTGAATAGATTAGGAATAAATGACTATTAAAATTTTTCCACAACACAGTAAACCGCGCTGATTAAATATAACAATCGCTTATCATATGTCAAACCTTTTCAGACATCCCATAAGAGCTCTCTTTGCACAGTGTCGAATGCTTTCGAGAGATCGACAAAGGCCATAAACATGTCCTGATGTTGCTCCCGGCACTTTTCCTGAAGCTGCCGGGCTGTGAAGATCATATCGATTGTGCTCCTGTTCTTTCTAAACCCACACTGTGATTCTGGCAGCATTGACTCAGTGATGTTGTTAATAAGCCTCTGATGCAGCACTTTGGCCATGACCTTAACACCAGCTGAAAGGAGTGATATGCCCCTGCTATTGCCGCATACGGCCTTGTCACCATTGTTCTTATAGATGACTACAGTGTTTGCATCTCTCCATTGCTGTGGGATGTTCTCATCAGTCCAGGCCCATATTTTCCCATAGCTGAGACAGAGGTTGACGGGTGCCAGGGCATTGTCCACACAGTGGTAGGCCTGCACATCGCGCCTCTGAGGCCCACTGCTGCTCCGAGATCCCCTGTAGTTTAGCCTGGGACCGTATGATACCCAGTTTTCGTGTGTGGCCCCTAGGAGGCACTACAGGAGTCTTGGTGGCGGAGAGGCTCTGTACTGGCAGAAGGAGGCTTACGCACTCGGCTCCTATTTTCACCCTCTATCAAGAAGGCTAGCCAGCGGCAGCAGCTGTAAGCAGAGAGTACCAAGCAGAGAGCACAGCACAGAGAGCAACAACTAACTACCAGCACCACTATAATATTGCACTAGACGCTTCACACACACCCTGTGTATTAACACACACACACGCACGCACGCACGCACGCACGCACGCACGCACGCACGCACGCACGCACGCACGCACGCACGCACGCACGCACGCACGCACGCACGCACACACACACACACACACACACACACACACACACACACACACACACACACACACACACACACACACACACACAGAGATAAACAAAAGCAACAAAAGAGAAAAAAAAGAACACAGCACACAGGAGGAAACACCACCACCGGGGACACCTCCACCTTCGGCACTCAGCAACTGTGGGAGAAGAAATTCAATTATTGGGGAAAAATCAATTAATAAACCAAAAAACAAAACTTCAATCTAAGACAAATCTAACGAATAATGCAGCGAAGGTGACTTAATAACTGCCTAGAGCCTGACAAAAATAACTAAAAAATTAATAGATAACGTTTCAACATTTTTTTTTAGCAAAACTTAACTAAAAGAAATATAAATTAACCAAAAAAGATCACTTAATCATAATTTGACAAATCAATCCATAAACATCACTTAATCATAATTTAACAAATCAATCCATAAACCCCACACCATACTGATAAACACGGGCAAGCCACAATCAGGCAAAACTATCGTCCGTGTCACAATCACTGAAATACAGCCCGGCCAAACACTCAGTTAGGCAATGGATCCTGGCGCTGAAAGGCGCGTAGAGGTGTCCAAAGCCTGGGGTGAGCCTGGGGTGAGCTGTAGCTACAACCCGTTGAACAGTCTATGGTTGAAACAGAAATCGATTGAGACAAAACAGCAGCGTGGCAGGGAAGGGAAGGGCCAGTGCAGATACCAGCGCAAGCGAAGCAGTTTACAACCCTGTCGTACACAAACAAACCAAATTTTGAATGCGAAAGGATCCAGAGTGGAAAGGTGCCTCCAGCAACGAGTAAAGAGTGTAGATGGCACATCCCTGCCTATATAGCATGCAGTTATGTCCTGATTGGTCCAGAAGAGAGAGAGAGAGAGAGAGAGAGAGAGAGAGAGAGAGAGAGAGAGAGAGAGAGAGAGAGAGAGAGAGAGAGAGAGAGAGAGAGAGAGAGAGAGAGAGAGAGAGAGAGAGAGAGAGAGAGAGAGTGATTAAAACCATTGCGACCAATCGACCTTTAAAAGGGAATTTTTTTTTGCTTTTAAGGCTTCATTGCTTGAGTAATGTCCTTGTTGTTTTAACAAGCCAAAGAAGGTTAATTAATTATTCACCACACGGTGTTACTTATATACATGCTGATGTAACCACAAAAATTCTCTATTCTCATGGATTTTTTACAATTTGTCTAGGATCACACAAGATGCATCATTTCAGAAGCTGAGAGAGAAAATGGCTGTAATGAGTCACTTCTGCAGTTTCTCAGCACAGGTACAATACTGGGTGCTTTGCTGTTGCTTCTGGTTTTGTATTTGGTTTCCTCTGGATCCAGATCTCAGAAAGAGGGAAAAGAGCCACCAGGACCCAAACCTCTGCCTCTGCTGGGGAACCTGCTGACCCTTGACCTCAAGAGACTCTTTGACACCTATTTTGAGGTGGGAACTTGATATGTTTAATGAATGAATAGTGGTCTAACATTTTAAGATTTGTTTGTAAATGTCTTTCTCTGTTTCCTCCAGCTGTCCAAAACCTATGGAAACATATTCCAAGTGTTTTTGGGTCCCAGAAAAACTGTGGTCTTAGTTGGGTACAAAACTGTCAAAGAAGCTCTCGTGAACTATGCAGAAGAGTTCGGAGACAGAAATATTGAACCTGGTTTCAGGATAATGCACAACGATCATGGTAGGATTCTTTGTTGTTTTCTTTATGTACAGAACAAACTGTAAATGTTAGACATGTTGAAAAGCATATCTAAACAAATTCATATACAAATTCGTATTCAAATTCTAAAGCATATCTATGAACAAATTCATATCTATACTGTAAAATCTAATTAGTTAGACTTACTTAAAAAAGCATGCAAACAGATTGCCTTAAAAACAAAAAAAGTGAAATAGGAATAGTAGTGTGTACTGACAAATTTACAATGCTGATGACTCTTTAAAACCTGTCATAGTCTGTGAAAAGGGTCTATTATGCAATTGCTTTGTTTTACTATTTTTGTTTGGTTTTATTCACCAGTTTTATTTTTGTGTAATTTCTTGTGTAATTAGTAGCACAACAAAAACAGCAAATAATATAGTTATTGCCACAATAAATTTACCATTGTTTAAATGTTTAAGTCTGTGTGTGGACTCAAGCATTGTCAATTGCAAAATATTGTCACAAATAAAGAGGGATTATATCACCCAAATTAAAAGATTCACAATATTTCACAAGTGTTAGCAATAATTTTTTTTTAAATATCATTATTCAACATGAAAAATAAAGTATTATTTAGTTCTAAAGTTAGAATAAAGTTATTTAGTTCGAAGTTATTTATTACTTCCCTTCCTTTGAAACACAATAACTGTGATTTCTTTTTGCATCGCTGCATCCATAGGAAGCGATGACAATAATATAAATGAAGTTGTAGGGAACTAATCACCATAATGGTGAGTTCAAACAGAAACATTTTAGGAAAATCAACATCAATTTATGAAGTCAGCTTATGTGATGTTCTCTCAAATGTTTCAGTTGTATTGACAATTCAACATTCAAGATGACTTTGGGAAATGAGTGAGATAACTGCAGAAGTGAGGAAATAAGTGAATCTATCAAGAATTGCCCGTCTCAAAAACTAATTTTTGCTTGTCAAAATGGCACGCAAAGCAATCAATTAATCTTAAATTGGGTTTTCTGAGTAAAAAATCATAGTATGTGAATAGTACAGATTACTAGATTTTTACAACTAAATTAAGACATTAAGTAAAGTTAACTAAAAAGTGTTAAGCCAGGTGCACACTGTGAGATTTTGGCCCCCATTTGGACATCTGAGACAAATTTTGCAAATCCTAAAAGATTCCTCTGATCCTTGGGTAAAATCTGAAGTCTTTGATTGTTAGTTTGACATGTTCACCAATACCCGGTTAATGACAGTTGCGATACAATTTTACTTCTGATGAAATTCTGGCAGTGTCAGAAGATTTGACTCACAGTCCCGCAGTGTGACTTCTCTTACGGCGACCGTCAAATTGTCTTTTTTTTTTATCAAGACGAGCCCTGACCAAAATGAACATTAGAGATTTCTTTGTAGCCACCATTTCAATCCTGAGATCTTACAGTGTGACATGGCTTACAGCGATGATCATGTTCGTACAGTCTTACAAGCAACAATCGTAAAATGAGTATAGAGCTCGGGATCGTGTCGTCGAGTCAAAATGCATTGTGGGAATCACGGTACGAAGTAGATTCACTGTATAGGCAGTAGGTAATTAAAATTGTAACGTTTGATAATATTAGGTTTAATTTAGGTTATTTTATGGAAAATGGTTCAGGATTGCTGTATTGTGAACTGCTGTAATCGGTCTCACGATAGACAGGGCAAACTCCAGTGGATTATTGCACGTATGATAGGTGAGTAATTACTCCTGAACTGTAACAAACCCACATAGACAAGCTTCATAGCTCACATAATCTGACAAGTGTGTGTGTGTGTGTCGCCACTGATGATTAACGTTAGTGCGAACGATTGTTTTCTCCGCGTTTACTACTTTGTAGATCTGCAGATCTTGCACCCATCCATTTGTAAACTGCAGGTGAGCCTGCAGGAACTTGGAAGTTTTTAAATTGATCAGAGGTGTAAGCGCATACTCCACAGACCAGGTAACGTTAGGAGAAAATATCAGGGGAACTGAGGCTTTGTAAACTTTCATATGTATTACACCCACTCTGTGTTTATAGGGATCGATTCTGCCTATATCCTCAAATTTTTTTAAGTAGCGTTGTTTGGCTTCATTATTAAGTTTGTCAGTGTACGGTTTTGCCAACTTATTTTTGTCACGGTCCATAACTCTTTCTCAGTGCGGGTGGAAACCGGCCGGTTACGCTATTAATTATTCCAAATCCGGCCTTTGTGTTGCCTCTAAAATGGCCGCCGTTACCCATAATGCACCGTTCCATAACCTCTACGCCCGAGCTATATTATAAATCGCTCAGTGTGCACCCGGCTGTAGTTAGAACAACTGTTGGATTTTACAGTGTAGTCAGTGGTGAAATGACTTGTCGCTTATTAACCTGACATAATGTGTATTTAGCAAGCTGACACTGTATAAGTCCCAAAGGTCTATGGTTAACGTATGTTTAACTCAGTAAGAATTTAAGTAGAAGTAAAAATTAAAAAAGTAATCATTTTCTGCTTGTGTTGTTGCTGAGACTCACGGTCAGTTGGTTTTGTCTGTGTTGATCAGGAATCCTCTTTTCCAATGGAGAGAACTGGAGAGAGATGCGACGCTTCGCTCCAGCAACCTACGGGACTTGGGATGGGCAAGAGAGGAAGTGAAGAGAAAATCATAGAGGAAGTTCAGTATCTGAAAGGAGAGTTTGATAAGTTTGAAGGTACAAGCTGAAACACAATTTATGGATATCTGCAATCATGCTCTTAGTTTAAAGTATCCGATGAGAGACATTTGTTTTCTCTTCACAGGGAAACCCTTCGACACAACACAGCCTTTGAACTACGCTGTGTCAAACATCATCTCATCTATTGTGTACGGCAGCCGATTTAAATACACAGACCCTCAATTCAGAAAAATGGTCGACAGGGCAAACGAAAATGTTCGAGTTGGATCGGCTTCTGTAATGGTATGGAAGTTGTTTTACTGTTTTTGGTGACTTAATTTTTTTAAAACTCATTAATACATGCTTTTTTTTCTCTGTGTGTACTTGTAGCTTTATAATATATTTCCATGGTTGGGTCCATTCCTCAACAGCAAAATGATTATTGTAAGAAATGTGTTGAAAATAGAGCAGAAATGACAAGGTTGATCACTGGATTGCTGGAGACTCTGAATCCACACGACCGCAGAGGGTTTGTCGACTCCTTTCTCATCCGCAAACAGAGCGACGAGGTACTGAAATCACCTTTGTAACATAGACATACAGCAGGAACTAAAAAGTAATCATCTGATTTGATATTTAAACACAATTATTTATTTAATTATTGCATGAAAATTTTATATGCACAAAAGAATACTTCTAAAGCATTTATTCATCATAAACTGCGTTTACATGGACCCTTATAATCGGATTGACGGCTCAATCGGACTAAAAAACCTTAATGTAAACACCTTAATTGATCCGACTGAGCTCAATCCGACTGAGCTCGATCCGACTGGAATTTCGATAGGATTGAAAGGGGTGGTTTACTCCTTTTGTAATCCGATCGAGAGAACATGTAAACACTTGATCGGATTGAAATAGCGTAATGAGGTATGACGCACGGAACTAGCTGTTCTTCCTGTTGAATAAAGCGTCATATAAATGAGTGTTCCGTTATTAAAACAATCTCATTTCACTCAGCGTCTGTGAAGTGAAGCAGGACAACGTCCCACCAGTGCTTGCTCAGATTCTCATCCACACACGACTGGTTTTGGGCGCAGGGTTTTACTGCGTGATAAATATAAGCAGCATGGCAAAACGGTTCATGCTCATCGTCTCCAAATGACCAGAGACGGATAAATATTAATTCTGTTGTTTAAAACAAATAAAGAACCAATAGAGGAGATTAGTTATGTGCGACCAGTGGCATATTCGTGCAGTGTGCGCATGTCAAAAAATCAATTCCGATTTGAATCTTGTGAGTCGTGACATATAAACGCACATATCAACCCGATTACTTAATTTATCGTTCATGTTCATGTGATTGATTTCATTCCGATTGAACCATGCAAACGCAGCTATAGTTGATGTTAATTTCAACATTTATTAACACATAATTCAAATTAAAAGTTATAAAATAAAAAAGTTTATTAACACAAGTCATTTAAATTAAAAGTTAATATTATTTAATAAGCTGGCCACACACTTGAAGATTTTAAGCCTGATTTTGGGCCCGACTTGCTTCCCCAATAATCTGGGGTGTGTGACCCGATTCAAGGCTTCCCGCAAATGACTTTTTTTCCGAAAAAATCCTCAAGTGATTGGTGTCATTATACGATTATTGTATTGCGCCTGATAACGTCGGACCCCAGACAATCTCAAATCATTAATAGCCTATCAAACATGTTCTCATGACCCTTGATCAGGGCTGCCACGCAAGTAGAGTATTGAGAAAGAAGATATATTCTATCCCCATATTTTTTTTTCTCCTTAGTTTTTCTTCCCATAAAACAAACCTCTCGTCAGGAGAACCAGCTGATGACATCGATCGTCCTACATTTGTTTGTTTTTTCTTCTCAAGTCACGTTTGATCCATGAGATATCGTCTCACTGTTAAAATATTACTACAATCGACAGGTGTGTGGTCTCGCGGTCCGGGACGGATATTAGAGTGTGTGCATTCGGATTTCGGAAGATTATAATGCTAAAAATCGGTCGAAACTGCCCTTATGTCTGTGGTCTCACGGTCACCGTCTCCCACAGTTTTAAAATCGGTTAAGATGTGAAAGTCATCTAGTGTGTCCCAGTCCTTACATCAAAAAAAGAATAGTTACACTTAAAAAGGTATTGCTCATGGTTAGTTTATGCTAACTTCTACTAATGTGACCTTATTGTAAAGTGTTACTATCACATTTTGTATGAGTTTCAGTTGTATTCTTATTGGTTTCCTGTTCTGCTTCCTAGCTTTTGTTACCATGATCCTTCATTGTTTGATTAATGCATTGCACCTGTTTCTCGTTTCATGCATTGCTTTGTTTCTTTTTCTCAAAAGTTTGTATTGTTTGAAGTTTGTATGTAATTTTGGATTTTTGTTCTTAAACTACAACTACATACATTTTGATGTCTAAGTTTTCTAATTATTAGAAGTTTAATTTCGCATTATGGATGTATTTTTGCTTGTCAGCAATCCTGTAGGAAAGACTCATACTTTCATCTGGAGAATCTTCTTGTGACGGTGGGAAATCTATTTTCTGCTGGTACTGACACGACAGGATCGACTCTGCGCTGGGGTTTGATGCTCATGGCCAAATACCCTCATATACAGGGTAAAAAAACACAGTAAAGCCAAGAGTTTTTTCTCAATGTTGAGTTCAATGTAGTCTAGGAACGTGTGTTGCTTTTGTGTGCAGATCGAGTTCATGAGGAGATTGGCCGAGTGATCGGTGGACGTCAGCCAGTGGTGGAAGATAGAAAGAAATTACCGTATACAGATGCAGTGATTCATGAAACCCAGAGACTGGCTAATATTGTGCCCATGAATCTCCCTCATAAGACCAGCTGTGATGTTCACTTCAATGGATACTTCATCAAGAAGGCCAGTCAGAAGAATAAATATTTAGGCCTATAAAAGATACCATGTGTATCTTGAACATTGTTTTTTTTCTCCATTTTTTTAGGGTACCACTGTAGTTCCTCTGCTGACGTCTGTTTTGAAGGATCCAAGCGAATGGGAGAAACCGAACAGCTTTTACCCAGAACACTTCCTAGATGAGAAGGGCCAGTTTGTCAAGAGAGATGCTTTCATGCCCTTTTCTGCAGGTACACACTCAACTATAAACACCCAGAACTTTGAAGAAATAAACATTTGATTTGGAATTAAAACCCCCCCTCTCTCTCTCTCTCTCTCAGGCCGAAGGGCTTGTTTGGGAGAGAGTTTGGCCAGGATGGAGCTCTTCCTGTTCTTCACTTCCCTCCTTCAGAGCTACCGCTTCACAACTCCACCTGGAGTGTCTGGAGATGATCTGGATCTCAAAGGAATAGTCGGAATCACTTTGAATCCGTCCCCACACAAGCTGTGTGCGATCAGACGCTCCTGATCAAAACAGAAAGAAGACATTTTTCCTTGAAGAATTGGAATGAATAAATTCACAAAATGTATGCGAATAAATCCACAAACCAAAATCCCTTCTGACTTTTTTTTATTGCATAAAACATCTTGAGCAGCAGGTGAATATTGTGTTTGTTAATTTTTTTTTATGTAAAAATTTTATAGTAAAAAAGATCATTAAAAAGTGTGTTGTTTTCACACAAAAAGTATCTTAAATGAGATTACTTGAGGGGCACAACGATGTAAGATAAGATTAGGCACACAATCACTTTCACAGACCTTCACTTTGACTCTTCCCGGCCTAACTCAACCCAAGGCCGTTGCCATTTTCCAGAAACGGCTGAAGGTGCATCTTTTTCGGCCACACTTGATCCATTAATACTAACACTTTCTTTCCTTTGTATTTTCTATTTAAAAAGAAAAAAAACACACACACACACACACACATATATATATATATATATATATATATATATATATATATATATATATATATATATATATATATATATATATATATATATATACATGTACTGCGTTGGACTAAACTGGGGAGGGTCACAACACTTGCATATTGTTGTCCTATTTTTAGTTTAATTGCTTCTATTACTGTCCTTATTTGTAAGTCGCTTTGGATAAAAGCATCTGCTAAATGATTAAATGTAAATGTAAAAAATGTAAAAAGAAACATTTTCAATAAAACATGCGAATGAGATAAACACATTTTATAAAAATAATCTTTTTGGTTAATATAATTTTGCTTCTCACTTATTCTTATCTATACTGAAAAATGGCTCCCTTTTGAAGTGGAACTTCAATACTGCATCTTGGTGTTTATGCTATGAGGAATGCCAGGGCCGGCCCGAGGCATAAGCGAACTAAGCGGCTGCCACCAGGGGGCCCCCCAATCGAGTTTAAAAAAAAAAAATATATATTTTTAGATAACTTAAACAAGTGACATAAATGACTGAATGAATGAATAATTCAGGACAAGAAAATTCTGATTTCATGATCAATATACCTGCCTACAACTGCTGCTGTGTCTCAGCGCTTGTCATCCGCATAATCTAGACACCTCGCGCGTGCATAGACAATTCGTGCGCAACTGCGCCGGTGTCGGTTTAAGTTGGAGAAAACAGGCGCAGGGGAACTTAACCTTCTAGGTGTAAGGGTAGCAGTTTAAATAAATAATAAACATAGCAGTTTGAAGTCTTCTCCACTTTATTATACCACACATTGATCATGTCACTAACTCCAAAAACCCGTGACACTCCAGTACCAAGTGCGCGTGACCCATTCCCATCTACGGCAAGCCCCGAGGGGAAAAATACATTGCATACACACATACAACGAGCGCCAGTACATCATTCATGGTATTATAGTAAAAGACTAGTAAAAGGATTCTGTCATGTACAATCCAACAAAGTCTGTTACAATAATAATAAAAAAGATTTTGAGGACAACACTGTATTGAGACAGTTGAGAAATAATAATATTTTTACTGTTTTCAACAATAATTGTCATTGTTGAACCCTTGCTCTTATTATGTTTCTGATTTCTCAGTTTTGTCATTATTTTAGCAAATAATCTATTCTATATGTTTTGAGACAGTTTGTTTCAAGAAGTTTCAAAGAGTAAGTAAAAGAGTAAAGTAAAAGTTAAAACTTTTATTTAAGTAGGCATCTATTTTTTATTATTTATTTTTTATTAATACATAACCTCGCTGTATTAATTTATAATGTATCATAATTGCGTGACATTTGTGTCAATAATCGTCAAGCACATGTGACTCCGCGTAGTGGAAGGGGGCCCCCAAATCAAATTCTGCTTAGGGCCCCCAAAAGGCTCGGGCCGGCACTGAGGAATGCCATTCCCATACCTAAAATACATATTTTACAGTCACTGTTATGCAAATTGAATAGCACATTAAAGGCTCCCTACCAGTGACCCTCCTTCATAAAACATCTAGCACATTTTTATCATTGATTATTTGAGCATTTCAGTCAAATATAATTTATGCAATATTTCAAACCTTTAGCCCACGGGGGAATAAAATGATTTTGTGGCGATAGTTTAAAAGACTATCTTGTCTTTTGACTTGGCAGACTTGGCAACCCTGAGGCCCAGTCTCCTGACAATATATATTTTTTGGATATTTTGGACAAGTCACAATTATAAAAGATTGAATTTCACTGCATTTCACACAAAATATCAAATCATGTGGCGTCTGCGTTAAAATAATGCTAAACCTTATAAAAACCTTCACTTTTGTATTTTCTTTAACCAACTGGTCTCTTTTCATGGATGTATAAAAACACTTCAGAAAGTGGAAGTGTTTAAGGCTTGTTGTCTATATTTTAAACAAAGTATTTACTTTTTTAATGTTTTTGTATTTTTTTACTGCCATTTTCTTACACAATGCAAACACATTTTTTATATTTGTGTCTTAAGTGTCGAAAGACTTTTTATGGCCACTGTCTATACTTAAAACTTGAATTACATTTATGCATTTGACAGACACTTTTATCAAAAATGACTTGCATTGCTTTCAAGGTCTTCATTTTTATCAGTTCATGCATTTCCTGGGAATCAAACTCATGACCTTGGCTTCACTCAAGTTTCATTTGCATTTATTTATTTACTTTTTTGCTGTATAGTGATCAACAAGCAAACATGAGGGCAAACTCCCATAATCACAACAGGAGTCCCCTTTTATCTGCCATGAGGGGCTTTCGCAATGGAGGAACCTTTTCATAGTTCTTAGTTGTCCCTAAACTATTGGTGGAATTCCCTGGAATTTTGCGTGTTCGCACCGCAGGAACTAGAAAAGGCTTAAGTTCTAGTAACTGAAGTAGGAGCTAAATTATTTCCCCCAAATGAGAGTCAGTCTAAATCACCACTATAGGAACTATCTGTGACGTTAGTGTACGCTGATTAGCCAAACGCACGCAAAACACCAGCACCTTTTAAAAAGGCTGTGTAAACACACAGATTATAGCCTATATATTTACTCCAGAAACCAACTCTACGAACATGGAAAACAGTGATAGATGGGCCTCTTAAACTTTATGCTAAGGAGAAAATCCAACACAACTTTGAGGGGATCAAGCTAAACATGATTATGTATTTCTGCTCAGCTAGCACTGGATATCAACCACACGGCAAATGCTAATGTCTTTTCATTACTGTCTCCTTTCTATATATAACAGTTTTATCTAATAACGTATTAGACAGGACTGTTTAACAGATTGTAAACGAATGAAAACGGAAAACGCAAGCACTGTGTGGCTCTGGCATGCTCAGTGCCGTCAAAATAGAGGTCTGCCATGCACGCCATCAAAATAAAAGTCACAACAACTTATGTTACATTTTACCTCAGTTCTTACTGGCTGTGTGAATGCAACTGTCACAAGGTGACGAACCAGCAGCGGAACTATATATTCCACGGAGGAATGTTTCCGCCCGGAGCGCTCTCGACGCAACACCCAGTCAGCCTGATATGCGTCGCTACCATGGCAACAGCAGCCGCTGATGACAGAGTGACAGCAGGTGCGGCGCATCAAGGGGCTGTTTGGTGATTGGGACACACAGCGGCTTGAAACAGATAAAGACCAAACTTTGGGAGACCAAGAGGGTAGTTCAGTGCAGTGTTCTGTGTTCGGTTTCGGGTGCTGTGTCCTGACCTTGTTCCGTCGAGGAAGGCTGAGAGTTTCTGTGGGACAAAATTGACTGGTGAGATCGATCCGCGGAAGGGAATCCGCTACGAAAGATTGGGTGGAGTGGAACAGAGAAGCAGAGGAGAAGTTGCCTTGGAAACATCAAGTCCCCTGCCTGGGTAGAGATAAGTGCAAACCTTTTACTGGCCGTATGATACGTGATTTATACACCAAGACACTGTATATGAAGAGAAGCGATCTAGGAACCGGAGTCTAGACACCGTAATGAGAAGACAGCTGTTATGATGCACGAGTGAGATCGCTATATATTCTTCCGTCTTACTGTCCCTGCTGTTCAGAACAAGGAGGTGGGCTGTGGCCTTATATTTCACAGAGTGGTTGAGAGTGACGTGAGTTGATGCTGTGCCCACCGTGTGTGTTTGAAGTGAAGCTACTGCATGCTTACTATACCGAATTCTGTCACGTGCCCATCGGCCTTGCCCTGTGTTGCAGTTTGGAGCCGCTGAAGAAGAGATTAAGCGACGGTGGAATTTAAAGCTTGCGATGTTCTGATTCATCATTGATGTTGTCTGGAGAACGGAGGAAGTCCAGTGATCTGCTGTTCGGAGTGTCCTCCATCGAACGCCTTGTGCATTCTGTGTTATCAACACTGTCGTAAGCTTTCCGCATCCCCTGTATAGGAAAGGACCAACCGTACTCGAAGTACCCACCTGCTGTCTAGTCGACGCTCCTTCCACAGCCGTAAGCTTTCCGCATCCCCTGTATAGGAAAGGACCAACCGTACTCGAAGTACCCACCTGCTGTCTAGTCGACGCCCCTTTCACAGCCGTGAGCTTCCTGCATCCCCTGTATAGGAAAGAACCAACCGGACTCGAAGTACCTACCTGCTGTCTAGTCGACGCCCCTTTCACAGCCGTGAGCTTTCTGCATCCCCTGTATAGGAATGAACCAACCGGACTCGAAGTATCTACCTGCTGTCTAGTCGACGCCCCTTTCACAGCCGTGAGCTTTCTGCATCCCCTGTATAGGAAAGAACCAACCGGACTCGAAGTACCTACCTGCTGTCTAGTCGACGCCCCTTTCACAGCCCTAAGTTTCCTGCCTCCCCTGTATAGGAAAGAACCAACCGTACTCGAAGTACCTACCTGCTGTCTAGTCGACGCCCCTTTCACAGCCGTGAGCTTTCTGCATCCCCTGTATAGGAATGAACCAACCGGACTCGAAGTACCTACCTGCTGTCTAGTCGACGCCCCTTTCACAGCCGTGAGCTTTCTGCATCCCCTGTATAGGAAAGAACCAACCGGACTCGAAGTACCTACCTGCTGTCTAGTCGACGCCCCTTTCACAGCCGTGAGCTTTCTGCATCCCTGTATAGGAAAGAACCAACCGACTCGAAGTACCTACCTGCTGTCTAGTCGACGCCCCTTTCACAGCCCTAAGTTTCTGCATCCCTGTATAGGAAAGAACCAACCGTACTCGAAGTACCCACCTGCTGTCTAGTCGACGCCCCTTTCACAGCCGTGAGCTTTCTGCATCCCCTGTATAGGAAAGGACCAACCGTGCTCGAAGTACCCACCTGCTGTCTAGTCGACGCCCCTTTCACAGCCGTAAGCTTTCTGCATCCCCTGCATAGGAAAGAACCTACCGTACCAGGAGTACCTACCGGCTGTCCAGTCGACGCTCCTCTTCACCGCTGTAAACTTTTGTACTTGGGAGGTCGAGAAGAGTACAGTCCGCTCAGAGTCCGAGAAGGAAAGCCGTGCTTAGAGCACTTACCTGCTGGTCAGGTCCGCGTTCCCTCCATTGCCGAGAACCTCGGCACCCGAAGAGTCCGAGGGGGTTGAGTGGACCCAGTCCCCGCCTGTCGTCCAGCCGACGTCCCGGCGGCCACTGGATGCTGGGGAGGAAGGAGGAATTTTAATTAGGATATACAAATTCTTTTAATCAATAAAGCCTGTTACATTTTACTTTCCTTGTCCGCCTGGTTTCTGGTCTGCTCCTCAGTGGTACATTCTAAAGGGGGGGGTAGACCCAGTCGACCCTCCCGACCTGTGACAGATTATTGGCGTAGTCGGCAGGATTACCACTGAGTTGAGCCACCAGAAGCCGTTATGGCAGATGAAGAGGCACCGGGAGCACGAAGACAAGCCATGCCCATATTCATGGGAGCCCCTTGGGCCCAAAAGTACCAAGGTCCGGGATCGGAGATGAGTCTGTCGACATGGAGGGCCCAGGTCGAATATTTAGTCGGGCTCCAAGGTCTGGATGCCCCTCAGGGAGTGCAGTTCATCTTGAATTCCTTGGAAGGAGAAGCACTGAGGGAAGTGCGAGCAGCGCCAGAAGCGAACCGTACCACGGCTCAAGCTATCTTTGACTTCCTTTCGGGGCAATACGGCGATACCACTCCCGTAGCCGTTCTGCGAACACAGTTCTTCAACTGCAAACAAGGGCCGCGACAGACCATCCGGGCATTCACGCTACAGCTGAGAGAGCAGTTCGCTAGGCTAAGAGGAAGGCAAGACCATGGTCTAGGGGGTGAAGAGAGCCTGCTGCGAGACCAATTCCTCCTGGGGCTACGGGAAGGCCCCGTACGCCAAAGCCTGCGAATACAGGTCCGCCGGAACCCGGACTCGTCTTTTGACGAACTGAGACAAGAGGCTTTGGCCTTGGAACGGGATCACACGGTAGAGCCCTCAACGTGCATGGCTGCGAGTGCACCCGTCGACCCCCCACGCCCGGTCGAAGCGGAATGGAGACGTGCGTTACGAGAGGAGTTGAAAAAGGACGTCCAGGAACAGCTGGCCGAGCTATCCAACTCCTTCAGAGAAGAGCTCCGGCGTGAACGTTCCAGTCCATTGCTCCGAGAGCGGACCTATTCAGCGGGGAGCCGATTCCCAGAGCGACGCCCAGCTAGGCCAATGGGGCCGCGGTTCAGGTGGGACGAACAGGGACGCCCCATTTGTCATGGTTGTGGAGAGCCGGGTCATTACTTCCGCCAGTGCCGCTCCCGTCGGGGATCACAGGAGGATTTTTAGAGTTGCCGGCCACTGTGGGTCAAGTGGCTGGGACTCCCATAGTAGACCCCCTATTGATTACGAAGTCCAGAGCATGTTTGGTGGGGCATTGCCCCATTGTAGTGGCCCAGGTCAACGGTTTGGAAGTACAGTGCCTGTTAGACACTGGGTCACAAGTCACTCTGTTTCTTTAGAGCCTGTCACGAGAGCTATTTAAGGGCCAGGATTGCCCCACCTCAGAAGCCCCCTGGTTGACGCTACGGGGAGCCAATGGTCTGGACATCCCATACGTGGGATACCTGGTGACTGACTTGAAGATCCATGGAGTCGTTGTCCCCCAGAAAGGGGTGGTGATCGTTCGTGACGCCTGCCTGGGAAACCATCGCGCCTTGTTGGGCATGAACGTTATAGCAGAATGTTGGGAGGAACTGTTTCGAGGTGGGCTAAAGCAGACGGCCTCGACCTCGGAAAGTCACGAGTGGGACCGGATCAAGGCCGATTGTCGGCGGGTTCGCCTTGCCGAGACGCGAGGAGATCGAGAGGGCACTGGGAGGACGGCGTGCCGATACGCGTTGTCCATTCCCGCTCAGAGTGAGGCTGTGGTGTGGGCCAGGCTCCCCTCGCAACTCTATGGCCCGGGAGAGTGGGTATTGGTGGAACCCCATCTGGACGGCCCAAACCTTGAGGTAGCTCGGGGGCTAGCCACAGCACGGCGGGGGAGGATTTCTGTGAAAGTACGGAACGTGAATGCGTTCCCCGTCCTGTTGCATCGACATCAGTGTCTGGCCCGAGTCACAGGGGTGTGCCCGCAACAAGTGAGAGAGCCGGGTGAAGTGCAGTTTAACCGGGTAAGCCCCTCCGTAGTGGAAGTTGCCCTGACCCGAACTGGACCGCCGGTGGGTAGTGAGGGAGAGGAATTGCCTAATCACCTCCAGGGAGGGTCACTACGCGGTGAAGGACTGGGAGAGGAACAGACTGGGCGGCTCCAGGATTTCCTGCTCAAATGGCAGCACTTGTTCTCGACTCACGACGAGGACTATGGCCGGACGGACATTGTAAAACATCAGATTCCGACCGGGGACGCCGCCCCGAGTAGAGAACGTTATCGACCAGTGCCACCGACCCTGTATTCTGAGGTCCGCACCCTCCTGCGAGGAATGTTGGACAAGGGGATTATCCGGGAAAGTAGTAGCCCTTGGGCCGCCCCTATCGTACTGGTGCGTAAGAAAAATGGTTCCTGGAGATTCTGTGTGGATTACCGTAAGCTGAACCAGGTGACTAAGCGGGATGCTTTCCCCCTACCCCGAGTAGAGGATTCACTCACCAGTCTTACACAGTCTGCATGGTATTCTACTCTCGACTTGGCCAGTGGGTACTGGCAGGTACAGGTGGACGAGCGGGACAGGGAGAAGACAGCCTTCACGACCCCTTTCGGGCTATACGAGTGGGAACGGATGCCGTTTGGCCTTTGCAACGCCCCAGCCACGTTCCAGCGGCTTATGCAGCGGTGCCTGGGAGGTCAGTTGACGGAAACCACGCTGGTCTACCTCGATGACGTCATTGTCTATTCGCCGGACTTTGAGACTCACCTCCAACATCTGGAGCAAGCTTTCCGCGCCCTGGACAAATACGGGCTAAAGCTGCAACCTGACAAGTGTCAGCTTTTCCGGAAAGAGGTGAAGTTTCTGGGCCATGTGGTGAGTGCAGCTGGGATCGCTGTGGACCCAGAGAAGGTGTCGGCTGTGCAAGGGTGGGAGGCGCCGAAGACTGTGCGACAGGTCAGATCCTTCCTGGGTTTTGTCGGATATTACCGGCGGTTCATTCAGGACTTCTCCAAAATCGCCAAGCCCATTAACCAGCTGCTCGGGGGCACGGGACGTTCGAGGGGCCGGGGATCTCCCGCGGTTCAGTGGGACCAGGCATGTGAGGCTGCATTCCGGAGGCTTAAACAGGAACTACTACAGGCCCCGATTCTGGCCTATGCAGACTTCTCCCAGCCTTTCATCTTGTACACTGATGCCAGCCATCTCGGCCTGGGTGCCGTGCTAGCCCAAAAACAGCAGGGGAAGGAGAGGGTGATTGCATACGCCAGCCGAAGCTTACACCCGGCAGAGAGGAACGATGCTAACTATAGTTCCTTCAAACTTGAGTTGTTGGCCATGAAGTGGGCAATGAGCGAAAAGTTCAAGGACTACCTGTGGGGGACCAAGGTTCTGGTGGTAACGGACAACAACCCTCTGGTACATCTTCAGACGGCAAGGCTGGGGGCTGTCGAACAGAGATGGGTGGCACAACTGGCGAATTTCGACTACCAGCTGAAGTATCGGCCAGGGAAAGAGCATACGAATGCTGATGTGCTGTCGAGGTTTCCGGTGGCAGGTCCAGTAGTTCCGGGGCCCAACTCTAGCTCCGAGGAGGAGGAAGGAGCAATGGTGGGGATCGTGGAAGCGCCTGGATCATCGCAGGTTCAAGGTTCAAGGTTCAATTTATTTATAGAGCACATAATAATACAACTAGAGTTGACCACAGTGCTGTACATAGGATAAAATAATCAAAAAACACAGTTAAATTCTACGCATTGCCATGGACACCTCAACATCTAAGCGGCGTCAATAAAAACCTATTACACCAACACATACTCATGGACAATCAAGTTATGGACAAATTGATAATCATGACCAAATAATGGACTATCATGGGCAAATCACAGTTAAATTCTACGCATTGCCATGGACACCTCAACGTCCAAGCAGCGTCAATAAAAACCTATTACACCAACACATATTCATGGACAATCAAATGCTAATGCAAAAAGGTAGGTTTTTAACTGACCTTTAAACTCAATAATAGAGGAACATTCCCTAATATAACGGGGTAGACAATTCCACAGCCTGGGGGCAGCCGCTGCAAAAGCGCGGTCTCCTCTCAGCTTCCTATACGTACGCGGGACCACCAGGAGATTTGTTGATTCCGATCGCAGTGCTCTTTTTGGTTTATGTACCCGGATAAGATCAGCTATATAAGTAGGGGCAAAACCGTGTAATGCTTTAAAACAAAATAAAAGTATCTTAAAATTAATCCTGTATGAAACTGGCAACCAATGTAGTTTGTGTAAGATTGGAGTGATGTGCTCGAACTTTCGAGTGTCTGTCAGGAGTCTAGCGGCTGCATTTTGTACTAGTTGTAATCTGTGTAGACTTTTTTGTTGAACACCGTAGTACAATGCATTTCCATAGTCCAGTCTCGAAAAGATTAACGCATGAACTATTTTTTCCAGGTCCTTCTGTGTTACAAATGGCTTTATTTTAGCAACTAATCTTAACTGGAAGAAACTCGTTTTAACTGCTAGATTGATCTGTTTATCAAATCTTAATGCACTATCGCAAGTTATACCTAGATTTTTTACTTGATGGAAGAGGCAGGAAGAGGCCCCCAATGGGTGGGGCTGGGACCCACAGTGTTGGAGGTCGAGACAAGCGGAGGATGAAGGGTTGCGGACGGTACGAGAGTGGGTCCAGACTGGGAAATGGCCAGAGGCCAGAGAACGCCGGGCTCAGACTCAGGCAGTCCGAGGGTTGCTAGGACAATGGGAAAGGTTGGCTTTGAGGGAGGGGGTGCTCTGTCGCTCCATCCAGGACCCTAACCTGGGCGAGAAGATCTGGCAAACAGTGGTTCCGGAGGGGCAACATCGGTCCCTGCTACAGGCCTATCACACCCAGTTGGGCCATCAGGGCCTGGAGAAGACGATCTCGCTATTGCGACGCCAGTTCTATTGGCCTGGGATGGAGAGGATTACCAAGGCCTACCTTCAGGGATGCCCCCGGTGCACCCTGTTTAAGACCAGGAAGGAGATCCGAGCCCCATTGGTCCCGATTCAGGCAAAGGCTCCCATGCACATGGTCGCCATGGACTATCTGACGCTGGGAAGGCCGGTGGACCGGATTCAGAACATCTTGGTGGTGACAGACCTATTCACCAAATATGCCTGGGCCATTCCCACCTTGGACCAAACTGCTACCACCACCGCAAATGCCTTGTGGAGGGCTGTGATTCAGCCTTTTGGGTGCCCTGAAATATTCCACTCAGACCAGGGGCCGAACTTTGAGTCCAGGGTGGTCCATGAGTTGTGCCAGCTGTACGGGGGTAGGAAGACCCACACGACACCGTACCACCCCCAAGGGAATGGAGGATGCGAGAGGTTTAACCAAACATTGCTGGGCCTATTGGGAACGTTGGAGATGGATCAGCAGGGCCATTGGGCAGATACGCTTCCGGCACTGATCCAAGCGTATAACAACAGCGTGCATAGCACCACTGGGTATGCTCCAACATATCTGATGTTTGGAAGACATGTGCGGCTACCAGCCGACTTAGTAACGGGGGCTGCTACCCAAGGGGAGGAAGGGAGCTTGTCAGACTGGGTGGCGTGGCACCACCAGCGACTCCACTGGGCGTATGGCCGGGTCTCAGACCGGATTAAACAGGCGGGGGCAAAGAGCAAGAGACTGTACGACCGAACAGCTCGGGAAGCCCCACTGCTCCCAGGAGAGAGAGTCTTGGTGAGGGATAATCGTCGCCAAGGGAAGGGTAAGCTGAGCGATCGGTGGGAGCCTCGGCCCTATGTGGTCTTACGACAACCACGTCCAGATCAACCCGTGTATGCTATCCGACCCGAGGGGAGAGCGGGCCCAGAACGGGTGCTCCACCGGAATCTGATTCGCCCTTGCCGAACTACCAAATCCCAGAGAGGAAGCCCCCCCGGTTGTGGCAGCACCAGGACCGTTACTGTAGGATGGGGAGTGGTCCCCAGGGGCTTGGGCCCAGCACCGGGACCGGTGAACCGAGTCTCCGCCGAGGCGGTCCCAGAGGGAGACGAGGTCGACCCCCGGTGAGGTATGGAGACTGGGAGAGCGGAACCGTCTCGGGACTAGAACCGATTGGCGGGGGAGTATGGTCACAAGGTGACGATACCAGCAGCGGAACTATATATTCCACGGAGGAATGTTTCCGCCCGGAGCGTCTCCGACGAACACCCAGTCAGCCTGATATGCGTCGACTACCATGGCAACAGCAGCCGCTGATGACAGAGTGACGCAGTGCGGCGCATCAAGGGGACTGTTGGTGATTGGGACACACAGCGGCTTGAACAGATAAAGACCAAACTTTGGGAGACCAAGAGGGTAGTCAGTGCAGTGTTCTGTGTTCGGTTCGGGTGCTGTGTCCTGACCTTGTTCCGTCGAGGAAGGCTGAGAGTTTCTGTGGGACAAAATTGACTGGTGAGATCGATCCGCGGAAGGGAATCCGCTACGAAAGATTGGGTGGAGTGGAACAGAGAAGCAGAGGAGAAGTTGCCTTGGAAACATCAAGTCCCCTGCCTGGGTAGAGATAAGTGCAAACCTTTTACTGGCCGTATGATACGTGATTTATACACCAAGACACTGTATATGAAGAGAAGCGATCTAGGAACCGGAGTCTAGACACCGTAATGAGAAGACAGCTGTTATGATGCACGAGTGAGATCGCTATATATTCTTCCGTCTTACTGTCCCTGCTGTTCAGAACAAGGAGGTGGGCTGTGGCCTTATATTTCACAGAGTGGTTGAGAGTGACGTGAGTTGATGCTGTGCCCACCGTGTGTGTTTGAAGTGAAGCTACTGCATGCTTACTATACCGAATTCTGTCACGTGCCCATCGGCCTTGCCCTGTGTTGCAGTTTGGAGCATGCTGAAGAAGAGATTAAGCGACGGTGGAATTTAAAGCTTGCGATGTTCTGATTCATCATTGATGTTGTCTGGAGAACGGAGGAAGTCCAGTGATCTGCTGTTCGGAGTGTCCTCCATCGAATGCCTTGTGCATTCTGTGTTATCAACACTGTCGTAAGCTTTCCCATCCCCTGTATAGGAAAGGACCAACCGTACTCGAAGTACCCACCTGCTGTCTAGTCGACGCCCCTTTCACAGCCGTGAGCTTTCTGCATCCCCTGTATAGGAAAGAACCAACCGGACTCGAAGTACCTACCTGCTGTCTAGTCGACGCCCCTTTCACAGCCGTGAGCTTTCTGCATCCCCTGTATAGGAAAGGACCAACCGTACTCGAAGTACCCACCTGCTGTCTAGTCGACGCTCCTTCCACAGCCCTAAGTTTCCTGCATCCCCTGTATAGGAAAGGACCAACCGTACTCGAAGTACCCACCTGCTGTCTAGTCGACGCCCCTTTCACAGCCGTGAGCTTTCTGCATCTCCTGTATAGGAAAGAACCAACCGGACTCGAAGTACCTACCTGCTGTCTAGTCGACGCCCCTTTCACAGCCGTGAGCTTTCTGCATCCCCTGTATAGGAAAGAACCAACCGGACTCGAAGTACCTACCTGCTGTCTAGTCGACGCCCCTTTCACAGCCGTGAGCTTTCTGCATCCCCTGTATAGGAAAGGACCAACCGTACTCGAAGTACCCACCTGCTGTCTAGTCGACGCTCCTTCCACAGCCGTAAGCTTTCCGCATCCCCTGTATAGGAAAGGACCAACCGTACTCGAAGTACCCACCTGCTGTCTAGTCGACGCCCCTTTCACAGCCGTGAGCTTCCTGCATCCCCTGTATAGGAAAGAACCAACCGGACTCGAAGTACCTACCTGCTGTCTAGTCGACGCCCCTTTCACAGCCGTGAGCTTTCTGCATCCCCTGTATAGGAATGAACCAACCGGACTCGAAGTATCTACCTGCTGTCTAGTCGACGCCCCTTTCACAGCCGTGAGCTTTCTGCATCCCCTGTATAGGAAAGAACCAACCGGACTCGAAGTACCTACCTGCTGTCTAGTCGACGCCCCTTTCACAGCCCTAAGTTTCCTGCCTCCCCTGTATAGGAAAGAACCAACCGTACTCGAAGTACCTACCTGCTGTCTAGTCGACGCCCCTTTCACAGCCGTGAGCTTTCTGCATCCCCTGTATAGGAAAGGACCAACCGTGCTCGAAGTACCCACCTGCTGTCTAGTCGACGCCCCTTTCACAGCCCTAAGTTTCCTGCCTCCCCTGTATAGGAAAGAACCAACCGGACTCGAAGTACCTACCTGCTGTCTAGTCGACGCCCCTTTCACAGCCGTGAGCTTTCTGCATCCCCTGTATAGGAAAGAACCAACCGGACTCGAAGTACCTACCTGCTGTCTAGTCGACGCCCCTTTCACAGCCGTGAGCTTCTTGCATCCCCTGTATAGGAAAGAACCAACCGGACTCGAAGTGCCTACCTGCTGTCTAGTCGACGCCCCTTTCACAGCCGTGAGCTTTCTGCATCCCCTGTATAGGAATGAACCAACCGGACTCGAAGTATCTACCTGCTGTCTAGTCGACGCCCCTTTCACAGCCGTGAGCTTTCTGCATCCCCTGTATAGGAAAGGACCAACCGTACTCGAAGTACCTACCTGCTGTCTAGTCGACGCCCCTTTCACAGCCCTAAGTTTCCTGCCTCCCCTGTATAGGAAAGAACCTACCGTACCAGGAGTACCTACCGGCTGTCCAGTCGACGCTCCTCTTCACCGCTGTAAACTTTTGTACTTGGGAGGTCGAGAAGAGTACAGTCCGCTCAGAGTCCGAGAAGGAAAGCCGTGCTTAGAGCACTTACCTGCTGGTCAGGTCCGCGTTCCCTCCATTGCCGAGAACCTCGGCACCCGAAGAGTCCGAGGGGGTTGAGTGGACCCAGTCCCCGCCTGTCGTCCAGCCGACGTCCCGGCGGCCACTGGATGCTGGGGAGGAAGGAGGAATTTTAATTAGGATATACAAATTCTTTTAATCAATAAAGCCTGTTACATTTTACTTTCCTTGTCCGCCTGGTTTCTGGTCTGCTCCTCAGTGGTACATTCTAAAGGGAGGGGGTAGACCCAGTCGACCCTCCCGACCTGTGACACAACCAGGAAAACGTTCCTAGGGGAACCACCCTGGTGGCTTGTTCCTAGAACTACCCAGTGCGAAAGCTACTATGATGAAAAGAACAGGACTCTAAGGCCCTGTCCACACGGAGACGCGTTTAGCTATACGTACAAATTTTGTATCGTATTGGCGTTTCGTCCAGACGGATCCGGCATTTTGGGACACTGAAAACGATATTTTTTGAAACCGGGGTCCCAGAGTGGATAAATCTGAAACCAACACTTTTCGTGTGTACGGATGTCATTACACTAGTGTTGTAGTTCTCGAGACCGGTCCACCACTTTTTGATGGTCTCGGTCTCGTCTCGGACTCGACCGCATTTGGTCTCGGTCTTGTCTCGGTCTCGGACATTGAGAACTCGCGATTTTTTTTCCAAGACCAGTCAAGACCATAACTGTGAAAATATCACTAAATTGCCAGTATATTGTCTCATTTTTTTGTTAATATCCTTGCTTTTATTAGATGTAAAATGATCGATGAGTTTTAGACGAACTGCTGCGTGTGTGACAGAGAGAGAGAGAGAGAGCGAGAGCGAGAGAGGGCCCTGGTCGCGCGCGCACTCTTTCTCTTCTGAGCCAGGCGAAAGTATAAACAAGCGTCTCCTAAGCGCTGTCTTGCATGGCACATATTAATAAAAATAAATCGACAAGATGGTAAAAGATCGGAAGACCATAGTTTCATGGAGCATTCGGATATTTTTTTCCTGAATTAACGCTGGTTGTGAATTGTGCTAAAATACATTTAAAAAAGGATTGTTGTAGGTTTAAAAACAACATAACTTTATGTATTGTTTATAAAAGCTGGAGAAAGTGAAGATTTTAGTGATGAACAATGAATAATTTTTTTTTTTTTTGCATACTGTACTAAATGATGGAAGTCACCCAGGAGTATTGAATAAAGATGGTTACGTTTATTTAAACTTTAATATCTAGGCTATGTATTTTTATAGGAATGTGGATCTTTCAGTCAATTTGTGAAGCTCTTTTGATCATGTTTCACAATTTTTTGTAGTGTGGGGCGCTGGTCTTGGTCTTGGTCTTGGTCTCGCCCTCCCTCGGTCTTGGTCTCGACTTGGTCTCGGCCCCTAAAAGTCTTGGTCTTGTCTCGGTCTCGATACACTCTGGTCTTGGTCTTGTCTCGGTCTCGGGTTAGGTGGTCTTGACTACAACACTACATTACACCATGTGTCAGCATTAGTCACACACCGCTACGTCACATGTAGCATCAACAGCAATGGTGGACTATATGCTTGTGTTCGTGCTGCAGAAGCTACTAAGCCTATTAGCTTTACTGAAGCTTAAATCTTCTGCTCCTATGCTACTACGGTGAGCAATCTTCGTCTTCACCTTGCTGTCGTGTTGGGTTCGTATAGAGCGCGCAAGGTTATGCGCATGCTCCAAATCCTCTTCACCTTGTTTAGTGTATCTCTGTGGCAGAATTACAGCACCACATACTGGTCTGACATGTATTCCACATTGATTTAAAATTTTAAATTTCAGTCGGTTTTAGTTGTATCGTGTGTACGCATATATTTCTTGAGACGACTCCGTGTTAACGGAAAAAAAATTAGAACGAGGAAAAAAAAAGATTGGATAGTAGGGCTGACTTCTAATAGTCGAGGATTCGACGATTCGATTCGGAGAGGTCTGATTCGACTATGAACCTCATAGTCTGATTCGACTATGAACCTCATAGTCAAATAGTAGGGAAGTGTTAGGGTCTGTTCACATATCGCGTCTTTTGCGCGCTAAAGTTCGTTATTTCAAAATAGGCGCGCGGTATGCAACGAATGAGCAGCAGCACACTACATGCCTGTAACGTCTGGACCACATTTGTTAGCATTTACGGATTTATTGGCTCACAATAGCTTCTAAAAAAATCTTCAAAAGTGTGGGAGTATTTCGAGAAGGTTAAAGATGACCCAAAGAAAGTTAAGTGCAAGTTGTGCCAGCAGCTTCTTTCATATCACACGACGACAACCGACATGGCGTATCATTTGAAACGGGTAAGGCTTGTTAACTTTACAAACAAACAAACAGTTCTAACACTCTTTTGTCAATACAGACATAAACCCTATATTATTATTATAATTTTTGGTGAGACGCGTGCGTATTAATGAGTACTCTAGCACACACACGCAAGGTCTCTCTCGTGCACGCGTAATTAATGCGTACTCTAGCACACACACACACGCAAGGTCTCTCTCTCTCTCTCTCTCTCTCTCTCTCTCTCTCTCCTCTCTCTCTCTCTCTCTCCTCTCGTGCGCGTATTCAACGAAACCTATAATATATAAATATATATATTAACGATGAAATACGCGACAAAACATGATTTTTTCATAATAAGTCGGGACACTAAAATTAGAGTTGAAATACGGGACTGTCCCGGGAAAAACGTGACGTCTGGTGACCCTACCTATGTGTGATATGTTTTGTTCATCTGCCTTTTAATGAATAAAAGGTTTTTAGTTACACACCATTTTTTTCTTTTAATTTTTTTTAGCTCTTTTGTTTGAAATGGAAAAAATCTGTTAGCTGCTATCTAAAAAAAAAAAAAGGTTCGACTATCAGTCGACTACGGCAAAATATAACGAATCAGATTCGACTATGAAAATTCTTAGTCGAAAACAACCCTATTGGATAGGGAAAGCTCTGGCTTTGTGTGCATATATGGCTCTGATGGTACAGTTCAGAATATTGGACTCCTTATTCCACAGCTCGCTCCAAGTGATCTTCCTCCTCTCCACACCTTCCCACCTCATCCCTTGTTTGGCTTGGGACACCGCTCTAGCACACATGTCCGCTTCCTCCTGGTGGCGCACCTCCTCAACCACCAGACGCCGGCGTTCAGCTGGAGTAGCCTTCTGCCATGGGGGTGTTGTTGCTCCCAACCCTAGCCCCCCTCTGCCTTGTTGGACTTGGCCCACTATGTCCCGGTGCCTCAGAGCAGACTTTGCCTGTGCCACTGCTACACCTGGCCTCCACTTCCTCCCTGTGGCTAAGGGAGGAATATACTCAACAATATACTTATATAGTATATACTTAACACTCATTAAGTATATACTTAATGAGTGTTGTTTGTGTACATACAAAATATACAAACTTGCCTATTAAGGTCAACATGAATGCATGGGTAAAAGTTTAATATTACCCAATGATCTTTGGTCTTTATATTATCAACACAATGTCTAGGTTAATCTGGAATTGGTTTTGAAAGTGAATTATGCATAGTAAAAATCTTAAAGACATTGTTCTAAACATGAAATTTAAGCTATGCAAATGAACCTCATGCTAAAGAGGGGCCATACGTTGGGCACCTCTGACCGCATCAGCCAATCAAACGCTGAAGCTGAAAGCCGCTAATTTGCAAATGCTTCCTTCTCAGGAGAGTTTAAAAAAGGTTCTCTCTAAGACAAAGAATTGTTGCAGCTCTGGTTCAAGGTTCCAGTTACAAGATCGGAGTTGTGAATTTGCTCTCTCAAGATTCGGAAGCTCTAAAGAGAGAAACAAAGAAAGTACTACAAAAAGTGAATTTGGGAAGTTTGAAAACAGCAACAAAGACAATGACCACAAGCTTAGCGCCCCCATTTTCAAGATCTTCTGCACCAACTTCAGAATCTTCTCTTTAGAGATCCTTCATCTGCGTGTTCCAGAATAAGGACCTTCTCTGTGCTCCAGGAGTTCAACGTTTACAAGTACTTTTCATTTAAGGCTGATTTTAAGTGAAACTGGAAGACATTCGGACTCAGCACGTAACCAGGCAGAACTTAAATATCACTTTACCAAAACTATTCCAGAGACCTGTCAATTGTCAGTATATGATAAAATTTCAGAATAAGGTTTACCTTATTACTTCCCGAAGAACTACAGTTATATTTCCATAAGATAACTTGTAACTGCAATGGTAACATCCAACTCAGTCACTTGCATTTATCAATCTTTTTGCACTTTATCCATTCAGTAGTTGTTAGTTACTCGTGTCTATCCTTTTTTAAAAAAATCCTTTTATTACACATGTGTCTTCCTTGATTATACAGTAAGAGGCTCTACAAGTTAACAATATCTCACAAATCCTTCAGATTGGTCATATGACAAACTTCCTCCAATTTAATTCAGTCAACAAATCTCCCATGATTGTTCTCAAAATTAATTTCTTTGGCTATTGGCCCGTAATATAGGAAGGAATCATCTGACACTCTCACACTCACCGTAGGTGACGTGTGACCAAAAACTCAATATTAATATTAAAAATACTAAATATTACTATTAATATTTAAGACCATAAATCCCTACACCTCTCTTGGTCCATCAATACTTCTCATCTGGTGAAGAAAGCTCAACAAAGGCTATTCTTATTTCGAAAAATCAAGAAAGCCAGGCTACCCACACAGCTCCTAGTGAATTTTGTATCATTACTTTCCCAGCAATGCACAGCAAAACAGGTTTGAACTGTGACACACAGAGAGACTGCGAACTTTATCAAACTTTAAACTAGCACAATATATATTCCAACACTTAACATTAATACTTTAGACTTTAAAACACTTCTTTAGACTTTAAAACACGCAATCTTTACAATAACTCACACAGACGCACACAAATCATCTATGTGTTAGATGAGTATTAAAACAGTTAATCATTCCAAAGTTGGCCTTTTCTCCTAAATGTGACAATCTATCAGTTACAGCTTTAAGATGAGCTGCTTTGCACTTGGGCAATGAGTGTAAAGAGTAAATGTTTAATTGAAAACTATTTGCACATACTTGACCTTGTGGGTTGTGTACGTGATCGGTGGTCGTTTTACAGCAGAAACTGAATCCGACATGATTGCTTCACGGCACATGAGAAAAAATAATAAAATCTCAATTAAATTGGAATATACTGGTGATAATGGGGGTGTACTAACATCACTTAATTTATTTTATTACATGTTTTCTATTAAGATTATATGTCTCAGAATTAAACAGAAATAGTATTAAAGGGTTAGCTCACCCAAAAAATTAAACTATTTGTCCTCTGTGGCACACAAAAAAAGATATTTTGAAGATGTGATTGAAGATATGGCCAAAGACGTGTAGTCTACCAATAATATTAGAGCGACTGAAATGGGAACACCCAAAAGCGTCTTCACAGTACAGAAAATAGCGACATACAATGACAAAGTTGCTGGTAGTGAATGGGGTCTCCATTCATTGTAACTGCTTGGAAAAGAGCAGCGTGAACATCTATCACAACAGTGCTGGACCTCTTGCTATAATATCATGGTGCTGGAATTGCAATATTTAAACGTGTTTAATGACGCAACACACTTTTTAGCAGTGATAAACCTTGGGAGGAGATATGTGAATCATGACACTTGATGATAGTGATGATGACAATGATGATGTCACCATCAATAAGAATCCGACATCACCAGGGGCCTGTTTCAATAAGGAGGTTCAACCAACTCTGAGTTAAAACTTGAACTCTGAGTTGACTTACTCTGAGATGGGAAACTCTGAGTTTTCGGTTACAGAACAGCTGAAATGAGTTGGTTCAATCAACTCTGAGTTGACTGACTCTGAGTTAAGCGTGTGCTCCACAACTATAAAAAGCCATTATCAATGGAGCGCAGATATTATGAGTCACCATGGCAACAGCGCCAGACAAAAAGAGGTGTTGGGCGTAATTAATTACCAAGTTATCTAAATATTGTAATTTAATTAAAGGGATTACTCTTAATTCTTCTGTAATTTAAAATAAAATATGATGCAATTACATTAAATAGGCTACTGCATGGACTATAGACCAATTCAGTATAAAACAATAGTGGATTTAACATACATTTTTAAAATGTATATTTTTTATGTAACCCTTTCCTTCTACACACTTTGATCAATTCAAGAATAATTCATGCAATTGTATATTGTTAATTTGAAAGCATTAAAAGTGCAGTTTCTTGTCTCTCCTTGTATTGTTCAAGTGGTTGAGGTTGATATAGGATTTAGTAATTAGTAATATGTAGACCAATACTTTTTTAAAGATAGTAATTATTACATGAATCTTATTACACTGTTGAAGATGTCATTTGTAGTTAATAATTCATAACTATTTTAGAGTAACTTACTGTTATAATATCAGAGGTAAAACTGGAAGAACGTTATTCAACCTAAAGTAGGCTACTATTACTTTGATAAATTTTTACTTAAGTACAAGTAAAAGTACCAGTCTAAAAATCTACTCAAGTAAAAGTAAAAAGTAGCTAATTTAAAATGTGAGTAAAAGTTGCTGAGTAACTTTTTTAACAGTGCGGGGTGGGGTGTGTGTGTGTGTGTGTGTTGGGGGGGGGGGGGGGGGTACTCTTAACATCTTCTATTAACATCTTATTTTTTATCATTAATAACTAATTAAATTATGTTTAAAAAATAATTGAGTTCTATGAAATGTTTTTTTTTTCCGATTTTTTTTTTAATGATTTAATACAAATATATTATCAAAAACGGTGGTAATCAAATAAAGGTTTAGCAAACGTTTTAATCCTTTTATTTTTTGGCAAAGTGCTGCAAAACAGATTAAGTTAATTAAATCATGGTCCATGTTGGTTTTATTGTTGGTGTTTAAACACCACTTCCTCTTTAAAAAAGGGGAGGAGACCGCAAGAAACTCTGGGTTTAGTGAAGTAAACCTGCTCCCGACCAGGTTAGGTTCACAGAGTAAGTTACCATGGTAACTGACTCTGAGTATAAGTTACCTCTCTTTCAGAAACGGGCTTGACTTACTCTGCTTTCTCGGGTTTGATATACCTCCCTTTCTGAAACGGAAAACTCAGAGTTTCCCTCATTTCAGGGTTAACATACTCAGAGTTTTCACTTAACCTCCTTTCTGAAACAGGCCCCTGTGTATTCCAGAAAGCAAGGTTAATTTACCGTCAGATTAACCTTGAACTCTTGGTTGATTAACCCCAAACTTGCTTACTCTGGGTATGTCGGTTCCAAAACACCTGTGAGGAGTTAGTTTAATCGACCTCCTATTGGTAACCCATAGTTAATGCGCGCGCACGGCGAGTACATAAAGACATTTTCAATGGATCGCCGATTTCAGGAGTCACCATGGAAACCAAGGGAGAAAAAAAGCGAGCTACATACTTCGGTGAAACTGAGTTGGAGGTTTTAATGCTTGCTTATGAAGATAAGCCCGTTATAACAAAAAAGCAATACTGCTGCATCAGCAAAAGAAAGAGATGGCTTGGCAAAAAATAACGGACAGAGTAAATGCATGAGTTTAGAAAATTATAAATGGGCTATTTTCCCCTTTTCATTAGGCAAAAATTATTTGGGGCCTGTAAAAATAGACAAGTAGCCTATTTACTTGTTGGCCTCCATACATTTCTTAATATTACAATATAATTGGCTAATATAGGTAATATTTTCTAAACTTACTAAACTTGTTACTGACGCCATGTAATTTAGTATTTAATGTAATTTAGTTTTCTATGTAGCCAAGAAGGCTGAGGCCTGTAAAACAGGTGGGGGTCCACCACCTTCCCTCACCCCAGCTGAGGAGCTGGCACTGTCCTGTAATAAAGGGCGATGGGATTCCAGGGGGCAGTTCATCAGACTCAGCTACCAAGACAGGTGGCTTAGTAAAATGTAGGTGTACAATATTAATGTACAATATTAATACTTATGTTTATTGATGTTTTCACTGTTTTTGTCAGTGTTTTAATAAAGAAAATAATCAACACTGTCACCATTTTAAAAAGGTATTTTGAATGCATTTTACAGTCATTGATTCACTTGTGCAGTATGCATGCTGCTTTGACTGCATATGCTGTATACTTTAATCGTATTACTAGTACTAAGATGTTCCTAATGTCCTTCTTTATTAGTTGTATTTGTTTAAGAATATACATTGAGTATTGAATATGCATGATTATCTTGGTTTAATTATCTTGCAGTTGCTGATGGCCACATATTGTTGGATCCTCCTGCAACACCACACTCTGTCACTGTTGTAAGTGATTATTGTCTTTAGGTTTCTGTTTTGCTAGACCAAGCCTCCTTCATTATTTCACTGTAGATGACGATGAAATAAATAATTGTCATTGTCATTTACAGAATATGGCAGCAGATTTAATACAGCTGAGGGTCCATCTTCCTCCACACAGATCTTAGCAGTGTAAGAAATGTTCTGCAGTTCTCCTTCCTCATTTAAATATTGGTCTGTGTTTGTATTACAGACTTTTCAGTCTTTAGTTGCCTGCCAAGAGTCCACTCCAAAGCAACGCAAAAAGTGACATGGAGATGACCTTATACAGCTTCAAATGGAGGGAAAAAGCTAACCTAAAAGGCCAGATGAAATTGAATTGCTGGAGCACCAGGTAAGGTGGGAACAGTATGTGAACATTAATCTGTCATGAGTTGTTGAATGAAATCTAAAGCAATAATACAAATGTCTTTTGTTACAGGAAATAAAGAAACAATGAACAACACTTGACTGTTAACTGGTTTTAATTAAAGTGATTTGGCAAATCATGTCTTGTACCACCCTGCCATCTCTTTGGTCTACTGGGTTCACTGGGGGTTCCTCTTGGCCACATATTACCTAGTTAGTGGGGACCAGTAATGATGTTATATGAGGAGTTTATATTAGAAACATTTCAATTTTTTAATTTTCATTTATTTGTTTATTTACAGGGACAGTGCTCATTAATTAACAGTAAAATAACTGTAATATGAGCCCGAGTTAGCTCAACAGCTAATTTTCATCTGTTGTCTCTGGCCAGTTATTATGAGGGCAACCTAAAATCAAGGATAAAAACAAAAACTTTTTACAGTCCACAAATAATAACAGCATAAAAAAGTAATGATAAGACAGATACAACCACAACAATAAGTAACGAGCACATCAGCACACAACATAGGCTAAAAAATGATAGATAACCAAGTTTGACACAAGACAATCTGCTAGCAAGCAACAATTCTCAGTGGGGCAGTCAGTACTAATGTGCACATAATTATTTAAAATTATTAATAATTGAAAATTATTGTGACTGTATAAAGTAGGGATAGATTAAGTAGTGTTATGTAACTAAAAATGGTCAGGGAACGCCATGCTCTGTCACCTCTCTAAAAACTAACTAATCTGCAACATAACCTGCCCGGAGCAGGTTAAGTTCAGAGAGTGAGTTGCTATGACTACTAACATCCCGTGAAAGTTACCTCCGTTTTTGGAACCGAAAGTTGAGGTTATCCGCTTACTTGACTCTTAACATACCCGGGTATGTCACATAACCTGCTTTCTGGAATACACCCCTGAATACACCCCAGAGGGGTATTGCACAAAAGTAGAATTAAAGGGTTAGTCCACCCAAAATGAAAATTCTATCATCGTTTACTTACCTCAAGTTGTTCCAAACCTCTATGTGTTTATTTGTTCTGCTGAACACAAAGGAAGATATTTGGAAGAAAACAGATCTCATTCCCCATTGGACTACCTAGTAGGTATTTTTTCCTACTATGGTAGTCAATGGGGAATGAGATCTGTTTTCTTCCAAATATCTTCCTTTGTGTTCAGCAGAACAAATAAACACATAGAGGTTTGGAACAACTTGAGGGTAAGTAAACATGATAGAATTTTCATTTTTGGGTGACTAACCCTTTAAGAAAGCCAGGATAACAGAACAGTCCGCTGACCTAGTTTAATCAGTGTATCCTGGATTAATCCGTTGCACGTTTGCTGAGCAGGATGAGAACGCACGGATATGTCAAGCCGAGGTTTATATAGTTTGGATAAATGCACATTCAGGCATTCTTTAAAAGATCACGAAATCGATCACAGAATCACCGATCTGAAAATGGACAAACGTGTGCGGTAACACAATGTATTAATCATTATATTTTTTTTCTCTCCAAAGCTCCAAGCTGACAAGTGATAACAGCAAAATAATAAAAGAAAAATATTCCAAAACCATTGTGGTCTTGTAACTTTTTTTATGAATGTCAAGTATACACTTTATATTTATTGATCCAGTGAAGTGGAACTAGAATTTGTTACCTAACCCTAACCCAGCCTACATTATCCTTTATTAAGGGATGGGCTAATCAAACTAAATTAACTGAAATCATTTGCAATGTATTGTTCTCTAACAAGTCTACCATTTCTGCTATCTAGGAATATGGCAGCATTGTCCCAATCAACATCCAAAGCAACTCTGGGAATATTTTTTTCTCATTCAACAGTTTCTACTCTATACTTGCATATAGAGATATACATAGTCTATGTATATCTATATTCTATTTCTCATATTGTATAGTAGCCTATAGTTCTTTTGCACTGTGTTGGCATTCATTGTGGACAGAAAAGTTATAATTGCTCAGGAAAATCTGGGGTGTATGACAATAAACGCTTTAAATCTCAAATAATATATTCATCAAACCTCTGACAGTGTAAATGAAACAGCAGTTTTTTAATTAATAACTAAAATGTACAGTACGCATACTTAGATGAATGACAGTAGCCTATATCTAGTATTATAATACAGGACCATGAAGTGACTAAAACATTAATATCTTGTAGGATTTAGGAGGAACTAGCCGATAAATCACTAGGATTAATCTTAGCCTGGTTGTTAGCCTGCTCCGGAGCAGGCTAGCTTCAAAGTGTAAATCTCCATAGTAACTTAATGTAGATTAATTTAGCCTCCCTTCATGCAACCGAGTCAGGGCTAAATTCAGCCAGGATAACTGGAAAATCCCAGCTTAATCCCTTATCTTGCTTTTGTGCAATACCCCCCTGATCACATTTTCTCTTGCCATAACAAATGTGATTTATAAACAAACAGCCAGGGAAAAACTATTTAAAAATTCAAGGGTCAAGAGCCTAACTAAAGCAAACACTGATCACCATAATTCTGTGATTTCAAGCGAAACATTGTCAATAAAACATTGATATCTAAACTTTTGTCAACTCTCAATAAGAACTTCTGTATACATATACCAAAAAAGTCAAACTGGTTTGTAATAAATGAAGCTGGTAATGTTGTTTGTGGAGTTGTTTAATCATCCTCTGCTGAGATCTTTAGAAATGTATTGTCTTCCTTTATCTTTAAAGGGTACCTATCATGGAATTTTGAAAATTACCTTTCATGTAGTGTGTAACATAGATCTAAGTGAACGAAAACATCCTGCAAAGTTTTAAATATGAAAGTTCACCGTATACAAAGTTATTATCTCTCAAAAGTAAGAGTCGACTCTGAGTCGTTGATATGAATCGATAGACGAACGATGCACTTTCGTACGTCACTTGTCCAAGTTATTTGAATAAGATACGCCCACTCATTGCATTAGGAGACACCAGGGAAAACATCATGTCGACGAGACGCTGCTGTGTTTTGAAGTGCGACGCAAAAGCAAACTTATTTCATCTGCCCAGTGAGGAGCATTTGAAGACAGTGGCTACAGTTCATAACTATACCACAGAAGTATTATAGCCCGAACTCGTTCTGTGTTCGCGTCATTTTGAAGATGATTGCTTCACAAACCTAAATGCTATAAAGTATGAATTTGCGAGCCGGCTGATACTGAAGGAGGGAGGTTCAGTACCGAGTTTATTTGGATCAGCTTCCTTCTCCGAATCACAATCTGTAAGTAGGCTGTTGCTTTTATGTTTGTATCATGTTCTATAATTATTTTGTGTGTTGTGTACGCACAGGCACAGCGCAGCTTCTAGCAGCTAACTTAGGTCTTCAATGTCAATTGTATTGAAATATGTGAAGTGTTTGTCGTTGTTAATGGAGTTGTCACAGGGCTCTCGAGTGTCACGCATCACGCATTGAGAGTGACAGTCACTCATTTCGGTCTTTTGTCACGCTCTCCGGCCACACATTGTATTTCTCACGCTGATAAACTATTTGTAATATATTTAATATGCCGCAGTGCCCAAAACTCACTCACTGTGGAACCGGCAGGATTCAAGCGCGTCTCCTCCAGTGTTGCCAGGTCCGTATGCCTGCACTGTTTCCGCGGGTTGTTTGTGTAGTGCACGCTGGTTGACGCGATTGTTTTATCCACTGGAACATGATTGTTATTGAGGAAACACCCGGGAACGCTATTTGAATATTTTTGGCCGTGATTGGGTTAGTTTGATGAGCAATTGGGCTGGTTTTGTTGTGCAGACCTGGCAACCCTGGTCTCCTCTGGTGTTGTTAGCCAATCAGAAAATAGCACTGTTGTATCTGGGTAAGATCTAGCGCAACAACCAATGACACCCCGTCGGCTGGGTGTCTAACATATCACCACAGATTAGCGTCACGCAAAGGCGGGGTTTGGAAAAATGACTCGCTAAACGATTCATATGGGAGTCGGTGAGCAAATCAGGTAAAAATAAATGCATATTATAAGACAACAAAAGTGTTTTTTTTCATTGCATGCTTGTAAAACTGTTGTTGGGGACTCCCAGAACAATATTAGGAACATTTTAAATGCCATAATAGGTACCCTTTAAGACTTTAAGACTCAGACGACACCACTGTCATCGGTCTCATCCAAAACGGTGACGAGTCTGCTTACAGACTGGAGGTCGAACAGCTGGCTGTCTGGTGCAGTTATAACAACCTTGAGCTGAACACGCTCAAAACAGTGGAGATGATCGTGGACTTCAGGAGGAACAGCCCAGCACTCCCCCCACTCACCATCATGAACAGCACTGTGGAAGCAGTGGAGTCATTCAGGTTCCTGGGCACTATCATCTCTCAGGACCTGAAGTGGGACAATCACATTGACTACATTGTGAAAAAGGCCCAGCAAAGACTGTACTTCTTTCGCCAGCTGAGGAAGTTCAACCTGCCACAGGAGCTTCGGATTCAGTTCTACTCAGCCATCATTGAGTCTGTCTTATGCACATCCATCACTGGTTTGGTTCAGCTACCAAATCAGACATCATGAGACTACAGCGGACAGTCCGGACTGCAGAGAGGATCATTGGTGCCCCCCTGCCAACCCTCCAGGACCTGTACTCTTCCAGAGTGAGGAAGAGAGCAGGTAAAATCATCACAGACTCCACTCACCCTGGACACCACCTGTTTGAACTGTTACCGTCAAGACGGAGACTCAGATCACTGGCCACAAGAACATCTCGGCACAGGAACAGTTTCTTCCCACAGGCCATTTCCCTCCTGAACAGTTAACATATCTCCCAAGGCATATGCCTTTAAGTGCAATACTCCCCCCAAGTGCAATACTTCCACTGTTTAGTGCAATATCTCCTAAACTCAGGTGATTTTATTTATATTTATTCATACTATTCAAATACTGTAAATATGTTCATAATCTGTAAATGTTTATTCTGACTAAACCCAACTGTGGCCTTATATTTTATATTAATAGTATTTTCATATTTTTTATAATTTTTATTTTTAGATTTTGTATTACTGTTTCTTGTTGTATTTGTATCTGTATATGTGCACTGGAAGCTTCAGTACCAAAGAAAATTCCTTGTGTGTGCAACTTGGCAATAAAGCTCTTTCTGATTCTGATTTTTTTTTTTTTTTATAGCTTCTCAAACTTTTTTTTTTTTTTTTTTTTTTTATTATCAACAAAAAGTTTGTACAGACATTTGTGTATACATTGACATACAACATACATAACAAAGATTTTCACACTAGGGGGCTATTGTTAATTTACATGAAGATATTAAAGCAATTACAAATTTTCAATGTTTTAATTGCTTTTTGCTTCATAGAAAATTGGAGTGAATCGATATAAAGCTCAATTTCTTTTCTGAATGAAATAAAATAAGGTTTTTTACAGGAGAATTTACATTTATGAACATAAAATTTTGCCATTAAAATAATAAAATTAATTATATAAATCTGATCATGCTTGATTCTACTGTTCTCCCAAATACCAATATGTTTCCAAAACAACATAAATTGGTCATCAATGTTTCTTGTGATAAAATCACAGACATTTTGCCAAAATGGTCTTACAAATGGGCAATGCCAAAACAAATGAACCACAGTTTCAGGGCAACTGTCACAAAAGGTGCAATTAACATCAATATCACTTTTAAATTTTATAAAGTAATGTTTTACAGGGTATATCCTATGTATCAATTTGAATGCTACCTCCTTAACTTTGTTTGTAATTAAATATTGATTAGGTATAAGCCAAACCTTTTCCCACACAATATCTTCTGTAAAACGATTCCAATATGAAATATAGCTGCAAGCAGCAATAACCGGGGCCAAGCGCAAAGAAGACGACAAGACATGTCAACATGTGTCAGACCAACTGCAGCAAGGAGCAATTTAAGACATTTAAAGATTAATTTAGGCAAAATGGCTTAAAAATCACACTAATTAACAAAAAATGTGATTTAATGGATTATCACTTTTGACCAATAGGTGGCGTAGTTACAAAAACGATGTGATGTGGTCAGAGTCTGGTGACAATGACAAACCTTAAGACCAGTGGCATTAAAATACGCAGATTTATTCAAAAGTTTTTAGAAATTATGTTATAACTTTTGACCAAAAGGTGGCGCTGTCTCGAAATGTGTTGAGTACCTTCAGGGCATGGTGCTGATGGCACATGCTGAGTTTTGTAATGTTGCACCAATGCATTCGTTAAGAATAGCATGTTACGTTCTATTATAGCGCCACCAATAGGCTCAATCCCACCATTTTTTTTATGTGACCTCATAGTGAGCCCATACAAGTGTGTGTAAAATTTGGTGAAAATATCTCATTTAGTTTTGGAGTTATATACATTTATGTGTATAAACACATAAAAAATGACTGACACGTGACTTTGATTGGATTTTACTACCCCTTACTATCAATATTTTCGCATTTGGGCATTAGCGTATAGCCTATCGACCTATGTTTCCAAACTTCTGACGGTGGTTTCGTCTCGATCGGACAAGCGGTTTCGAAGATATAGCCAAATGTTTTTTTCGCGCTAAATCGCAACGCTACACAAACCGTAAGACGAAACCCAGCATGTTTGGCATCGTTGGACTCGGCAACGATTCAGGAACTCAAAAAGATGACTCTCGTGAAAATAAGTCAACCACACCCAAAGTTATAAGCATTTGAAAAAAAAAATTCACCACTAGGTGGCGCTGTTTCGAAAATTCTCAGGCTCTTTCAGGGCATCGTACTGATAACCCATACCGAGTTTCGTAACAATTCGTTCATGCGTTCAGAAAATACAGCATTTTAGCACATAATTCAAAATGGCCGACAGACAAAATGGCCGATCTAGGAAAATTGGATACCAGACGACTCGGCATGACGCCCTGAATCTAACGAGACCACTTTTATGATTTTTGGACAAAGAGTACAGTTGACCTGAAACCCTAACCCTAACCCTAACCCTAACCCCAATATAATGGGGGAAAATAGCACTTTTTCGTATCTCTGGACCAGTAGGTGGCGCTGCGCCGAAACGCAGCATGTAGCCTCAGGTCATGCTTGGACCCAGTTTGGTCTGAATCTGAAAAAGCGTCGCGGAGATACAGCCTTATGTGTGTTTTCGCAAGCTCTACGTAAAATTTATTTGCGTGGTATTCGAGAACGACTTGCAGCGTTTTTATGAAATCCATAACTTTTTGTCAGCATGGTCTGGAGATGATCTGGTTCAATTTTGGTGAGAATCAGAACAACGGCCTAGGAGGAGTTCGAAAAAGTAGCTTTTTCAGATAATTACAAATGGCGGACAAAATATCGTGACGGAAAATGACGTCATAGGGTGCAATCGAATCGGCATTAGCTCAGAAACAAGGGGAAAAGGGAATTTTGATGATAGGCCTTACGGTTCAAAAGTTATTAGCATAATAAAAGTGAAACTTTGGACAGGTGGTGGCGCTAGAGGGATTGAGTTGGAGACTCCAAATTTGCTCTGTTGACTTTTCAGACTGTCCTCTATCAGTGTACCAAATTTCATAACTTTCCCGCAAACGGTTCTATGGGCTGCCATAGACACCCAGTCGGAAGAAGAAGAAGAAGAAGAAGAAGAAACGGAAGAATAATAAGAACCGGAACAGATACAATAGGTGCCACCGCACCTTCGGTGCTTGGCCCCTAATAAGAACCGGAACAGATACAATAGGTGCCACCGCACCTTCGGTGCTTGGCCCCTAATAAATATAAGGCAAAGACACATCATTTCTTTGAAATAACTCTCTTACAGATCTGTACTTTGCGTTGAGGGAAAAACAGATATTACCTACATAAGTACTTACTATAGTTGGGGACAATTGCTGAGTATTAATTCTTTTTTGATGTCTTAACAGCATGCAGATTTCAGGAGAAATTGCTCCAAAAACTTTTGCATATTCCCCGGGTGTTACAGGAATCTTGTATTGCGCCAAAAGTTCATTATAAGTGAAAAGAAAACCCCTTGAATTAAATAACTGATCCACCAATATGATGCCATTATCAAACCAATGTTTCAAGAACAACGATTTGCGCTTATATAATATATCCCTATTGTTCCATATATAATATTTATGTGGTGAAAAATTATGCTTGAAAATCAATGACCATGATAAAAAGGCCTGGCGATGAAATTCCGAGAGTTTCACTGGTACTTTATCAATATTATAATAACAACTAAGAAGAAAATGTATATTACCAAGGTTAGAAAGAATATGGGAGGGTATAAAGTTCCAGATTGAGTAAGGATTTCTGACAATCTGACGAAGCCAATTAACTTTAAATGTATTATTTAACATTTCAAAATCCAAAACATTTAGGCCACCATTTGCATAGGAATTAGTTATAACTGTTTTCTTTATGTAATGTATTTTGTTTTTCCAGATAAAGTCAAACAGTATTTTATCTATTTCTTTGCATATTTTCTTATTAAGATGTAAAGCCATTGCTGCATAAGTCAGTCTAGAAATTCCCTCTGCCTTTGTAAGTAAAACTCTGCCCCTTAAAGAAAGATCTCTCATAAGCCAGTGATTTAATTTCCTTTTAGTTTTTTCAACAATTGGATTAACATTTAATAAACACCTTCTGTGCTGATCTTTAGTAATGTTTATTCCCAAATACTGAACCTCAGATTTTAAGGGAATACCATTATAAGATGCTTCAGAACATTCCTTGATGGCCATAAGCTCACATTTAGCCAAATTTAGGTAAACACCAGATGCCCTTGAAAACTCACAGATTAATTCAGTAGCCACTGAGATCGGGTCTTTGTTTTGAATGAAGAGCGTAGTGTCATCTGCTAATTGGGTTATTTTGATCTCTCTATCAAAGATAGTGATGCCTTTCATTGGACTTGATTTAATATGAGAAGAGAGAAGTTGACTCACTAATAGAAAGAGGTATGGAGAGACAGGGCACCCTTGCCTAATTCCTCTAGTAATATCGAATCTGGGGGAAGTACCATTTAATAATTTAATAGAACAGTTGCCTTTTTTATAAAGGGTTTTAATTGCTGCAGAAAAAAAATACCAAAATCAAATTTCTTAAGCGTGTCAAAGATGAACTGATGCTCTACCGAATCGAATGCTTTATAAAAATCTAAGAATAATATAAACCCATTATCCTCAATCAATTCTGAATAGTCCAGGACATCCAACACTAATCTTATATTATTCGTTATATGTCGATTTTTCATGAATCCGGATTGTGATTCATCAATTACCGAATCCAAAACTTCTTTCAATCTTCTAGCTAAAATTAGGGCCAACAATTTATAATCATTGTTTAATAAACAGATAGGGCGCCAATTATCAATATATAGCTTGTCTTTTTTTGGTTTAGGGAGCAATGTTATTAAACCTTGTGTTAGAGTTGGTGGAAGATACTGTCTCTCAATGCTTTCAGCAAATACTTCTACAAGAAAAGGAGCCAATTCTTTGGAAAATAATTTATATAATTCAGATGTCAAACCATCAGTACCTGGTGATTTTGAATTTTTCAGATGACTAATTGCTTCCGACAGTTCAGATATTGTTATAGGTTTATCACAAGAGTCCTTTTAATGTTTATCAATGTGTTTAATTTGCCTTTAACTCAAGAAGGCATCAGCAGTCACCTGAGAGCAGTGTTGCCACAGTTACTTTGAAAAAGTAACTAAGTTACTTTACAAGTTACTTGATTTTAAAAGTAACTAAGTTACTTTACAAGTTACTTGATTTTAAAAGTAACTAAGTTACTTTACAAGTTACTTTTATTAGTTACATTCAGCAGTTGCCGACAACACCCCCGCCACCTCAACATAAAAATGACAACCGGTTTTGCCAACACTCACTTTATTGGAAGTGTATTTTTAACAGTAACATCAACAATCTATCTCCTGACATTTAAAGTTGAACTTAAAAACTATTTCATGAAAAAACAGTCTTTCTTGACTTCACTTAATATAAATACTTGTTTTTATAAAATATTTATTGTTTTTTTGTTTTTCTTGACCCTGTAATTTAGTAACTGTACATGTTAATTGTAATTTTGCGTATATGATGAAATTAATACAGTTTCTTGTCAATCTATGTCTATTTTAATGTGAACAATGCGCTGCCACTTTAATTCAGCACGGTGCAACACAGCAAAAATAGACTCGGTGCGGAAACGATCTCTGCACTGCTGTATACTCACGCACCTGGAACGGATCGACGGACCGCACCCGCGTGCAGTGTGAAAGCTCTAACCTGTTAACATGGGTACGGGAAAAAATATGCACCGCATACGCACTGCAGACGGAGACAAGTATGTTTGAAACGGGCGTAAGTTTGACTGTGCGGTGCTGCGACTCCAAATGTTTTTTTTTTTCCAAATTCGACGAAGTGTTTCTGTAGGTAGATAACACTTTGTCGCCACCAGCACAGGGTTTACAACGGACCTTAATGTTGCCATCTTTAGCTGACAGACACAAAATCAAAATAGTGACTGTATTTCCAGCTAGAAAAAGCGCATCTCTCTCCTCCCTCCATTGTTGTTTACGTTTGTGTCGCTGCGTGGTATGTACACGTGACATGAACCTCATGCTGAAAACGTGACTTGTCGCGCACACTCCCCGAGATGCAAGAAGAAATAAATATATATTTTTACTAAGGAAAATGACAAAAATAGTAACGCACAGTGACTTGGATAAGTAACTTTAATCTGATTACTGGTTTTGAAATAGTAACGCGTTAGATTACTCGTTACTGAAAAAAGTGATCAAATTAGAGTAACGCGTTACTAAGTAACGCGTTACCGGCATCACTGCCTGAGAGTACCTAGAGGTATACAAATTCTTATAAAATTCACTACAGTACTGAGAAATTACTGTATGATCATCCGTTGTAACCCCATTAATGTTTAACTTATTAATGGTGTTACTAACAAAATTCCGCCTTTCTAAATTGAAAAAATAATGTGAGTTTTGTTCTCCTTCCTCAAGCCACTTTCTTTTAGAACGAATAAAGGCACCCTCTACTTTTTTCTTATACATATCATTCAATTTACTTGTTAAGTCGACCATTTCTAATTTTTCGTCCTCTAGAAGAGAATCTGGATGTTTCTGAGACAAATTTGTTATTCTCGTTATTATTTTAGTTTCTTCAGATCTTTTACTTTTGGCCATTAATGAACCATATTTTCTCATATATATGCCAATTTCAAATTTTAGAAGTTCCCAATTTGTACTAAAGGCATTTTCCATCTTGGCTTTAATCCAATGACTAGAAATTAAATCTTTAACTTTCTTTTGGACCTCCTTATGCAGCAGAAGGGAATTATTAAGTTTCCAATATGAAGAATTTATATTATGTGTTTTATGAAACAGCTTCACTTTAATATAAATAGCTCTGTGATCTGTTAATGGAGTAGGTAAAATATCTACATCGATCCCATCTTTGTCAAGACTTTCAGAAACTAACCAATAGTCTATTCTGGATCGATTGGAACCTGATTTGTTACTCCATGTAAAGACTATATTATTAGGGCATTTAGATCTCCAAACATCTATTAGATTAAATGTATCCATGAAGTTTTTGAGATTAGTATTGGTAGATTTTGGACGTCCTGATGGCCATTTATCAACAGTATAATCCTGCACAATGTTAAAATCCCCTCCAATTATAATATAAGCATTTGGATATTTGTCTAACCAACTTTTAAATGTATTTTCTATGATCCCTAAAAGATTGTCATTTTCTGACTTCCTATTGTACCCATAGATATTAGCTGTAATATACACATCATTACAATTAAGTAGCAAACAAACAAAGTGACCTTCTGAATCACATAATGACTGCACAACTTCACCATTATATCTATTCTTAAGTGTAATTACCCCTGCTGAATGTTCAGAACCATGGGAAAACCATATTGAAGACCCCCATTGACTATTCCAAAATTTAACATCACCATTAACCGAATGAGCTTCTTGTATATAACAGAAATCAGCTCTGTATTGTCTAGCAAATAAAAATAATGCTTTTCTTTTAATATTATTACATAACCCCCTAGCGTTAAAAGATATAAGAGATAAATCCAACAGGTTTAACAGAACAAGTTGAACATACAAAATGTAATAAATGAAATCTTTAGAAGAATATAAGGAAATGAAAATCAAGATCAGCACCCATTAAAACAATTAAACTAGGATACTTGACCATTTAGCCATCCATTAGGAAATTTCTTCACTTTCGAATTGAAAGCATAACAGATCACCTAATCAACAATATAGGAATGTTTTTTGCTTGTCACTTTTCCTGAAACTCAGAACAACAAACCTTGCGTCTCAGATGGATTTTAATATAACGTTTGTCTATTGCTTATGTTATTTCCACGCCATCGACAAAACCTCGACCTCCAACGAAGTATGCCGATTTGCCCTCGTCTCTTACCTTTTTAATCATTGACCACAGTTTCTGCCTTGATTCCCTATCCTCCTTCGTTAAATCTTCAGTGAAGTGCAAACCATGATTCTGAAGGAATGGGTTGTTTTTTGCAGCTTTCCACACTGCTTCCCTGTATCTCCTCACAACGAAGCGAATGATGACAGCTCGTGGCCTCGGTTCGTTCGGACGCTTGGAACCCACGCGGTGCGCGATATCTATCGCCGCTGGCAGCTGATCCCTGTCTTGTGGTAACACTTCTTGACAGATGCGAATCACTTCCTCGTGAATATTTTCCTTCACTGCTTCTGGGATGCCGTGTAATTTTATGTTCCATCTTCTGCCGTAACGCTCCAGATCGGTCACACGATTCATGCAAGTCAGGGTAGATTGTTCACTCTTCTCCACGCGTCTTTCAATACCACACATCTTTTCTTTCAAATCCTTGATTTCTGTGCGTGTAGCTTTGACCATCTCTTCTAGAGCATCGCTTCTGGTGTTAATGAGATTAGCCAGTTTAGCAACGATCTCGTCAGACTTCAAGTTGTCGGAACAGACTTGGGAGAACGTAGGTTTTTTGGCTAATGGAGGTTTACTGGGTGTTATGGGAAGTGGAGGAAATTCTTCGTTGTTGTTCAGGTCGTGGATTATTCCATCTTCGTAATCGTGATCGGTGATAACCTCCATGCCATCAATGTTTGCTGCTTTGCTAACAGCATTTGGACGTTTCTGTGCAGATTTGGGCATTTTTACATAACAATATAAAGCAAAAAAGAGAAAAAAAAACCTGTCAATGATGTAGAAGTTTTGCTCGACACGAAAGATCTTTCCAAATTCGAGTCTATCCTTCCTAACTAAAGTTGATGCTGAGAGCTCGAAAATTCAGTCCATTCACACCGCCATCTTGGTCGGCCCCCCTCTTCTCAAACTCAGGCTCTTTCTGATTCTGATTCTGATTTAGTTGATTTCATCTTTGGCTGTGGCTGGAAGTCAGTTGTAGTTCTTGTTGTTTCTCTTTACTTCAGTGATTCTGCTTGTTAACAGCATGTGTTCCTCACTAATCCCAATCATCACTTAATTAATCACTTTAATTATCTCATTAACTTGAACTCTGATTCAGAGTTACTTTAACCCCGGATTTCCACCAACTGCAGAACGGCTGCGGATCGGCTCCGCTGCGTGTCGGATCCGTGCTCCGCCGTCCTTCAAAATCTACCAGATCCGGATTTGTTGCGGAACGGCTGCGGCCATGACTGACAGCTGAAGTCACGAGGACATACGATATCTCCCACATTTACGTATGATGATGATGTTTCTAAACAGAATCACAAAACCAGCAAGTTTGTTTCCATCCAAAGGAGTAGAGGGGAAACTCTGTGCTGACCTGCTGATCCCTTTTTTGTGGAAATTATTGTGATTCTACCATACAATATTTATAATTATATAATCAACTTATAAAATACTAAATGTCTATTATGAATGTATTGGGAAAGGAGTAGGCTGTGTAAATAAAGTGAACTATTGTTCTTGTGGAAAAAGAAAAAAGTATATAAAACAAAATCTCCGCCCATTATGATGTTTTCGAGGTGTAGTGAAGGGAAATACGATTCGCCGTAAGCACGGAGTATATTATTTTGAAAATTACCGGATGTTTTATTTTGTTTCTGTGCTCGACTTCCTGCGGCGCTCTCCGGCATCCGGCAAAAATAGAAACTCTGCGTATCTTCTCCGGAGGGCTGCGGTCGCCGGAGCTGGGACGGAGTCGGAACGCAGCCGTTCCGCAGTCAGTGAAAATACACACATTGACTTTAATGGAAACCTATTGACTCCGCCGCCGTTCCTGAGCGGATCCGCAGCCGTTCCGCAGTTGGTGGAAATTGGGGGTAAGACTCTTTAGAGTAGGTCCATATGTACACTGAGCAGAGCTAATTTAACTCTGGGGATTTTGATGTGTAGACAATACAACAATATGTAGTGCATATATAAACCAAAAGGTTTGTTTTAATCATGTAAATGCAATAATATTGGAGCAAAAATTGTGCTTAGCAATAAAGCCAGGATATCTTAAAATCTGTTATGAATCATGTTCCTTTCTTCAGGGATGCAAACAGCGCGCTTTTCGGCGCCTCGCGCTTTTTTCACGTCAGTTTGGGTGACTTGTGTGAATCGTGCAGATTCGAAGAGTTTTTTTCTGGGGGGGGGGGGGGGGGGGGGGGGGTGATTTCACCAACAGTAATTCTGGATTGCATCCACCAAAAAAGTAAATAGGAAATAAGCAAATCAAAACACTGCGCGCCAAAACAGCAGGCCTATCATATGCGCGCAAGCGTGAGCCACTAGCGTTTCTTCTTGCTGTGTAACTGTCACTACAACAAATTTCTCCCTGAGGACCAGAGTTCGGCGCCGCGTATTCCCGTCTTACTGGCATTTGACTTTTTTTATTTATAATGTTATATAATCTACTAGTCATGTAATTTATTAAACATTTCAACAATGCCTATTTCAATTGGGTAGGTAGGTTGTGTGTGTGTGTGTGTGTGTGTGTGTGTGTGTGTGTAATCTACATATATATCATTACGTTTTAGCTAACGTTACATCAAGTTCACATGTAAAAGACCTAACGTTAGTGCTTGCTAGCAGATCAAATTATGGATACCTGTAGCTACATTGAAAAAGTTGTTCGACTATAATCATGTTCGTTTGCACGTTATGCATTTTAATATTAAATTCCTGACTTGGCTAACGTTACTATCGCCTATCTTGTACAGTAATATACGTTACCGATTTTCCATTGTTAATGCTAGATTAGGGGTAATGCTAGATAAATGCTGCATGCATGCCCATGGATTTACTATGGTTAATGTGTAAGGAATAATTGACGACAGGCCGTTGAATTATTATAAAAAAAATAATGCACAGCCGAGGTGGTAATGCGGTCATTGTTTTTTTTTTTTAGAGTTAGTAACGGAGGTTTGAGCCACTGATAGCAGACTAATGATAGGGACACACTTACGACTTGCTGAAACATTTGAAGACTGACGGTTTTCATCGACTGCAGCAGGTCTTAACAGGTCACCAACTGTGAACACACTGAATGCGCTGAACACGCGTTTGGGCTTGATCAGTCATAAGTATAAAATTACATTCATAACTGGCCTTAGAGTAAGTGTGTCCCCGGCTTTTATGCAGTTATTAATGCAGTTATTAGAGAGAGAGAGAGAGAGAGAGAGAGAGAGAGAGAGAGAGAGAGAGAGAGAGGAGAGAGAGAGAGAGGAGAGAGAGAGAGAGAGAAAAGCGAAAAGCATGTCCGTCAATATTATTATTTATGTATTAATTTAATTCGTTCATTCTTTTTTTCTATTATTGACAGTAGATAACCTAATAAATGAAACACACAAAGCCCTTTTAAGAAGTAGGCCTATCAATAATTATTTATTTGTTATATTATCTGGAATAATTACAAAAACCCGTGCAGCAGGACTATTAATTTATTTATATATTCAGTTTAATTTTCTATTTATTATAGATAGGACTATATACTTTATTTATTTAAATTAAACTACATGTGTCCATTGATTGTGAAGTTAGACATAGAAAATTGCAGATCAAGCGCATGGGGCTGCATGTTTTTTCTTTTTATAAAAATTGTATCCTATTTTCCGTTACTACAGTTAACTACGCACAGTGGAACTGTAATGCGGTCAAAGCCCCGTAGTATAACTATTGCCCTTGACTTTGCTTACTGTTGGTTATAGCTAGCAACATTGCGTCAAACATTACTTCTCATAACTTTTTTTCTCCATATCCGTGTCCTTGATTTTTTCATAGTAACGTTTTGTTTACGCGATCCTACTAAAAAATAGTTTTGCTATTTTTAACCTTTTATAAATCCTGCTAAATTTGCCTAAAACGCCTAAAAAAGGCCTAGCCAAATTAAATTGCATGCTGTTCTTGAACCATTTGGAGTATATACATGCTTTTGGTCTCTTTTGAAAGGTGACACTCGGAGGTTTGTTCCTAAACCATCAGAATGAATTACTGTAAGTCTGACTGGTATTGAGTAATATAACTTTGAACACACTGAAAAATGACCAGAAAAAAATCCGCCTACATTTTTTTTGTAAACAGATGCCTGCAGATAACTACAGCTGGGAGCTATTAGCTGGAAAACACAATGGGGTCACAGCATGAAGCCTTACCAAAACACAGTTTCAAATTTGATTATAATATCTTAGAAAATGAGTGTTTTACACATGTTTATCTAAGTGTATGTCTAGGCACTTCCCAAAAAAAGCCACTTGGAGACTCCAAATGACCCTTTGTGACCATAGACACACAAAATGCTGCCATTCTTGAATGCTTTACTCTACAGTCATAAAAGCAAGAAGAAGAAGTGCTAGATAGTTAAATAAGAGTTTATTGTTCAGAATTAAAAAATGAAATTGAAATTCCAAATTCGTCTCGGTGTATTTGATTTTCAGTATTTCATTATACTCTATGTGCCTATAGGGGTGGGCCGGGGATGGCAGGGGTTGGTGGCAATGTAAGTATCTGGGTATTTTCCGCAGGGCGAGGGCTTCGATTACCTCTCTCTTTTTTGACCATACATGTGTTTGCATCCCTGTTTCTTGTTTTAACAAGCTGAAGAAAGTTAATGATTTACCACAAAGTGTGTCACATACATGCTGATGTAACCATAACAAGTCTCTGTTATGGATTTTTTGTCAATTTGTATAGGATCACATAGGTCCCTCCCTTACATATCGGCTATAAGTCTGCGAGTGCATCAGTTCAGAAGCTTAGAGAGAAAATGGCTGTAATCGAGTCACTTCTGCAGTTTCTCAGCACAGGTACATTACTGGGCGCTTTGCTGTTGCTTCTGGTTTTGTATTTGCTTTCTTCTGGATCCAGATCTCAGAAAGAGGGAAAAGAGCCACCGGGACCCAAACCTCTGCCTCTGCTGGGGAACCTGCTGACCATTGACCTCGGGAGACCCTTTGACACCTTTGTTGAGGTGAGAACTTGATACACTTAAAATGAATAATATTAAGATTTGTTTGTAAATGTCTTTCTCTGTCTCCTCCAGCTGTCCAAAACCTATGGAAACATATTTCAAGTGTTTTTGGGTCCCAAAAAAACTGTGGTCTTAGTTGGGTACAAAACTGTCAAAGAAGCTCTCGTGAACTATGCAGACGAGTTCGGAGACAGGAAAATTGGACCTGGTTTCAGGATAGTTAACAAAGAACATGGTAGGATTCTTTTTTTTTTTTTACTCAAAAGATTCAATGCAATACAATACATTTACTTGTATAGAGCTTTTCACAATACACATCGTTTCAAAGCAGCTTTACAGAAAATGCATGAGTCCACATTAATTTAGAGTGATCTGTTATCAGCGGTAACTGTCTAAGTTATGGATTTCAGAAATGCGCATATACAAAATAACAGTTAGCTACAAATTTATTAATTTAAGCAATGTAATAATTTAAGGCAGAAACAATGAGTTCATTGAAGTAATGAATACTGGGTTGTTAACAAATGATTATGACATTTAGAAAATGTAGCATTGATTTAAAGATCATTATTTGACTTGAAAAATATAGTTAATGATTTAGTTCAGGGGTAAAAGTTCAGTAGTTAGTTTAGGGAACTAATCACCATAATGGTGAATTCAAGCAAAACCATTTTAGGAAAATCAACATCACCTTATGAAGTCAGCTGTGATGTTCTCTCAAAAAAATGAAAGTTAGAACTGTTGGATTTTACGGCGTAGTCAGTGGTGAAAATGATTAGTTGCTTATTAACCATATAACGTGTTTAAGCAAGCTGACACTGTATAAGTTCAAAAGGTCTAAGGTTCTTCTTCTAACTCAGTAAGTAATCATTTTCTGCTTGTGTTGTTGCTGAGACTCACGGTCAGTTGGTTTTGTCTGTGTTGATCAGGGATCCTCTTTTCCAATGGAGAGAACTGGAGAGAGATGCGACGCTTCGCTCTCAGCAACCTACGGGACTTCGGGATGGGCAAGAGAGGAAGTGAAGAGAAAATCATAGAGGAAATTCAGTATCTGAAAGGAGAGTTTGATAAATTTGAAGGTACAAGCTGAAACACATTTATGTACATCTGCAATCATGCTCTTAGTTTAAAGTATCCGATTAGAGACATTTGTTTTCTCTTCACAGGGAAACCCTTCGACACAACACAGCCTGTGAACTACGCTGTGTCAAACATCATCTTATCTATTGTGTACGGCAGCAGATTTGAATACACAGACCCTCGATTCACAGAAATGGTCGACAGGGCAAACGAAAATGTTCGGGTTTTGGGATCGGCCTCTATAATGGTATGGAAGTATTACTGTATGCTTTTGGTGACTTCGTTTTTTTTATTTTTTATCATTAATACATTTTTTTTTCTGTGTGTACTTGTAGCTTTATAATATATTTCCGTGGTTGGGTCCGTTTCTCAACAGCAAAAGGATTATTGTAAGAAATGTGTTGAAAAATAGAGCAGAAATGACAAAGTTGATCAGTGGATTGCTGGAGACTCTGAATCCACACGACCGCAGAGGATTTGTCGACTCCTTTCTCATCCGCAAACAGAGCGACGAGGTACTGAAATCACCTTGTTCCATAGACATACAGCAGGAACTAAAACATAATCATTAGATTACTTGTATGTATATATTATATATATATATATATATATATATATTATATATTTGCATGAAAGATAAAAACTAATGTTAAAACTAAATATATTTGGCGACAATTTAAAATAAGGTTCCATTTGTAAACATTAGCTAACTACATTAGTTAACATGAACTAACAATGAAAAATATAATTAATCAAAGTTGATGTTAATTTCAACATTTGTTAACACATTCAAAGGAAAAATTTAAATTGGAAAAGAACAATTACTCTAACAAATGTATTGCGTATTGTTAGTTCATGTTAATGCCAACTAACTAATGTTAACTAATGGGACCTTATTGTAAAATGACATTTTGCTCAATCACATTTTGTATATTCGTTTCTCTAAATACCCGGCTATGTGTAAACGTAGCCTTAGTCTTTGTTCCATCTTTATCAATAGTAGTTGGCTGTTCTTTTCGCATTTTTTGAAATCCGAGTATCCTGAGTATCAATAGCCGCGTTTCCACTGCCGGGCCAGGGCCGAGCCGTGCTAGTGCGTGCCAGGGCCAGTCGCATTTCCACTGTCACTCCCGGGGCTTGATCGGGGCTTACTCTGGGCCAACTGCCAGGATTTCTGGCCCGTCGAATACCTTGGGCCGAAGCGGGCCAGCTCGGGCTAGAGGCGTGCTCAAGGTAAAAGGCGGAGTTTATTGGTGTTAGGGAACGTTCTGATCTGTAGCAAGATGCACATTTCACCTTTTTATATCGCGCAAAATAATCGCTGCTCGAAATGGAGAATCACCTATACCGGTCTGTCGAAGATACCAAAGCTCTTCTGAGCATTTGGGCAGAAGAAAGGGTACAACGACAATTTGACGGCGTGTGAAGAAATGAGGACGTTATAAAATACATCAATGCTGAACTTTCTAAGCTAAGCAGGAGAACTTTCTAAGCTAAGCGAGCAACGCTTAAAGTTCAGGAAAAAATAAAAAAATGTTGCGGGCGCAGTATTGTACAAGGCGATTAAAACGCACAATGGACAAAGCGGAGCCCAGAGAAGGAACTTTCCATGGATCGCCTTGATGGACGTGTGCTGGGTCAACGTCCCTCTGTTAGTGGCGACTCGCGAGACAATCAGGACACGGCCAGTTAATATACATGCTATCTTCCTAATTTAAAAAATAAATAAATTCATAATACCCTCTGAAATGGGTTGGGTTGTATGACGTTTGATCCAGAAAGGCGTGTTAGGGGCGGGGTTTAGGGAAGCACTGCGGGGCTACTGGCCCGGCTGTGGAAACGCAAGCCCGGTGCTTGAGGCCCGAGGCCACTGGCTCGGCTCGGCTCGCTGTTAGCCCTGGCCCGCCAGTGGAAACGCGGCTATTGTTATTTTCGAGTTTGTAAATAAATAAGAAACTGCTGCAATTAGATCCTGGTATTTTAATCTCCATTTCAACTGGCTGTGACATATACATATACTATATAATATATATATATATATATATATATATATATATATATATATATATATATATATATATATATATATTTACTGAGTAAATAGAGGGTGGTCAAAATGACAATTTTTATATATTTTTCAGATAAAACTGAGATATTTCAGTTTTAGAAACATGGCAGCATCATTATTTATTTTTACACAGAGATTGGTAGTCCAAGTAGTAAAATCTCTTGCCTTTTTCAAACCTGGTGGCATCATATGCCAATAGTAACAGTTCAGAAAAGGGAAAAAACACTTCTGTTTTTTTTCCTTCAAAGTTTGCATGTCCTTTTGGATTTTGGTTCTGAAAATACAACTACATGAATTTGAATGTTTCAATTTTCTAATTATTACAAGTTCAATTGAGCATTTTGAATGTATTTTTGCTTGTCAGCAATCCTGTAAGAAAGACTCATACTTTCACGATGAGAATCTAATGACGACTGTGACAAATCTGTTTGCTGCTGGTACTGACACGACAGGAACGACTCTGCGCTGGGGTTTGATGCTCATGGCCAAATACCCTCATATACAGGGTAAAAAACACAGTAAAGCCAAGAGTTTCTTAATGAGTTCAATGGTGTCCAAAGGAACAAAGATATGTTGCATTTCTGTGCAGATCGAGTTCATGAGGAGATTGACAGAGTGATTGGTGGACGTCAGCCAGCGGTGGAAGATAGAAAGAAATTACCGTATACAGACGCTGTGATTCATGAAACCCAGAGACTGGCTGACATTGTGCCCATGAATCTCCCTCATAAGACCAGCTGTGATGTTCACTTCAATGGATACTTCATCAAGAAGGTCAGTCAGAATAATAAATATTAAGTCCTAGAAACGAGACCATGTGCATCTTGAACATCATTTTTTCTCCATTTTCTAGGGTACCACTGTAATTCCTCTGCTGACGTCTGTTTGAAGGATCCAAGCGAATGGGAGAAACCGAACAGCTTTTACCCAGAACACTTCCTAGATGAGAAGGGCCAGTTTGTCAAGAGAGATGCTTTCATGCCCTTTTCTGCAGGTATACACTCAACTATAAACACCCAGTATTTTGAAGAAATAAACATTTGATTTGGAATTAAAAATAGTCTCCTCTCTCTCTCTCTCTCTCTCTTCTCTCTCTCTCTCCACTCACTCACTCACTCACTCACTCACTCACTCACTCACTCACTCACTCACTCACTCACTCACTCACTCACTCACTCACTCTCCACTCTCAGGCCGAAGGGCTTGTTTGGGAGAGAGTTTGGCCAGGATGGAGCTCTTCCTGTTTTTCACTTCTCTCCTTCAGAGCTATCGCTTCACAACTCCACCTGGAGTGTCTGGAGATGATCTGGATCTCAAAGGAATAGTCGGAATCACGTTGAATCCGTCCCCACACAAGCTGTGTGTGGTCAGACACTCCTGATACTGGACAATCAAAACAGAAACATCACATTTTACCTCAGTTTAAATAAGAACTGACATGATTTTACTTGTTCTGAGTAAATTCAGAAAATGTATGCATGCGACTAACTCCACATACCTCATAATACTTTTTTTATTGCATAAAACTTCTTGAGTAGCTGGTGCATATTTTTTTAATTTTGTTTTTCTTAAAATGTAGTAAAAAATAATAAAAAATGTATGTTGTTTTCACACAAAAAGTCGCTTGTTTAAACAAGATTACTTAAGAGGCACTGTGTAAGATAACTATGGAAGCTAAGATTACATTTTAAATTATAAAACATGCGAGTGAGATAAACATATATAAGATAAACGTTTATATAATACAATGGTTATATAATTTTGCTTCTCACTTATATTCTCATCTATGCAGAATAATGGTTCCTTTTCGAAGTGCAAACACATGTAAACAAAAGGCAATGTTCCTTGGCAGACAGCAGTTCATGACATCACATGTGGTATAAACAGGCGCCTAAATTACACGTCATCGTTTTTTGTTTTGTTTTCAGGAGTCGTTTGTTCGTAGCGTGTGTTGAGAAGACGAATCATGTAGCAGGAAGGGTTTTAGAAAGTGCATGCCTCTGTGTCCTTGATTTATGACACCCGAGATCTTACACTCTCAGAAATAAAGGTACAGTGAGGGTACAATTAAGTACTTTAAGGTACAAAATTCACAAATGTGCCAGCAAAGGTACAAACATGTATCCAGCTGAGTACCAAAAAGTACCTTTCCAAATAAAAGGGGTACACAAAGAAATATGCATGGTGAAAGGTACATATAGGTACCCTTTGAAAAGGTACATTGTCATATATAAAGTAATAGTTAAGGTACAACATTCACAAATGTACCATTTAAGGTCCCATCGTGTTCCCATGTGGTACTAAGAAGTACCTGTCGGGTACACATCCTGTAGGGTACAAAAAAGTACCTTATTCAAGTCAAAGGGTACACTTCATGTGGGTTACTAAGATGTACTTTTCAAGTGACAGGGTACACAATCCTCTGAGCTTATGCGTGTCTTTTCTAAGACTGATAGAGCCTTTGTCATAATTTGTAAACAAGTCTGCCGAAGAGAAACGGGTATTTCTCTCTCCCCCACCTCTGCCTGCTGCGCTGTGGCCGTGTGCGTGTGTGTGTGTGACGATCGTCCAACTTGAGGAGTTTAATTCCGAGAAGACAGTTAACCACAGGTTCCCGTTAATATGTGTTGTGATATTTAAACAAACGAACCGTCAACGGCGAAATAAAAGGTACAAAGCAAAAACTCCAGTGTTAAATGAACTCTCCTGTGTTCAAGTGTGTTAAAGTTAATGAGCTAATTAAGTGATTCATTGAGTGATGATTGACAATTATTGAAGACACCTGATGTTAACTAGCAGAATCACTGAAGGAGAAAATCTCATTTTTAAGACACCGATATGGTGATCAGTGTTTGCTTTAGTTGGGCTCTTGACTTTTAAACTGATTACTTTAGATTTTGTTCGGCTGTTGTATAGCAGTGATGACTGCTAGATGAACAAAGAGAATTGTTGATCAGATGTTGTAGAGGTTATGACATAATCATAATTTGATCTGAAACACAAATCTCATTCAGAGAGTTTTTACCTTGTTGATTACAATAGACTTTGGTTCTACAACAAATAGTTTTTTAGCATATTCAATATAATCTTAAATATTTTTTTTAAAGTTGTTCTGATTAAATGACTTTGAAAATGTCTTTATTTAGACACATTGACATCAATAATCAGCCTGTGATTCTCAACAATGGTGACAATAATAAAGCATGTTGCAGTGCATTCTGGGTGCCACCAATCAAAACTCATTCATGGCTCCCATCATGCAATGTGGTATGAATAAATTATTATCTGAATTGTCTTTATAATTTCCTTTCCCTAATTGAATATTCTGTTTGTCACCATTGTTGAGACTCATAATGTCATGATCCCGGTATTCTCTCCTGTCTCTGTCTCCCTCTTGTGTTCTTTTGTTTCCTTGATTCATTCACTAACACGCTGACACACCCACTATTCTCACACGCGCTCCCTTCATATACACACACACCTCGCTTAGACACACCCACTTACTATCACGCTCATTCATCCCCCGCCAGCTGATTGCCATCAGTCTTTTCATTACTCTATCTCCATTTCCACCTGTTATCACTTTCTTCCTAATTAGCGTTCCTACCTCTAGTTCTCATTTTTCCCCTTTCCTCTGCCAGTTTATTGTCTATGTTAAACGTGTGTTACAGAGCTTACCTGTTCGCATACTGTCTTGTCTTGTCCTGTTGACGTATGTTTGCTACCTCTGCACTGCCAGTGCTGGAAATTACTGAAGTCTTTCTCTACCCAGCTTCTCTGTGTCTGAGGGCGACTGACGGACATCGAGCCCTGATTTGTGTTTCTGCTGCTGGATGCTGAGTATCGTTGCGGGATTACTCCTCAGTTTGAATTCATTACAAGAGACTTTCTGTTCACCTGATTACCTGCTACAAGAGACTTTCTGTTCGTCTGATTACCTGCTACAAGAGACTTTTCTGTTTGACTACTCTACGCAGCTTGCATTGTTTTCATTAAAAAGAACTGTTGTCTCGCCGATTGCATTTGGGTCCTTTTTCCTGAATGTGTCCCTGACACATAAACCGATTATTGATGTCTGTGTGTGCCTAAAAGGAAGATTTTGTTTTAACAGAACAACTTTTTAGAAATCCTTTAGATTATATAGAAATTTCTGGATTTTATGCTGTAGAATCACAGTGATGCTGGAATCAACAATATACATTTAAGTCAGAGATTACACTCTAAATGAGTTCAGTGATTCAGTGATATATATATATATATATATATATATATATATATATATATATATATATATATAATATGTGAGTTATATATTTCTAACTCCAAACAATTAGCCACTGAACCAGCTTATAAAACCTTCTTCAAGGCTGTGCTGGTTGCATTTGAGGTATACCTCTTCCCGTCATGGCAATCTGCCGCGCTGGTCGTGTTTGACCATTTGTTTGACGGGCGTAGTAACAATAACTAGGGGGCGTGGCTTTTGCGAACGGTCAATTGACTTCATTATTTACAACTGGAGGTTTTCAGCAGCAAAGAAATCATCCGACACCTTTGTCTTATTATCACTTCATCATAGCTGTCTGATAGAGTTTGTTAAAAAGAGATGAAAGGTTGGCAATACTAAAGGTTGAGGTTTGACTGCATCATTAGCCGCTTTCCGACCAATTAGTTATAGGAACTGTCCACTTCTAAACAGTTCTAAGAACTACTCTTCCCCAAACTCGGTTTTGCTGTTTGCGTTCACACTGGCCAAGTGGCCATAGGTAGAAGGGATAAGGGAGTGACGCAAGCATGGCGATGGTCTTTATGGCATCATCACTAGACGTAGCGCGGCCACATACAACAACAACAACCCAGCATGGAGGAGGCTATCGGAATGTTCCTGTTCTGCCTTGCCGGGACCTTAATAACGGAGTAGGAACGGTGGCGTTTAAAGACTATGCTTGAGTTCTGTACAGAGAAACACAGAAGACGAAGGCTCCAGCGTAATATGATCTTAACTAATATGATGGAAGAAGATAGAAGAGCAGAGCGCAGGAGGCAAACAAAATGACGGGTAAGTTTAGCTAGCATTAGCAATTAGCTGGTTGAATGCGTTATGTTTGTCTTAAGTTATGAGTTAGCATAGCATACATAGGCAAATTGCAACAGACAGTGAAGAAAATGTTGACATGGCATGACATAAGTTGAACCAATCAACGTAGACCTAGGGAAAGGGAACTAAAAAAGTCCTGGCTTTAGACTAGGTACTGAAAGAGTTATAGGAACTACGGTCTGAGGAACTAAAAAAAACTTAGTCCGGTCGGAACACGAGAAAAAAAGGGTTAACGTTAGGTTCTAGGAACTGCAAAAGTCCCTCCGGTCGGAAAGCGGCTTTAGAGAGACAGAGTAGCTGTTAACTCCTCATCTGGCTCCTCAAGGCGTATTCCCCTACAGCTCTGCTCTTGGGGTTCTAGGCTGAGGCCTGTCCTGCAGAAACAGGAAGTAGGGTTTTCCCTTTGCCGTCTGCCAATGAATATTGCTTTTGTTTACAATTGCTTTAGACAATGTTAATGCTGATGGCATTCCCCACAGTGTTAACAACAGGACGCAGCTCCTTGTTCCAGTGTTGCCATTTGGGCGGTTTTGGAATCTATTTTGTGGGCAAAAATTGGTTTGGGCGGGTGGATAAAAATTGGGCTGTTTCGGATCAGTTCGGCGGGTTTTTGTAGCCGAAACACTGGCTCAATGTTATCCACTCAATGTTTTAATGTTACTGAATGCTTTTGTTCCAGGTGACGTTTATTGACAATAAATAGACTCATTAATAGCCTAAGTTCCGGGAATCTCCCGCATATTGATAGCGGCTCCCTGATGCCCGCAAATTAGTTAAAATCTCCCAGAATCTAGAGTGAGTGAGCAAGAGCGCACATGCGAGACAGAAAAGACTGCTCCAAACAGTGTAGCGCGCGCATGACAGAGAGGGAGAGAGTGAGAGACCTTGCGTGTGTGTGCCTCAAAGCGCATGCAAGACAGGGAGCATCCTAGCCTGTTTCGCTAAGTCAACCAATCAACCCCGATTTTGGGTGTTTTTTTGGGCGGTTTCTGGAAAACCTTGCTGGCATCTGGCAACCCTGCCTTGTTCCCCTTCTCAGGGAACCGGGTTGCATATGCAACCTGAGAGGTTTTCCTCCAAGATATTGTAGTTTTGACTTTAGATTTACTTACTGAGTCATGCTAACCAGCTGCTGACAATCAACCTGTTTACTGACAGGGAAATGTTTTTCAAACTGTTTCTGGAAGAAAATTAAAGGTTTTGCAAGATAAAATGCTCTGTTAATCTTAATCAATTAATGACAACATATTTAATGTACAAAGGCCTTGTCAATGTTTCTTTTTTTCTGGACCTGGTTTAAAAATAAAGATGCATTTTAATACAGTACAAATACAGTAAATCTTTTAAAGTGGTATATACTAAAATATATTAAAATATAACTGTTTCTTTAACTGTATTCTATATCTACAACAACAACATTGGATTCTGAGTCTCCACCTTCAAGACCAGACATAGCCACTTTATCTGTGTACATTTCAACTGTACAAACCTTAAGGTCTTATGGGTATGGCATGGAAGCATTTCTTTAGGTTTCCTACACAAGAACATTAATCTGTTGCTTGCTTCTGCTCTTGGTGTTTATCTCTTGTTCTTCTGGTCTGAGAGAAATGAAAATTAACCAAAACCAGGGCCAAAACCGTTGCCGTTGTTGGGAAATCTGCTAATGTTTGATGTCAACAAACCAGCTTATGTGAGGTATGTATGAATGGGATCGGCCCTATTGGCCAACCACTTTGTTTCTATTGGTTCATGAGTAGAGAGCCTCAAAGTGTTGACAAACTGGCCTAATGAGTTTTTACAGAGAACAAATCTGTTTTTCACTGTGATAATTTACAATTAATAATTTTCTTACCCTCATGTTGCTTCAAACCCATTTATTTGTGGAACACAAAATAAAATTTTGATGAACACCAAACCAGGGGACGCTATTGAGTTTTATTGTATGGAAAAAAAAAACTTGGAAAGTTGGATTTTATTTTCGCCTTTAAATGCCTGTAACGTCACTTTCAACCTTCATCAGATGGCAGAGCAGTTCAGTTCAGTTTTCACAGTCTACTTTGGTTCAAAGAAAGTGGTTGTGCTATCCTGCTTCAAAACAAATACTTGTTTATTATGCAGACGAATTTGGACACCAGAATTAATTCCACTGTTCCATGATTTCACTAACGGTCATGGTAAGAGCAGCCCAGCAGGTTTGGCAGGTCTGCTTAACAAAACTAGTCAAACATTCCCCAAATGTAGCCTAATAACCAAAAAAAAAAAAAAAAATCTATACTCAAAATAAGCAATTTCCATATGTAAAATACATATTATACAGTCACTGTTATGCAAGTTGAAAAGCACAGCGAAGGCTCCATACCAGTGGCCCTCCTTCACAAAACATCTAGCACAGTTTTATCATTGATTAGAATTATCATTGATTATCATTAATATATTCCAATCTAAGCATGTCAAAACGTTAGCCCACAGAGTATGGAAGTAAATGCCAAATGTTTTTGAAACAAAAAGCCTGTTGAATTCTACTACTTGGAAAAAAAAATGCATTGCATTAATTGCATTAAGAGTTTTTATGAATGAATGGCTTGCTCTAACTGTTGCTCGGTCTTCGTCAACAACATGCGCTTGCACCCCCTGCTGGTGAGGTAGACTAACAGCAGATGGAGATTATGCTTGGTAATCTACTGCTTTTCCTGCAGTTCCTGGATGTCAACGTTGAATTTACTGTCGAATTTGAACCACTGAATTTGTGGAAGCGAATTTGCAAAGCGAAATAAAATGGACCGAAAACCGCCTGTTGAATATTATAGGTTGGATTTAAAAAAAATAAATTGCTGCAAAAAATCATTCCAAAAACATTCCTAATTTTTTTCAGTCATGTTTTGTTTCGTAAAATTATTTTAATGACAATTTTTCATTGAAAGTTTTTTTATGAACAAAGAGAAATTTGTTCTGTTTGTACTTCATGCTGCTAAGCTAATTTCTCCAATGCATTGCGTGTTGTTACGCTTTTGAATGAGTCTCAGTTCAACATGATTACATGACAAAAGTAGACTGTACTGATAGCAGTTTAACCTGCACACGCTTCCGTCCAGATTCATGTTAAAGGTGCCCTAAAATGGTTTTTTAAATTATTTTATAATGTTTCCTGGGTTGCCCTTATAATGTTAGTATGTTTTTTAGATAAAAAATAGTCATAATTTAGAAATAAAAGGCATTTTTCCTAGCCTGATTTTAGTCTCTGATTTGAACACTCTGTTTGAAGGGGCGTGTCTGCTGTGAGAACCGGCCACTGCTGTGATTGGCTGACATGCTTGCATATGAAATGAGACACGTGAAACTCTCTCGAATACTTATACTACAGCTGTTATATACGTTTTAACTATTACAGCTATCGAGCTTAACGAATCGTGAGATGTTTTTCAAGTATTTAAATCTATGTCCATCACATAAAATGTTGCTGTGAAGAGCATTGAACAAGCAGATGACAGTCTGTCTGTTGATCGCGAGACAACGCAGTTTCTCTCTCTCATGCTTTCATCAATGCAAACGATGTAAATACAGTAAGAGCTTCGTTGTGCAGTGTAACAGCGTCATTGATTTCATAACGAGTTTGGCAAGAGAGATAAACTCGCGCTGTGTGGATTGTTCTTTGACCGCTTTCTGTATAGTTTATTCACTGAGAATTAGCCTATTTAACGTTAGTTATGTATGCTCGTTACTTGAAGTTTGCTAGTACTGTACTAGGATCTTGCGCTGGATCTAACACAGTGTAAATTATCTTTAATAAAATTACTTACCGGTTGCAGGAATATGGTTGGAATTACCCCCTTCTTCAGTTTGAGACGCTGAGAGAAGCTTGATGTTGTCCCAGGTTGAAAAATAAGTCCGTGGTGAAATGGGCAGAGCAAACTAACAACTTCGAATTAAACTGTTGCGGTATCCGATTATATATAAACATCATCCACGCTTGTTGACATTTCTTTTCTGTGGGAATGGTATGAAAAGTCCTCACATCCCCTGCACAGCCTGGAACATAGCATTTATTTCCATGATCTGCCTTTTTTCTCTCTGATCCTCGCTTGCTCCGATGGTTCGGCTGTGCAGTGCTTGTCATTGAGGGTGGGGATATGCAAATTTTTGGAGGCGTGACCCCGACTGTTGCGTCACAGTCGGTATTATGTGGAGATTCGCCTGTTTTTCAGGGGTGTTTTTTAAAAACGAGATTTAAATAAGAAGGAGAAAACAATGGTGTTTGAAACTCACTGTATGTCATGTCCATGTACTGAACTCTTGTTATTTAACTATGCCAACATAAATTCAATTTTGAAGTTGAGGGCACCTTTAACTGAATGTACTTATTCATCACCTTAAAGGGATACTCCACTTTTTTTGGAAATAGGCTCATTTTACAACTCCCCCAGAGTTTAACAGTTGAGTTTTACCGTTTTCGAATCCATTCAGCCGATTTTCAGATATTTAGAAGAATATCAGTAACCAGACAGTTTCTGGTCTCATTGACTTCCATAGTAGGAAAAAAAATACTATGGAAGTCAATGAGACCAGAAACTGTCTGCTTACTGATATTCTTCTAAATATCTGAAAATCGGCTGAATGGATTCGAAAACGGTAAAACTCAACTGTTTAACTCTGGGGGAGTTGTAAAATTAGCCTATTTCCAAAAAAAGGGGAGTATCCCTTTAACCTCGTACACACTGACATACTATAGATAAAATAGGGCTTTTTTTGCAAGGGAAAGGTTCCATGGAAATGAAAGATTCTTCATAGAAGCATCAATGTCAATAAAGAACCTTTTTTTTAAGAGTAAGGTAATGTGTTCAGGGTTTTTTATGAAAAATATCAGGAGGTGTAAGACCCGTGTTAGCACTGTTCTGGAAAAAAAAAGAGGCTAAAGTTCATTTAGTAGACTTTTACGAGTATATGGGTTAATGATGAAGACATTCCGTATCTTGAACTGAAATTAACCATAATTCACCTTTTATATTCTCAGACCTGCTAGCACAAGTGCGCAAGAATCAAAACAGTCTCCGTGTTCCTGTCTACCCCTGACACGGTTAGCAATAAAAACTTATCATCCTCAGACATGTGAAGGTTCAGTCATGGGAAAGAAGGACGAATGCCTCACTTGTAATGTGTAAACATCATTGCATTTGATCAAGTGTCTGTGTGTCTCAAATGCAGCAGGATCTTTTCTCTTCACTAACTTTACTTTTTTGCCATAATTTTTGCTCAATGTCTTTGAATAAGCTGGTGTTATGGTGATTATTAATGAATGTATAAAATCAGTTGTTCTCAAGTTCACACAGCAGAGGAACCATATGTGAAGTTCATCACACTAACTATCAATGATATGATGCACTATTGTTTTGATATATTGCAGTACAGATATGTTGCCCAGGTATAAAAGTGTCACAATGTTAAATAATCTTTGGTCTGATCTGATCTATTGTGTGTCAACACAGCTGTGTACTATAGTAATGCAACCTTACTCGTGCTCCAAGGCAATGACAAAATTCACATTTAGAAGAATTAAGCATTCAAAACTTACAGTCTCTCACTTCTGCCAATATGGATCAACGATTTTGATGACATCACCCTGCACTTCAGCTTCTCATCAGATTTCCTGTCAAATCAAATAAGAATCTAAAGCATCCTGCCTCCATTATAAGTAGACGCTGAAGCTGAGGCTGAAATTGGTCACTTGTACACTCATTTATTATTTTCTACATGGTGAATGGCACATGGTGCACGATATAGGGGATAGTGAATGATTCAGATAGTGCAAATATGCTTTCCATCGGGGTGAATGAAGTCTGGTTTCACGTAAGTGTGTCTCTCGAACTGCTACAGTGCACACACAGTCTGCTCCGGTCCAGAGACACGATAGCACAGAGTGGATCAAATGCGCGAGTCAGCGCAGACCTCAAAACGTATCGGACCCATTTGAATTCTACGCAGAATGCTATATTTTTAAGTGATTTGGAGGAGAAACCGTTAGAGATTGAGGCAACTGTGTTCAAGTCATCTTGTATAGAACGTAATTTGCACTTGAACGCCACCACAATGTGGCAAATACCAGTGGGGAGCTCAGGATTTTCTTTAAGCCCTGATCTGTACGAGTTGGGGGCGTGTCAGTGAGAAACATGGCGGAATCAATGGATGCAACGTCTGTAGTTGATATCACAATACTTATAGCCAGCTATTTAGCAGTGACATTGTAAGGCTTTTTCATTTATAACAAAGTAAGCTCTCTGCACAAAATATGATATCATTGTAATAAAATAATTATATATAATAATTATATAATGATACAGTTTACATTGGCTTCATAAGTTAATTAAAAACAAAAAAAAACACACCTGATGCGCATTCTTTGTTCTTCATTTTCTATAAGCAGAGTTAACAAACCTTGGTGTATTTTCGTGTTATTCATTAAAAGAAGGTACACCACCATCTTGCTCCGACGAAACTGACTTGAACGCACCTCACGTCGTAAACACGACTTCCCACCTCATACGTACGAACTTCCCAGGAGGACTTGAATGCACCATATGTCTTTGCCAAGCTCATTGGCTATGGACGAGCTGTAATATAAACGAAACGTTATTGACTATTTTTTTAAAAAAGGGAAGGAGCTGTTCAATATGTCCCGCCCTGCCTTCCTGTTTCAGTGGAAATTACATCAGCTAATTAAATAATGTTGCACATTTCAAGGCACTTCAGTGGGCCTTTAAAGATTCCTTTTGTAATCCTTACAAAATATGGGACCCAGTGCAGTTTTTTTTTTGGTGGCGTTTTTTTTTCTTTTTTCCCTCTCCCCCCTCACAAATGGACCTACCCGCTATCCAACAACTCTGCCTGGAGCAAAAGGACCGTTCACTGGAGGACCATGCAAGGGACCTTTTAGATCTAACGTGCCTAACTCACTATCCAGACCTCTCGTGACACCAACCCAAGATCCAAGGCACGCCTTCCAGTGAATGGTCTTAGAGAGGATTTCGCCATGTTTGTGGAGTGGGTGCTGGTGAACAGCGGATCGGAGGACATCCCCAGCCCCACTCCAGACCCAGATTTCAGCCAGAAACCACCCACACACTGCACAGAGGGAACGCCAGAACCCAGCACAGACAGTGAGTCCAAGCCTGCCGAGATGTACGAGACAGTAAAGAGGACTGACCATACCATCGCCCTTTCTCCACCGGGTCTCCCTCGTCCCACTGGCTCCACAGACGCCACTCTGCCTGCACCATGGACTTACAGCCAGCACTTCGTCCCACTTCCCCTTCAGCTCTGTCAGGCTCCACCTTCCCTTTGGTTCCGCCTTGGTCCTCAGTCACACTTGCTCCGCCTCGTTCCTCTTGCACCCTGGCTCCACCTCGGACGCTCGTCGCTGTGGCTCTGTCTCGGTCTTCAGAGCCATCAATGTCTCGTGCGCTCATTGGCTCTTTAGCTCTGCCTGGCTCTCCACCACCATCGGCTTTGTCTCTGTCAGTGTTCTCCCTGGTGTCATCAGCCAAGTCTCCACCATGGCTCCTCCCTCCCTCAACATTGCCATGGGCCAATATCCAGGCTGACAATGTGAGCAGACAGTGAGCCCAAGCCTGCCGCTATAAACGAGCCAGTGAAGAGGACTGAGCATACCATTGTCTCGGAGCCCAGGCCCCACAGACAGAATGACCAGGTGCGTGAGCCAGCAACACGGTTCATCATTTGTGGAATACGAGAGCATGAAGGAAAGCCCCATCCACACTCCTGCAGCTGCACCATCATTCACCCTCATCAGCTCCACTTCATTTAAGTCTGCTTCACACAATCATCAACGTCTGGTCTCGTCGTTCAACACTGAACCTCTACCTGACTTCTTAACTGTGGTTTCCTAACCTGTTGGTTACTAACATGTGCGTCGAACTGTCCTGTCCTTTGTCATCTTCAGTCCGTCATAGTCTCCCAGTCTTCAGTCCATCAGCCACTTCTCATCTCTACCTGCAACATATAACACTTATTAATCATATGCCAGTATCACCATCACATTCTGTAATCCAGAGACTCACCTGCTAACTTCATGTGTGGTATTAAATAAACTCTATTCAGAATTTTTCCTTTGTCTGCATTCTACTGTTTCATGACAGTTGCATGTGTGTGTCCAATTACAGTGTTTTCCAACATTCCCATTAGCTTCAATTCTTTATTGCAATCAATAAAACGTACTCGGTTACTAACGTAACCTCGGTTCTCTCTAGAGAGGGAACGAGTACTGCGTAATATCTTACGCTACGGGGAAAACTCTTTTCCTCGAGATATTGAAGCCAAAAATTATCCTTAATTTTTAATCAATGTAAAACGCTTTGCAGCAGCAATCAGACAAGGGCGAGACAGCTCGCGCGCCCATTGGCTGCCTTGCTGGAAAAGCTGCAGCCTATCGAGTGAGGCACTGCGTGACGTAATGACGAATGGGGGCGCTTCGCGCCCATTTCGTCATGTCCCGCCAGTAAAGGCGTGGTCTCGCCCTATAAATACCCTTCGATAGCTGCATTTCCTCTGATTTTTCAACGCCGAAGCGAACCAGAGCGTATTCCAAGCACGGCAAGATACGCAGTACTCGTTCCCTCTCTAGATAGAACCGAGGTTACGTTAGTAACCGAGTACGTTCTCTTACGAGAGTATCTCTCGTACTGCGTAATATCTTACGCTATGGGGAACACAGTGTAACACGCCGTGCGGACAGGGATCCAACACCAGAGTCCCAGGGCCGAAGCCCGGGGCGCATCTAGTGCACAATCACCACAACTCTCACAGAGTAGAGGAGGAGAGGCTAGAAGCATCACTCCTTTATAAATAGTCCCGTAGGGGTATCAGACCCGTAAGGGTACCACACTCATGGAGCTGCCGCATCGGACTGAGCGATTCACAGGCCAACACTCCACACACAAGCCGCATGGCGGCCGATAAGCCCGAAGTTCAGACCGCCAAAAGCTTAGCTTGTAAGGCGGGCACCTCCAGGTTATAGTACTTGATAAATGTAGACGGCGAAGCCCAGCCTGCAGCCGTACAGATATCTTGCAGGGAGACCCCGCTATACCATGCCCACGACGAGGCCACGCCTCTCGTGGAGTGCGCTCTGACACCCAATGGGCACTGCAGGCCCCTGGAAGTGTAAGCCAGCGCTATGGCATCCACTATCCATCTGGATAGGCTCTGTTTTGAAGCGGCAAGTCCCTTAGAACGCCCGCCAAACAACACGAAAAGCTGCTCGGTCTGTCTGAACCCAGCCGAGCGGGACACATAAGCCCTTAACGCCCTGACAGGGCAAAGGAGACTCGCGTCCTTCTCCTCATCGAGAACCGGAAGGGCAGACAGGGAAATTACCTGGGCCCTAAACGGTGTATTGAGGGATTTCGGCACGTAGCCGTGCTTCGGTTTGAGTACGACCTTTGAGTCGTTAGGCCCAAACTCCATACACGACGCGCTTACAGAAAGCGCCTGTAAGTCCCCTACACGCTTCACTGAAGCGAGAGCCAAGAGAAACACCGTCTTAAGGGACAGGTGCTTCATGTCCGACAGCTGGATCGGCTCGAACGGGGCGCCTTTCATGGCCTCCAAGACCGTGGAAAGGTCCCAAGTCGGGACTGAAGGGGGCCTGGGAGGGTTTAACCTCCGAGCTCCTCGTAGGAAACGCACGACTAAGTCGTTTCTTCCTAGCGACTGGCCAGACACCGGTTTAGCAAACGTTGCTATGGCTGCCACATAAACTTTGAGCGTGGATGGGGTCCTGCCCTTATCCATCAGCTCCTGAAGGAAGGAAAGCACTTCCGTAACCCCGCAGTCCACAGGTGAAAAGCCCCGGGCTCGACACCAAGTAGAGAACACCGACCATTTCGAGGAGTAGAGCCGTCTGGTAGACGGAGCTCTAGCCTGCGCGATCGTGTTTAGCACTCCTTCCGGGAGGCTAGCGGGTACCCGTTGATGGCCCATGCGTGCAGGGACCACAGATCCGGGCGAGGATGCCAAATCGAGCCTTCCGCCTGAGAGAGGAGATCTCTCCTCAATGGTACAGGCCACGGGGCAGCGCTGGTCAGCTGCATCAGGACCGTAAACCAAGCCTGGTTCGTCCAGAGCGGAGCTACAAGCAGCACTGGGCATCCGTTTTCCCTGATCCGCTCCAACACCTGAGGCAGGAGCGAGACGGGGGGAAAAGCATACAGGGGACCGCTGGGCCAGACATTGGCCAGCGCGTCCCTGCTTTTTGAGAAGAATACTGGGCAGTGAGCGTTCTCGCGGGACGCGAATAGGTCCACCTGCGCTCTGCCAAACGTTTCCCACAGCAGCTGGACCGTCTGCGGATGCAGCGACCATTCTCCTGCCGGGACGTTGCCTCTGGACAGCTTGTCTGGACCCACATTCAGGTGACCAGGCACGTGCGCCGCTTTCAGTGAAAGGAGGTTGCGTTGGGCCCAGACCAAAAGGGGTTCCGTCAGCCTGCAAAGGCTTCTGGACCTGACGCCGCCCTGGCGATTTATGTACGCCACCACTGACATGTTGTCCGACCGGACCAAGACGTGGTGGCCTTTTATCTGGGGATGGAAACGCCGTAGCGCTTTGTCGACCGCTATCATTTCCAAGCAGTTTATGTGAAGGAGCTTCTCCCGCTCTGACCACAGGCCAGCCAGCGGTCTGCCCTCGAGCAGCGCTCCCCACCCTGTGGTGGAGGCGTCCGTAGACACCACTTTCACCCTTGAGGCGGTCCCCAGACTCACACCAGACTGATACCAGCTGGTTACTTTCCAGGGTTCCAGGGCCGAAACGCACCGTTGGTCGACCCTGAGGCAACACCGGCCCGTGGTCCATGCCCGGGGCGGGACCCGTGCTTTCAGCCACTTCTGCAGTGGGCGCATGCGAAGCAGGCCCAACTGGAGTACAGAGGCTGCCGAGGCCATCAGGCCCAGCATTTTCTGAAACCCTCTGAGCGGAACTATAGAGCCGTGGCGGAAGGATTCCGCGACGTGCTGAATACTTAGTACGCGCTCCGGTGACAGGCGTGCCGTCATGGATAGCGAGTCTAACACTGTTCCCAGGAAAGAAATTCTCTGGCTGGGACACAGCGAGCTCTTTTCCCAGTTGACTGTCAGGCCCAGTTTCTCGAGGTGCTCGAGCAGTGTGGCCCTGTGTTCTATGAGCTCTGACCACGATCGAGCTAGAATCAGCCAATCGTCCAAGTAGTTCATAACTCGCATGCCCCGAAGTCTCAGGGGTGCGAGAGCCGCGTCCATGCACTTCGTAAATGTACGGGATGCCAAGGACAGGCCGAACGGCAGGACTGTGTATTGATATGCCTGGCCCTCGAACGCGAATCTCAAGAATCGCCTGTGATGGGACGCTATTCGTATTTGGAAATAGGCGTCTTTCAGATCTATTGACATAAACCAGTCCCGTGGCGCACTTGCGCGAGGATTTTCCTGGTCGTAAGCATCTTGAACTGGCGCTTCACAAGCGCTTTGTTCAGCTGTCTCAGATCTAGAATGGGTCTGAAGCCCCATCTTTTTTCGGTACCAGAACATATCTGCTGTATAAGCCCCCTTCGCTCTGAGCCTGAGATAGGGGCTCTATGGCCCCTTTGCTCAGCAGTTTCGCTATCTCGGCTTGAAGTAGATGAGATACTTCGTTTCTCACCGTAGTCTCGACGCGCGCCGTATAACGGCGGCGACGTCGCGCGAATTGTAGCGAATAGCCTCTCTTTATAGCGTTCAGCACCCAGTCTGATACCCCGGGTAGCTTTGACCACGCGTCTGCGTGAATAGCTAGAGGTAGAATGCAGACCGGGCTCTGGCCGTGACCAGGCAGCGGCTCGAGAGCCCCGGTACCCTGGGAACACAACGCCGTGTTTACAGCGTTCGAGGCGGGGGGCGCGCTGATCACAGCGGGCAGCCTGGCCGCACTCAAATTCTCTATGGCGGGACGCACAGCGAGAGTGAGCGGGGCGAATCCGTAGGATTCAGCGTGTTTGCGGGGGGATGTGGGCAAGCGGGCTGAGACACCGGCTGCTTCACTGCTAAATACACTGGTACAGTCACATCGCAAGGAACTGAACGAGTGAATCGTTTCGGTGGGGAACCGGCCGCAGCGGGATCCGAACACCGTCGCTTTCCTAGAGTGGCTAGGAAAGCTTCGAGGCCTCGGGCTTGAGCTCAATCTTCGGCCAGGGCCCGCGCTGAGCGGGGCGGCGTCCAGCAGAGCGAGAGGTCTCTGATCCCGGGCCTGGCGGCGCTGTGTAGCGGCGGCTGCGGGCGATGCAGGCTGAGGCTGAGAGCTGCGGGCAGACGGCTGTTTAGAGCGACCTGCAGCGGAGCTCGAGCGCTTCGGGAGGAAGTGCTTCATGGCCTGCGAAGTCTTCTGCACCTCAGAATATCTGTCCGCGAAATTTTTGACGGCAGATCCGAAGAGGCCCGCAGGGGAGATGGGCGCGTCGAGGAATACAGAGCGCTCAGCTTCCGTCATCTCAGACAGCGTCAACCACAGATGTCTCTCAGCAACGGTGAGAGAGGCCATATTCCGCCCCATGGCCTGAGCAGCGGCTTTAGCGGCGCGTAGAGCAAGGTCCGTAGCGCCTCGTAAATCCGCCACACTGACAGCCCCGGGCCCTTCCTCGTCCAATTTAAGGAGAAGGTCAGCCTGGTAAATCTGCAAGACCGCCATAGTATGCAGCGCTGAGACCGCCTGTCCAGCGGCTGTGTAAGCGCACCCGTGCAGCGATGACGTCACCCGGCAGGCTTTGGAAGGAAGCGTCGTCTGCACGCGCCGTCCCGCAGAGGGCGGGCAGAGATGCGACGCAACCGCCGCCTCCACAGGAGGAATGGAGAGATATCCTTTATCTCCTGCGCCGACGACAGAGGAAAAAGCCGCAGAGGTGGAAGTGCGCAGCCTGGCGGAGAAGGGGGCGGTCCATGACTTGGCGACTTCGTTGTGAAGCTCAGGGAGGAAGGGGGCGGCCCTAGACCTAGATGGGGCTTCGTCCTTTCTGAGAAAGCGCCCGTCAAGTCTGTTGCGCGGCGGCAACGCAGGCGCCTCCCACTCGAGGCCGATGCACTCCACGGCCTGGGTGAGCAGACGCATCAGCTCAGCCTCAATGCCGGGTCTCTTCCCAGAGGGTTGGCTAGACACGTCAGCGGGGGGGAGGTCCACGGAGCTCGCCCAATCCTCGCTGTCAGAAGCCACAAGAGAGCATACCTCAGCAGGTTCGTCGAACTCGGGAGCGGATGCGGCGGCAGACGGCGGGCGCTGTCCGTCCGGGAGCGACTCAAGTGAAGCCGGCGAAGCAGGCGGGCGAACCGGCGAGCTTTGGCGGGCTGGAGAAGGCTCGGGAGCACGCTGGGCGCGACGCTTCTTGCGGCGCGGCACAGTAGACTGGGACGCGGGCTCAGAGAACGACGCCAGGCGAGTCCTCAGAGTCACCATGGGCAGAAGTTCACAGTGCGGGCATCCACCATCCGCGAGCGCGATAGCCGCGTGCTCATGACCCAGGCAGGACACACAGATTACGTGACGGTCCTCATCACTGAGTTGGGCGCGGCACGAGCCACAGGAAGGCATCTTTAAAAAGACGCAGCTCTTTTAGAACAGAGAAATCAGTGTTGCGTCACGTAAGCAAACACACACTTGTTGCAGAGTAAAGGATAGTACGCCGGAAAGCACAGCAGGTACGGCGGCTGAAGGCGGCTGGGCCAGCGACTTCAGATGATGGCACGTCCCGCTGAGAAGGCTACAGGTCAACGGCGCGGCTTCTCACTCCGGATCCAGCGATGCGTGAGCTTCGCTGAAGAGTAGAAAAATCAGAGGAAATGCAGCTATCGAAGGGTATTTATAGGGCGAGACCATGCCTTTACTGGCGGGACATGACGAAATGGGCGCGAAGCGCCCCCATTCGTCATTACGTCACGCAGTGCCTCACTCGATAGGCTGCAGCTTTTCCAGCAAGGCAGCCAATGGGCGCGCGAGCTGTCTCGCCCTTGTCTGCTTGCTGCTGCAAAGTGTTTTACATTGATTAAAAATTAAGGATAATTTTTGGCTTCAATATCTCGAGGAAAAGAGTTTTCCCCGTAGCATAAGATATTATGTAGTACGAGAGATACTCTCGTAAGAGAACTGCATTATTGACAAATTAGCTAAGTGTAATAACTGCATTTAAAAACATACAACATTAAAAGTCAACCATTGGTTTAGTGTGTATGTAGCCAGGAATTAACCATGCATATGGTAAATTGTGACTTCCTACATACTTCAGTACAAAAAATGACAAAAATAGATTTCTAAATTTTATAATATTTGCTGATTGCTATTCTGCTGGCTATAGTGAGTTCAAATTTTCTGTCCTGTGAGACATTATACTGTCTTCTTTGCACTGGCCAATGCGTCGGCGCGCACTGTAGGCTACTTCATTATAAATATAGGGCCTAGCGCATAAGAAATTTTGAACATGCAACGTCGTAGTTATGTTGTCAATTAGTAAGTCATGAAATTACCAAAAAGTATCAATAAACTACATAACTGGTACGTGTGACAGCTGGGAAATATTTGCATGTAGGGTGCTGCTGTATGATGTTCATTCTACTCATCAGGAGCAGTTTCCATGTTTCAATAACAGTTAGTAGCCTAATGTGTATTTAACATGGTTAACTATTGTTTCTGTAACCCCCAAATGGTTTATTTTCACTTTGTGTTATTTTGTATATTTTTAAATGATTGTAGTGACTCATACCGACTTTCGGACTGGTTTTTAATAGACTTAACTGTCTGTTCATCATATTCTTACAATACGGACTTCAAAAAAATCAAACTGTTCATCAGGATACGATACGATATCGATTCTCTCAGCCAACGATGAACAGCCAGCGGAAAATTTGCCGTTACCACATAAATTCTGCGATAAGATTACGATTTGATTCAATTCATGGCTATATCAATTGCTTTATCGATATTTAGCTAGATATTAGCCTATGTGCCAAGTTTACACAACCAGTTACGTAACTAACAAATGCAACCAAATTATAATATGAACATTTAATTAAACTCTTTGAAAATGGCACACCCTCTCCCAATTTGGACATTTACAACAGAAGAGTTAATTTGCAAAAACAAATAACTAATTTTCAGAAATCATGTTTTTTTATTATTATTGTGCATTCCAAGTAATATCAATCAAACTGCTGTTGGGTGGTTTTGATTAAGAAATAATACCTATACATAAATATTAAATACAGGTAACTTTATTATTTACAGGTAACAAAATTAAAGTTCATTGAAAGCATATTTTTTATATATTAAAAGTTATTGGTCAAAAGCCGATAACTCCAACAATCTTCTTTTTTTTGTGGCAAAAGCAGATGACTCCACATTTCATTCAGAGTTAAACAAAACCAAGTAATTGCTATGATACATAATAAAATACTCTGTTAATCTTTGTAACATTAATCTCCTCAGCTAAAATAGATACCTGACAAACCTTGTTGTTGTGATTATACGCAATACAAGGAGCGTTTTCTTTACCACTAAGGTGCTGCTTATTAAGGTTCTGTGAAGTTTTTATTTTCCTTTTACGCTCCGAAGAAGATTTCACGGGTTCATCAAGTTTGACGAAACTCCTCTTAGCTAGCAGTCTTATCGAAGTGACTAACAGCCTTGTCACCTGACCTGAATACTGCACGCTGATTCGCTAAAACAGACTTTTTAGGTTGTGTTTAGGGATGCACCGATATAATTTTTTGTTAAAAATTCTGAGTATCGACCGATACCAGCGCAAGTAGAATTTCTATAACTCTGTGTATTAAACTGATAATCACTCTTTTGTGTGTTAAACACAATCTACTAAATACAGACAACTTCATTATAAAGAAAAACAACAAATCAAAAAAAATATATGATCATAATCTATGAAAAAAATGCTTTTATAAACTAGTGGATAGTTCAGTAGTAAAACCTAGAAGTCTAGAAAACTCTAGAACAATCACGAGTGCACAATAATTGTATAAAATCTGATAATTTAGTGAAAAAAAAACATTATTTAGTGGGGAACAAATAAGAGACAATAAGTGTAGCACTAAATTTTTTTAAAATGTTACACATTTCTCTTAATGTTGTAAAATACATTCAGGAAAAACAAGTAGGCCTATACTATACAATTAGCGCAGCTATTTAATGAGGCAGCAACATATGATAGACAGGACAGAACAAGAAAGGCTATTAATAATCTTTCATTGAGCAAAATTATTATGATATGAAAGGCTCCAAATATACAATGCGGCACAAAGTGCTTTTGCGCATCCCGAGCGCAGAATGATATGCGCTTAAAGTAACATGGAGTCACAGCGCACAGCGCTTGGAGTCCGCATTAAAAAGTTTAAAGCTCAAAGGAAAGACATATCTGATGCGTAGTGTTTATACAGTATCTATCTATGCAATAGTTTATTGAGCCTTTTCTTTTAACAGTTTTAAATTTCAGTTACTGTGCACGTGAAGAACAATTTTGTTCTCTACTTCAGTGTTGTGAGCTGACACCCCGGGAGAAAGTAGCATTAATGTGATTAAGGTACAGCAATAAAGTCCAGGAAGATAAAGTTGTTTTATGCAAATCATAGACCTTTTTATTTATTTATTTTTATTTTATTTTATTTTTTACATTGAATCATCTTGGAGAGAATTTCATCATGTTGACTGTCGTAACAAAACGCGACGTGCTGTTTGAATGCTGAATGTGACTGACAGTAGCAGCGGAGGGAGTTTACGTGAACTTGAATTTAACGATTTAAACATCATTATAATATAGAATGGCTTCAGAACACTTATAATATAGTGCACAAAAACGTTATGGTGCTTTATAATGTTTTAGTGCCTTTTGTGGGGCTTAACAAGTTTTGGCTGTAAAACATGAACTCGCGGTGCCTTGACAGTTGACAGTACCGGCTTTTTCAGAACAGATCTGTGACCCCTTTTTGAGAGCTGATTTGACAGTGCCAGTTAGAGTACATGACACATGGTTTTACATCCTAAACCCTCTGACGAAATATTGCATTGCTTAATCAGGTCTGTGAAAGTAGGTCTGAAGTCACTCCAGGTTAAAGTGTGACAGAGGTGAAAGATGGACTCCTTTTTGATCATTTGTGTGTCTGATTGAGTTATTGCTTCTATTATAAAAGATAAATAATAGAGCATATTACCATTTTAAAACAAAACAAAAAAATGTGAAGTGTTGAAATATTAATTTTATTTGTGTGTCAAGATTAAGCATAAAAGAGAATTTTCATTTTAGTTCATTATGAAAAAAAAAGTGTAATCATCTGATTTGATTGTTTATTAAGCTTGTTTGATAATATAATCACATGGATGAGTGCATCCTGCAGCACAGAGCCCAGTCAGATCAGCTAAATCAGATCCGAGGATTGGTTTGTCCCGATAGATCTAAAAGACACATACTCCATCTCACAGAAAGTTCCTAAGGTTAGCTTTCGGGGGTGAAGCGATCCAATATTGGGTTCTTCTGTTTGGCCTGGCTCTACCCTCAACCATTCACCAAATGCATGAATGCAGCTCTGGCCCCGCTGAGGCTCCAGGGCATCCGGGTGCTGAATTACATCGACGACTGGCTCATTTTAGCTTAGTCTCGAGAGTTGGCGGTTCGACATGAAGATGTCGTCATTGGCCACGTTCAAAGTTTGGGATTGAGACTTGAGTGTGTTTTCGCCCTCCTAGCTAACTGCGTTCCTGGGGGTAGTTTGGGACTCGACTACGATGCAGGCACAAAATTCTCCTGCATGTATCATGTCCATCCTGGCCATGGTAACCAGGATAAAAATTAAAAAAAGGCCGTGCCATCACTGTAAAACAGTTTTAGAGGCTGTTAGTGCTCATGCTCATGTGATACATTTTGGCCTGCTGCATATGAGGGCCCTGAAGTGGTGGTTAAAACCCAAGGGGTTTTCCCAGAGGGAGAACCCATTATGTCTGATCAGAAATACACGCAGATGCCTTCATTCCCTATATATATGAAAGAAACCTTGGTTCCTGTACCAAGGCCCAGTGTTGGGAGCGCCATGTCACCAAAAATCGCTTCGACAGATACATCCCTCACGGGCTGAGGTGCGGCCGAACGACAGGGGGTTCTGAGATCGCTCCCTCTATGCAGACAGGCGCATCACATCCTCCTGTGGTCCCAGGGGGAAACTGTTGTCTCTCAGAGCAATGTACGTCCCAGGGGACCAGAATCAGGGAGCAGACATCCTGTTGAGGCAGGGGCTGAGGCCCGGCAAATGGAGACTTCACCCCGATAGGGATGGGAATTGATAAGAATTTAACGATTCCGATTCCATTATCGATATTGCTTATCGATTCGATTCCTTATCGATTCTCTTATCGATTCTCATTGGGTGAGGGAATAAGTACAAATTGTTTGTTTGTATTAACTTGTTTTAATATCTGATTAGAAGACAAACCACAGAGTATTAGGGTGTGAACCTACACTGGTCTCACGGTTCGGTTCGTTTCGATTACGATTATCATGTCATCAAAAGTGATGTGTGCGTGCGCACACGCGCAAATGTGTTCGCCTGTTCGGGAAGTCGCAGTGACAGAAACAGTGACATTCCAGTTTAAGTTTCATGGGACTAAAGTATGTTTATGCCATTAAAAAAATGAAATTCTGCCAATTTTTGTTTTAAAAAGAATGTTCCTTTAAAAACAGTGCTCATTCATCATCAGTGTATAATGTTACATGTGTTGCTGTGTGGTCAAATGTTTCTGCATAGCCCATTGGAGGTAGTTCCCCTGTTTGACGAAATGGAAATTTTACACGTGTTGCAAGTGACCGTATTGTTATGAGGCGCCCCTCTCATTGAGTATGTGCGCGAGTTTGTGTGTGTGTGCTCGCGTCTCGAGTATGTGCGTGGAAAGTTTGTGTGTGCGCGCGCGCGTCTCATATGAGTATGTGCGTTTAGAGTTTGTGTGTGTGTGTGTGTGCTCGCGTCTCATATGAGTATATGTGCATGGAGAGTTTGTGTGTGTGCGCGCGCGCGCGCGTCTCATATGAGTATGTGCTTGGAGAGTTTGTGTGTGTGTGCGCGCGCGTCTCATATATGTATGTGCGTGGAGAGTTTGTGTGTGTTCGCGCGCACATCTCACATGAGTATGTGCTTGGAGTTCCGCGCATCTCGTGTGTGTAGAGTTTGCGTGTACAGTATGTGCGTGAGCGACTTTAGGTGTGTCGTTCTGCATTTTTATATGTATTTGTTTGCGCATTCAGCAGTATGCATGTATGTTTGACTACGTAGTGTATGCAAGTGTTTCATGTGTGCGTGAATGAAGTTTGATTTAAGCTCTAGACGGCGCCTCATTGACGTCTTTTCGCGTGAAACATAATGTAAATTTAGAGCGCTTCTGCCTCGATGCCATGTTTGCTGCGTTCTGAACCAAAACAACGCAGCGCGTTGCAACGAGCGGAACCGATAAGCGGAATCGTTAAGCAGGCATGCTAATGGTTCCAAGGAATCGATTCACTGGGCACCGGTTCTGAAGAAGAACCGGTTCTCGATTCCCATCCCTACACCCGAGCATGTAAATATGCAAGATGTTCTCTCTAACCCATCCCCACTGGGGCTGGATGCGATTGTGCAGGCGTGGCCAAGGCGGCACCTGTACACATTTCCCCCGATTGCTCTGCTCCAGTAGTCTTGGCGAGGGTCCCGCGAGACGGGGTCACTATACTTCTAGTAGCCCCGTTGTGGCTGGCCTTAGTATGGTCTGTTGGCAGGAGTGGTTACTCCGCTCCAGAGCTCCATCCACGAGGAAATTGTACGGCCTAAAATGGAGGGTTGTCACCAACTGGTGTAGAGAGTGTGGTGTGTATCCAGTAACTGTCTGATGGCTTCAGTGCTGGAGTTCCTCCAGAATCGCTCCTCTTGTCTTACCATGTACACACTTAAGGTGAACGTGGCTGCCATTGCAGCTTTCCATACTCATTTAAGTGACGGACCCTTGGGGAAGCACCAGCTGGTTCCTCCTTGGTGCATGGAGGATGAGACCTGCGGCTCTGACCAGAGTCCCAATATGAGCCGTCCCATCTGGCAGTGGTTCTCGAAGGGCTGGCTGCGCCCCCCTTCGAAATTCTGGAGTCAGCTACGGCCAAGAACCTAACACTCAAGGTACTTTTTCTCCTAGACACCAATTATCTTAAAAGAGTAGGAGATCTCCAGGTCCTCTCTATATATCCTGAGTGCCTGGATATTTCTCCTGGTAGAGGTAAGACTATCTTGCATCCCAGACAGGGCTATGTGCCTAAGGTGCCTTCTAATATGGCACAGTCTACGGTTCTGCAGGCTTTTCATCCTCCACCTCATGTGACGGCGGAAGATGAGAGACTTTATCTGCACTGCTCTGCCCTGTCAGAGTGCTTAATCCACATTCAGACGTCATCTCAGTGGAGGAAGTCAGATCATCTGTTGGTTTGTTTGGGGTCAACTAGGAAGGTTTTTTTTATGTTCTTAGTTTTGGCTATAGCCTGATCTGCTCTAAGCATAATGTATTGTTTAATCATGAAGGAGCTGAAAGTGAAGTGTGAGATAATCTGCCTGAAGTGAACTACTTGAATATCATAGCCTATTTATGTTTAATTCTAAGTTATAATTTTAATAGAAAATGTGTAATAAAAATGTATAAAGCATATTGCAATTTGAGATCTTATTCTTGTTCTTGTGCTGTGTAGCAATTAGTTTCAGTTGGTGATTCATCAGACCCTGTTCCTGCTCTACAACGACCACCGATCATGTACCACATCCCTCTAGTCCAATTTTAATAAAGTTCAATGTGCAAATATTTTTCAATTAAAGGGGTCATATAATGGTACATGCACTTTTACAAGTTGATTGTACTGAAATGTGTGTTGGCAGTGCCTGTACACAACCATCATATAATGATAAAAATCCATCCAGTGGTTTTGTTTTAATCTCCTTATATGTTTTCCTCTGCCTCAAATCAAGCCGTTCGAGCCTGTGACGTCACAAGCTCGCACGCCCCTCCCTTGACATGATTGACAGCAGCGTTTCAACACAGACCCGCCCCGCTCGTGAGTGAGATGTCAATCATAGTTCGTCATTGTTTACACTGGAGCAGAATGGCGGCCGTCTAAGCGATTGTGGTGTTCTGTTCTTTGGGTGTAATGCTCAGTCATTTTAATGTTCCTAAATCCGAACCGCTGAAGACGCAGTGGCTGAGTTTTGTTTATGAAGGGAATCCGACGAGCAACGTCAATGCGCTCATGTTTGCGTGAATGATTTCTCACCAGACTGCTTTATAAACGAGGCGAGGGTCAATATAAATCAGGTTTTGCTAAGAAGCTGCTACTGAAAAAGGAATCGGTACCAACTATTCTTGTTCCTGCTGGACCTCCAGAAGAAGTGGGTGAAACGTTTTATTAACCTTATATATTAGCTAATCTTTGCAAATCCCTTTCACGCTTCACGATGATTGTGGCTAATGTTTACACTCAGTGTGCATAACGGCATGTATTCTATGTAACATTACGACGTTCTCAATATAATTGGTATCCTTCAACTACTGCTAGAAACATTACTGACATGACCTCATGTCAGTTTCAGTCACGATAGTTGTATCTAACACTGAGATAACGTCACGCATCACTGACAGTATACATTTACAAAAAAAAAAAAATTCAACATAAATCTGTCAACGAACTAACCTATAACTTACATTAGTAACGTTAAACACATAGCGTTTGTATCTCACAACTCTAAGGTTACCCTGCCAGTACATACAAAAATAGATCAAAGTGACATTGTTAACCAACCATTCAGAAACGTCCTGTTCGAGCCTTAATTGTCGAACTTCTTTGGGGCGTCATCTTGTTTCGGGTCCGACTCCGGTTCAAACTGATACGGTTGCACAGATGTGTCCTCAGAGAGAATCCCGCTGCCATAATAAACCCTCAACTACTGTTGTCAAGTCAACACTCCACGTGCGATGTGTCAGCGCCCAGAGAACAGAGGGGCGGAGTCAGCAAAGCTCATTATCATTTAAAGGCACATACACTTAAACGGCTTGCTGAAAACAGAGCTGTTTTTGAGCAGGTAAAATGAGTGTTTTCTTAAAATACTAATGAGAATTTTTAATAAAAGTATATTACAAAGTTTTCATTTAGACCCTAAAGATTCATATTAACTTGTACAAAAATGGCATTATATGACCCCTTTAAATATTTACACAATTACACTCATATCCTTAAAGCAAAGCATCTTAAAGCTGTGACTGATATTTTGTCACATTTAGGAGAAATATGATTAACTGTGTTTTAATACTCATAGTGTTTTAAAGTCGATTGTTTACATGTAAATTGTTGAAATATATATTCTTTTAATTCTAGATTTGTGTCAATATTACTGTTGCTCATCTGAACACATAGATGGTCCAATATAAAGTTGCGGTAGGTGAGAGATTACACTATTTGAAGTTTGATAAAGGTCGCAGTATCTCTGTGTGTCACAGTTCAGACCTCTTTTGCTGTGCAATGTTGGTAATGTAGACAATATCACAATATTTTGTACATATATTAAACCAAAAGGCATGTTTTAATGATGTAAATTAAAAAAATATTGGAGCAACGATTGTGTTAAACCCGATTCTTTTTTCTTTTAAGGCTTTATTTTTTGAACAATTTTCCTGTCTTGTTTTAGCCAGCTAAAGAAAGTTAATGATTTACCACAGGGTGTCATATACATGCTGATGTAACCACATAAACCCTCTATTCTCATGGATTTTTTACAATTAGTCTAGGATCACACAAGATCCCTCCCTTACATATTGGCTATAAATCTGCGAGTGCACCAGTTCAGAAGCTTAGAGAGAAAATGGCTGTAATCGAGTCACTTCTGCAGTTTCTCAGCACAGGTACAATACTGGGCGCTTTGCTGTTGCTTCTGGTTTTGTATTTGCTTTCCTCTGGATCCAGATCTCAGAAAGAGGGAAAAGAGCCACCGGGACCCAAACCTCTGCCTCTGCTGGGGAATCTGCTGACCCTTGAACTCGGAGACCCTTTGACACCTTTGTTGAGGTGAGAACTTGATACACTTAAAATGAATAATATTAAGATTTGTTTGTAAATGTCTTTCTCTGTCTCCTCCAGCTGTCCAAAACCTATGGAAACATATTTCAAGTGTTTTTGGGTCCCAAAAGAACTGTGGTCTTAGTTGGGTACAAAACGGTCAAAGAAGCTCTTGTGAACTATGCAGAAGAGTTCGGAGACAGAAATATTGGACCTGGTTTCAGGATAATGAACGACGAACATGGTAGGAATCTTCTTATTTTGTGCCTAAAATGAATGTACGAACAGTAAATGCTAGACATTTTGCAAAACAAACACCTCTCCAGATCAACGAACATGGTAGGAATCTTCTTATTTTGTGCCTAAAATGAATGTACAAACAGTAAATGCTAGACATTTTGCAAAACAAACACCTCTCCAGATCAATGAAATGTACTCAAATTGCTAAACCTACTGAAGAAATAAAGATTTTCATTCAGTTTGTCACACATGTTAGCTCATTATAAACATGCATAACACCTTTGGTGTTGAATCGGCCCCTTTAACAATGAAAAACGTATTCGGTTACTAACGTGACCTCGGTTCTCTCTAGAGAGGGAACGAGTACTGCGTAATATCTTACGCTATGGGGAAAACCTCTTTTCCACGAGATATTGAAGCCAAAAATTATCCTTAATTTTTATTAATGTAAAACGCTTTGCGGCAACAAGCAGACATAGGCGTGACAGCTCGCGCGCCTATTGGCTGCCCTGCGGCAAAAGCAGCAGCCTATCGAGAGAGGCTCTGCGTGACGTAATGACCAATGGGGGCATTTCGCGCCCATATCGTCATGTCCCGCCAGAAAGGGCATGGTCTCGCCCTATAAATAAGCTCGATAGGCTGTCATATGGTGGTTTTCATCGCTGAAGCGAACCAGAGCGTATTCCAAGCACGGCAAGATACGCAGTACTCGTTCCCTCTCTAGAGAGAACCGAGGTTACGTTAGTAACCTGCGTAATATCTTACGCTATGGGGAACACAATGCAACACGCCGTGCTGATAGGGATCCAACACCAGAGTCCCAGGGGCCGAAGCCCGGGGCGCATATAGTGCATAATCACCATAAACTCACAGAGAGTGAAGGAAGAGAGGCTAGAAGCTTCATTCCTTGTAAAATAGCATCCGAAAGGAGCTAATCATATGACAATTAGACCATACCGTCAGGGTGAACATTCAACCTGAACTGGGTGGCCGCATGTGTGTCAACACTTTAAGGAGCTGCTGTACCGGTCAGTGAGCGATACGCAGGTCAAACTCAGTATCCGGGCCGCACAGCGGGGCAGATAGTACTGAATTCTATACCGCCAAAAGCTTAGCTTGTAAGGCGGGAACCTCCAGGTTATAATTTTTAATAAATGTAGACGGCGAGGCCCAGCCTGCGGTCGCACAAATATCTTGCAGAGTAACCCCGCTAGACCATGCCCACGAGGAGGCCATGCCTCTTGTGGAGTGCGCTCTGACACCCAAAGGGCACTGTAATCGAGCCTTCCGCCTGAGAGAGGAGGTCTCTCCTCAACGGTATAGGCCATGGGGCAGCGCTGGTCAGCTGCATCAGGACAGGGAACCAAGACTGGTTTGTCCAGAGCGGAGCTATGAGTAGCACTGGGCATCCATCTCTCCTGATTCGCTCCAGCACCTGAGGTTGTAGTGAGACAGGGGGAAAAGCATATAGTGGACAGCGGGGCCTGGGCCAGCGTGTCCTGGTTTTTCAAGAAGAATCTCGGGCAGTGAGCGTTTTCTTGGGACGCGAATAGGTCCACCTGTGCTTTGCCAAACGTTTCCCACAGCAGCTGGACCGTCTGCGGGTGCAGCGACCATTCTCCTGCTGTGACGTTGTTTCTGGACAGTCTGTCTGGTCCCACATTTAGGCGACCAGGCACATGCACTGCTCTAAGCGAGAGCAGGTTGTGTTGAGCCCAGACCAGGAGCCGTTCCGTTAGCCTGTAAAGGTTTCGGGACCTGACGTCGCCCTGGCGATTTATGTACGCCACCACTGACATGTTGTCCGACCGGACCAAGACGTGGTGGCCTTTTATCTGGGGACAGAAGCGCCATAGCGCTTTGTCGACTGCTATCAATTCCAAGCAGTTTATGTGAAGGAGCTACTCCCGTTCTGACCACAGGCCAGCTAGCGGTCTGCCCTCGAGCAGTGCTCCCCACCCCGATGTGGAGGCATCCGTAGACACCACCTTCACACTCAAGGCGATCCACAGACTCACACCTGACTGATACCAGTTGGTTACTTTCCAAGATTCCAGAGCTGAAACGCACTGTAGGTAGGCCCTGAGGCGAAACAGACCCGCGGTCCACGCCCTGGGGGAGAACTCGTGCTTTTAGCCATAGCTGCAGTGGGCGCATGCGAAGCAGGCCCAGCTGGAGTACGGAGGCTGCTGAGGCCATTAGACAAAGCATTTTCTGAAACCTTCTGAGCGGGACTATAGAGCCGTGGCGGAAGGATTTCGCGACGTGCTGAATATTTAATCCGCGCTCCGGTGACAGGCGTGCCGTCATGGATAGCGAGTCCAACACTGTTGCCAGAAAGTAAATTTTCTGACTGGGGAACAGTGAGCTTTTCGCCCAATTGACTGTAAGGCCCAGCTCCTCGAGGTGCTCGAGTAATGCGGCCCTGTGTTCTATGAGCTCTGTTCGTGAACGAGCTAGAATCAGCCAATCGTCCAAGTAGTTCAAAACTTGCATGCCCCGAAGTCTCAGGGGGGCGAGAGCCGCATCCATGCACTTCGTGAACGTACGGGGTGCTAGGGACAGGCCGAACGGCAGGACTGTGTATTGATATGCCTGGCCCTCGAAGGCGAATCTCAAGAATCGCCTGTGATGGGACGCTATTTGCATTTGGAAATAGCCGTCTTTCAGATCTATTGACATGAACCAGTCTCCTTGGCGCACTTGCGCGAGGATTTTCCTGGTCGTAAGCATTTTGAACTGGCGCTTCACAAGTGTTCTGTTCAGCAGTCGCAGATCTAGAATGGGTCTGAGCCCTCCATCTTTTTTCGGTACCAGAAAATATCTGCTGTATTAGCCCCCTTCGCCCTGAGATAGAGGTTCTATAGCCCCTTTTCTCAGTAGTTTCGCTATATCAGCTCGAAGTAGATGAGATACTTCGCTTTTCACCGTAGTTTCGACGGCGGGGGCGTCGAGCGAACTGTAGCGAATAGCCTCTCGTTATATTGTTCAACACCCATTCTGATACCCCGGGAAGCCTTGACCACGCATCTGCGTGAATAGCTAAGGGTAGAATGAAATCTGGGCTCTGGCCGCGGCAGGACGGTGTAGAGAAAGCGAGCGGTGCGAATCCTGTGGGATTCGGCGTGTGTGAGAGAATGTGGGCACATTTACTAAATGCGGGCACATTTACTAAACAGGGAAAACCTCTTTTCCACGAGATATTGAAGCCAAAAATTATCCTTAATTTTTATTAATGTAAAACGCTTTGCGGCAACAAGCAGACATAGGCGTGACAGCTCGCGCGCCTATTGGCTGCCCTGCGGCAAAAGCAGCAGCCTATCGAGAGAGGCTCTGCGTGACGTAATGACCAATGGGGGCATTTCGCGCCCATATCGTCATGTCCCGCCAGAAAGGGCATGGTCTCGCCCTATAAATAAGCTCGATAGGCTGTCATATGGTGGTTTTCATCGCTGAAGCGAACCAGAGCGTATTCCAAGCACGGCAAGATACGCAGTACTCGTTCCCTCTCTAGAGAGAACCGAGGTTACGTTAGTAACCTGCGTAATATCTTACGCTATGGGGAACACAATGCAACACGCCGTGCTGATAGGGATCCAACACCAGAGTCCCAGGGGCCGAAGCCCGGGGCGCATATAGTGCATAATCACCATAAACTCACAGAGAGTGAAGGAAGAGAGGCTAGAAGCTTCATTCCTTGTAAAATAGCATCCGAAAGGAGCTAATCATATGACAATTAGACCATACCGTCAGGGTGAACATTCAACCTGAACTGGGTGGCCGCATGTGTGTCAACACTTTAAGGAGCTGCTGTACCGGTCAGTGAGCGATACGCAGGTCAAACTCAGTATCCGGGCCGCACAGCGGGGCAGATAGTACTGAATTCTATACCGCCAAAAGCTTAGCTTGTAAGGCGGGAACCTCCAGGTTATAATTTTTAATAAATGTAGACGGCGAGGCCCAGCCTGCGGTCGCACAAATATCTTGCAGAGTAACCCCGCTAGACCATGCCCACGAGGAGGCCATGCCTCTTGTGGAGTGCGCTCTGACACCCAAAGGGCACTGTAATCGAGCCTTCCGCCTGAGAGAGGAGGTCTCTCCTCAACGGTATAGGCCATGGGGCAGCGCTGGTCAGCTGCATCAGGACAGGGAACCAAGACTGGTTTGTCCAGAGCGGAGCTATGAGTAGCACTGGGCATCCATCTCTCCTGATTCGCTCCAGCACCTGAGGTTGTAGTGAGACAGGGGGAAAAGCATATAGTGGACAGCGGGGCCTGGGCCAGCGTGTCCTGGTTTTTCAAGAAGAATCTCGGGCAGTGAGCGTTTTCTTGGGACGCGAATAGGTCCACCTGTGCTTTGCCAAACGTTTCCCACAGCAGCTGGACCGTCTGCGGGTGCAGCGACCATTCTCCTGCTGTGACGTTGTTTCTGGACAGTCTGTCTGGTCCCACATTTAGGCGACCAGGCACATGCACTGCTCTAAGCGAGAGCAGGTTGTGTTGAGCCCAGACCAGGAGCCGTTCCGTTAGCCTGTAAAGGTTTCGGGACCTGACGTCGCCCTGGCGATTTATGTACGCCACCACTGACATGTTGTCCGACCGGACCAAGACGTGGTGGCCTTTTATCTGGGGACAGAAGCGCCATAGCGCTTTGTCGACTGCTATCAATTCCAAGCAGTTTATGTGAAGGAGCTACTCCCGTTCTGACCACAGGCCAGCTAGCGGTCTGCCCTCGAGCAGTGCTCCCCACCCCGATGTGGAGGCATCCGTAGACACCACCTTCACACTCAAGGCGATCCACAGACTCACACCTGACTGATACCAGTTGGTTACTTTCCAAGATTCCAGAGCTGAAACGCACTGTAGGTAGGCCCTGAGGCGAAACAGACCCGCGGTCCACGCCCTGGGGGAGAACTCGTGCTTTTAGCCATAGCTGCAGTGGGCGCATGCGAAGCAGGCCCAGCTGGAGTACGGAGGCTGCTGAGGCCATTAGACAAAGCATTTTCTGAAACCTTCTGAGCGGGACTATAGAGCCGTGGCGGAAGGATTTCGCGACGTGCTGAATATTTAATCCGCGCTCCGGTGACAGGCGTGCCGTCATGGATAGCGAGTCCAACACTGTTGCCAGAAAGTAAATTTTCTGACTGGGGAACAGTGAGCTTTTCGCCCAATTGACTGTAAGGCCCAGCTCCTCGAGGTGCTCGAGTAATGCGGCCCTGTGTTCTATGAGCTCTGTTCGTGAACGAGCTAGAATCAGCCAATCGTCCAAGTAGTTCAAAACTTGCATGCCCCGAAGTCTCAGGGGGGCGAGAGCCGCATCCATGCACTTCGTGAACGTACGGGGTGCTAGGGACAGGCCGAACGGCAGGACTGTGTATTGATATGCCTGGCCCTCGAAGGCGAATCTCAAGAATCGCCTGTGATGGGACGCTATTTGCATTTGGAAATAGCCGTCTTTCAGATCTATTGACATGAACCAGTCTCCTTGGCGCACTTGCGCGAGGATTTTCCTGGTCGTAAGCATTTTGAACTGGCGCTTCACAAGTGTTCTGTTCAGCAGTCGCAGATCTAGAATGGGTCTGAGCCCTCCATCTTTTTTCGGTACCAGAAAATATCTGCTGTATTAGCCCCCTTCGCCCTGAGATAGGGTTCTATAGCCCCTTTTCTCAGTAGTTTCGCTATATCAGCTCGAAGTAGATGAGATACTTCGCTTTTCACCGTAGTTTCGACGGCGGGGGCGTCGAGCGAACTGTAGCGAATAGCCTCTCGTTATATTGTTCAACACCCATTCTGATACCCCGGGAAGCCTTGACCACGCATCTGCGTGAATAGCTAAGGGTAGAATGAAATCTGGGCTCTGGCCGCGGCAGGACGGTGTAGAGAAAGCGAGCGGTGCGAATCCTGTGGGATTCGGCGTGTGTGAGAGAATGTGGGCACATTTACTAAATGCGGGCACATTTACTAAACAGGGAAAACCTCTTTTCCACGAGATATTGAAGCCAAAAATTATCCTTAATTTTTATTAATGTAAAACGCTTTGCGGCAACAAGCAGACATAGGCGTGACAGCTCGCGCGCCTATTGGCTGCCCTGCGGCAAAAGCAGCAGCCTATCGAGAGAGGCTCTGCGTGACGTAATGACCAATGGGGGCATTTCGCGCCCATATCGTCATGTCCCGCCAGAAAGGGCATGGTCTCGCCCTATAAATAAGCTCGATAGGCTGTCATATGGTGGTTTTCATCGCTGAAGCGAACCAGAGCGTATTCCAAGCACGGCAAGATACGCAGTACTCGTTCCCTCTCTAGAGAGAACCGAGGTTACGTTAGTAACCTGCGTAATATCTTACGCTATGGGGAACACAATGCAACACGCCGTGCTGATAGGGATCCAACACCAGAGTCCCAGGGGCCGAAGCCCGGGGCGCATATAGTGCATAATCACCATAAACTCACAGAGAGTGAAGGAAGAGAGGCTAGAAGCTTCATTCCTTGTAAAATAGCATCCGAAAGGAGCTAATCATATGACAATTAGACCATACCGTCAGGGTGAACATTCAACCTGAACTGGGTGGCCGCATGTGTGTCAACACTTTAAGGAGCTGCTGTACCGGTCAGTGAGCGATACGCAGGTCAAACTCAGTATCCGGGCCGCACAGCGGGGCAGATAGTACTGAATTCTATACCGCCAAAAGCTTAGCTTGTAAGGCGGGAACCTCCAGGTTATAATTTTTAATAAATGTAGACGGCGAGGCCCAGCCTGCGGTCGCACAAATATCTTGCAGAGTAACCCCGCTAGACCATGCCCACGAGGAGGCCATGCCTCTTGTGGAGTGCGCTCTGACACCCAAAGGGCACTGTAATCGAGCCTTCCGCCTGAGAGAGGAGGTCTCTCCTCAACGGTATAGGCCATGGGGCAGCGCTGGTCAGCTGCATCAGGACAGGGAACCAAGACTGGTTTGTCCAGAGCGGAGCTATGAGTAGCACTGGGCATCCATCTCTCCTGATTCGCTCCAGCACCTGAGGTTGTAGTGAGACAGGGGGAAAAGCATATAGTGGACAGCGGGGCCTGGGCCAGCGTGTCCTGGTTTTTCAAGAAGAATCTCGGGCAGTGAGCGTTTTCTTGGGACGCGAATAGGTCCACCTGTGCTTTGCCAAACGTTTCCCACAGCAGCTGGACCGTCTGCGGGTGCAGCGACCATTCTCCTGCTGTGACGTTGTTTCTGGACAGTCTGTCTGGTCCCACATTTAGGCGACCAGGCACATGCACTGCTCTAAGCGAGAGCAGGTTGTGTTGAGCCCAGACCAGGAGCCGTTCCGTTAGCCTGTAAAGGTTTCGGGACCTGACGTCGCCCTGGCGATTTATGTACGCCACCACTGACATGTTGTCCGACCGGACCAAGACGTGGTGGCCTTTTATCTGGGGACAGAAGCGCCATAGCGCTTTGTCGACTGCTATCAATTCCAAGCAGTTTATGTGAAGGAGCTACTCCCGTTCTGACCACAGGCCAGCTAGCGGTCTGCCCTCGAGCAGTGCTCCCCACCCCGATGTGGAGGCATCCGTAGACACCACCTTCACACTCAAGGCGATCCACAGACTCACACCTGACTGATACCAGTTGGTTACTTTCCAAGATTCCAGAGCTGAAACGCACTGTAGGTAGGCCCTGAGGCGAAACAGACCCGCGGTCCACGCCCTGGGGGAGAACTCGTGCTTTTAGCCATAGCTGCAGTGGGCGCATGCGAAGCAGGCCCAGCTGGAGTACGGAGGCTGCTGAGGCCATTAGACAAAGCATTTTCTGAAACCTTCTGAGCGGGACTATAGAGCCGTGGCGGAAGGATTTCGCGACGTGCTGAATATTTAATCCGCGCTCCGGTGACAGGCGTGCCGTCATGGATAGCGAGTCCAACACTGTTGCCAGAAAGTAAATTTTCTGACTGGGGAACAGTGAGCTTTTCGCCCAATTGACTGTAAGGCCCAGCTCCTCGAGGTGCTCGAGTAATGCGGCCCTGTGTTCTATGAGCTCTGTTCGTGAACGAGCTAGAATCAGCCAATCGTCCAAGTAGTTCAAAACTTGCATGCCCCGAAGTCTCAGGGGGGCGAGAGCCGCATCCATGCACTTCGTGAACGTACGGGGTGCTAGGGACAGGCCGAACGGCAGGACTGTGTATTGATATGCCTGGCCCTCGAAGGCGAATCTCAAGAATCGCCTGTGATGGGACGCTATTTGCATTTGGAAATAGCCGTCTTTCAGATCTATTGACATGAACCAGTCTCCTTGGCGCACTTGCGCGAGGATTTTCCTGGTCGTAAGCATTTTGAACTGGCGCTTCACAAGTGTTCTGTTCAGCAGTCGCAGATCTAGAATGGGTCTGAGCCCTCCATCTTTTTTCGGTACCAGAAAATATCTGCTGTATTAGCCCCCTTCGCCCTGAGATAGAGGTTCTATAGCCCCTTTTCTCAGTAGTTTCGCTATATCAGCTCGAAGTAGATGAGATACTTCGCTTTTCACCGTAGTTTCGACGGCGGGGGCGTCGAGCGAACTGTAGCGAATAGCCTCTCGTTATATTGTTCAACACCCATTCTGATACCCCGGGAAGCCTTGACCACGCATCTGCGTGAATAGCTAAGGGTAGAATGAAATCTGGGCTCTGGCCGCGGCAGGACGGTGTAGAGAAAGCGAGCGGTGCGAATCCTGTGGGATTCGGCGTGTGTGAGAGAATGTGGGCACATTTACTAAATGCGGGCACATTTACTACACTGAGAATACTGTCAGCTCGCGCCGACTGAATCACTGCTGTGTTTACAGCGTGTGAGGCGCGCGCTGATCACAGCTGGCAGCCTGGCCGCGCTCAGCTTCTCTGTGACGGGTTGTGCAGAGAAAACGAGCGGGGGCGAATCCCATGGGATTCGGCGTGTCTGTGAGAGAATGTGGGTGCTGGACAGCGGGCACATTTACTACACTGAAAACACTGTCGGCTCGCGCCGACTGAATCAACGCTGTGTTTACAGCGTGCGAGGCGGGGTGCGCGCTAATTACAGCGGGCAGCCTGGCCGCGCTCAGCTTCTCTGTGACGAGTTGTGCAGAGAAAGCGAGAGGGGGTGAATCCCGTGGGATTCGGCGTGTCAGTGAGGGAATGCGGGCGCGGGACAGCTGGCACATTTACTGCACTGAGAACACTGTCGGCTCGTGCCGACTGAATGTGTGTTAGTTTCGTTTTTACAGAAACCAAGGGACACGCATCGTGTAGTGTAAGCGGGCATTGTATGAGCGCGTTCACTACATTTTCTGCACAACCGACATGAGTCGGTTTTATTTGTGCTAGCCCTGCACCGTGGCGGGCTGTGTCTGGGTGTGGGAATGGGCACTGGGACGTGGGCATTCTTACAACACTCGTAACACCATCGGCCGTGGCCGGAACACCAGAAAATGCACTCTTTATTGGATTTATCTGGGTAGCCGAAAAGACGGCCTTTGTGCGCAGGCAAGCGGGCTGTGGAACCAGCTTGCTCACTGCGAAATACACTGGAACAGTCACATTGCTTGGAACTGAACGAGCGAGAAGTTTTGGTAAAATTCCGGCCGCAGCGGGAACTGAACACCGCGAGAGCATCGAGGAACACGGAGCGCTCAGCTTCCGTCATCTTGGATAGCGTCAGCCACAAATGTCTCTCACCGTTCAGGGAGGAAGGGCGCGGGTCTCGACTGTGACGGAGCTTCGTCTTTCCCGAGAAAGCGTCCGTCCAGCCTGTTGCGCGTTGGTTGCACGGGCGCCTTTCAGTCGAGGCCGATGTAATCCACGGCTTGAGAGAGCGGACGCATCGGCTCAGTTTCAATGCCGGCTCGTCTCCCAGCCCACAGCGCTGTGCAATGCCAGGAGAGAACATGCCTCGGTTGGTTCGTCGAGCTCAAGTGCGGACGCGGTGGCAGACGGCGGCCGTTGTCCGTCTGTGAGCGACTCGAGCGAAGCCGGCGAAGCTGGCGGGCGAACTGGCGAGCTTTGGCGGGCTGGAGATAGCTCGGGAGCGCGCTGGGCGCGGCGCTTCCTGTGGCGCGGCATCACGGCGGGCTGGGATGCGTGCTCAGAGAACGACGCCAGGCGAGTCCGCAGAGTCATGACCATAGGCAGTAGTTCACAATGATGGCATCCGCCGTCAGCGAGCGCGATGGCCGCATGATCCTCACCCAGACAGGACACGCAGACGACATGGCGGTCCTCATCGCTGAGTGGGGCTCGGCACGAGCCACAGGATGGCATCTTTAAAAAGACGCAGCTCTTTTAGAGATAGTGGAAAAAATGCAAGTATAGCAAACACACACACTCTAAGGCAGAGGAAAAAGATATATGTACGCCGGAAAGTAAAGCAGCTACGGCGACTGAAGGCGGCGGGGCCAGCTGCTTCAGACTCGAGGGCACGTCCCGCTGAAGGCTTGCGTCGACGGCGCAGCTTCTCACTCTGCGTGCAGCTTCGCTGAAGAGATTAAAATCACCGTATGACAGCCTATCGAGCTTATTTATAGGGCGAGACCACGCCCTTTCTGGCGGGACGTGACGATATGGGCGCGAAATGCCCCCATTGGTCATTACGTCACACAGAGCCTCTCTCGATAGGCTGCTGCTTTTGCCGCAGGGCAGCCAATAGGCGTGCGAGCTGTCTCGCCTATGTCTGCTTGCTGCCGCAAAACGTTTTACATTAATAAAAAATTAAGGATAATTTTTGGCTTCAATATCTCGTGGAAAGAGGTTTTCCCCATAGCGTAAGATATTACGTAGTACGAGAGATACTCTCGTAAGAGAACCTAAAAATGTCTTTGATCAAGGAGTGTTCGTGGGTTCCCAGCAATATTTGGTGACAAAACAGCTTTTAACATTTTTAAAGTAACATAAGTTCATGAATAGTTATTTGTGAAATGACTAGTCGCTTATTAACCTGACATATACTGCATATAAGCAAGCTGACACTGTATAAGTCCCAAAGGTCTAAGGTTAATGTATGTTTAACTCAGTAAGTAATAATTTTCTGCTTGTGTTGTTGCTGAGACTCACGGTAAGTTGGTTCTCTGTGTTGATCAGGAATAATTTTTTCCAATGGAGAGAACTGGAGAGAGATGAGACGCTTCGCTCTCAGCAACCTGCGGGACTTCGGGATGGGAAAGAGAGGAAGTGAAGAGAAAATCATAGAGGAAATTCAGTATCTGAAAGGAGAGTTTGATAAATTTGAAGGTACAAGCTGAAACACATTTATGGACATCTGCAATCATGCTCTTAGTTTAAAGTATCTGGTGAAAGACATTTGTTTTCTCTTCACAGGGAAACCCTTCGACACAACACAGCCTGTGAACTACGCTGTGTCAAACATCATCTCATCTATTGTGTATGGCAGCAGATTTGAATACACAGACCCTCAATTCAGAAAAATGGTCGACAGGGCAAACGAAAATGTTCGAGTTGGTGGATCGATTTCTATGTGGGTAAGTATAACTTTTGATGAAATTGCCTGTAGTTTGTCCACCGACATTAGAAAGACCCAAAATCTACAACAGATAATTTTGAAAGTAGATCTCTGGAGAACATCTGTCGCTCAGTTTCTTTGAACATGCATTTCTAGATTTATGATGTATTTCCTTGGTTGGGCCCATTCCTGAAAAACAAAAGGATTATTGTAAAAAATATTGTCCAAAGTCGAGTGGAGATGAAGAAGCTGATCACAGGGCTGATGGAGACTCTGAATCCACACGACCACAGAGGGTTTGTCGACTCCTTTCTCTTCCGCAAACAGAGTGAAGAGGTACAAAAATCACTATGTTGCATAATTTTTTTCCCCCAACAAAATTTTAATGATGGTGCCCTTTACTGCAATGATCAGACAATCAGATGCAAATCAGAAGTTTGCACAAGATCTGAATAGGTCTTTTTTTCAGTTTATGTTGTTGGTGAAGTGAACAAATATTATATGCATTTTGTGTATTGTATTTGACAGAAATCCGGCAAGAAGGACTCATACTTTCACGATGAGAATCTAATGATGACTGTGACAAATCTGTTTGTCGCTGGTACTGACACGACAGGAACGACTCTGCGCTGGGGTTTGATGCTCATGGCCAAATACCCTCATATACAGGGTAAAAAACACAGTAAAGCCAAGAGTTTTTCTCAATGCTGAATCCAATGTTGTCCAAAGGAACAAACATGCGTTGCATTTGTGTGCAGATCGAGTTCATGAGGAGATTGACAGAGTGATTGGTGGACGTCAGCCAGCGGTGGAAGATAGAAAGAAATTACCGTACACAGACGCAGTGATTCATGAAACCCAGAGATTGGCTAATATTGTGCCCATGAGTCTGCCGCATATAACCAGCTGTGATGTTCACTTCAATGGATACTTCATCAAGAAGGTCAGGCAGAAGAATAAATTGCTATAAGGCCTATAAAAGATACTGTAGGGAAACTTAGCTCAAATAAAGGGGATATAATTTTAATAACGAATCATGAAACACGATCGTGAATCACTTACAAATAATAAAATTCCCCGTAAGGGAATAAGTTGCCAGTGATTTGTATGGACAACTGAATACAACGAATTATAATCAGTTCTCCATCCAGGTAGGCAAAAATAGATCAATTGTACAATCAATAATCATTCACAAAGAATTATAATTAAATATAATAATATGTCAATTGTCTAAAATAGATCAATTGTCAGGATAATTTTAATGGAATTCATTCATTATCAAATCATCTGCTTGTCCAGCAAACTGATCATCCGATCTCTATCAAACTTCATAAAAATTATCCTTCTTTATAGACTTTCAAGAGAAGCTCCTCTGGCCACGAGGATCACTTTCCTGTTCTATTAAAAATATATTTATATCAACAAATTTTAAAGCTTGTAGCTTAGATCGACATTAAAGGGACTTTGAAATATGTGACAGTCAATCAAATGAATATAATATATTTAATAAATGAAACTGCGTATACAGGTGAACTAACATTACACGGAATAGATGTATATACAAACAACAAAACAACAAACAATGAAAGAGAATGAAAGTAGAGTTATAGAAAAAGGGAGAGAGTGAGAGAGAGATATCCCGAAGGATCAGAGTGGCAAATTACAGACAGTAAACCTTTGAGAGACAACACGGAAAACACAATCATCCTATAAGAAAGGGGGCAAACAAATCTTAATACTTTGAAAGCTCGATAAACGAATACTTGCACTTATAGCTCTTTTGTGTGGCTGCTTCGAAGTCATGTGTGTGCGTGTTCCGTGGAAGCGTCACGTGGTCTGCCGCTAGGTTCAGACAAAGGTTTTAAGGTCCGTTGACGTAAAGTTACCAAATAAATAATTCAGGCTAAGTTCATTTCACTCGTCTGTGAAAATGAACAAAGTAGAATACGAAAAACAAAACTTTTTTTTTAAACAAAAGAAAACTAAAGACAAAAACAAAAAGGAAAGGACTAACTGGAGACGTCCAAAACAGGAAGAGACCCGAAGAAGAGGGTTCCATCCGCTTAAAGGAAAACAATCCACACCTCCTCTGGGTGAGCTGACGAATCAGCTTGGAGTTCTGTGAGCAGGAAAAGATCTTCCTTTGTCCCGTCGTATAGCTGATTTGCATGGTTTATGACAGTGACAGAAACGTGTTGAGCTTCACTCCAGAGATGGTAAAACATAGTAAAATAAATTTTTTACAATCTACTACATAGATTCAGCTAAGACAAACGGAGAGGTTTAGATCGATACCAAACAAAACATGAAAAAGCATAGGAATTACAAGATACAGCTTGATACATAATTACACATACACATGGCTCATTTAATACTATGGCTCATTCAATACTACATTTAATAATAATACTCATTTAATACTACAATAAAATCACATATATCCCACTATGACGTGGGCAAGCAGATCCACCTAAAACATATCGAATATATCCAACGCATTCTCATCCTAGTGCGTCATGTATGTGACGCCATATGACATTTCGTCAAAATCCTACGCACATGGCACCCTTTAGCGTCAATATAACACGCACTGTTATGGGTAGGTTTAGGTCTGGGGTAGGGTTAGGGTTAGGGTGTCGGATTTAGACGAAATCCCACAAGCGTCAACTATATGACGCCTTGGGATTACAACCGCTGCGTCTCATATTGACGCTAAAGGGTGCCATGTGCGTAGGATTTCGACGAAATGTCACAATCGTCAACTGTATAACGCCTTGGGATAAGAACGGGCTGATATATCTTAGTAATGTATATGTGTGTGCGCTTGGGTCTGGAATGTATGTGTGTGTGTCGTGGCGTGGAACCCACAACACGGAATTTGTGAAAACGTTTAGAATTCCTTTGATGCGGCTAGAGAGGGGGAGGTACGATGGTCTGGAGAATCTCGCTGGTCGTAAAAGGGTCAGAACACAATCTCATCCCAGACATTTTGGGACAGAGTCACGGTTTGCGAGTTTAAGGAAACTTAGCAAAAATGTGTTCATTGCGTTCAGAATGAAAGAATCGTGATTCTTGTTCATAGTAACGACCCATGGTTTAACCCCAGGTCCTACAATCTTGAACATTTTCTTTTCTCTCCATTTTCTAGGGTACCACTGTAGTTCCTTTGCTGACGTCTGTTTTGAAGGATCCAAGCGAATGGGAGAAACCGAACAGCTTTTACCCAGAACACTTCCTAGATGAGAAGGGCCAGTTTGTCAAGAGAGATGCTTTCATGCCCTTTTCTGCAGGTACAGTGAAACTTTAAGTCAATACATAACCATGTCTTGAATATTGGGGGTACCAAACCCATTTTTGATAGTAATGGTCTTTTTTATTTTAAGGAATTAAATGATTAAAGAATTTAAAGGGATTTATAGACATAAACAATGTCAAAAATAAAAACGAAAAAATTTACTGGTAGTATTCGGCCATTACATTATCCAGTAATTTTCCAGAAATTTACATTAACTCTTAATGCAGATTATCTGTCATTCTCACTACTTTGAGGAAATATTTGTTTTTATCAATGTTTATGTTACATCAGATCATTCACTCTAGAGCTCGGCTAATGTACATTACATACATGCACTGTTATTGATACAGTTTCCTCGTATTCACCGCAATATATTAGAAAAATACTCAGTAAATAAATTAGTACAAGTAAAAAGCATGCACTTGCTAATGCTGATGCGGAGGAATTACAGTTGCAACATCTTATAATGTACCTCAAACTGAGTAGTGTATCACTGTGAAACGTCCTGCTCGAGTCATCCTTCGATGGAGTTTCGGGTTGAATAACTAGTTCTTCCAGTGTTTCATCATCGGACTCGCGCTCGCATTAATATTGTCAAATCGACGTCATTGTTCGTTACTGTCTTTAGTTTACAGTGTAGGAAGCCTCAGGGCACTGAAGGATTACAAATTTAAGATTATGTTTAATTTAGGTTCCAATACAATAGTATATAAACTGAGAAATATTCTGTACATTGAAGTTAGCAATGAAACCATCTCCAGTAAGAGTCTCCTTTCATGATAGTCCTGTTTTCTCACCTTTCAGCCTAGAGATTGAATCGTTTAGGTTGATTGGATTAGCTGTAGGGGAGACTTTAACCTTTTGTCTTTAATGGCTCTGGGATGGCTCTTTGAACCAAGAGTTCCTGACCAGCATCAGCATTTGAATAGGTTATCTGCCCTCAGAGTAGGTTATGTTCCTACTGCATTTGCATTCTTTGTTTCAGAGTTTTCTTCCCCCTCAATAAACTCCTCCCCCTTGAAAGGTATATGAACTAAAAATGTATACTGGCCTAGCCAGATTTGGGTACCATCTTGGACCAAGCAGACTACAGCAAATTAAGAATCCTGCTTAAAAGATACACCCGAGTCTCCTCCCAGCAAACAAATTTAGGTTCTGGGAACGTTAGTTTTTGGTTCCCAGAACGTTCCTAGAACTTTCCCTTAAGGTTAGGGGAATGTTCCCGGAACGTTCTCCTTACATTATAAAAATGGAACCTAAAAATAACCTACATGGAACGTTCCTATAACGTTCTTGTTTGGTTCCCAAAAAAATAACCACATGGGACAATTCGGGAACGTTAGGGGAACGTTCTGTGTTTGCTGGGCTGGTCTTCGCTCTTCTGAGTTTCTACACTTTAGAAGAAATTAATTCCCAACAGCACGCAGAGCTGACGTTGTTATGGCAATGGGCGTTTTTGTTCTTGACGAGCTGTACACGGTAGGCCAATCACAACAGACTGAGCTGTCTGGCCAATCAGAACAGAGTAGCTCATGGAAAGGAGGAATTTAGAGAGATTGATTCATTTGACGAGTCGTTTGAGAATCATTGAAAATGTGATGATGTGCAAATGTATATTATGAGGAAATTAAACTGTTTTTTACATTTTGATGCATGTAAAACATGTTGTAGGAGACTCCACAACAACATTAGGAAGCTTTAAAATAGCATAATAGGGGCCCTTAAACACAGAGGTGGAAAGTAACGAATTACATTTACTCGCGTTACTGTAATTGAGTAGTTTTTTTGTGTACTTCTACTTTTTTAAGTAGTTTTTAAAATCTGTAATTTTACTTTTACTTAAGTATGTTTTGTTTGAAGTATTGTAATTCGCTACATTTTAAAACATATCCGTTACTGAGTAAAAAAAAAAATAATACAAAAAAAATATGCTTTGGGTGAAAACATCGCGCACCGGAAACTACAGCATTGATTGATTGAAGGGCGGGAGAACAGACGCGCTAAAGTCACAACACAATATGGAGAAGATGACGGACAAGACAGACGCAGACCCAGCTGAACGCGAAATGCTGTCGAAATCTCACTCGCACACATACCGGTATGTGAAGCCCTGGTCAGGGAATACTTTGGATAGAGAAAAAAATGGAGTTTAAAGTATAATGCGGATGTCACGTAAAACAAGCAAACTGGTAGATGTATGGATGAATAAATCGAAAGCTGTACAATAAATCAAATCGCGACATGATCTGTGAATATTAAAGCACAAAAGACTGCTATGTAAATATATAATCTGCTTGTTCTGCGTGTCTCTGTGTGAATGAGCTGTGCTGTTTTGTTTTGTTTACTTACTACATACTCAAGTACGCGATGCGCTCATGCCTTTTTCAGCATCTCACAAACAATACGAGGACATGAATGAACATTTCCAGAGCTGCTCTGAGAGAACTCCTAATGAGCATTTTCATAATTTTATTTGAGAAAAAACATTGTCAAATACACTCTGAAACAGGACTTAACAACCCGTCAAAATAAAAGTTCGGTTTTACTAGAAGAAATTATATATTACTATTTTAGGCCTACAATAGAATGTAGGCTACCTACTTCTCATATAATAATATTAACAATAATAATACTACAATTTATTTAAACATTATTTAAGGAATATATATTATTTGTCCATGGTTTGAGTAAATCTGTTTTGTACTTTGCCAAAAACTAAAAGGATAAAACGTTTGCTAATCTTTTATTTGATTACCACCGTTTTTGATAATATATGTATTAAATCATAAAAAGAAAAAAAATCTGAATAAGAAACATTTCATAGAACTCTATTTTTAAACATTTTAATAAGTTAATGATAAAAATAAGGTTCATAAAATCTAATTCATAATCAATTGTTCAATAAAACATATCTAATCAACTAATTTCAATAAATTATTGAAATTAGTTGATTAGATATGTTTTATTAAACAAATGTTTCATTTATTTAACTGTCATTTTAACTGATGATAATAGTAACCATAATTTAATAATACAGTTTATATAAACCGTGATATTTTCTGAGACGGTTATCATACTGTGAAACTCTCATACGTTACAGCCCTGCACGAGAGAGTCCCCCACCACACCCCCGCTGTTAAAGTTACTCAGCTACTTTTACTCTGAGTACATTTTAAACGAGCTACTTTTTACTTTTACTTGAGTAGATTTTTAGACCGGTACTTTTACTTGTAATTAAGTAAAATTTTATTGAAGTAATGGTACTTTTACTTGAGTAGAAAATTTTTGTACTCTTTCCACCTCTGCTTAAACATGCGATAAAAAACACCTGTGGGCTATTTTGAGCTAAAACTACACATACACACTCTAGGGACATCTGAGAATTATTTTAAATCTTGTGAAAAGGGTATTATACGACCCCTTTATAATTCAAAATAACTCACAATTTCATACATAACCCTTTTAATTTAGCTCAAAATATCTTACATTTTGTGTCTTTGTCGAGCTCTTATAATAATATAACATGATATTTCATGACTCTTGCCAGTAGATGGCCTTATATGGAGCAAATAAGCTGTTCCTCTGGATTCTAAAGTCAATTTCTCTTCAGTATGCATTCTGATACACATGAAGACATTATAATGTATATATATATATATATATATATATATATATTTTGTGGACTTTTGCAAAAAAAGTTATAGGGTATTGGACCCCTCTGATGAACACTCAATTAAAAAAAAGAAAAAATAATTTCGGGTCAAAGTAACCAAAGGGAAGGATCCAGTAGCACCTCATTGCAGTACACGAGACCCAGGGGGCGGAGTTGGATCCAGATCTAAGGAGTGGAGATGGGTAGGATTAGGGGTGGGTTTAGAGATCAGGGGGTGGAGATGGGTAGGATTAGGGGTGGGTTTAGGGAACAGGGGGTGAAGATGGGTAGGTTTAGAGGTGGGTTTAGGGAACAGGGGGTGGAGATGGGTTGGATTAGGTGTGGGTTTAGGGATCAGGGGTGGAGATGGGTAGGTTTAGGGGTGGGTTTAGGGATCAGGGGGTGGAGATGGGTTGGATTAGGTGTGGGTTTAGGGATCAGGGGGTGGAGATGGGTAGGTTTAGGGGTGGGTTTAGGGATCAGGGGGTGGAGATGGGTAGGATTAGGGGTGGGTTTAGGGAACAGGGGGTAGAGATGGGTAGGTTTAGGGGTGGGTTTAGGGATCAGGGGGTGGAGATGGGTAGGATTAGGGGTGGGTTTAGGGAACAGGGGGTAGAGATGGGTAGGTTTAGAGGTGGGTTTAGGGAACAGGGGGTGGAGATGGGTTGGATTAGGTGTGGGTTTAGGGATCAGGGGGTGGAGATGGGTAGGTTTAGGGGTGGGTTTAGGGAACAGGGAGTGGAGATGGGTTGGATTAGGTGTGGGTTTAGGTATCAGGGGGTGGAGATGGGTAGGTTTAGGGGTGGGTTTAGGGATCAGGGGGCAGATATGTGTAGGATTAGGGGTGGGTTTAGGGATCAGGGGGTGGAGGTGGGTAGGTTTAGGTATATGTAAGTTGATCCAGATCCAACTCCTCCCCCTGGATTTTGTGTTCTGCAGTGAGGACCATCTCCAAGGATGGAAGTTTAAATAATAATAATTAATATTAATTAAATAATAAATTAATAAATAATAGAGCAAATCTATTTAAAATTCAAAGAATGGAGGCAGATTGGTGCCATCTATTGGAATAAAGAAAACATCTGTAACATCACCGTATTGCTTAGCCTTAGGGGTCGTCGTGTATAGCCATACCGCTATACAGGGTCGTCTATTCCGATTTCCCTAGTCGCTGAGTACAATGTTTTCAGATTTTATTTACTTTTATTGTGTTTTGGCTCAATTTTGCCATATTGATACAGCTATGTGTGAGTGTGTGTGTGCGTGTCTGTTTTGCACTCTTGACGCTTTAGAGCTTTGCCCCCTTCATTTCTGTACATATTTGTTTCTCCCATCATGGCTGAATTGCGGATTGTACCCCCTAAATTCTGTGTATTTTAATATTTTTTCATATTTCACATTCACTTCTTATATAGTCAGTCATATTTAATTTTTGACAAGATTGAAAATTAAGTTATGAGGTTTAGAATTAGATTTCATTCAATTGTAATGTTTTTTTAAAAACAATTTGATTGTTCAGCAAATTAAACATCTTTTAGGGAAAAAAAAAGACTTTCAGTATGCAAACACTCAATGAAACAGTTTTAAAAGTTGTGAGTTGTGAATGTTACTTGATCTAGGACCTTTATACAGAGCGTGCAACTGTAAGGACATCACATTTTCATCCCCTCATCTCATTCTTTCTCCTCTCTCTCTCTCCTCTCTCCTCTCTCTCTCTCTCTCTCTCTCTCTCTCTCTCTCTCTCTCTCTCTCTCTCCTCTCTCTCTCTCTCTCTCTCTCTCTCTCTCTCTCCTCTCTCTCTCTCTCTCTCTCTCTCTCTCTCTCTCTCCTCTCTCTCTCTCTCTCTCTCTCTCTCTCTCCTCTCTCTCTCTCTCTCTCTCTCTCTCTCTCTCTCCTCTCTCAGCAGCCGAAGGGTTTGTTTGGGAGAAAGTTTGGCCAGGATGGAGCTCTTCCTGTTCTTCACTTCCCTCCTTCAGAGCTACCGCTTTACAACTCCACCTGGAGTGTCTGGAGATGATCTGGATCTCAAAGGAATAGTCGGAATCACGTTGAATCCGTCTCCACACAAGCTGTGTGCGATCAGACGCTCCTGATCCAAGAATGTATCATCAGTCCTTAGAAGAAAACACATAAATTTCACCGTTTCAGCAGGAGTTTGACAATCTCTGCACATATTTTACTCATTCTTTTCACTAACTGTGTAAATAATGAATAAGCAATTTGTCAAACCACTTTTGACTTTTTGGATTATAAAACGTATCAGATAAGTAAAAAAAACTTTGGAATGAAATATTTAGTTGCCAGATTATAAATCCATACAGATTATTGTTACTGATTGTTTTGAGAAATGAAAAGCATATTTATGTCATTATTGTAAGTTTTTGTCATAATTTTTTACTTGTTTTGTCATTAATATTTTTAATGTCATTATTGACATTTTATCACATAATTTCATCTTTTATTGTCATGATTATGACTTTTATACAGTGTGTAACATTGACCATTGAAATGTTTAGCATACTAGACTTCTCTCTTCATCTTCTCTATAATTACAAGTTGTTTTCCTTATTTGAAGTCTGTCCATTAATTAATTCACTGTTGTTGTGGTGTAAATTGTGGTTGTTGTTTTATCATGCACATTATGGCATTTTCTGAAAACTCTCACAAATTTCACCTCACAAGTAAAATATGTTTTAAGGCAAACATGGCAAATAACAAACATTTGAGGCAAATAGCTGGTGGCTATGAATCAGTTAAGGTCTTATACCATGAATGTCGACTATGTACATCCATCTTTTGATTCAGGAGGGAACAACACCACCATAAAAATGTGCAACATTCTCTACTTATAAGTATTGTTGCGCTTTCCCGTTTAGTTTCTCTGCGTCCGTGGAGGCGTGAAGAGTAGCACACAACAACGAGAATCTGTTCAGGAACTTCAATTTACTGATTTAGATATAGCATACTTTACATAACGGGGTTTTATGCTCTTGCCCAGCGCCGATGGGTTTATATACAACCATCTGCACCGGAGCCTGCGAGCATACTGACGCTAAACGTAAGCAACCAGTGAACTAATCCCTACGTAATGACGTAGCCACATCTGATTGGGTAATAAGAACACATTACGTATACATGTGAAATAACTGTAACAAACAATGTATTTACTTAAAGCTGCTGTCCGTAACATTTTTAAGTTAAAAATAATCCAAATTAATTATTAAAAAAAAACATCTTCAGCCAGTGTTCAAAACTATATGCTTGATAGCTAGATTCAAAACGGTTAGCCTGTAATAATGATTTTAATTCCAGTGGTACTGGTGGGTTTTCGCTGGAAATTCGAGCATGTCTTTGCGTCATTACGTCACATCCATACACATAAAGAAGGAGTTTCGGCTAGCCGGCTATACTGCGCGTGAGGAGATGTAGAGATAGGCTTTTCTCGCAGCACTTTACATGATTAAACTTATGGCGGATCCAGAAAGATCCAAACAACAATCATCAGTGTCAACTGGAGATTAACCAGTTATAAAACCCAAAAGACTTCGTACTTCGGATTTAAGGTGGAAAGAGAAAGAAACAGTCTCATGCGAACACAAGGATACACATCGGTGGGGCTTTTGAAAGGTGCGTGAACTCTGTGTTTTGAAGGGGTTCGAAACGGAAGAAGAGACGGCTTTTCTGCTGAACAAGTAAGACATTTCAATAGTTCAATCTTGTAACAGTACGTTTTCTTAATTCACACAGTTATGGAGTTTCCTTTTTGTGCCTTTCTCGTTTAGCTATTATGGAGAATATGAATTCTGAACTACACAGGTAATCATAAAACACATTAAATAACGTTAGTCACGCAATGCTGATGTTGTTAACATGAACAATTTGAGAACAAAGTAGGTTATGATTTGCACGGTTGCTGTAAATCCCGCTGATTAAATCTAACGATCGCTTGTCATGTCGAATGCTTTCCCCCCCTTAGTTGATCAGAACAAAAATGGATGTTACTTACTTGTTCAGAAGAAATTTTCCGGTGAAAATTCGTATGTTAGTCAAGCTTTCAAAAAGTGAATCTGTGATTCTGAATGACAGTATCCACACAGCGCGGTGATTGACAGCAGCACTCGCCTCAAAACACTGTGTTCATCCGCGCTGTTTCATGCCGATTTACAACCCACGTAAAGATTATAATTCCGCGAATCACTGCAGTTAAAGATTTCGAACAGAGATGACGACAAAAAGGGAAAATGCTACGGACTGCAGCTTTAACTAACACTATAACATTATTGAACCCTTTGGCTTCCAGTCAAACGCAATCCACAGGTAGTTTAAAAGGGGTGGTTAAGTATGATTTCACTTTTATAACTTTAGTTAGTGTGAAATGTTGCTGTTTGAGCATAACATCTGCAAAGTTGCAATGCTAAAAAGTTCAAAGCAAAGGAAGATATTTGCTTTTAAAAAAAAATGACTACAACAAATGGCTGGTTGGATCTTTTTTTTCCCCCTGATATGAGAGAAAAATAATTTTTAGTCTGGAACAAATCCTCCGATGACGCAAAAATCGTAATTTTGCGTCATCTGAGTATTTTTGTGCCAGAGGCTAAAGACCACGCCCATATGGGGTGCCCATATCTCACCCATATCTCACTCACAGAATGTAAAGATAGTGTCAGCCATCTTTCTGTAGAAGCTAAGCTAACAGGCTCTTGCTCTTTGTAAAAAACTTTGTATAGTAGGTTAATCACGATGGCGGAAGGTAGTTTTGAAGTTGAAATGACAGAAGGGGATTTCGAAGATCTGTTGCGAGAATCTGATGGCGGATTTTCAAAGATGGCGCCGCCCATACCCCCCATAAACGGCCTCAAAACTGTTATTCAGAAAAGTGTATGGGTGAGCTCATTCAAGCCATAGACTTTAAAAAAAATGGACAAAGCGTCTGTGACGTCACCCATAGACTTTTCTGAATAACTGTTTTGAGGCCGTTTATGGGGGGTGTGGGCGGCGCCATCTTTGAAAATCTTGGGAAATCCTAACTCCGCCCACCTTCTGGGCAATCCATATATGGGTAAATGGGCGGTCTTTTTTATTGGGACTGAGCCGGCCGGTGGACGCGCCTCTTCAGCCAAGCAGCCTCAGCTATCTGTAACGTTACAAGATCGACTGGCAGACTAGGCTACTTTTTACAGTCTATGGCTACTACATTCACTGCAAAGCTGCTGAAGAGTACAACCCATATGTCCCTTATGCCATCTTAGATTTTTTTTCTTCTTGAAACAAGCAGAACAATTTTTAATGAATAGAATATGTTTCTCATTCCACCCTGTTAGGTTTATAGACCTAACAGGGTGGAATCTAACAGGGTGGAAAATTCTGAGCTAAGTTAGCCATAGCTCTTTGAGTGATCAACATTTAGCTAGCTAACCTTCTACAGATGAATCTAACCTTTATAACTATGTCAGATTTTTTTTTTTTTTTGATAGGACAAACATTCTCCATAACATAGCCTAACAGGGTAGAACTTTAAGGGTGGGACAAGCAGGATAACATTTCAAAAACTAAAAAAAAAGTTAGGAGTGAGAGTTGAAGCTTACTTCAGTTTGTACAGTTGAATTCCAGCAGGTAAAAGAAATTAAGTCACTTCTTGAAAATGGTCTCAATGAAATTGCAGTCGGATTTGGAAGGCAAAAAAGTACATACTAACTGGGTGGAAGATGACTTCAGGGACGCAGTAATTGAAGAAAATTTTAAGAAAAAGACCTATATTTTCAAATGATTTATATGTATGATAAGAGGCAATTTAGCCTAGTCTATAACATAATAAAAGAATATTTTAAGGTTTTTGTCATTTCATGGTTTATATTTCTTGCAAAAGTTGATTACTGTGCACTGAGGACATGATATAATTGAATGCAGACATCAATTAAAATTGTGTAAAATACAAATTATTATTTTTAATGTCTATTATCTCTGTTTAAATGGTAAAGAATACATAAATCTACAATTTAAGCCATTTACTATAAATATGTGACTCATTTTAGAGAAAATATGAGTAAATAAACCATTTAAGTGGTTTTAAATGGTTGAACCAACTCAAGAGTGTTGAAGTTAATGAGACAATTAAGTGATTAATTTAGTGATGATTGAGCATTATTGAAGACACCTAAAGCAGAATCAATGAACAAAAATCTCAAATTGTAAGCCACCATTATGGCGATCATTGGTTGCTTTAGTCAGGCTCTTGACCCTTTTATATTAACTTTAGATTTTGTTTGGCTGTTGTATCTGAGTTATAACTGCCAGATGAACAAAGAAAAAAAAAGTGATCTGATGGTGTTGATTATATTATGACAATCATCATTTGAATTTCATGTTTTTGATTTATGTTGTTTGTTACAGCATAACTGTGATTCTGCATAAATATCCAGAATTTTAGATATAATACAAAGGATTTCTTAAGAGTTGTTTTCTAAAAAAAAATCTTTCTTTTAGACACACACCTACTTCGAGATTCAGTCTATGCATTTCAACAATGGTGATGAACAGAATATTCATTTAGGAAAAGTAAATTACATAGAAAATTCAGATCATAATTTATTCATATCGCAATGCATGATGGGAGCCATTAACGAGTTGTGATTGGTAGCAGCCACTGCAACATGCTTTATTATTGTCACCATTGTTGAGATTCACAGGCTGATTATTGATGTATGTGTTTCTAAATAAATCTATTTGAAATTGTTTTGATCAGAATAAAGTTTAATAAATCTTTTGGATTGTAAGAGACATACCTATACTCATGCTCTATAAAAACAAAGTTTATGCCAATAAGTTAACCCAAACTTATCTCAAGCATAGATATCTCAAGATATCTCAAGAAATTTATTTTTAGATCACAACATGATTATGCCAGAATATAACCAAAACTACACTGTAAAAAGTCTAACTATTATTTACTCAAATTTTTTGGTGAAACATTTTTACACTCAAAAAAATTGAGTAAATTTTAAAGCTGTGAAATCAATTAAATATACTGTGCGAATTGAGTAAATGCAAGTAAAAAAATTAAGTAAATTGGAGTAACTGAATCTGGTACATTAAGAAATAAAATTGAGTATGATTTAACATTTAAAAAACAATATTTATGAGTAATATTAACTGTTTTTATTTATAAGTAATATTAACCTCTTTTATTTCCTCTAAACCTTTGTAAAATAGTAGCCTATTTCATACAACAACCAGTATTAAATGGCATGGCCTTTATTGTCATTGAGTACAGCAATACAGCACATTTTACACTGTTTTTAACATGTATACAATATTGCCTACATTTAAACTCAATTAACAAACATTTTTGAAGTAAAATGAAACATTTAAACATTCAGGTAGCCTAATTCAAGTGTAATCAACCAGTCTTGTTATCCAATGTCCACCGGATCAGCGCTGGTTTTCGTCCCGGAGACGGCGCTCTGCGGGTGAACTTCGATCTTTAGACCGGTGTCCTGAATACCGTCCCACTCATAGCCGAAAGATACTGCGAGCGACTCACTCCATAACCTGCCAATAAACAAACAGTGACAGTTCTGAGGACATTTTATCATCCAAATGAATTATATTCATTATCATTAGAAAGGAATAAAGTCGTGTGTTTATGCAAGGCGTTTCAATCACGCGAAAAGACCATAACGTTAAAGACGGCGCGACTCTGTTTAGGTGTCGAATTACGCACATGTATATGTTGTTTTGCATTAAATAAAATGATTTAAAGCACAGTAATGATTGTATAAATAAGATAATATATGCACAAACCTGAATTTCACAGAGGAAATGCACCAAATCTGCAACGCTGAGAAGAGAGATGTTGTACTGGAGACCGGAGAGTTCAAACAGCCCGCGCTCACTCAACCAAGAACCAACCGTCGAGTTGTTGTCACGTCAGAGGGTGGGGGAGGGGTGAATTGTTTTAATTGAGTAAACTTACTAAATTTCTTAAGAGTGTGAAATATATTAATAATATTGATTTGAATTAAGTACATTTTTTGTTTCTTGAAACAGATCAGTTTAATTAAACATTCTCATATTTTTTGATAGAAATTTCACAAATATATTAAGTGTATTATAAAGAAATAATTGGTTAGTCAAATACTAAATAATTTTATTGAAAAAAACTTAAATATATCTGTAAATTCTAGATAAAATTAACTGTTGGATTTTTACTAAATTATTTTGGTATGTTTAACTCAAACAATCAAGTTAAAGATATTCAGAGATTTTATTAAGTTAATAAAGTTAAATATTTCTGTAATATTTACTAAGCCACAGAATTATTTTTTACAGTGTATCAGATCACACTTTTCTTTGTTCATTTGACCGTTATAATTAAATAACAGCAGACAAACAAATTTAAAGTAAATATTAAAGCTGCAAGCAGCGATGGGCGGGCCCTCGCACATGTAGCGCGTCGGGGAGTGATGCGGCCGGATATTCTGTTGCATATTCTGGAGCTCTGCCAGTGCGGCTGTGAATTTGCTACGCTTTTCAGACACTGCATGAAGGTGTTATACGTCACTTCCTGTTGCCAGCAGGTGGCGCTATGACTGTGGGTGAATGTGGGCATGTACATGAGTTCAGGGCGGGACTCTTATCCTACATGTAAAGTTTGGTGCAGCTGTGAGCATGTATACCGAAGTTACAACCACTTCCTGTGTCATGGCGATGAGTTGATCTTTGATGCCATGCCACGGACACACCGATTGACGAAACTCGCAGATAGCACAACTTTTCATCGTCAATGCCTTTAGAAGGCACAGCAGAAATTTCAAGTCGATCGGACTAAATCCCTAGGAGGAGTTCGTTAAAGAACGGAGTGTGTAAATCAGCCAAAATTTGATGGTAAATTAAAAATGGCCGACTTCCTGTTGGGTTTAGGGCATCGCTCCAAGAGGCTTTTTTGTGCGTCTGGACATGGTTGATGTGCCACAGAAATTTCATACATGTAGGTCAAACGTGTGGCGGGGGCTGCTTCGTTAAAGGTTACTTCCTGTTGCCAGCAGGTGGCGCTATGACTGGGGGTGAATGTCGGGATGTACATGTGTTCAGGGCAGGACTCTTGTCAAGCGTGCAAAATTTGGCGCAGATCTGAGCATGTACAGCAAAGTTACTCCAACTTCCTGTTTCATGGCGAATCATCGATGCCACGGACACGCCCATTGACGAAAACGCGCAGATAGCACAACTTTTCATCGTCAATGCCTTTAGAATGCACAGCAGAAATTTGAAGTCGATCCAACTAAATCCCTAGGAGGAGTTCGTCAAAGTACGGGGTGTGTAAATCGTCCCAAAATGGCCGCCAAATTCAAAATGGCAAACTTCCTGTCGAGTTTAGGGTATGGGTTCTTGAGGCTTTTTTGTGCGTCTTGATAGGATACACGTCCCCACCGAATTTCGTGCATGTAGGTCGAACATGGACGAGGGGCTAGTTTTTTCTAATATTCTAGGTGGCGCTAGCGAGCCATTTTGCCACGCCCATCCGCGAAACAAACAAAATACAAAATTTTTCACCAGTCCTGACATGTGTGCAAAATTTGGTGACTTTTCGAGCATGTTGCGGCCTCGAAAATGGGGCTTACTTTGCAGAAAATTTTTTTAAAAAATTAAAAAAAATAATCCTAACAGTTTCAAGAGGGACCTCGCACCTTAGTGCTCGGGCCCTAATAATCCTAACAGTTTCAAGAGGGACCTCGCACCTTAGTGCTCGGGCCCTAATAAAAGGGTCAAGAGCCCAACTAAAGCAAACACTTATCGCCATAACGGTGGCTTACAATTTGTGATTTTCTCCTTCAGTGATTCTGCTTGATAACATAAGGTGTCTTCAATAATGCTCAAACATCACTAAATTAATCACTTAATTATCTCATTAACTTTAACAGTCTTGAGTGTTAATTTAACATTGGAGTTTGTGCTGTGTAGTAAATGCCGCGCCGTCTGAAAGCAGGTGAAGGTGATTTACTACTAATCAAGGAACCGGCTTTACAGACGAGATGCGCAGAACAATATTGTGCGATATATCGCCCAGCCTTAGTTACTGGCCCTGTGGGAATCTCTTTATGTGCAATATTTTTTTTAGTGGTCTCAAATTAAATTATTATTAATGCATTATAAATTTTAGTTAATACATTTAAATGACAGTTGATCAAATTAAGGCAGTTTGTTTCTGCAAGTGAAATCAGTTAACGAGTTTTAATTTAGTGCATTTTTTACAGTAACATACTGTAGATTACAGTAAAGAACTGTACAATTAACTGTAAATTTAATGTTCCCAGTATTGTACTGTAAAAAACCTGGTAAGGTCTAACAGTGTACATAAGTACATAAAAAGGCTGTTTTCTGCTGACAAGCCTTTAAATGTGATGAAACACTAGACTGAAGGCATGTTTTTGAAACGTTGATCATTGTAGACAATCACATATACACAGAGGTGTATAAGAATCCGTTCAACAGCTCTCAAAATGCTAGAGGGAAATGTTGGTATCGTCATATTTTTTATATTTCAACGAAGTCGGTACTTTTGACAACACTAGTTTAATATTCTGTTGGGATTTAAAAGGTTCCTGTTGTCTGAGTTTTGTGGGTCACCATTCCGCGCTACGTCTAGTGATGACGCTAGTGCAAACGCTAGTGGCCAGTGCAAACGCAAACAGCAAAACCCAGTTTGGGGGAGAGTAGTTCTTAGAACTGTTTAGAAGTGGACAGTTCCTATAACTAAGTACCTGTAACTACTTGGTCGGAAAGCGGCTATTGTGCTGAAGAGTAGAGCCTGTTCTTCAGTTCAGAGCCTGTTCTCCTCAGGAGGAGACCTAAAAACAATGAGATTTTACTGTATGCTGCTATATTTAAAAGGCAATAACTGTAACACAGTAATTTTTTTTGCAGTCAACTATTTTAAATGAATTTTTTTTGTAAAGTTTCAGATACATTCAAAGTATTTTTGTTTAGTAAATACAATTACGTATGCAGTCTATCATTGTACCAACACTCTTTTTATAATTCTTTTTAAAATTCTAATTAATATTAGAAATTTAAGGCAAATGTTTTTCTCATGTTTTCTTAGAATACCCATCTAATGACATTTTACGGTGTAAATATATTGTAAATACATTTTTCAATATATGAAAAGTGACAATTCCTTATGTATTATTCAATATATTGTAATATATTAACACAGTATATTAACACAATACATTGTTCTCTTACGAGAGGTTCTCTCGTACTGCGTAATATCTTACGCTAGGGGAAAAACTCTTTTCCACGAGATATTGAAGCCAAAAAATTATCCTTAATTTGGAATTAATGTAAAACGCGTTGCAACAGCATGCAGACATAGGCAAGACGGCTCGCATACCTATTGGCTGACCTGCGGCAACAGCAGCAGCCTACTTAAAGTGGCCCTACGTGACGCCATATCTAATGGGGTGCTTCGCGCCTACTTTGTCACGTCCGGCCGAAATGGGCGTGGCCTGGGCCTATAAATACAGCTCGATAGGCTGATACAAACTGGTTTTTCATCGCCGAAGCGAACCAGAGCGTGTTGCAGGCACGGCAAGATACACAGTACTCGTTCCCTCTTCTAGAGAGAACCGACTCGGTTCAACCGAGGTTACGTTAGTAATCGAGTACGTTCTCTTCTCTCGTACTGCGTAATATCGTACGCTAGGGGAACACAGTGTAAAACGCCGTGCGTGCTGGGAGCCAACACCAAAGCCCGGGGTTCATATAGCGCATAACCACCAGGGACTCACAGAGAGTATGAGAAGAGAGGCTAGAAGCGTCATTCCCAATAAGCCACAACTCGTTTTACATTAATTCAAAATTAAGGATAATTTTTTGGCATCAATATCTCAAGGAAAATAGTTTTTTCCTAAGTGTAAGATATTACGCAGTACTCGGTCGTTCCCTCTTCTAGAGAGAACCGAGGTTACGTTAGTAACCGAGTACGTTTCATATATTATTCAGTATATTTACACCATTTAATAACATATAAGGATATATATTTTCATTCCATATAGGAAAAATCACAAAATTTGAACATCTCAGACTTTAAACTTTTTTTATAGGGAAAAAAAAAAGAAATCATTCAAATATGCCCTTAAAGGTTAAGATCCTAAGTCTACAGAGCCCCTAAAGATACATGATAAAGGACAAAAAATATGAGACAGGAGGAACAATTATGTCCATGCTTTTGCATTCTCTCGAAAAAGTTTTGCATTCCTGTGAAAAACATTCTTGCTTCATTTCCCCTTTGTTGTTGTTTTGTTGTTGTCTTGATATACTGCCCAGTGAGCTAAAAGTGTTACCTCACAGAGCACTCACTGTTTGCTTATAATATATCCACAATGTGAGGTCACCCTAGCTAGAAATGTTATTGGACGTGGACTCCAACATCGCTCAGACATCAAATTTCGGTTGAAAATGAAAATTGGGTTGACGTTTAAACATTTGTTTGATGTCAGGCTCCAACATCATTAAAAAAAAATCCACAAACAGCATTACCAGCTTCACTTACTACAAACCAGATTTACTTTCTTATAGAGATTAACAGAGGTTTAGATATTGATGATTTATTGAAAATAATAGTTTGGCTTTGACTCACTCTCGGTCAGTGTTTGCTTTAGTTGGGCAGTTTGACTAATGTTTTAAAAACACAAGGGCAAGAAAAGCAAGGCAAAATGTGATTAGATGATATTGTCCATTTGATGATAAAGACATTATCATTATTTTTACTCAATTCTCAGTTCCATTAGAGTTCAGTTAAGCATCAAAAGGAGGAATACAGTGCAAACAGTTGGACGTACAAATGTAAATTTTAATACATTTACATAATTGGATGAATAGAGAAGAAATGATTTCACTTTATTTTGATGATCCCTTTAATTCTGTTGACTATAAGTATAGTTGCACCTACACAACTGTCATTAGAGTGTTAGTAAAGTACTAGTAGACTGGTAGGGTTAGGGTTAGGGTTAGGGTTAGGGTTAGGAAAAAGTTAGGTTAGAAAAAGTTGACATGTACTTGCAAATTTACTTATACTTATGACGGCCCTTGGGTAGCCCACTCCTGTTTGCCAGATCTGGGATACAAGCAGGCCATAGCAATGCCACATGTCAGCCAAGAGCAAATAAATAAACCAGAACTGGACCTTATCTGAGCCACAACACCTGTGTACATTAAATATGGAGTCATCCCAGCCTCAATAAGCCTGTTAACAAGCAGAATCACTGAAGGAACAAAGAAAACAGAAAAATAGATGAGCAGAAACACAGGGCCCTATTTTAACGATCTAAGCGCACGGTCTAAAGTCCGAATCCACTTTTGGTAGTTTAACGACGGGATAAATGGTCGGCGTGCCAGGCCCATGGTCTAAAAGGGTTGTCCCTATCCATTTAATGAGTAATGGGTGTGTTTTGGGCTTTAAATGCAATAAACCAATCAGAGTCTCATCTCCTATTCCCTTTAAATGCCAGTTGCGCTCTGCCATGGCGGAATCGCTATTTACATGATGAAATTTGATAGTGGAAAACGTCTCGGATTACGAATGTAACCCTTGTTCCCTGAGAAAGGGAACGAGAACTGCATCAAATGACACTTTGGGCGAACGCCCCTCAGCATAGCGCCTCTGAAGCATGAATGAAACTAAGCCAATCTTGATTGGTGTTGCATCATGACATAACATGTGACGGCATATGCGGAAGCTACAAAGAGGAGCCGGCGCACAAAAGTGTTAGATTCCGTGATGAAGCAAGTGCTCCCAGGCAGGGGAAGGCATGGCGAAGAGACGCAGTTCTCGTTCCCTTTCTCAGGGAACAAGGGTTACAGTCGTAACCCGAGACGTTCCCTTTCGAGGGAACTTGAACTGCGTCGAATGACACTTTGGGGTAACGAGTACCCACTATGCCACAACGCGCCCTGCCTGTCCTAGTGTGAAGCCGCTCACAGGCACACTTAGGACGAGAGCACAAGAGTGCCAGGCGTAGACGGAAGGTCCAGACTGTAAAACCTAATAAAGGTATGGGGGTGGCCCATCCTGCTGCATCGCAGACCTCCTGGATCGGGGCCCCCGAGAGGAGGGCTCTAGAGGACGCCATGCCTCTGGTTGAATGAGCCCTCATGGCCAAAGGTGAAGGCAAATTGCGCACCTGGTAGGCCAAAGAAATAGCATGGACAATCCAGTTGCTGATGGTCTGTTTGGAGGCGGGAAGTCCCTTCTTGGGCGACCCAAAACACACCAGCAACTGGTCTGACTTCCGCCAGATACAACAAGACATTGAATCTCTGAATATCTCAGGAGGATTGTCCTATTTTATCTTCAATTGATTTCATCTAATGCTGTGACTGGAAGTCAGTTGTAGTTCTTGTGTCGTCTCTTTTTCTGTTCTCTTCTTTCCTTCAGTGATTCTGCTTGTTAAAAGGCTTATTAAGGCTGAGATGACTCCATATTTAATATACACAAATTTTGTTACTCAGATAAGGTCCAGTTCTGGTTTACTTCTTTGCTCTTGGGTAACATGTGGCATTGCTATGGCCCCCAAGGGCCGTCACAATGTTGCTATGGCCTCAGAAGAAGACACCTGATTTTGTTTGTTTGTTTGTTTGACTTTATTGTCTGGACAGAAATTCATCTTTAACACTGGCAAAAAAAAAAAAAAAACAGACACACCAGACAACACTGTGCAACCACATTGCATACCACATAATAAGAAGAAGACACCGGATTTTATTAGAGAGAGCACATATTTTGAACAAAGTCAGATAAGCTTTGAAATGTAATTGTGTATTTAGCTGCTTTACTGTGTAAGACCGCTTTACTGCGCACAGTTTGTATGGGGCTGGGTTCAGGGTGAAGCCCACGACTGGTGTAAGATCCAGATCATCTTCAGGCACTCAAGGAGGACGAGTGAAGCGGAAATTCTGAAGGACGGAGCTGAAGAACAGGAAGAGCTCCATCCTGGCCATCCTCTCCAGGACAAGCCCTGCGGCCTGAGAAAAACAATAAGCAAAGTATTAACAAAAATCATCTGTGATGGCACAATATAATTAGTCGGTATTATTAATTATAAGTAATTTGAAGTCCACTACACCTGCAGAGAAGGGCAAGAAGGCATCCCTCTTGACAAACTGGCCCTGTTTATTCAGGAAGTTTCTTGGGTTGAAGCTGTCAGGAGTTTCCCACTCATTTTCATCCCTCAATACAGATACCAGTAGTGCGAACACACTGGTACCCTGCATAAAACAACACAAATGATCAATTAAATTGAACAAACACATAATCAAGAGCACAGCATGCTCTTGGAGCCAGACCTTCTTGATGAGGAATCCATTCAGATGAACATCACAGGTGGTCTGACGGGGAGAACCAAGGGGTACTATGTTTGGAAATCTCTGCGTTTCATGGATCACAGCATCTGTATATGGTAAGTTCTTCCTGTCTTCATGGCTGACATCCACCAATCTCTCTGTCAATCTCGTCTTGGACCTTGGCCTAGTTCAATTCACAAGACCGCAGTATGAAAGTATATAGCAGCATTACTGAATAATTGACTCTGTTTGACACTTTGCATGGTTTAAAATTAGATTTGCAAATGTGTAGAATTCAAATTGTTATAAAACAATTCAATAGTCCTGGTTTTGACTTGACTATGATCGAGGACTCTTTGATCACTGTAAAAAAAAATCTCCCTTTGAAGTAGTACATAAAAGAAAGAAGTGAGAATTGTTTCAATATAATTTTTTTCCAGTGTTCAATTGTAAGCATTAAGATTTGCATTTGCAGTCATACCTTGCATTACAGGGTATTTGGCCATGAGCAAAAGACTCCAGCGTAGCGTTGTGGCCGTATAGTGTCAGTACCAGCATCAAACAGGTTGTTGATTGTACATTGTAAATTCATTGAATGGTACAAAGAGTCTGTTTTGTCAGATTCCTGCAGAAGTTATGACAATGAAAGCCAAAAATGGTAATTGATGGTAATTTGATTTAAAAGTATAGACAGTACCTCGTCCTTCTGCTGTTGGATCAGGAAAGAATCAGCGATTCCTCTGGGCTCCTGAGGGTTCAGAGTTTTCTTCAGACCATTCAATATTTCCTCACGTTGTTTGAATGTTTCTCTGACATTATTCACAATACGTTGCTGATTCATCACAAAACAGTCCCTCCAGGATTTCGCGATGTCGCGATCGCAACTATTAACGCAACTTCAACAGATCCCCGTGAATTCAGTGCGCGTTGCAATTTTGACCAATCACCGCAACTTTTCTGCAACTTTGACCAATCGTCGCGGTCTCCTGCTAAGCGTCATCAAACTCACTTCTTTGTTTTGTTCAGAAGACGCAGCAGACATGTGTGCTGGGGGGCGCGATCGGACTGTCTGTGTGTGTGTGTGTGTGTGTGTGTGTGTGTGCACGCGCGATCGGACTGTGTGTGTGTGTGTGTGTGTGTGTGTGTGTGTGTGTGTGTGTGTGTGTGTGTGTGTGTGTGTGTGAGTGAGAGAGAGAGAGAGAGAGAGAGAGAGAGAGAGAGAGAGAGAGAGAGAGAGAGAGAGAGAGAGACGCGAGGCGCGATCGGACTCTGTGTGTGTGAGAGAGAGAGAGAGAGAGAGAGAGAGAGAGAGAGAGAGAGAGAGAGAGAGAGAGAGAGAGAGAGAGAGAGAGAGAGACGCGGGGCGCGATCGGAGTGTGTGTGTGTGTGTGTGTGTGTGTGTGTGTGTGTGTGTGTGTGTGTGTGTGTGTGTGTGTGTGTGTGGCGCGATCAAACAGTGGAAACATGAACAACATGACGTTTATTTTGTTCATGCAGGACATTCAAACAGCAAAGTGTTTAGTGTTGTTTCCACGGACTTATCACGTATCTGCTTCTCTTTTGTTTTATTAAAGAATTGAGTTTGACCATTTTATTTTCCTTTCTTTTCTTGTGTTTATCACTTGTAATAGGCTACTAACTATCACAGTGCATTAGTTCACCCAGTTCCCGAACTCTCTCAATTAAGATAATTTTACACATAAAAAATAGCTACTCGTTCTATTGTCTGACAAAAAAATTAGGGAAATGAGAACAGCTTTATTGGATATTCGGGTATATAATATTATATTATATTAAAATACAGTATTAAACTTTTGATTTTTCCACCATTTAACTTTTGTGGCTAGAAAACGGTATTTTGCACTTAATTAGTAGGCTATATTGGCATCTTTCAACATAAATGCTACTTAATGTTTGTGAGGTTCTGCACATTTACATTTTTGCAGGTGCAGATCTTGTTTTTTAAGCAGAGCTTAGTTTGTTAGATTTTGCTGTGTCTTTAAATCGTTTGTTTTGCCTTTATAAGGTTACTAAAGGTTAGTTAACTGGTTTTGTGCTCATTAACGTGTTACAAAGTGAGCACGTTTGTCTCTGAAGTAAATTCTGGACTACAGAGCAGATGGTGAACAGTGTTTTCTGTGGGACATAAGTCTCTTTGGGGTGGACTTTGGGCTTTTTTTTCACTTAGTAAACCTATAACATGCACAAAAAAGATATATAACACAATAAAAGAAAGGGAAAAGCCAAAAAGCATAATATGAGTACTTTAAGTAAAAATCTATCTACCTTTGCTCTTTTAACCTAAAAACAAATGCAGAAAAACATCGCAACTTTCATCGCAACTTTTTAGAAAAGCGGCCGCAACATCAGGCATTTTAGGCCGCAACAATCACAAAAAAGGCCCGCGAAATCCTGGAGGGACTGACAAAAGGATGAAGCCAAGAAAACATGTTGTAGAGCTACAAACAAGCAGAATTGCAAAGAATCATAATGTAACACTGCACACTGTACATACACCTTGACAAATACTCCAAAATCATGCATTATAAACAATACATCTTTATTGTACTTCTTGAATAATTTTAAATAACAATCCGTGTATGAATTATTGGTGGATTGAACAAGAATGTCTGGGTACCTGAACTGAATCTGATCATCTTCATGTTTTCATAAGATCGTTTGACCATGTGATGTAACTTAGTGTTGCTGTACTCAAATCTGGTGCTGTAGATGATGGCAGAGACAACGTTCGAAACAGCCATGGCCATTGGCAGAGTTGTATCAAATGGTTTTCCTGCACGGATGAACAAGATGTTAATACTCAAATCAGTTTCATCCATCATCATCGTGTCATTGTGGTTAACAATCTTACCTCTTACCACCAATCAAACTCTCCAGTTTTCACCATTGGAAAACACGATCCCTACAGAGGAATAATTTACCCATTACTCTAAAGTGGACCTCACATTTCTTACTAGAATAAAAACGTCTCGTTACATATGTAACCCTCGTTCCCTGAAGGAGGGAATGGTGACATCGGATTGATCTACTTCAAGTGTAACTAAACGAGCCAATGCACGATATTTGCTTCAGCTGCTCCGCATCACAGCGCGAGTATATAATGAGCAGAAAGTGCATCTTCAGGTTTTCACTGAGGAGCCGAGCCGATGATCCGACCACCTAGTGGTGGTACAGCAACTGTGCCGATGAGATGTTCCCTTTCAGTTGGACACGTTCGACGCCCGTTGGACTGACCAACGAATAGGATTCCCTACCAAAGCGCCTGTTGCTGCATCCTTCCAGCACCCTGCGTAAGCCTCCTGATCCCTCCTGCCTATTACGCTGACGTAGAGAATGTCAATCAATGCTGTTCCGCATGACCCACTCAGTGAGACTATTGAATAACACTGGGAAAGTGTGCCCTTTCCACTGGAAAAGGAACACTGTGGAAACCACATCCTACCTGCAAGGAGTAATGTGGAGATTACATATGGAATAACCCCGTAGGGCCGTACTACATATGGAATGACTCTGGGGTGACTCCAGCCTCATCAAACGGGGCACCCTCAAGGGAAAGATATGGGCTTCCATTTAGGAGCAACACCGTGGAAAAAAAAACACATATAGGATCCCCTTGGGGTCACTACATATGGACACACGAGACAGCTTCTCCCTGAAGAAGTGGCTCTCTGAAGTTATACTGCTTGCAGATTAGAGCATGAACAAACAAACTGCTCGGCTCCAAAGCGAAAACCTGAAGATGCGATGCACCTTCTGAACCCTTATATACCCGCACTGCGATGTTGAGCAGCTGATGCAAATATTGCATGCCACTGTGCATTGGCTCATTTAGTTACACTCAAAGTAGATTCTGGCAAGATTCCTATTCGTCGGTCAGTCCGACATGGCAACTAACGTGACCGACTGAAAGGGAAACGATAAAAAAAAATGTATTTGCAAATTTATATGCAAGTCAAGTCTTACATCTACAAAAAATATATATATTAAAGGTACAATATGTAGGATTTTTGCAGTAAAATATCCAAAAACCACCAGGCCAATGTTACATATTTTGTTTAGTTGATTATTTACAATATCCCAAATGTTTCAGACTATTTGTAAATAGTGAGGAAATTGTGATTTTAACCAAGGAAACGAAGCATGTGAGCAGGGATGATGAGTCGCCAGTCAATGATGTCATATCCACGTTACCCTCGGTTTTCGCCAGGTTTGCGCTCGTACTTTCATTGTAACCATGGCGACAGAAGTTGACAACTGGGTTATACACGTTATGCCTAGCAGGACACTCAAGCTGTTGTTGTTTTGTTCAAACATTATTGACCATGGCAAGCAGACTTTGAGACAAAAAAAGGACTAAAACAAAGATCAACATCTTTCGAGATGCCGAGAGCTCCACGTCCGCGACTAACTTCGACTTGAGAGAGACGCGAGTGTTGCATGCACTTTATTAGACAGGTGAGCAAATGTACATAAAACTAATCAATGTTATTTAGTTCAACATGATGAAATGTTATAATATGATCTGTATGTTATTCTAATGTTGATCTAGCTTACTGCTTAGTAATCAAACAACCTAACTAAACAACCATTCAACATCACCCTCATGCCATTTAGTGTGATAGTGTAACTGTTAGAGCAAGTGAAACAGCGCGGCATTACCTCAAGTTTAATTCGTCTAATACAGTGGTTCCCAAACCTGTCCTGGCGCCCCCTCAACACAGCACGTTTTCTTTGCCTCCCTAATCAAACACACCTGATTCAACTCATAAGCTCATAATCACATGGGTTAATAAGCTGATGAGTTGAATCAGGTGTGTTTGATTGGGGAGATAAAGAAAACGTGCAGTGTTGAGGGGGCGCCAGGACAGGTTTGGGAACCACTGGTCTAATAAACTGACCTGTGTGAGTATTAATTCAGCACTTGCGTGTAGTTCGGTAGAATGAAATGTCCTTATTCCTTTATATCCGCGGGACTCGCATTGCGTGTGGCGCTGGTATAACGTTAATTCTCTCATTAGCAATCGCGCCCTGCTTCATACCACAGTCATGTTAAAAACATCAATGTATTCACTCATCCATAAAAGATCCATCAGCTTGACGACAAGATCCATAATTATGCTTAATGCTTTGCGTCATCAATACGCCTTTGTTATTGTAAGAGGTTAGCGACCCCTGGTGGTGAAAAATCCAACATATTGTACCTTTAAATGATCATCTGAAGATGTGAAACCGTACCATATCCCTGGTTGAAATCATGGAAAATGCGTGAAATATCTCGGTCTCCAAACTCCTCGGAAAGGTTCACTAGTGCGTGTTTGATGGTCTTGTATCCTGACAATATTACCACTTTTTTGGGGCCCAAGTGCACTGTGTAAACTGACCCATATTTTTTTGACAGCTGCAAGAGAGAAAAAATTAAGAAATGCCATAAATGGCTATTGGATCTATCTATCTATCCATCCATCCATCCATATTTATCCACTGGCATCCATCCACGGGCACTTACGACAACAAATCTATAACATGCCCTTACTGGTCTCACATTACCCATAACTTTTAGCCTATAGTGGGAACAGTGACCTTTGAATGAACACAACTGTCTGTCTAACTGTCTGCATCAGCTTATTTTTGTGCATTTGCCGTCTGGCATGACGACTGTCTCCCTGGTCAAACATTAACAATGACTCTTACCCTAGTGATTGTGAGAACTAGGTGACCTATATTTTGTAATTTTTAAACATAAGCTTGCCAGTGAATGCCTACTTGGCATGTGTAGCAATTAAGCAATAAGGAATGAGAGGAAAGGTCCTATTGAGAATTTAGTCTGAAGGGCATTGTACTTGAGCCTTTATATAACACTGTCCTAATTAAACTACCCAGATAGCAAGCCACCATCGAAACAATTTTAAATCAACACTGTAAAACAAATCTTAATTTTAACGGTAAAAAAATGCAAAAAGCAAAAAGCAACGGAAAAGCATTTACAAAGGAGATTTCTTATAAAAAGAAAAATGAAACAAACAACACTGATACAGAGATATAACTGAGTCTTTAAATGTCCTTTATAAATGCTTTACAAGGCATGAATAGTCCTCACTTTAGATGAGCTCACAAAAATATTTAACTGACCACTACTAAAGGCTTTATAACTACCCGAATTAACCCCGAATTACAGTATAAATACATGTTAATAAAGCATTTCTCAACACACTAAGTAACTATTACTATATTTCTGAATAATAAGATGTATAAATGTACATTTAAATAATTTATTAATCATTTACTTACACTTTCTAAGTAATCTTATGAACCACTGACAACTCTTAAATAACTGGTTTATAAATAATGCAATACTTCATTTAGACATGATAAATTGATCATAAAGTATGAAACTACAATTATTAAACACATTATAGATATGCTTTTAAATCAAGAATAAAGCATTTATAGCTGTATTTATAAACTGCTTATTAATGTCTTTTAATGCTTTATAAATGATGAATTAAAGGATAATTCCGGTATTTATCACTTTGAGTCTATTTTCTAGTTTGTTTTGGATGAACTAGTGGTGGACACAGAAATTTTGACGATGGGTCCTGTCTCGACTTTTTGACTATTTTATAATCGCCTCTGACCGCTTCAGAGTGGCTGTCTATGGGCATGCACAAACATGTCCTTAAAAGAACCCTTAACGTTAGTTTTCAAAACTGCAACTCACCAAGTGGTTTGTGGTGTTCGTTGATGTTAAGTCAATCTGGTTAATAATAAGCTGGTAATGCTGTTTGTGGAGTTGTAATCCTCCTCTGCTGAGATCTTCAGAGATTTATTGTTTTTTATCTTCAGTTGATCTAAGGGTGTGGTGTAAGTCAGTTGTTGTTCTTGTGTTTCTGCTCGTCGCTTCTCGGTTTTCTGCTCTTGTTGTTTCTCTAAATTGACATTGCCAGAATTCCCTGCATGATGACAATTCTCATTTGATGTTATTTTATTTGAATAGTTATGTTCCTTCTAAGTTTTTGTTATCAGTTATGTACATTTGGGGTTTATATTGCATTATATATTGTTTAATGAATATAAATTGCATTATTTTGGAGTTTTGGTATTTTGTATTTGTGTGTATGACACTGTGCACCTTCTTTATATTAATGTGTGCCTCAGATTGTGGAAAGTTATTGGTATTGAACTTTGAATCATCATTTGTTTTGTTTTTTTGCCGCATGTATTATTGTGGTGGTTATCAGTATACTACAAAGATATAAAACAGATTTTTACTTTAGTGAAATTGAATGATAACGTTTATTCGTTAATGAAAGATAAGGGTTGTAAAAAGGTGACAAATAAAAGGTTACTACTGTATTGTTTATGGTAAAGCACTGGGAACCACAGCTGATGATTTTTACCACACATTTAAGTGCTGATGTTTTTTTGTTTGTTTTTTGCCGCAATTGTAAGTCCAAAGTAAGGTTTCTAAAATTTATTATGGTACAATACTGGAAATACTGGGGACCGTTTTTTTACAGTAAATTTCATTTTTTTACATGGGGGGGGTTGCCCATAAATTTAAGTCCAATAAAACATAAAAGGTTGCCACCATGTTTTTTACGGTAAAATACTGGCAACCACAGCTGTTGTTTTTTTTTACTGTAAATTTCAATTATTTATTTTTGTACAATGTAGGGCTGGGCGATATATGGCACGATATTGTTATGCGCATCTCGTCAGTAAAGCCGGTTCCTTGATTAGTAGTAAATCACCTTCACCTGCTTTCAGACAGAGCGGCATTTACTACAAAGAGCCGTAGTTAACTGACAAGCTCAGCCATATCGCATCAATATCGCGGCCGTATCGCCAGCGATGATTAATGCGATATGACTCAGCTTGTCAGTTAACTACGGCTCTTTGTACACAGCAAAAACTCCAGTGTTAAATTAACACTCCTGCGAATGTATATGAGTCCACACTCAAGAGTGTTGAAGTTAATGAGATAATTAAGTGATTAATTTAGTGATGATTGAGCATTATTGAAGACACCTGAAGAATCACTGAAGGAGAAAATCTCAAATTGTAAGCCACCGTTATGGCAATCATTGGTTGCTTTAGTCGGGCCCTTGACCCTTATATCATTAACTTTAGCGATTGTTTGGCTGTTGTATCTGAGTTATAACTGCCAGATGAACAAAGAAAAAAAAGTGATCTGATGGTGTTGGTTATATTATGACAATCATCATTTGAACTTCATGTTTTTGATTTATGTTGATAGTCAACATAACTGTGATTCTGCATAAATATCCATAATTTTAGATATAATATGAAGGATTTCTTAAAAGTTGTTTTCAAAAAAAAAATAAAAAAATCTTTCTATTAGGCACACACATACTTCAAGATTCAGTCTTTGCATCTCAATGCATCACAATGGTGATGAACAGAATATTCAGTTATGAAAAGTAAATTACATAGAAAATTCAGATCATAATTTATTCATATCGCAATGCATGATGGGAGCCATTAATGAGTTGTGATTGGTAGCAGCCACTGCAACATGCTTTATTATTGTCACCATTGTTGAGATTCACAGGCTGATTATTGATGTCTGTGTTTCTAATTAAATCTAATTGAAAGTATTTTGATCAGAACAATGTTTAATAAATATTTTGGATTGTAAGAGACGTACATATACTCATGCTCTAGAATAACACAGTTTATGCCAACAAGTTAAACCAAACTAACTCAAGAAGATAAATTTTCATATCACAACATGATTATGGCAGAACATAACCACAACTATCAGATCACACACACTTTTACTGTTAGAATTAAATAACAGCACACAAACAAATTTAAAGTAAATGTATATGGGTCAAGAGCCCAACTAAAGCAAACACTTATCACCAAGGTGGCTTACAATTTGTGATTTTCTCCTTTGGTGATTCTGCTTGTTAACATCTGGTGTCTTCAATAATGCTCAAACGTCACTAAATTAATCACTTATTTATCTCATTAACTTTAACACTGGAGTTTGTGCTGGAGTAAATAGGCTTGTTTGAGATGTGCCTCGCCTCGCCTGAAATGTAGTCGAGAGTAGGCGGCTGCAGTGAGGGGAGGAGTGAAAAAAGCGCAGGCAAGACGGACAGATCTCGCTTCTCGCAGTGGATCAGACACCTGTGAGATCAAAGGCGGATATAGCGGGATTCGCGGGATTCACGGGATTCACGGGATTCACGCTCGTGCACAGTGTTGCTAATAAACTGGATGTAATTTAAGTTCTGTTGCTTTTATATGAAAATAAATATAATGAACAAGACACCCAAAGTACTTGTTATTTAATTCCATTCCAAATTAGTGTTTATCAATCATTTTTTCTTTAATACAGACATAGGCTATGTGTTTTTTTATACATATAATAAAATGACATTGCATAACCCATAGATATCGCACTGTCCGAGAGTTGAATATGCACACATAACAAATACATAAAACATGATATCCAAGCTTTAAAATCAAACATTTTAAAAGAGAACAATACATCACGGTTGTTTAAACCAATCAACATTAAGCTGTGTCGTCAGCAAGTCGTTTCCCATCATGCTTTTGATCAGCGCAGTCGGTGGAGAGCAACAGCGCGCGACTGCAGAATCCGACACGTGCGGCTTGCGCTCTCGAGAGCTTTTTGACACACGTCAGCATGACATCAGAGCAAGGCGGACCGCATTTGGACACATTTCTAACCGGCATGTGGAACCGGTGGAATCTTTTTACAAAGTTAAGTAAAGCCAAACATCATTTTTTTGAGTGTACGAAGTGAGTCTTTGTAACAGTGTTTACCAAAACACATAATTTGTTGCAAAGAAAGACAGAAAAACAAAGATGACCAGGTGATATTTTTTTCATCATCATAATAGAATAATTCTTTAATCTTATCCCTGAGTATATTCACCATCAATAATTTCAGATTATCACAACAATTTTTAATATCAGGAGGTTCAGTCACAGAGCTACTGTCATCAATGAGGTTAAATTCATACTTCATCATATAAAACTTCATCATATGTTTTAGTTGGACTCTTGACACTAGCTTTGTTTGTTATGGCAAGAACAGTCAGAGAGAAACTAATGTTACACAATCAAGTGTCAAGAGTCCAACTAAAACACAGTAAGCTTGCCAGAACTTGGCACCAGAAATGTAGCCTGACTACGTCAGACTTCGTACTTCCGCTCAATTTCAGTTCGCTTCTGTACTCAGTCTGCACTCAAAAAAATGATATGTTGGCTTTACTTAACTTTTTTTATGTAAACAGGTTCCACTTGTTTCCGCATAACTAGGTTTCATTAAAGGTCCCGTTCTTCGCGATCCCATGTTTCAAACTTAAGTTAGTGTGTAATGTTGTTGTTAGAGTATAAATAATATCTGTAAAATTATAAAGCTCAAAGTTCAATGCCAAGCGAGATATTTTATTTAACAGAAGTCGCCTACAGCGCACGGCCGGTTTGGACTACATCCCTCTGCTTCCTTCTTTAATGACGTCAGTAGAACAGTTCTCTGACTAACCTCCGCCCACACGAATGCTCCCTCAACTCGCGCACTTTTATAACTTACTGTTTACTCAGCTCTTATGGTGATTTTCTGAAGTAAAACTGATGCTTCATCTTTTGTGTGATGTACAATAAACTTTATTAAACTCATTAGTATATGTTTGATCATCATTCGGACCTGGTCCAACACAGCAGACTTGTAGCTAGGCTATTAATAATGCTGGATACATTCAAGCAGATGACAAATACGTTATAATAACCGCAATTAAACTACTAAACTATACCTGTTCCATCTCTATACAGCCCTCTGACTCTGTAGGCATTATTGTCCAACTCGAAATGAACACAGTTACTGAGAGTTTCTGATGTTATCATTATTCCATGAGATGAAATTGTCCTAAGAGTCTGAGTGCGAGCTCTTGAAGCTCCACCCCCTGTGTCGTGCAGCAGCAGCTCATTTGCATTTAAAGGGCACACACTAAAACAGCCCGTTTTTCTGAGTCCTCAAAAAAGACAATTTAAACATGCTGTAAAAAATGATCTGTTGGCTATTTTGAGCTGAAACTTCACAGGCACACTCTGGGGACATTAGAGACCTATTTTACATCTTGTAAAAAGGGGCATAGAACGGGACCTTTAAACAAACATAATTTGTTCATGTAACTTCAACATCATGGAAGTCATTTTAAGCGACCCAATTAAACTCTGGGCTGAGTGTTAAATGAAAACTGAAGCAGTGTTAAAGTTAATGAGATAATTAAGTGAATAATTAAGTGATGATTGAGCATTATTGAAGACACCTGATGTTAACAAGCAGAATCACTGAAGGAGAAAACTGGAATTTAAAGTCACCATTATGGAGATGAGTGTTTGTTTTAGTTGGGCTCTTGACCCCCACATTATTAACTTTAAATTATGTCTGGCTGCTGTACTTAAGTTATAACAGCCAGATGATCAAACAGAAAAGTTGATCTGATGGTGTTGGTTGTGTCAAAACATAATCATATTCTGTTTATCACCATTGTTGAGATGCATAGACTGAATCTTGAAGTATGTGTGTGCCTAAAATAAAGTTTTTTTTTTTAGAAAACAACTTTTAAGAAATCCTTTATATTATATCTAGAATTCTGGATATTTATGCAGAATCACAGTTATGCTGTAACAAACAACATAAATCAAAAATCATGAAGTTCAAATGATGATTGTCATAACATAACCAACACCATCATCACTCTTTTTCTTTGTTCATCTGCCAGTTATAACTCAGATACAACAGCCAAACAAAATCTAAAGTTAATAATATAAGGGTCAAGAGCCCGACTAAAGCAACCAATGATCGCCATAACGGTGGCTTACAATTTAAGATTTTCTCCTTCAGTGATTATTCAAGTGTCTTCACTAATGCACAATCATCACTAAATTAATCACTTAATTATCTTATTAACTTTAACACTCTTGAGTGTTAATTTAACACTGGAGTTTGTGCTGTGTAGTAAATGCCGCTCCGTCTGAAAGCAGGTGAAGGTGATTTACTACTAATCAATGAACCGGCTTTACTGATGAGATGCGCATAACATATCGTGCGATATATCGCCCAGCCCTAGTTAACATCAGGTGTCTTCAATAATGCTCAATCCTCAATGACTTTCATGATGTTGAAGTTACATGAACAAATTATGTTTGTTTAACGAAACCCAGTTATGTGGAACTTGTTTACATAAAAAAGTTAAGTAAAGCCAACACATCATTTGTGTGTGTGTGTGTGTGTGTGTGTGTGTGTGTGTGTGTGTGTGTGTGTGTGTGTGTGTGTGTGTGTGTGTGTGTGTGTGTGTGTGTGTGTGTGTGTGTGTGTGACTGTTCAAGCCTGTCTTTAGATCAGTGTGTTGTCCTTTGTTGTGTATCTTTGCATTATGTTGTGTTGTAAATAAATCCAAACAATCTAAAAGCCATTCTTTTTTAAATCTCCTCATTCTTTATGCAAGGCTCCTCATAATGATATGGCCTGATAGCACCTAATAGGGCCATTATGGGAGGGTTTTGTCTTTCTCAGGTGTGAAATTCCATACATATTAATGAGAGATCATGCCTCCCCGCATAAAGCTTTCTTAAACAAAACACGTCATACACATTCTAAAAGACTTTATTGACTTATCTGAATGAGTAGTCAGGATGATTCTCACATAGTTTTGGAGCAAATATTCTAGACTATGTGATACAATTTTCAAAAGTCTTGTGAAGAAATAATCAATATGTGTTTTGTGACCTTATTTCAGAAACTTTAATTTTTTGTTTTTCAATAACCAGGCATAAATAATATTCTCTCAAAAATACAAACATGTACATACATGTTGCTCACATATTATGGTAGCCCCGTTTGTGCTATATAGAGTGTAATTACCTGTGCCATTAATATGTTTATAAGCAACTGAAAAAAGCACAAATGTCAGGGCATGTCAAAACATCTCAAGGACCCCAAAAACACCTTAGACCCCAGAGGGTTAATTAAGGAATAACTCTGTATCACGGACACCGTAAAATAAAGTGTTACCAAAGGTCATATTAACTTTAAGACCGCTTCACTGCACACAGTTTGTATGGGGCTGGGTTCAGGGTGAAGCCCACAACTGGTGTGAGATCCAGATCATCTTCAGACACTCCAGGAGGAGGAGTGAAGCAGAAATGCTGAAGGAGGGAGGTGAAGAACAGGAAGAGCTCCATCCTGGCCAAACTCTCTCCAGGACAAGCCCTGCGGCCTGAGAAAAAACAATAAGCAAAGTATTAACAAAAATCATCTGTGATGGCACAATATAATTAGTCAGTATTATTAATTAGTACTAATTTGAAGTCCACTGCACCTGCAGAGAAGGGCAAGAAGGCATCATTTTTGACAAACTGGCCCTGTTTATTCAGGAAGTGTCTTGGGTTGAAGCTGTCAGGAGTTTCCCACTCATTTTCATCCCTCAATACAGATACCAGTAGTGCGTACACACTGGTACCCTGCATAAAACAACACAAATGATCAATGATAAATTGAACAAACACATAATCAAGAGCACAGCATGCTCTTGGAGCCAGACCTTCTTGATGAGGAATCCATTCAGATGAACATCACAGGTGGTCTGACGGGGAGAACCAGGGGGTACTATGTTTGCAAATCTCTGCGTTTCATGGATCACAGCATCTGTGTATGGTAAGTTCTTCCTGTCTTCCATCACTGGCTGACGTCCACCAATCTCTCTGTCAATCTCTTCTTGGACCTCGGCTTTGTTAAATTCACAAGAAAGACCGCAGTATGAAAGTACATAGCAGCATTACTGAATAATTGACTCTGTTTGACACTTTGCAATTAGATTTGCAAACTTGAAGAATTCAAATTGTTATAAAAGAATTCAATAGTCCTGGTTTTGACTTGACTATGATCGAGGATTCTTTGGTCACTGTAAACAATTTTTTTTTCCAAAAAAAGTGAGAATTGTTTCAATATTATTTTTTTCCAGTGTTCAAATGTATTTGCATTTGCAGTCATACCTTGCATTTCAGGGTATTTGGCCATGAGCAAAAGACTCCAGCGTAGCGTTGTGGCCGTAGTGTCAGTACCAGCACCAAACAGGTTGTTGATTGTACATTGTAAATTCATTGAATGGTACAAAGAGTCTGTTTTGCCAGATTCCTGCAGAAGTCATTACAAATGAAAGCCAAAAATGGTAAATGAAAATCTATTTGATTTAAAAGTATAGAAAGTACCTTGTCCTTCTGCTGTTGGATCAGGAAAGAATCAGCGATTCCTCTGGGCTCCTGAGGGTTCAGAGTTTTCTTCAGACCATTCAATATTTCCTCACTTTGTTTGAATGTTTCTCTGACATTATTCACAATACGTTGCTGATTCATCACAAAAGGACGAAGCCAAGGAAACATGTTGTAGAGCTACAAACAAGTAGAATTGCAAAGAATCATGTACCATTGCACACTGTACATACACCTTGACAAATACTCTAAAATCATGGATTATAAACAATAATTTTTTATTGTACTTCTTTAATAGGCTAATTAAAAAATAACAATCTGTGTATGAATTATTGGTGGATTGAACAGGAATGTCTGGTTACCTGAACTGAAGCTGATCCAGTCATCTTCATGTTTTCGTAAGCTCGTTTGACCATGTGATGTAACTTAGTGTTGCTGTACTCAAATCTGGTGCTGTAGATAATGGCAGAGACAACGTTCAAAACAGCCATGGCCATTGGCAGAGTTGTATCAAATGGTTCACCTGCACATGGACGAACAAGATGTTAATACTCAAATCAGTTTCATCCATCATGATCTTGTCCTTGTGGTTAACAATCTTACCTTCAAACTTCTCAATTTCCTCTTTTAAATGTTGTGTTTCTTCAATGATAATCTCTTCACTTCTTTTCTTTCCCATTCCAAAATCTCGCAGGTTTGTGAGAGCAAAGCGTCTCATTTCTTTCCAGTTTTCACCATTGGAAAAAACGATCCCTACAGAGGAATAATTTACCCATTACTCTAAAGTGGACCTCACATTTCTTACTAGAATAAAAACGTCTTGGTTACAAATGTAACCCTCATTCCCTGAAGAAGGAAATGGCGACGTCGGACTGATCTACTTCGAGTGTAACTAAACGAGCCAATGCACATGCGACATTTGCATCAGCTGCTCAGCATCACAGCGCGAGTATAATGAGCAGCAAGTACATTCCATCTTCAGGTTTTTACTGATGAGCCGAGCTGATGATCTGGCCGTCTAGTGGTTGTACAGCAACTGTGCCGATGGGACGTTGTACCACTGGAAAAGGAACACTACGGAAACCACATCCTACCCACAAGGAGTTATGTAGAGATTACATATGGAATAACCCGTACACTCAAAAAAATGTGTTGGCTTTACTTAACTTTTTTTTGTAAACAGGCACCACCGGTTCCACATAACTATGTTTCGTTAAACAAACATAATATTTTCATGTAACTTCAACATCATAGAATTTGGTCATTTTAAGCGACCCAATTAAACTCTGAGTTAATGAGTAAATTAAGTTATTAACTGAGTGATGATTGAGCATTATTGAAGACACCTGATGTTAACAAGCAGAATCTCTGAAGGAGAAAACCAGAATTTTTAAGTCACCATTATGGAGATAAGTATTTGTTTTAGTTGGGCTCTTGACCATTAACTTATTAACTTTAGATTTTGTTTGGTTGCTGTACATGAGTTATAACAGCCGGATGAACAATGAAATAAGGTCTGATGGTGTTGGTTGTGTTTTAACGTAATCAGTATTTCACAATCACTGAACTCATATTGAACCCAAGTTATGAGTTAAGTTTACGTTATGGATAATAGCAGCACTGTCATTGTAGAGAATACTATTTTTAGCCTTTTCAATGAAATTAAAATGACCAAATCAAGAAATAAAAAATAAATTTCTAAAAATTTTTTTTGAGGAGGCAAACACAGACATAAAGAATCAGCATATGAATCTCAACAATGGTGACAAACAGATCATAAGCTCATTATGTTTTCATGCAGCAATACATGATGGGAGCCATGAATGAGTTTTGATTGGTGGCACCCAGAATGCACTGCAACATGCTTTATAATTGTCACTATTGTTGAGATTCACAGGCTGATTCTTGATGTCTGTGTGTGCCTACTCAAAATATTTTTTAGGAAGTTTCTTTTTTATTTATTGATTTGATCATTTGAATTTCTTTAAGTCTAAAAATAGTGTGATCTACAATGACAGTGCTGCTATTATCCGTAAGGTGAAGTTAACTCAGAAATTCGGTTAAATATAAGTTCAGTGACTCAGGTTTGAATGAGTGAGAACGAGTTCTTTAGTGGATGAACAGACAATATGATGATTTTTTTATATTTTGACAAATCCAATCATTAATAAACTGTGTGTGTGCACAAGTGTGACTTGCAAAAACACAGTTCAAGCAGCAATAGAAAAACACATGTTGTAGCATCAGCATACCAACTAAAGCAAACACTGATCTCTTTAATGGTAACTTCAAACCAAACATTTTCAATTAAACATCTCAATAACAACTTCTGTAGATGTATGACAGAAATAAAGCCATACTGGTTGATAATAAGTGTGTAATGGCTGGTAGTCAGTTGTAGGTCTTGTGTTTCTCTATTTTCTGTTCTTGTTGTTCATCGTTCCTTCAGTGATTCTGCTTGTTAACAGCAGGTGTTCATCACTAATGCTCAACAATCACTTACATCAGGTGTGCCCAACCCTGCTCCTGGCGATCGACTGTCCTGCACAGTTTATCTCTAACCCTGATCAAACACACCTGCCTTTAATTTTCAAGTAATCCTGAAGACCTTAATTGGTTGTTAAGACCTTAATTGAAGACCTTCAGGTGTGTTTGATTAGGGTTGGAGATGAACTGTGCAGGACAGTCGATCGCCAGGAGCAGGGTTGGGCACACCTGACTTACATATTCCCTTAATTATCGCACTGCAACACTGTCAATGTTACTTTTACTCTTTGTAGTGTGGATTTTCCTGTGGGGTTGAAAGGGTTAACAGTGAAAGATAAAAAGACACACCCACAAAATGTATTTTAACAGCAATAAACTGTAAGTTATAAAACAGGTTTATACTGGCAACACTGTTGCCAGTAGTTTACTGTAAAATCTTGTTTTTTGGGTCACCATTGTGCTGAAGAGTAGAGCCTGTGCTTCAGTCCAGGAGAAGATCCACAGACATTGTTGATATGCTGCATGTAGTTTTTTTTTAAAAGTCAGTGACTATGTAGTTGCTGGTCCAGTTGAAATCTCTTTATTTTCCAAAGTTTTTTTTTTTTTTTTTTGGTTTATAATTAAATAAGTTCACAATAATACTTTGCTCACATTATTAATGCATTATAAATTTTAGTTAATACTTTCAGTGGCGTGCACAGACCTCTTCAGGGGCAGGGGCGGAGGGACCAAAAAGGGCACTAATTTTTTTTTTTTTTTTTTTTTTAACAGTACCTGCATTTTTAATCTCTTTTCAGCCAATTTGTGAGAGGGATGCTTCCTTTGGCTGCATCAGAGAGTTCCCTGATTTTTTTTTTTTTTTTTTCCTTGACATTCTAAGAAAATATGTTGGTACAATTATTAGAATGCATAACACATCAAATGAAAATAGGGAAATTATGATAATATTACTAAATATTATTTACTTTACCAAACAAAACAGAGAATCAAGAAGGTAATTATTTTTTAGTTTTGTTGATGTTGTAAATTTTATGTATGTATTATATGTATGAAAGACACTGTTAGCTATCAAGAATCAGTATCACTTTACAATAAGGTTTCATTAGTTAAATTAGTTAGCATTAGCTAATAATGAACTGCACTTCTACAGCATTTATTAATCTTAGTTAATATTAATTTCAGCATTTACTAAAACATAATTAATAATTAAAAGTTGTTTTTGTTATCATTAGTTAATGCACTGACTGTGACATAATACCAATTAACAGTTGTATTATTAAAGGGATACTCCACTTTTTTTGGAAATAGGCTCATTTTACAACTCCCCCAGAGTTAAACAGTTGAGTTTTACCGTTTTCGAATCCATTCAGCTGATTTTCTGATATTTAGAAGAATATCAGTAAGCAGACATTCTTCTAAATATCAGAAAATCAGCTGAATGGATTCGAAAACGGTAAAACTCAACTGTTTAACTATGGGGGAGTTGTAAAATGAGCCTATATCCAAAAAAAGTGGAGTGTCCCTTTAACTAAAATATAGGCCTATACAGTAACAAATGTGTTGCTCATGGTTAGTTCATTAGTTCATAAATGAGTAATGAACAAATGAACCTTATTGTAAAGCGTTACTATGAAATCAAAGATATAAGTTCCTTACACGTTGGACATGGACTTAAGATTTCATTTAACTAACGTTAGATGCATTTCCCCTTGCACTTTTATTCCGTGGATAAAAACGAATTACATTATCACTCAGAAATCTCGTCTGATATCGAGTTATACTTTTATTATAGTTAAGACTCGCGTGCTACTCGCGTGCTGACTCGCGTGCTGCTGGAAAAAGCCTCACGATGGTTCTGGATCAGGAGGGACAAACTGTGGGCGAACGCTTCTTGGACACAGGCCGGGAACTGATCACTCCTCCTCCCGGTCGGGTCGCCTGGGTGAGGAGGTCTGAAGTTGAAAGACCCGAAACCCCCTATGACCCCAGGTACTATCACTGAGGATGTGTCCAAGAGTGCATCACAAGGTGTATGTAACAATCAAGACTCGCGTGCTGCCGCAACTTTTAGAGTAGCATGGTGATGGTAAGATAAATGTAATTATCTGTTACCTGCTGCTCGTGTAGTTTGAAGACTCGCGCGAGCTCTGCTGCGTAGCGCCTACCAGAACCGTTAAATGCGTATGAGGCGCTGCAAGGGAAACTCCGCCTACCACTTCTCCGCCAAAACTTTTTTTATATATATAATATTTGTTTGTATTATTATTTTGAGTGGCAATTGTATTGTTATGTATTATAATATTCATAAAAATATTAATAATTTTTATTATTTACAATTATCAGAAAAGGGCACAATACATTTTGAGACAAAAGGGGCAGGGGCTTGAGCCCCCCCGGCCCCCCCCCTGTGCCTAATACTACTGAATACTTTTAAATGACAGTTTAATGCAGTCGGTTTCTGCAAGTGAAATTAGCTAACTTGAGTTTTAGTGCATTTTTACAGTAAATAACTGGCAACAGTGTTGCCAGTATTTTACTGTAAAAAAAACCCGGTAAGGGCTAACAGTGTACCTGAATACCCCAGGTGGAACATAGCAAGTTGTATATTCATTTACGTTTTGGATTTTTTTTTTAAATTATTGCAATATATCGCAATATGTATCGTATTGTATCGTATCGTGATATATCGTATCGTGACACATGTATCGTGATATGTATCGTATCGTGAGGCCCTTGCCAATACCCAGCCCTACCTCTGGTATTTTTTCTCTTCAATGGATTTCTTCTAAGACTGTGTCTGAAGTCAGTTGTAGTTCTTGTGTTTCTGCTCATCTCTTTTTCTGTTCTCCTCTTTCCTTCAGTGATTCTGCTTGTTAACAGGCTTATTAAGGCTGAAATTACTTCATATTCAATACACACAGATTTTGTGGCTCAGATAAGGTTCAGTTCTGGTTTATTTCTTTGCTCTTGGCTGACATGTGGCATTGCTATGGCCTGCTTGTGGCCCAGATCTGGCAAACAGGAGTGGGCCACCCAAGTGCCGTCATTCTTCGCTGCATGTGGGCCAGATCCGCATTCCACAAGTGCCAGATTTGGGCCGGATCTGGGCCGACACAATGTTGCTATGTGGGCAACCGGTCAAACAAAGATGTTTTCTGGGAGCGTTCCCTGCAGGTTATTCTTGTGTTTTATTTTATAACCATGCAAACAAATTAAAACAGATGACCAATATGCTGCAGAGATTATTCTAATGCTGAAATGTGTAGCCTACTTTATTTATAAACAATTAAGCTCAGACACACCGGGTCTCTCTCGCACACTATCGAGCGCGCTCTCGGACACGGTCTCCCTCGCGCACTATCAAGCGCGCTCTCGGACACTGTCTCTCTCTTGCGAACTATCAAGCGCGCCCGCGGCGTTCGCCTCGCTTTAGTCCAGTCCGGTGCCTCATAAACACACGCACACCACCAGAGAAAAAACGTTGCAGGTTCAATGGCGGTGAGACAGCCTACTCAGATGAAAACCACTTCAGTGAGCTCAATTATAGTAACGGCATATTTTGTTGTCAGTAACGGTAACGGCGTTGTAACATAGGAAACAGAAAATTAGTTTGATTACTCGTTACTGAAAAAAATAACGCCGTCAGTAACGCCGTTTATTTATAACACCGTTATTACCATCACTGCATATACAGAAAGATAATACAAATATAATTTCACTCACCAAACCTATCAGCAAACATCCATCCCTTCTTAAATGTTCGCGCCAGCGAACACGTTGGGCTGTTTAGTGAAACTGACACACCCTATCTGAAACCGTAAATCTTCATTATAAGTCCTAATCATAAATACACTGCATGTTCACAACATAGTTCCCCGCTATGAAAAACTATATAGCGGTATACAGTTATATCCGAGATAGCGGATAAAGCCGGGACTTCTAAATATCCGTTTTTCTCAATAACTGTTTGCGTCAGTGGAACCGTAAATAAGTCCAACTCAGACTTAATACATTCTCCCAACATGCGGTGGAGTAATGCCATGTTAGAATATGGTTTTTATGGATCTCTTAACCCTTGCTTTTCGACTCACAGACTTCGTATGCTTTCTGCATATACGACTGAGCGCTTCTTTGGACCCCGCTTTGTTTTCTTCTTTATTCGATGACCACACCTCCTCACACCCGGCGGTTTAGACATTCTTTTACGGGCCATGACCCTCAGACCGGATCCGTCTTGAGCTTTAGCATTACCGCTATAGAATCGCGACAATGCGTTTGAGAAAACGTCGGACACTATATTTTTGGCAGCAGATTTTAGGTGGGGTTTCGCGATGCTGAATCCTCTTTTTAACAGCATCCAACAGATCTCTGAAAAGACCTCCTAGACTGGCCCATACATAACCCCTCCCCCTGAATAGTCCACCAAAGGACTGATTTTGGTTATAGTTCACATATTTAGCAGGATTCGTTTCACGAGGGTTATAATAATAACTAATTTTAAAGAATAGTACGATTCGATGCCTTAAATTGTAGTTTCACGACGACTTTACCGTAAGAAAATGGTATTTCACAGTTTTGGTCGTATATTAGCTGTATGGTGATGTCGGTGATTTGGTCCTTGTTGATCGATGTGTAATGGGGATTGTCGTACACTGACAGCTTCATTGTTTTCACCCGATATATATGTACGCATCTCAAAAGGGGGACATACGAATCCCCGACTGTTTGATATTGGATAATGTCGGTGTAAACATTGAATGTATAGAACCACACGTTGATATCTGCCTGATGAGGTGCGTCCGTAATAACGCCTGTTGTAAAATCAGCTTTTTCATGGTACGCTGTACGGCCGAAAGCTTCGCCCGCCTTCATTCCTAAAATAGTAGGGTGTGATTGGGAACAATGTCTCTGAGTGTCGACTTTGAGAGCTGTTAATTCACAGTATATTCCTGTAGGCTAGTTTTGTTTTCTACGGTATATTACTGTTTTAATGGAAAATGGTATGATAGTGTCAGAATTTGGCCTTTTTTTACAGCAAGGGTTAAAGTGCACATTCAGTTCAGCACGTGTGCCATTACACTAATTCATTGCACATTAATCTGTTAATATTTACACTATTTTATAGGTTTCCCAGATATTTAGGGTGGTGTTCAAAGTGTGTTGTGGAAGATTGCTGTTCTTGCTGCTCTGTTTTATTAAAAAATGCATTCATGAACAATTTACATGTAAATTTATTCTACATTTGTTTCGAGCTTAAAGTTCTTAAATTCTTACTTTTTTATTATTTGCTTATGCTGTAAAACAAAGTACTGATTTTCAATGCTGGTCTACATGAAAAGAAAAGAAAAAGAAATGAAGACAATGGCTGTTATTCTTACAGTAGTAAAACTGATAAATCATATTCTGTGTCGGAATTCATTGATTCAAATTCAAGAAAGCAGCACTGTTTGCTATTATATTTAGGGTTAGCTATTTTTTTTTATCAGCGTACCGGTGTCAGTTGTGCAATTTTGAGTAAAGGTTACCCTATGGCCCCTCCTATACTTATCCTATACCTCCTATACCCACAGAGTACATAAGAGCAAGATTACAACCAACATCAAACCTAAACGAGATCTATCTGAATATGGCTTTAACAGAAGTGTTACTCTCGCAGGGCACAGGTACAATACTTGCCCTCCTGTTGTTTTTGATTATTGTTCTCTTTTCCATCAGCTCAAGCTCTCAAGATGAGGGAAAATATCCTCCAGGACCCAAACCACTGCCACTGCTGGGGAACCTGCACATGCTGGACCACAAGAAAATGTACATGAGCCTGTGGGAGGTGAGCAAACATGCTTAAATCAGGTTTAACAAAATTAGGCATTGCTTGGTAATTGGTTGACCTAAATTGGTATTATCTAATTGTGTACTTAAATTTAACAGATGTCACCTATTACACCTAATTTATCTGTGAGACTCTGTGGTGTAAAAATGTCACATTATAATTAAAGAAAAAAAAAAAACACTTAAGCAAAACATGGGTCAAAGTGTCTGAGTAGTTTTTATTCATTTTCCTGGTAGTCCACTGTAATAATTTTTGGGCATGTCAGTTTACTTTATTTTGATATCCTCACTTACATAAATGAAATATAGTGTCCTGCACCCACTAGTAAAAAATTATATATGGCGTCTGAATAATTTTTGGTTTAACTGTAGTTTCGTAGTGTGTGCCAGATTAGTCCCTTATGGATAGCAAATTAGCCGGTGGTAAATTAGCACTGCTGTGTTTAAATGGGAACCACCAGCAGTGTGTTAAAAGTAACACTGAAGCAGTGTAAGGTACATTTACACGACAACGTGTTAAAAACTGAAACGTTTTTTTTGTACAGATGGCAACGTTATCAAAACGATCCCCGTTTACACAGATCCGTGAAAACAACTAATAATGCTGTAAAATGCATGCCAGACTAGTTGGCGATGCCACTTTGTAAAGAAAGACTACGCGCCTGTGCATGCATTTTTTTACTACAGTGTTACTTTGACTTCTAGGTAAATTTCATCTTCACAAAACCAGAACCATTCACTGTAATCCCAATTTTAGAATGTTCTCCTCTGATATAAAGTCCCTTTTTTTACTTCCTTTTGGAAAAAGTAAAATTCTTTGAACACAAAGGCTTTAAAAGCATATCATCATTGAGTCTGTTGTAAGGAACCTTTCATTCACAAGCAAAATCACTGAAGAAAATTACAACTGACTTCCAGGCACAGCCTTAGATGAAATCAACTGAAGATAAAAGACACTAAATCTCTCAAGATCTCAGCAGAGGATTAAAAAAATCTAAAAACAGTATTACCAGCTTCACTAATAAATACTAAACAGTGAAGAATTATTGAAAATTTACAGAGGTTTAGATGCTGATGTTTTATATGAAAAAAAAAGTTTGGTTTGAAGTCACATTTCTGGTGATCAGTGTTTGATTTAGTTGGACTCTTGACACTTGGTTGTGTAACACTTCGTGTCTCTCTGACTGTTAACTGTGTTTGTTATGGCAAGAACAGTTAGAGAAAATGTGATAAGACAATGTTCCCTACTTATTGATAAACATGTAATCATCATGTAATAGCCTCATTCAGTCTTATCTGGTTTTATGGGTGATGGATTATGAATTTCACTTCATTGATGACAGTAGCCCTGTGATTGAACCTCCTGATATTAAAACGTATTGTGATAATCTGAAATTATTGATGGTGAATATACTCAGGGATAAGATTAGAGAATTATTCTACTTTATGATGATGAAAAAAATATCACCTGATCATCTTTACTTTTCTGTCTTTCTTTGCAAAAAATTATGTGTTTTGGTAAACACTGTTACAAAGACCACAAACTCACACTTAAAGCCAAGTCAAACTGCCCAACTAAAGGAAACACTGATCACCTTAATGGCGACCAAACATTTCAACAAAAAATCAACATCTAAACCTGTTAACCTCTAAACCTCTGTAACTTCTGCAGAGATCTTTAGTGATTTATTGTCTTCTTTTATTTGCAGTTGATTTCAGGCTGTGTGGCTTTAAGTCAGTTGTAGTAGTTGTGTTTCATTTTCTGAATCACATTGGTAACATTGATTCAATGCCATTACCATTCATTTTTGGTTGATATTTAAAAAAAAAAATTAACATTAATTGCAGGTGCAAACGTGATGTTAATTCAATGCAGTTAACGTTGACACATTAACCTTGATTTAAAATTGTTTTGATGGGGGCTTGCTATCTGGGTAGTTTAATTAGGGCATTTAAGTAGCTTTTAAAAACATGCCTTACATCACTGGTGTGCATCTTGAGACAAAACAATGACAGTGACACATTTTGAGATGTGTCAGTGCAAGTAGCCTTCAGTTAAAACAGCTCAAACAGCATTTTAGTCTGCGACTAGGCTTAAGCCTTGTCTGTGAAACCTGGGGACAGTGTTATATCATGGCTCAAGTACAATGCCCTTCAGACTAAATTCTCAATAGGGCCTTTCCTCTCATTCCTTATTGCTAAATTACTACCTGTGCCAAGTAGGCATTCACTGGCAAGCTTACTGTGTTTACAAATTACAAAATGTAGGTCACCTAGTTCTCACAATCACTAGGGTAAGAGTCAGTGTAAATGTTTGACCAGGGAGACAGTCGTCATGCCAGGTGGCAAATGCACAAAAAAAAGAGCTAATGCCGATAGATAGATAAACAGTCCGATTTTGTGTTCATTCAAAGGTCACTGTTCCCACTATTAGTTATGGGTAATGTGAGACCAGTGAGGGCATTTTATGGATGTGTTGTCCTAAGTGCCCGTGGATGGATGCCAGTGAATAGATATGGATGGATAGATGGATGGATAGATAGATAGATTCAATAGCCATTTATGGCTTTTCTTAATGTTTTCTCTCTTGCAGCTGTCAAAACAATATGGGTCAGTTTACACAGTGCACTTGGGCCCTAAAAAAGTGGTAATATTGTCAGGATACAAGATCATCAAACACGCACTAGTGAACCTTTCCGAGGAGTTTGGAGACAGAGATATTACACCCATTTTCCATGATTTCAACCAGGGATATGGTAAGTTTTCACATCTTCAGATGGTCTTTTAATAAACACATTTGTTTTGTAGACGTAAGACTTGTCTTGTATATAAAGTTGCACTTTTTTTATCGTTTTCCTTTTAGTCGGTCACGTTCAACGCCATGTTGGACCTACCGACGAATAGGAATCTTGCCAAAGAGGCCAATCTATTTCCAGTGTAACTGAACGAGCCAATGCACAGTTGCATGCGATATTTGCATCAGCTGCTCCACATCGCAGTGAGAGTATATAATGAGCAGCAGGTGCATCGCATCTTCAGGTTTTCGCTTCGCCGAGCAGTTTGTTTGTTCATGCTCTAATCTGCAAGTAGTATAACTAAAGCTAGTTCTTCAGGGAGAAGCTGTCTCGTGTGTCCATATGTAGTGACCCAGAGGGGATCCTATTTGTTTATTTTTCCACGGTATAGCTACTAAATGGAAACCTGTGTCTTTCCCTTGGGGAGCCCCCTGAGGCTGGAGTCACCCCAGAGTCATTCCATTTGTAGTACAGCCCTCACTCAAAAAAATGATGTGTTGGCTTTACTTAACTTTTTTTTGTAAACAGGCACCACCGGTTCCACATAACTATGTTTCGTTAAACAAACATAATATGTTCATGTAACTTCAACATCATGGAATTTGGTCACTTTAAGCGACCCAATTAAACTCTGAGCTAATGAGTTAATTAAGTGAATAACTGAGTGATGATTGAGCATTATTGAAGACACCTGATGTTAACAAGCAGAATCTCTGAAGGAGAAAACCAGAATTTTTAAGTCACCATTATGGAGATAAGTATTTGTTTTAGTTGGGCTCTTGACCATTAACTTATTAACTTTAGATTTTGTTTGGTTGCTGTACATGAGTTACAACAGCCGGTTGAACAATAAACAAAGGTCATCTGATGGTGTTGGTTGATTTTTAACATAAACATGAGTGCAAATTTGGACAGTTGGTGGCACTAGAGGGATTGCTTTTGAGACACCAAACTTGCTATGGTGGCAGTTCAGACTGTCCTCTATTTGTGTGCCAAATTTCTTAACTCTCCCACAAGCAGTTCTATGTGCTGCCATAGACTTCCAGAGAAGAAAATGAATAATAAGAACGCCAACCATCACCTTTGGTGCTTGGCCCCTAAAAACTAACCAACACAATGACGAGCCTGCACGGCTTTTATTTAAAGGGTACCTATCATGGAATTTTGAAAATTACCTTTCATGTAGTGTGTAACATAGATCTAAGTGAACGAAAACATCCTGCAAAGTTTTAAATATGAAAGTTCACCGTATACAAAGTTATTATCTCTCAAAAGTAAGAGTCGACTCTGAGTCATTGATATGAATCGATAGACGAACGATGCATTTTCTCTAACTTTCGTACGTCACTTGTACAAGTTATTTGAATAAGATACGCCCACTCATTGCATTAGGAGACACCAGGGAAAACATCATGTCGACGAGACGCTGCTGTGTTTTGAAGTGCGACGCAACAGCAAACTTTTTTCATCTGCCCAGTGAGGAGCATTTGAAGACAGTGGCTACAGTTCATAACTATACCACAGAAGTATTATAGCCCGAACTTGTTCTGTGTTCGCGTCATTTTGAAGATGATTGCTTCACAAACCTAAATGCTATAAAGTATGAATTTGCGAGCCGGCTGATACTGAAGGAGGGAGGTTCAGTACCGAGTTTATTTGGATCAGCTTCCTTCTCCGAATCACAATCTGTAAGTAGGCTGTTGCTTTTATGTTTGTATCATGTTCTATAATTATTTTGTGTGTTGTGTACGCACAGGCACAGCGCAGCTTCTAGCAGCTAACTTAGGTCTTCAATGTCAATTGTATTGAATATGTGAAGTGTTTGTCATTGTTAATGGAGTTGTCACAGGGCTCTCGAGTGTCACGCATCACGCATTGAGCGTGACAGTCACTCATTTCGGTCTTTTGTCACGCTCTCCGGCCACACATTATATTTCTCACGCTGAAAAACTATTTGTAATATATTTAATATGCCGCAGTGGCCAAAACTCACTCACTGTGGAACCGGCAGGATTCAAGCGCGTCTCCTCCAGTGTTGCCAGGTCTGTATGCCTGCACTGTTTCCGCGGGTTGTTTGTGTAGTGCACGCTGGTTGACGCGATTGTTTTATCCACTGAAACATGATTGTTATTGAGGAAACACCCGGGAACGCTATTTGAATATTTTTGGCCGTGATTGGGTTAGTTTGATGAGCAATTGGGCTGGTTTTGTTGTGCAGACCTGGCAACCCTGGTCTCCTCTGGTGTTGTTCGTCTGGTGTTGTTAGCCAATCAGAAAATAGCACTGTTGTATCTGGGTAAGATCTAGCGCAACAACCAATGACACCCCGTCGGCTGGGTGTCTAACATATCACCACAGATTAGCGTCACGCAAAGGCGGGGTTTGGAAAAATGACTCGCTAAACGATTCATATGGGAGTCGGTGAGCAAATCAGGTAAAAATAAATGCATATTATAAGACAACAAAAGTGTTTTTTGTCATTGCATGCTTGTAAAACTGTTGTTGGGGACTCCCAGAACAATATTAGGAACATTTTAAATGCCATAATAGGTACCCTTTAAGCTACATAACAAACAGCATAGAACTCAACACACTTGAGGCCAAATTTACTAAACAGGGCAAAGTATCATGAGAGTGCAATTCCAAAAAAGCACAGATGGGAGTGGAAAGTTCTGCATGTGATCTAATGACACAGACAAACTGGCACACTGAATAACACAGACAATGTCATGATGGATCAATGACCAACCAAGAACAGCGCAAATGGTTTAAAACATGCTTTTTTGGGTGGTAAATAATGGAGCAAATACAAGTAAATTGACAATCACATTGCATGATTCATTTAAATACTCTCCTCCCATAAATGTTGCTTCTAAAAGGGAAACTCCTACAAATGCATGTGTACAAAATAAATGTGTCAAAATATTTTTCTTTTTACTGCATGTTTTTAGCAAATCCTGATAGTAGTTTTTTAACGCCAAAAAAGGGTTTGCGCTGCCTCAAGCTGTTAGTAAATCTTGCCCTTGGATGGTAAATTAAGAACTGATTTAAATGCAAACACAGCATTGAGTTATTCTTACCATGACCATCGGTAATTATCCTGAAAGCAGGTGCAATATCTCGCTCCCCAAACTCATCTGCGTAGTTCACCAGAGCCTCTTTGACGGTTTTGTGTCCAGTTAGTACCACAACTTTTTTAGTGCCCAAAAACACTTGGAAAACATTTCCGTAGGTTCTGGACAGCTGGAGTACACAGAGAAAAACATATGTTAAATGTTACTATTATTGTTGAAATGTGTCTATGTCAAGTTCTCACCTCACAAAGGGTGTAAAGGGTCTAGTGAGGTCAAGGGTCAGCAGGTTCCCCAGCAGCGGCAGAGGTTTGGGTCCCGGTGGCTCTTTCCCCTCTTTCTGAGATCTGGAGTCACAGGAAAGTCGATATAAAACCAATAACACAAGAAAAGCACCCAGTAATGTAACTGTGGTAGAAAGATTCAGCATAGATTCAACAACAACCATTTTTCAAGGCTGCACAAACGCTCTGCTGCATCCAAAACCTTGTGATGCATACATATGGGAGGAACCTCAAATTAATCCATGGAGAATTTATCTTTCAAAACAAGGTAGCCATGAGAATACAGAGCTGTTATGCTTGCTACAGCATACAGATACATGATACCCTTCAATGAATAAATGAACAATACATTCAAGTACTAAAGCCACAGAAGCAGCAAGTGTTAATGAATAATATACATTATTTAAAACACTAGCCTTTAACATCAGAGCTAATTCAAATAACATTTTTGATTTGTATGATATATAGAAAGATATTGTGATTTACTGGGCTAGGCATACTCTTATTGATAAGCAGTTTAAATAGTTTTGCTTAACTTGTTGCCATTTTTTCTACCACCACATGCACTCTATAAAACCCTTTGTCTATTTATTCGGCGATTAATTGTGCAATAAGCGGGATAAAAGAAAAAAAAAAAAAACCTATTGAAGTAAAAAGTAATGGATTTGTATGAAGTATCGGATCCGTTTGGTGTACATAGTGTAACTGGCTCAAATTTCTCGAAAAGTGTTTTATAAGCTATATCACTTTGTGTAGTCTACACTTACAGTGTATCACTAAGTGCACACTGTAAAACGTACTCGGTTACTAACGTAACCTCGGTTCTCTCTAGAGAGGGAACGAGTACTGCGTAATATCTTACGCTATGGGGAAACACTCTTTCCTCGAGATATTGAAGCCAAAAATTATCCTTAATTTTTTTAATCATGCAAAACGCTTTTGCAGCAGCAAGCAGACAAGGGCGAAACAGCTCGCGCGCCCATTGGCTGCCTCGCTGGAAAAGCTGCAGCCTATCGAGTGAAGGCACTGCGTGACGTAATGACGAATGAAGACGCTTCGCGCTCATTTCGTCATGTCCCGCCAGTATAGGCGTGGTCTCACCCTATAAATACCCCTCGATAGCTGTATTTCTCTGATTTTGTACACCGAAGCGAACCAGAGCATAGTTCAAGCACGGCAAGATACGCAGTACTCGTTCCCTCTCTAGAGAGAACCGAGGTTACGTTAGTAACCGAGTACGTTCTCTTACGAGAGTATCTCTCGTACTGCGTAATATCTTACGCTATGGGGACCCCATACAAAACGCCGTGCGGACAGGGATCCAACACCAGAGTCCCGGGGCAAAGCCCGGGGCACATCTAGTGCATAATCACCATAACTCACATAGAGTAGAGGAGGAGAGGCTAAAAGCATCACTCCTTTATAAAGTCCCGTAGGGACACTGACCCGTAAGGGCAACATAGCCGCATTGGCGGCCAATAAGCCCGAAGTTCAGACCGCCAAAAGCTTAGCTTGTAGGGCGGGCACCTCCAGGTTATAGTACTTGATAAATGTCGACGGCGAGGCCCAGCCCGCAGCCGTACAGATATCCTGCAGGGAGACCCCGCTATACCATGCCCACGACGAGGCCACGCCTCTTGTGGAGTGCGCTTTGACACCCAATGGGCACCGTAGGCCCTTGGAAGTGTAAGCCAGCGCTATGGCATCCACTATCCATCTGGATAGGCTCTGTTTTGAGGCGGCGAGTCCCTTAGAACGGCCGCCAAACAAAACGAAAAGCTGCTCGGTCTGCCTGAACCCAGCCGAGCGGGACACATAAGCCCTTAACGCCCTGACAGGGCAAAGGAGACTCGCGTCCCTCTCCTCATCGAGAACCGGAAGGGCTGACAGGGAAATCACCTGGGCCCTAAACGGTGTATTGAGGGATTTCGGCACGTAGCCGTGCCTCGGTTTGAGTACGACCTTTGAGTCGTTAGGCCCAAACTCCAGACATGACGCGCTTACAGAAAGCGCCTGCAAGTCCCCTACACGCTTCACTGAAGCGAGAGCCAATAGAAACACCGTCTTAAGGGACAGGTGCCTCATATCCGACAGCTGGATCGGCTCGAACGGGGCGCCTTTCATGGCCTCCAAGACCGTGGAAAGGTCCCAAGCCGGGACTGAAGGGGGCCTGGGAGGATTTAATCTCCGAGCCCCTCGTAGGAAACGCACGACTAAGTCGTTTTTTCCCCAGTGACTGGCCAGACACAGGTTTAGCAAACGTTGCTATGGCCGCCACGTACACTTTGAGCATGGATGGGGTTCTTCCCTTATCCATCAGCTCCTGAAGGAAGGCAAGCACTTCCTCAACCCCGCAGTCCACGGGTGAAAAGCCACGGGCTCGACACCAAGTAGAGAACACCGACCATTTCGAGGCATAGAGCCGTCTGGTAGACGGAGCTCTAGCCTGTGCGATCGTGTTTAGCACTCCTTCTGGGAGGCTAGCGGGTACCCGTTGATGGCCCATGCGTGCAGGGACCACAGTTCCGGGTGAGGATGCCAAATCGAGCCCTCTGCCTGAGAGAGGAGATCTCTCCTCAACGGTACAGGCCACGGGGCAGTGCTGGTCATCCGCATCAGGACCGGAAACCAAGCCTGGTTCGTCCAGAGCGGAGCCACAAGCAGCACTGGGCATCCATTTTCCCTGATCCGCTCCAACACCTGTGGCAGGAGCGAGACCGGGGGAAAAGCGTACAGGGGACCGCTGGGCCAAGTATGGGCCAGCGCGTCCCTGCGCTTTGAGAAGAATACTGGGCAGTGAGCGTTCTCGCGGGACGCGAACAGGCCCACCTGCGCTCTGCCAAACGTTTCCCACAGGAGCTGGACCGTCTGCGGGTGCAGCGACCATTCTCCTGTCAGGACGTTGTCTCTGGACAGCATGTCTGGACCCGTATTCAGGTGCCCAGGCACGTGCGCCGCTTTCAAAGAAAGGAGGTTGCGCTGGGCCCAGACCAAGAGGGGTTCCGTCAGCCTGCAAAGGCGTGCGGACCTGAGGCCGCCCTGGCGATTTATGTACGCCACCACTGACTTGTTGTCCGACCGGACCAAGACGTGGTGGCCCCTCACCAGGGGACAGAAGCGCCGCAGCGCTTTGTCGACTGCTATCAATTCCAAGCAGTTTATGTGAAGGAGCTTCTCCCGCTCTGACCATAGGCCAGCCAACGGTCTGCCCTCGAGCAGCGCTCCCCACCCCGTGGTGGAGGCGTCCGTAGACACCACTTTCACCCTTGAGGCGGCCCCCAGACTCACACCAGACTGATACCAGCTGGTTACTTTCCAGGGTTCCAGAGCCGAAACGCACCTTTGGTCGACCCTGAGGCGACACCTGCCCGTGGACCATGCCCGGGGCGGGACCCGTGCTTTCAGCCACCACTGCAGCGGGCGCATGCGAAGCAGGCCCAGCTGGAGTGCATGGGATGCTGAGGCCATCAGGCCCAGCAATTTCTGAAACCGTCTGAGCGGGACTATGGAGCCGTGGCGGAAGGATTCCGCGACGCGCTGAATACTTAGTACGCGCTCCGGTGACAGGCGTGCCGTCATGGAAAGCGAGTCTAACACTGTTCCCAGGAAAGAAATTCTCTGGCTGGGACACAGCAGGCTCTTTTCCCAGTTGACCGTCAGGCCCAGTGTCTCGAGATGCTCGAGCATTGTGGCCCTGTGTTCTATGAGCTCTGACCGTGATCGAGCTAGAATCAGCCAATCGTCCAAGTAGTTCATAACTCGCATGCCCTGAAGTCTCAGGGGCGCGAGAGCCGCGTCCATGCACTTCGTAAATGTACGGGGCGCCAAAGACAGGCCGAACGGCAGGACTGTGTATTGATAAGCCTGGCCCTCGAACGCGAATCTCAAGAATCGCCTGTGATGGGACGCTATTTGTATTTGGAAATACGCGTCTTTCAGATCTATCGACATAAACCAGTCCCCTTGGCGCACTTGCGCGAGGATTTTCCTGGTCGTAAGCATCCTGAACTGGCGCTTCACAAGCGCTTTGTTCAGCTGTCTCAGATCTAGAATGGGTCTGAAGCCCCCATCTTTTTTCGGTACCAGAAAATATCTGCTGTATAAGCCCCCTTCGCTCTGAGCCTGAGAAAGGGGCTCTATGGCCCCTTTGCTCAGTAGTTTCGCTATCTCGGCTCGAAGTAGATGAGATACTTCGTTTTTCACCGAAGTCTCGACGGGCGCCGTACAACGGCGTGGACGTCTTGCGAATTGTAGCGAGTAGCCTCTCTTTATAGTGTTCAGCACCCAGTCTGATACCCCGGGTAGCTTCGACCACGCTTCTGCGCGAGTAGCTAGGGGTAGGATGCAGACCGGGCTCTGGCCGTGACCTGGCAACGGCTCGAGAGCCCCGGTACCCTGGGAACACGACGCCGTGTTTACAGCGTTCGAGGCGGGGGGCGCGCTGGGCACAGCGGGCAGTCTGGCCGCGCTCATAATCTCTATGGCGGGACGCGCAGCGAGAGTGAGCGGGGCGAATCCCGTGGGATTCGGCGTGCTTGCGGGAGGATGTGGGCGCAAACCTACGGGCACATCTACAGCACTGTGCACGCTTTCGGCCGGAGCCGATAGATTGTGTGTTGGTTTCGTTTTTACAGAAACCAAGGGACACGGGGCATGCAGCGTGAGCGGGCATTGTATGGGCGCAATCGCTACATTGTTTGCACAATCGACCTGAGTCAGATTTATGTGTGCTCGCCTCGCACCGTGGCGGGCTGTGTCTGGGTGTGGGAATGGGCACTGGGGCGTGGGCATTCTTACAACACTCATAACACCATCGGCCGTGGCCGGCATACCAGAAAATACACTCTTTATTGGATTTATCTGGGTAGCCATGAAAACGGCTTTTTTGTGCAGGCAAGCGGGCTGAGACACCGGCTGCTTCACTGCTAAATACACTGGCACAGTCACATCGCAAGGAACTGAACGAGCGAATCTTTTCGGTGGGGAGCCGGCCGCAGCGGGCTCCGAACACCGTCGCTTTCTTAGAGTGGCTAGGAAAGCTTCGAGGCCTCGGGCTTGAGCTCAATCTTCGGCCGAGGCCCGCGCTGAGCGGGGCGGCGTCCAGCAGAGCGAGAGCGCGGTCTCTGATCCCGGGCCTGGCGGCGCTGTGTAGCGGCGGCTGCGGGCGATGCAGGCCGAGGCTGCGAGCTGCGAGCAGACGGCTGCTTAGAGCGACCTGCAGCGGAGCTCGAGCGCTTCGGAAGGAAGTGCTTCATGGCCTGCGAAGTCTTCTGCTCCTCCGAGAATCTGTCCGCGAAATCCTTGACGGCAGATCCGAAGAGGCCCGCAGGGGAAATGGGCGCGTCGAGGAATACAGAGCGCTCAGCTTCCGTCATCTCAGACAGCGTCAACCACAGATGTCTCTCAGCAACGGCGAGAGAGGCCATATTCCGCCCCATGGCCTGAGCAGCGGCTTTAGCGGCGCGTAGAGCAAGGTCCGTAGCGCCTCGTAAATCCGCCACGTTGATCGCACCCGGGCCTTCCTCGTCCAGTTTAAGGAGAAGGTCGGCCTGGTAGATCTGCAAGATCGCCATCGTATGCAGCGCTGAGACCGCCTGTCCAGCGGCTGTGTAAGCACGCCCGTGCAGCGATGAAGTCACCCGGCAGGCTTTAGAGGGGAGCGTCGTCTGCGCGCGCCGTCCCGCAGAGGGCGGGCAGAGATGCGACGCGACCGCCGCCTCGACAGGAGGAATGGAGAGATATCCTTTATCTCCCGCGCCGGTGACAGAAGTGAAGGCCGCAGAAGTGGAAGTGCGCAGTCTGGCGGAGAACGGGGCGGTCCATGACTTAGCGACTTCGTCGTGGAGCTCAGGGAGGAAGGGGGCGGCCCTAGACTTAGACGGGGCTTCGTCTTTCTTGAGAAAGCGCCCGTCGAGTCTGTTGCGCGGCGGCAAGGCGGGCGCCTCCCACTCGAGGCCGATGCTTTCTACGGCCTGGGTGAGCAGACGCATCAGCTCAGCCTCAATGCCGGGTCTCCTCCCAGAGGGTTGGCTAGACACGTCAGCGGGGGGGAGGTCCACAGAGCTCGCCCAATCCTCGCTATCGGAAGCCACAAGAGAGCATACCTCGGCAGGCTCGTCCAGCTCGGGAGCGGAAGCGGCGGCAGACGGCGGGCGCTGTCCGTCCGGGAGCGACTCAGGTGAAGCCGGCGAAGCAGGCGGGCGAACCGGCGAGCTTTGGCGGGCTGGAGAAGGCTCGGGAGCGCGCTGGGCGCGACGCTTCTTACGGCGCGGCACAGAAGGCTGGGACGCGGGTTCAGAGAACGACGCCAGGCGAGTCCGCAGAGTCGCCATAGGCAGAAGTTCGCAGTGCGGGCATCCACCATCCGCGAGCGCGATAGCAGCGTGCTCATGACCCAGGCAGGACACACAGATGACGTGACGGTCCTCATCGCTGAGTTGAGAGCGGCACGAGCCACAGAAAGGCATCTTTAAAAAGACGCAGCTCTTTTAGAACATATAATGGGTGTTGCGTAACGTAAGCAAACACACACACACACAGTGACAGAGTAAAGGATATAGTACGCCGGAAAGCGCAGCAGGTACGGCAGTTGAAGGCGGCTGGGCCAGCGACTTCAGAAGATGGCACGTCCCGCTGAGAAGGCTACAAGTCAACGGCGCGGCTTCTCACTCTGGATCCCGCGATGCGTGAGCTTCGCGTGAAGAATGAAAAAATCAGAGAAATACAGCTATCGAGGGGTATTTATAGGGTGAGACCACGCCTATACTGGCGGGACATGACGAAATGAGCGCGAAGCGTCTTCATTCGTCATTACGTCACGCAGTGCCTTCACTCGATAGGCTGCAGCTTTTCCAGCGAGGCAGCCAATGGGCGCGCGAGCTGTTTCGCCCTTGTCTGCTTGCTGCTGCAAAAGCGTTTTGCATGATTAAAAAAATTAAGGATAATTTTTGGCTTCAATATCTCGAGGAAAGAGTGTTTCCCCATAGCGTAAGATATTACGCAGTACGAGAGATACTCTCGTAAGAGAACCACTGGATGGTGCTATTGGCCAATCAGAATAGAGTATTAAAATGTTCGTTTCCCGTGTGTTTCCTCTTTTAGAGATTGACATTGGCTTCTGAGTGTGTTTGAATTGTTAAAAGCGTTAGCTTTATTTCACGGCTTTTCACCCAGATTTGATGTCATCTCTGTTCATTTAAACACACGGACACTTACAAATTTGTGTTTGTATAGATATTTTTAAAGAAAGTTGCTTGTACTAATGTTTTTGCTGTTAGCTTTAAGCAGTGTTGAGGAAAGTTACTTTGAAAAGTAATGCATTACAATATTGCATTACTTCCTTAAAAAGTAACTTATTGCATTACTTTTTTCGAAAAGTAATGCATTACGTTACTTTTGCGTTACTTGTTGGGCTGGGCTTGTTATTTTTTTAGATAAAAAAATGTTATATTTCTAGATAAAAAAATGTTATATTTCTGGGAAACTGTAACCCTTTCACACCAAAAGTGAAATAGCCTCAGGCTGAAGGAAATGCAAATCCACACGTGTACAGTAGAGGGCGCCACTCAAACAAACCTTTCAGATGTGTTGCTATTCTTATTTTATATTTTTAAAATAAATCTTACTTCTTATATTACACTTATTTTAACACTAAAATCTATAGTCATTTTTGCTTATGGTTTAACTGAATCATTGAAGGTCAGAAGCAAGTATATTGGTCAATAAAGTGAGATTAAATTTGCTTTTTTTTTTTAAATGAGCTAACCCCTTTTATTTAGAGGGGTCATCGGATGCAGAATTCATTTGTATATGGTGTTTGCATATAAATGTGTCTTTGCAGTGTGTAGACAACCCCCATACAATAAAAAGTTATTGGAGATTATATATTTTTTTAGTTTTTGTAGGTATGCATAGTATTCTGATTCTGCATTTCACTGAGTTTATTAATTTAGAGAAAATTGTAATCTTTTTTTGTGCAAGTGAGATTAGTAAATACTCGATTTGTCTCAACATGAGGAAAAGAGAGCTGTCTGTCAATAAATGGATAACAAAGTAACTTTTGTTACTTATTTTAAAAAGTAACAAATATTTTATTGTACATTTTAAAAGTAATGTGTTACTTAAGTTACTTGAAAAAGTAATCTGATTACATAACTTAAGTTACTTGTAATGAGTTACAAACTCATTCCTGGAGGGTCTTTGTCAGCAGAGTTTAGCTCCAACCTGCCTCAACATACCTGTTTGGAAGTTTTTAGTATGCTTAAGGCCTTGATTAGCTGGTTCTGGGCCCGTATTTATCAAGCCTATGAGAATTACTCACAAGAACACTGCTAAGAATTGACTTAAGAGCAAAAAAAATCTTGGCTCAAATCTGGTCTTAAAAGTTAGTTCCCTTCTAACTCGCGTTGCGTCGAGATTGACGGCATGGGGAACGCGTTGCGTTACGATGTCTTGAAGCACATGTAAAATCAGTCCAATGGTGTGGGGGAACGTCAGATGCGGGTGACGTCACGTACCAGGAAGCTATAAAGCCTGCTTGAAAACAGAGAGCGACAGCTTCTGTGTCTTCAGTAGCGCTCTGTGTGATCTGTCCACGTTATTTGGTGTTGTCTGTCTATATATATATATATATATATATATATATATATATCAGTATGGCGAGCAAGCAGCAGTTTAGACAGTGTGTGCATCCCTGCCCGCGTTATTTAATGGGTGGTGATACTCACGAGCTGTGTGTTGCTTGTTTGGGAGAGGAGCACGCTCAGTCTGCACTCGAGGGTGCGGGCTGTGCGCATTGTGAAGCGCTGCCTTTGCGCTTGCTCCGATCCCGCCTGTCGTTCTTTCGCGAGAACGTTCAGGTTAGCATTCCCCAGGGCTCTGGTCCAGCCGCTGCCGAAGCACGGCGTCGATTGCAGTCCTGGGGTTCACAGATGAATGTTTCAGCGGGGTTTGAGACGGGCTCTGCCCTATCTCAGCCTTCACCTGATCGATCCAGTGCCTCTTCTCGGGGTTTGGAAGCACGCGTTGCGGTTCCTTCCGCCCCGGTTGAGGCACCAATACTACAACTATCCAGTTCTGAGGAACTGGATGTTGTTAGTATTGATGCTGAGTCTGAGATTTCGCCACCTCAGTCTCATGCGTTTGAAGAGCTGTTAGAGGTTGTGACTAGAGTTGTGACACATAGCAACATTGTGTCGGCCCAGATCCGGCCCAAATCTGGCACTTGTGGAATGCGGATCTGGCCCACATGCAGCGAGGAATGACGGCCCTTGTGTGGCCCACTCCTGTTTGCCAGATCTGGGCCACAAGCAGGCCATAGCAATGCCACACGTCAGCCAAGAGTAAAGAAATAAACCAGAACTGGACCTTATCTGAGCCACAAAATCTGTGTAAATATGAAGTAAGTTCAGCCATAATAAGCCTGTTAACAAGCAGAATGACTGAAGGAAAGAAGAGAACAGAAAAAAGAGACGAGCAGAAACACAAGAACTACAACTGACTTCAGACACAGTCTTAAAAGAAATCCACTGAAGAGAAAATAAGACATTAAATCTGTGAAGATCTCAACCGAGGAGGATTAAACAACTCCACAAACAGCATTACCAGCTTCACTTATTACTAACCAGACTGACTTTATTTCTGTCAGACTTCTACACAAGATTTATTGAGAATTAACATGGGTTTAACTCTTTCATTACCATAACAGTGATCAGCATTTCCATTAGTTGGTCTCTTAACTCTTATTATGTTTTTGTCTTTTCTGGCTGCTGTGCCAGTGTGTGTGTTAAACACATTTGCAGCAGCAAAGAAAGCTAAAGTGAAATGAGATCAGGTGATGAAGATTTCATGTTGATGATTTTAAAATCATCGTTAAATAGACTGATTCACTGATGTCGTTTGATACTAACAATTGTGTTGTTCAACAATCAATAAGTAAATTTGAGCAAAAAAATAATCTACCATGACACACACAGACATCAACAATCTGCGTATGAATCTCAACAATGGTGACAATCAAAAGTACCTTACTGCAATGTATGCTGGGCACCAGCATAGTACAAAACTCCCAGCATGCATTGCAACATGAATAAATTATGCAGCTGAATTGTCCTATTATTTTGTTTAGTTCGAAATAATTGCTTTTATTTTTTGCTGTTGTTTTTGTTGTGAGCTTTCCAGTGCTGTTCTGATTTGATGTTTACCTAAATATTTTTGATTGTCACCATTGTTGAGATTCATATGCTGATTTTTTATATCTGTGAGTGTCATGTTAGATTCATTTTTGTGCTAGTTTTTGATAAAATCTTCTAACTGATTGTTGTAATATTGCTGGATGTCATGCTGCAGTAATAGGGGTTGTGATATGAAAATAATAATGGAACAACACAAATGTTAGATGCAGTAGACATCAGTAAATCAGTCTATTTAATGATGATTATAGAACCATCAACAGGTAACAGCATCACCTGATCTCATTTTACTTTAGCTTTTTTTTGCTGCTGCAAATGTGTTTGACTCACACACTGTCATAGCAGCCAAAAAAGCCAAATGACATAATAAGAGTTAAGAGACCAACTAATGGAAACACTAATCTCTGTTATGGTGAATTCAAATTAAACAGTTTTAAACAGGTTTAAACAGAGTTAAACCTCTGTTAATTCTTAATAAAAACTTGTGTAGAAGTCTGGCAGAAATAAAGTCAGTCTGGTTAAAAACAGTCAGTACTGCTGTTTGTGGAGTTGTTTAATTTAGGGGTGTGCTAAAAAATCGATACAGCAATATATCGCGATTTTTATATTCGTGATATACAACATCGATTTCAAGCTCAAAAAATCGATGTAAAAAAAAAAAAAAAAAAAAAAAATATTAAATCACGTTTCAAACGGGGTGTGACCTGGTGAACTACAACCTCCGTTCCTGTAGATGTTGCACGCAGACACCGGTCATCAGTGCTGTGTGTGTGTGTGTGTGTGTGTGTGTGTGTGTGTGTGTGTGTGTGTGTGTGTGTGTGTGTGGTGTGTGTGTGTGTGTGTGTGTGTGTGTGTGTGTGTGTGTGTGTGTGTGTGTGTGTGTGTGTGTTGTGTGTGTGTGCTAATGGCTTTTAGCCGATAGATCTCTCTCACGCGCAGACACCGGTCTTTCTCGCGCGCAGGCACTCATCAGTGCTGGGTGGGTGGGTGGGTGCCGTGTGTGTGTGTGCGTGTGCTAGGGGTGTAACGGTACATGTATTCGTATTGAACCGTTTCGGTTCGAGGCTTTCGTTTCAGTACGCAATCTACGCATACAAACCGAACGATTCCTTGGACCATTTTTCCTGCCGACAAAATCCGCGCTGGCGCGAGCGCGACAACCAAAACGTTGTGCAACATCACATGGCAAACGTAATGAAAGCGGAACGAAACTACGCTACTCGTTATATTGTGCTTCACGTTTATCAGTTCGGGACCAGCAACATAGATCTGTGCAGCGCGAGCTCTATGAGCGCGAGCCGATCTCGATCAAGCGACACTGTTACTACACAGCGCTAAGAGATCCAGTAAAGAAAGCATTTGAATTCGCCACTGAAGTAATAACATCGCTGCGAGATCTAGAGAAGCATTCACATTTCTCCGTTATTAACCGTAGATCTCTATTAGATCAAACAGCGCTGTGGAAACCAGGAGAAACATTGTGCCGTGAATGAACTAGTAATACTTTACGTCCACAGACCAGCAACATTCACCATAGTAACACTAATTGTAACCAGTTTGGCTGGAATAGTGAAATGCTTTCAAGTACTACTTCACACATCTTTTGCCAGCACTTCAAAACTCAAATATTATATAAATATTATATAAATAAATATATATTTAAATGTCATTTTTAATGTGATGACCAAAACATTATTTATTCATCCTTCAAAAATTACCCCCATTTAAACCTGAGTTTCAAGATGTAGGAAAAACTCACACTTATATAAAAAATATTTTTTCTTTTAATAAATAGGAAATTTCTCTGGCATTTCTTTCTTTTTGCTGTATCGAAAACGTACTGAACCGTGACTTTAAAACCGAGGTACGTACCGAACCGTGATTACCGAACCGGCTCTGAAAGCTGCAGCTTTCAGAGCGGACGAGTGGAAGCACTTTGGTTTTAAAAGTAAGTCGGGCAGTAATGATGTACTTGATGCATTTTATTTTTATGTAATTTTTGTGGCATCTACATTTTTAGTTTTTAGTGATCTGCACTTCATACATTTCAGTGTGTTCACTGTTCAGTGACTGTACAACGCATATACCTTTGCGAATAAATTAGAATATAAGTTTTTTGTCTGCTGTCACATACACTGTTAGACCTTACCAGGTTTTTTACAGTAAAATACTGTATAAAATACAATAGCATACCATTTTCCATTAAAACAGTAATATACTGTTGAAAACTAAACTAGCCTACAGGAATATACTGTGAGTTAACAGCTCTCAAAGTCCACACTCAGAGACTGTGTTCCTAATCACACCCTATACCCTCATTCACTATTCCCTATAGTAGTTCACTAATATAGTCCACTTGAATGAAAAGAAGTTGATGAATTGAGACACTGATGAACACCTGATAAGCAGAATCACTGAAGGACAGAGAAACAAGAACAGAAAAAGAGAAACACAAAAAATACAACTGACTTCCAGCAATACTGAGTGTGAAACCAGTTTAAGATTATTTCTGTCATACTTGTACAAAAGTTCTTGTTGAGAATTAACAGATAATAAAGTAAAAATAATAAAGTTTGTTGTCACCATAATGGAGATCAGTATTTGCTATAGTTGGTCTCTTGTCCCTGGACTTCTTACATTCATCTCTTTCTGACTGCTGTAACAATGAGTTTATAAAAGCCCATTTGTTGTAGCAGGAAAAAGTCAAGAGGAAAATGATCTTGTGGTTTTGCTTTTGTGATCTGATTTCCAGATCTGTATATATTCTTTGAATATATGGGTATTTGATATGCAACTTACATTAATTTATGGAAATAAAATAAATCTGTGAATCTACAACATGAAATCTATATTTTGGTTAATCATGTCTTCTGAAGAATGTTGTAATCATATATTGCATTAAAAAAAATGCTTGAGTCAGACACACAGACATCAACAATTATAATATGAATCTCAACAATGGTAACAATCAAAAGTTTCATGCAGCAGTGCATGCTGGATTCCAGGATAATATAAAACTCCCAGCATGCACTGCTGCATGAATAAAAAAATATTGCCACCATTGTTGAGATTAATGTGCTAAATTGTGATATCTCTGTGTTTCTTCGAGACAGCGTAGCTCTGTTTTTTTTTTTTTTTTTTAGTTTATGTATGATTGTAATTTATTGCTGTGGTTTCACAGTGGTGGTAATGTAACACTTTTGGTTGAGGATTAATAACATTTAAACCGTAAGTTCAATATTTTTTTCTTCTGATTCCTTAGATCAGGTGTGCCCAACCCTGCTACTGGCGATCGACTGTCCTGCACAGTTTATCTCTAACCCTGATCAAACGCACCTGCCTTTAATTTTCAAGTAATCCTGAAGACCTTAAATGGTTTTAAGACCTTAATTGAAGACCTTCAGGTGTGTTTGATTAGGGTTGGAGATGAACTGCGCAGGACAGTCGATCGCCAGGAGCAGGGTTGGGCACACCTGCCTTAGATCAAGACAATTTGATCCCTATGACGTCATGAAAATATTTCCTCGATTTAAACTTTTCAGAAAAAATGTCATGCCTCCTAGTGGTATAAAAGTAGATATCAAACTTCCTGTCTGCCTTTTAAATTTTTTTTCAAAACCTACTTTTTCAAACTCTTCTTAGACTGTTTGTCTGATTTCCTCCACATTCTAGTCAGATCATCTTCAGATTGTGCCAAAAAAAAAAAAGATATGGATTTCATGTCGATAGACAAAACCGTTTTCGTATAATGCATCAACAAGTTTGATGGCATGATGCCAAAGGGACTCAAAATGCCAAAACGGCTGTATCTCTGCAATGCTTTGGCACTTTGACACCACATTTTGCATGTGTTATTGCCACCTTATTCTGACCACACCACAATAATTTAGTCACAGCGCCACCTATTGGTCAAAAGTGATAAACCATTAAATCAAATGATTGTACTTATGATTTTTCAGCCATTTTCCCTAAAATGGTCTTAATATGTCTTTAATTGCTCATTGTTGCAGTTGGTCTGATGCTGCCAGCCATGTTGGCATGACTTATCGTGTTCATTGCTCTTGGTCCTGATAATTGCTGCTTGCAGCTATATTTTGCTTATTGTTGCTCTACTTCCATTGGAGTTTAATGCAGCCAAATGCATAGTAAGAAAATGTCTGATTGGGAATTTCCCAGACTTTCTAATTTCTAGATGTGTGAAGGCTTGGTTATTTCTGTGTTGATCAGGAATTCTCTTTTCCAATGGAGAGAACTGGAGAGAGATGCGACGCTTTGCTCTCAGCAACCTGCGGGACTTCGGGATGGGCAAGAGAGGAAGTGAAGAGAAAATCATAGAGGAAATTCAGTTTCTGAAAGGAGAGTTTGATAAGTTTGAAGGTACAAGCTGAAACACATTTATGGACATCTGGAATCATTCTCTTAGTTTAAAGTATCTGATAAGAGACATTTGTTTTCTCTTCACAGGGAAACCCTTCGACACAACACAGCCTGTGAACTACGCTGTGTCAAACATCATCTCATCTATTGTGTATGGCAGCAGATTTGAATACACAGACCCACAATTCAGAAAAATGGTCGACAGGGCGAATGAAAATATTCGAGTTAGTGGATCGGCTTCTATGATGGTTTGGAAATATCTCTTACTGTATGTTTTTGGTGACGTCATTTTGGTAAAATGCCATTTTCACAAGATTTAAAATAACTCTCTGATGTCCCCAGAGTGTGTGTGTAAAGCTTTAGCACAAAATACCCCACAGACATTTTTATATAGCATGTTAAAGTTGTCACTTTTTGAGGGTTTGCAAAAACGCACCGTTTTGTGTCTGGCCCTTAAAATGCAAATGAGCTGCCGCAGAGGGCGGGGTTTCAAGTTAGTGTGATGAATGGTTAATTGACGAGTTTACGTTGCTGATGTGGAGTAAACTGTCTTCAATTAGGATATTCTGTCATGGTAATCTATAAATCGCTCGTATAGGAACTGTTGTGAGATACACACAGAGTGACTTTCTATTGCATGTGAAAAGATGAGCTGACTCACAAATGTACTCTTATACAACAACTTTTCCTCTCCTCAACTAGGGCTGCACGATTAATCGCACGATGTTGTTATGCGCATCTAATCAGTAAAGCCGGTTCCTTGATTAGTAGTAAATCACCTTCACCTGCTAGTTAACTGACAAGCTGAACCAAATCGCGTTAAAATCGAGGACATATCGCCAACGATATTTAATGCGATATGGCTCAGCTTGTCAGTTAACTACGGCTCTTTGTACACAGCAAAAACTCAGTGTTAAATGAACACACCTGGGAGTGTATATGAGTCCACACTCAAGAGTGTTGAAGTTAATGAGATAATTAAGTGATTAATTGAGTGATGATTGAGCATTATTGAAGACACCTAAAGCAGAATCACTGAAGGAGAAAACCGGAATTTCAGGTCACCGTTATGGCGATGAGTTGTTGCTTTAGTCGGGCTCTTGACCCTTATATTATTAACTTTAGATTTTGTTCGGCTGTTGTATCTGAGTTATACCTGCCAGATGAACAAAGAAAAAAAAAAAAGATCTAATGGACTTATGGACTTGCAGGACTTATACTTGGTTATATTATGACATTCATCATTTGAACTAATTGTTTGTGATTTATGCTGTTGGTTATAGCATGACTGAGATTCTGCATAAATATCCAAAATTTGAGATATAATAAAGGATTTCTTAAAAGTTGTAAAAAAAAAAAAATCTTTCTTTTAGGCACACACAGATATCAAGATTCAGTCAATGCATCTCAACAATGGTGACGAGCAGAATATTCAATTAGGAAAAGTAAATTACCCATAGACAATTCAGATCATAATTTATTCATACCGCAATGCATGATGGGAGCAATTAATGAATTGTGATTGGTGGCAACAAGGATTATTATTGTCACCACGGTTGAGATTCACAGGCTGATTATTGATGTCTGTGTTTCTAAATAAATGCATTTGAAAGTGATTTGATCAGAACAATTTTTATTAAATGTTTTGGATTAAAAGAAAAATACAATTGTCATATGCTATAAAACCACTAAAACGTTGCTATCAAGTTAAACCAGATCATCTGAATGAGTTTCAACTTTCAGATCACAGCATGATTATGTCAAATCATAACCAACATTATCAGATCACACTTGTCTTTGTTCATTTGACTGTAATAAATCAATAACAGCCGACAAACAAAATTTAAACTTTAAGTATAAGGGTCAAGAGCACAACTAAAGCAAACACTTATCACCATAACGGTGGCTTACAATTTGTGATTTTCTCCTTCAGTGATTCTGCTTGTTATCATCAGGTGTCTTCAATAGTGCTCAATGGTCACTAAATTAATCACTTAATTATCTCATTAACTTTAACACTCTTGAGTGTTAATTTAACACTCATATCCGCATCATATCATCCATCTGAAAGCAGGTGAAGGTGATTTACTACTAATTAAGGAACCGGCTTTACTGATTAGATGCGCATAACAACATCGTGCGATTAATCGTGCAGCCCTATCCTCAACATGGACTGTGTGTTCCCGGGGGTGGGGTTTATGTACATTTTAGGGTTGGTGATGTCACTAACCCGGGAGGAATGTCGTGTAGTCCCTACCAGCCGTTTGTTGTAGTCCTTTTCTTTAAAAGCATCTTCTTGCTTTGAACTTCGAGCATTGTAACTTTGCAGATGTTGTTTATGCTCAAACAGCAACATTTCACACTAACTAAAGTTAGAAAAGTGAAATCATACTTAACCACCCCTTTAATACATGCATTTATTTCTCTGTGTGTACTTGTAGCTTTATAATATATTTCCGTGGTTGGGTCCGTTCATCAACAGCAAAAGGATTATTGTAAGAAATGTGTTGAAAAATAGAGCAGAAATGACAAGGTTGATCACTGGATTGCTGGAGACTCTGAATCCACTCGACCGCAGAGGGTTTGTCGACTCCTTTCTCATCCGCAAACAGAGCGACGAGGTACTGAAATCACCTTGTTCCATAGACATACAGCAGGAACTAAAAAGTAATCATCATCTTGTTTATAAAACTAATTTAAAAATAAACTATAAAACTAATAATAGTTTACAAATCTAATTATTTTGTATAAGTTTTTAAATTAATTATTATTAAATTAAAATGAAATATGAATATTTTTGGGAACACTACAATAAGATTCCATTTTTTTTACCATTACATTATTTATCATAAACTAACAATGAAAAATACTTCTAAAGCGTTTAATTAATCGTATGTGATGTTATTTTCCATATTCACTCAAGACACACATGACACAAGTTAACATGAACTAAACATGAACTAACAATACACAGTTGTATTGTTATTAACTAACTGTAATGATGCAACAAGGACGAAGCAGAGAGAGAATCCAAATGCAGCTAATTTAATAAAATAACAGGTGAAACACAGGAACACGGAACTCAGGACAGGAACACTGACGCAACAACAAAAACTGACAAACCACAACTGAAACAGAGGTATAAACAGATAGGCAAACAAGCTAAACAAGATAACAAGGGGGTGTGGCTAATCAGAAACACATGGGAACAATGATCAGACAATTAACAAGACACATGGCAAACAGGGAATCACATGACAGATAAGAACAAGGAACAAGACACAAAACCCACAACATGACACTAACATTAAAAAATATGAATAATTAGTATAACAAATGTATTGCTCATTGTTAGTTAATGTCAATGCTAACAAATGAGATCTTAAGGTGTTACAGATTGATAGTTTTTAGGGCTGTCAATTGATTAATCGCGATTAATCGCATCCAAAATAAAAGTTTGTGTTTACATAATAAATGTGTGTGTACTGTTTAAAATTATTTTGTATATATAAGCTAGTACACACACGTGCATTTATATTTAAGAAAAATGTGTTATTTATATATAAAATATTTAAATTTATATATAATATAAATTATATATAAATCTATATATAGTATATACATGCAAATATTTCTTAAATATATACAAGCATGTGTATGTATTTATATATATATAAAATAATTATACACAGTACACACACATTTATTATGTAAACACAAACTTTTATTTTGGATGCGATTAATCGCGATTAATCCTTTGACAGCCCTAGAAAATCTCTTTTCTTAATCCTTGTTGTATCATATGCCAAAGGTAAAAGGTAAAAAAATGTAATTAATAAAAAAAAGGTGGGGGGGGGGGGGGGGGGGGTTCTTAAACTACACATAAATGATTTTCAATGTTTAAATTTTCTAATTTATTTCGTTTTGAATGTATTATAATCAATGAAGAACATTGTAGTATTTTTTCCTTAGTATTTTATGAAAAGTATAAATTTGGGCTTTGTGGATTTGTACTTGTCAGCAATCCAGCAAGAAGGACACACACTTTCACCAGGAGAATCTTCTTGTGACGGTGGGAAATCTGTTTGCTGCTGGTACTGACACGACAGGAACGACTCTGCGCTGGGGTTTGATGCTCATGGCCAAATACCCTCATATACAGGGTAAAAAAAACACATTATACTACAGGGCTGTTGATTCTGATTGGTTGAGAACGTGTGTCGTGACCGCATTACCACCTCAGGTGTGCATTTTTTTTCTAATAATTCAACAGCCTGTCGTCAATTATTCTTTACGTAATTGAAAGTGTTTGTTGTTCCCATGCTGATGTTTATTTGTGAAGGTTTATTTTCCACATCAGCTGAATTAATTTGATTCGTAAAACACAAGAATTTGCCATAATGCAGATCGAGTTCATGAGGAGATTGACCGAGTGATCGGTGGACGTCAGCCAGTGGTAGACGACAGAAAGAAATTACCGTATACAGATGCAGTGATTCATGAAACCCAGAGACTGGCTAATATTGTGCCCATGAATCTCCCTCATAAGACCAGCTGTGATGTTCACTTCAATGGATACTTCATCAAGAAGGTCAGTCAGAAGAATAAATATTTAGGCCTAGAAAAGATACCATGTGCATCTTGAACATTGTTTTTTTTCCTCCATTCTCTAGGGTACCACTGTATTTCCTCTGCTGACGTCTGTTTTGAAGGATCCAAGCGAATGGGAGAAACCGAACAGCTTTTACCCAGAACACTTCCTAGATGAGAAATGCCATTTTGTAAAGAGAGATGCTTTCATGCCCTTTTCTGCAGGTATACACTCAACTCTAAACACCCAGTATTTTGAAGAAATAAACATTTGATTTGGAATTAAAAATAGTCTCTCTCTCTCTCTCTCTCTCTCTCTCTCTCTCTCTCTCTCTCTCTCTCTCTCTCTCTCTCTCTCTCTCTCTCTCTCTCTCTCTCTCTCTCTCTCTCTCTCTCTCTCTCTTCTCTCTCTCTCTCTCTCTCTCTCTCTCTCTCTCTCTCTCTCTCTCTCTCTCTCTCTCTCTCTCTCTCTCTCTCTCTCTCTCTCTCTCTCTCTCTCTCTCTCTCTCTCTCTCTCTCTCTCTCTCTCCTCTCCTCAGGCCGAAGGGTTTGTTTGGGAGAGAGTTTGGCCAGGATGGAGCTCTTCCTGTTCTTCACTTCCCTCCTTCAGAGCTACCGCTTCACAACTCCACCTGGAGTGTCTGGAGATGATCTGGATCTCAAAGGAATAGTCGGAATCACATTGAATCCGTCCCCACACAAGCTGTGTGCGATCAGACGCTCCTGATACTGGACAATCAAAACAGAAACAAGATATTTTACATAATTTTACAGTTTTTCTCAAATGCTAAAACACAAAAGCCAATCCTCTAAACCAAATGACCAGTTGTTTAAACACATTTACTAAATCTAGCCATCATTTTCCAATATCATAAACACATTTCACATGAACACACAATTCACAAAACACAAACCTCCGTTCTCATAAATCTTAACACATTTTTTCTTGCTAAAACACAAGTTGCAAAATAACTCTGCTCATATTCTCAAATGAAAGCTCATGTGATGCAAAATGCTTGCCACAGTCAGCAATATTTGAACACAATGAACACACCTGGCGTCATTCATTACACACAACGACTCAAAATTGAAGACACTTGTTGCTAATGCTGTGACCACATGTATAAAAGCAACTTCAGAGTGCACAGTTTGCTGAAGATTCCAAACAAACACAATGGATGAAGGCAGAGTCAGGGGAAGTCACGGTAATATTACTCTTTGTGAGGCCATGGGTTTGAAGGGGCTTTGTCCACCGGCATGCTGTCCTTGGGTCTTACAACACGTCTCCTCACCTTCCTTGAGGAGCTAAAAGACATCCTCCTGGACCGCCAACAACATCATCCTGGGCCCGCACATCACATTTATATGATCATTTGGGACAATGTACGCTTCCACAGAACAAACCAAATCAGAGAGTGGTTCACCACCAACAGTAACCACTTTTTAAACACCTTACTCCCCTTTCCTGAACCCTTTAGAGGAGTTCTTCTCATCGTGGAGATGGAAGGTTTATGACAGACAACCGTACACTAGAGAGAACCTCCTAAGGGAAATGGAGGTGGCCTGTGTCAGAGGTGGAAAGTAACGAATTACATTTACTCGCGTTACTGTAATTGAGTAGTTTTTTTGTGTACTTCTACTTTTTTAAGTAGTTTTTAAAATCTGTAATTTTACTTTTACTTAAGTATGTTTTGTTTGAAGTATTGTAATTCGCTACATTTAAAAACATATCCGTTACTGAGTAAAAAAAAAAAAAATAATACAAAAAAAAATATGCTTTTGATGAAAACATCGCGCTCCGGAAGGGCGGGAGAACAGACGCGCTAAAATCACAACACAATATGGAGAAGATGACGGACAAGTCAGACGCAGACCCAGCTGAACGCGAAATGCTGTCGAAATCTCACTCGCACACATACCGGTATGTGAAGCCCTGGTCAGGGAATACTTTGGATAGAGAAAAAAATGGAGTTTAAAGTATAATGCGGATGTCACGTAAAACAAGCAAACTGGTAGATGTATGGATGAATAAATAGAAAGTAAGCTGTACAACAAATCAAATCGCGACATGATCTGTGAATATTAAAGCACAAATGACTGCTATGTAAATATATAATCTGCTTGTTCTGCGTGTCTCTGTGTGAATGAGCTGTGCTGTTTCGTCTACTTACTACATACTCAAGTACGCGACGCGTTTATGCTGTTTTCAGCATCTGACAAACAATACGAGGACATGAATGAACATTTCCAGAGCTGCTCTGAGAGAACTCCTAATGAGCATTTTCATAATTTTATTTGAGAAAAAACATTGTCAAATACACTCTGAAACAGGACTTAACAACCCGTCAAAATAAAAGTTCGGTTTTACTAGAAGAAATTATATATTACTATTTTAGGCCTACAATAGAATGTAGGCTACCTACTTCTCATTTAATAATTTTAACAACAACAATAATAATACTACAATTTATTTAAACATTATTTAAGGAATATATATTATTTGTCCATGGTTTGAGTAAATCTGTTTTGTACTTTGCCAAAAACTAAAAGGATAAAACGTTTGCTAAACATTTATTTGATTACCACCGTTTTTGATAATATATGTATTAAATCATAAAAAGAAAAAAAATCTGAATAAGAAACATTTCATAGAACTCTATTTTTAAACATTTTAATAAGTTAATGATAAAAATAAGTTTCATAAAATCTAATTCATAATCAATTGTTCAATAAAACATATCTAATCAACTTATTTCAATAAATTATTGAAATGAGTTGATTAGATATGTTTTATTGAACAAATGTTTCATTTATTTAACTGTCATTTTAACTGATTATAATAATAACCATAATTTAATACAGTTTATATAAACCATGATATTTTCTGAGACGTTATCATACTGTGAAACTCTCATATGTTACAGCCCTGCACGAGAGAGTCCCCCACCACACCCCCGCTGTTAAAGTTACTCAGCTACTTTTACTCTGAGTACATTTTAAACGAGCTACTTTTTACTTTTACTTGAGTAGATTTTTAGACCGGTACTTTTACTTGTAATTAAGTAAAATTTTATTGAAGTAATGGTACTTTTACTTGAGTAGAAAATTTTTGTACTCTTTCCACCTCTGGCCTGTGTTGACATCCCAGTGGAGGCCTTCCAAGGATGGATTCGCCATTCCAGGGCGTTTTTCCCACGGTGCCTGGCAAGAGACAATATAGCCTGCGATGTGGATGAGGTGATGTGGCCCGATGCAGCTCAGCGACATGATGCCGCACAGTGATTGTGGGGTGTGTGTGGTGTGAATAAAGTAAATAAAAAAAACTTCACACCCTGATCATGTTTTCAAGAGTACTGTTGTGTGCAATAGATTCTGTTTTTGCATTGAGTTGTGTTACAGTAATGTACATGCAGAATTTACTTTTACATTTATACTCTTCATATGAAACTCACAAATCTAAATGCCTAATCCTCTGCAGAGATCTAAGAAGATCCATTACTGTAAAGTTTCTAAAAATATGCATTGGCACTGGCAGTTATGAAACAAAGAACCTTCTCACAAATTGAGCTTTGTGTTTTCAATTGTTTTGCTGTAGTGTGTAATGATGTGTATAGTGTTTACATTTTTGAAAGCTTCGAGATGCTCTATTGGTGTGAAAGTTTGAGTTTTGAAGTGAGAAGGTGTGGTTGTGTTTATGTAGCTTTAGAAAAGGGTGTTGTGTTTAGACATTGGGGAACATGGAGGAAACGTTTGTGAAATGTGTTTTAGCATTTGAGAAAAACTGTAAATAAGAACTGGCATGATTTTACTTGATCTAAGTAAATTCGAAAATTTAAGTATGCGAATAACTCAACATAAACTTGATGAGAAATGTGTAAAATCACAAACACAAAGCAGGTGCATGTATAGTGTTTGTTCATTTTTAATGTTAATTTTATAGTAAAAAATATCAATAAAAATGTATGTTGTTTTTGTCATAGTCGAGTTTTTTTTTGTTTTCATTCATGATGTGTGTTCCCTTTGTTCTAGTTTCCCGCCACTCGTCAGTCACCATGGACACTAACTACATTGAACACTTTATTTCGATAGTCCACTTTAGACATTCTACTAAATATAATTAACTTTGCAGCTATGTCAACTGACTGTCATTAGATGATTATTAGACTGTCTGCTTAATTTTTGCTAACACTTTATTTTGTTGGTCTTCCAACAGATATTCTACTGACTAAAGCCCAATTTATACTTCTGCGTCGAACTTACGCTGTAGCTACGGCGTAGGCTGTGTGTAGCGCGCGTACCCTCCGGCGTACCCTGACGTGCACCTCTCCAGAAATGTAACAACGCGTCAATTCTACGCGAACGCAAGCGCTGTGATTGGTCTGCTAGAACCCCTTCCTCGGGTTTCACATGTTCCCTCTGCAATTGTAATTGCGCGTCAACACGGACAACGACGCAGAAGTATGAATGAAAACCAACGCGTAGTGTATAGCGTAGAGGCTCCGGCATAGGTCTGATGCAGAAGTATAAATCAGCCTTTAGTAACTTGGCAACTACAAGTCAACTTATTCTCAAACAGAACCCTAACACCTAACAACAGTCTAACAATACTGACAGTCTACTACAGTCTACTTATAGTCTAATGAGAGTTAATTGACATGTTGAAAAGTTACTTATAGTTAGTAGAATGTCTAAAGTGGACTATCAAAATAAAGTGCAACCTATTCATCACAGCTGTTCGTCATTTAGTTAATTGTCACTGTGTATTTCATGACATGTGTTCTGTTGAGTTGTCAGGTATTGTTTGTGCATAGCACACTGCCGCACGTTAAGTATCTTATTCTGTGTTGTTTAAATTAACCCTGTATTAATACCTCATCTTCTTCTTCATCTTCCTTGGATTATCGCATTACAGAATACCAGACCAAAAATTGAATACAAGAGTGCAATTTATTGCAGCGGCTCAGGAGAGCCATGATTTTTCCTCTTTTGTCAAGAACTTTTGTTGTTTCGCCGTCTCCAGCCCCCTCGACGACGAGACCCTGAAGACATTGTTCTGGATCGAGGCAACCTTGCACCACTCTATCGACCTCCAAGACACGCCGGAATGGACTGGAGGGAGACTGTCATTAGGTGCTAAGAGATCGTTGTGTCCCGATCCAGGACACAGCCAGACCCAGAGCCCAATTTACCACCTTCGACCACAGAGAACTTGTGTGTGCCCCCAGCAGACAGAGAGCCACCCGCTGTGATGCGTCAGCCAGAGCCCGAGGAGATGAACCCTTGCCCAAGAAGAGGAGCTCCAGCATGAGTCTGACCAGGGGTGTGACCCCGAGATACCAGCGGACGAGGGAATCTTAACTAGGGAGAATGAGGACTGGCTGATCAACTTCGAGGAAGCAATATCATCTCTCACCCTATCCCACCCGGTACCTACATCATCGCTGGTTTTGGACATTACCAAGGACTGTGTGAACTATGATTTCATCCTTGCATCGATCCACATGGACTGTGCTATTAAAATTTTTCTGTCTAGTTGTGTGGCACCGTGAAGCTCAGCCAGTCCTCCAGCCCCACCACTGCCCGATGCATGCAGCCCTGCGGCGTCTTCGGGGAGTCCCTGTGACGTCGACCTCCGTCTCTGGCCTCGGTTCTCTTTGCTCTGGCTGTGTCATCTCGGCCTGTCGACCTGTCGGCTCTGTCTTGGCTGCTCCCTCCTTTGGCTCCACCGGAGGCTGCGCCCATCTTTGCCGCAGGGATCCCGTCGTCCCCTCATCACTGAGATCCCCCCACCGCATCCTGTCACCATCCCTGCGCCTCCTCCTGTCACCACCATGTCACCATCACCTCATCCACATCCAGAGCCCCCTCTGGCCCTCCCTCTGTTGCTCTGTCATGGCCGGAGGGGAGTTTACTGTCACAGTCACGTTCAGATTTTGTTTTCATTCATGACATGTGTTGTCTTTCCCGCTACTCTTCAGTCACCATGGACACTAACTAAATTCATTACAGCTGTTCGTCATTTATTTAATCGTCACTGTGTATTTAGTTCATGACATGTGTTCTGCTGAGTTGTCTGGTATTGTTTGAGCACACTGTCTGGCACTGTCACAGTATGGGTTTGTGTTTCCCTGGTTCACCACTAGAGGTGCTCTTTCCCCACGGTGTCAGTCACATTAGAAACTGCATTTCCCACAATCCTTGTCTGTTCTCATCATTGTTCATTGCACCCAGCTGTCACCCATTATGATTGTTAGTCTGTGTGTATAAGTACCCTGCTTGTTTAGTGTTTGTTATGGAGTCCTTGTTATTCATCACACCACGTCTGAGGTCTGTTTCCACTCTGTTCTTGCCTGCTTATTGTTTTGTGTTTTGGATTGCTTTTGAGGATTTTGACCCCTGCCTGGACTGTTTATGAGTTACAGATTTCCCCATTAAAATACTTACTGCATTATTGGATTTTCCATTGTTTCCTTGAGTGTGGATTGTGACAGAAGGACTCCGTCATGCCAAGATCCAGCAGTACGGGGTTCCGTATCCTCCCTCTTATCACGGAGAAAGAGAGGATGGGACGAGTCCGGAACTTGATGAGCTTACGTCAACAGGGCCTGCCGGTGGGTTGCATAGCTCAGTCGTTTTGGACACTCTCAAGAGGTATGGGATGCAATGAGGCAGCATTAAAGGAGATTTTTAATGCTGGCCTTGATGACCCATTGCCTGGGTGGGAAATGAAGGGTCTGGAGATCTTGGATTTTTGGGGTTTTACCAGATACCTCCAGCATCGGAGCCAGTGGGATACAGCAGTCACGTCTGGGTCTCATGAGAAGATGACTGACATACCTTTGCCTGTGAGTGGACCTTCCCCTCAGGTGGTGACCCGATGCCACCGTCTTGGAATGAGAAGATTGAAGAGTGCTTCTCTCGTGTGCGTGCACACTGACCAGTGAACAACCAATCCTGTGGTCGAGTGGTCAAGATCAAGATTCAAGATTCAAGATTCAAGATTCCTTTATTGTCATACCACAGTACACTGTAGTACGAAATTACGTGCAAAGTTCACTGCTTGAAAATACAGCACAGAAACAATCAAAAACACCGTAGAGCCACATAATAAATAAAAATGTCTGTATGGGTATGCAGATCATGTAAAATAATAAATATAAATATACAACATCTTAAAACTAGTAAATATAAGTATCTATATATATACAGTTGAAAGTATAAATATCCACATTTAAAATAATGCATTTGAGCATAAAGTGCGGTCAGAACAGATAATTATGTACATGTCGTCTTAGTAGGTTTTTGTGTTCAATAGTCTGACAGCAGTGGGGAAGAAGCTGTTTTGAATCTTGCAGTCCTTGTTCTCAGACTGCGATACCTCCTACCAGAGGGGAGGTGGGAAAACAGTTTATGGCCAGGATGAGTGGAGTCCTTGATGATGCCCTTTGCTCTTGACAGGCATCTTTTATGGGCCAGCTCCTGAATGGTCGACAGAGTAGTCCCAATAATCTGCTCAGCCATCCTCACCACTCTGCTCAGCGCCTTTCTCTCTGAAGCTTTACAGTTCTCAAACCAAAGAGAGATGTTGCTGGTCAGAACACTTTCGATGGTGCCCCTGTAGAAAGTGGTCAGGATGGATGGACTGAAATGGGCCCTCTTCAGCCGCAGGAAGTGCAGACGCTGGTGTGCCTTTTTGATGAGGGAGGAAGTGTGCAGATTCCAGGACAGGTTGTCAGCTACGTGAACCCCCAGGAACTTTGTTTTTTTTACAATCTCCACAGCAGACCCATTGATGTGGATCGGGGCATACACAGGCTGATTTCTCCTGAAGTCAAACACCATCTCCTTAGTTTTATCGACATTCAGGACTAAGTTGTTAGTCCTGCACCAGTCTGCAAAAAGTCTCACCTCCTCCCTATATGCTCTCTCATCTCCGTCCTGGATAAGACCCACCACTGTCGTGTCGTCTGCATACTTTATGATGTGATTGGTGCTGGACTTTGCACAACAGTCATGAGTCATCAGTGTGAAGAGAAGAGGGCTGAGAACACATCCCTGCGGGGAGCCAGTGCTCAGTGAGATGATGGTAGATGTGTTTTTGCCTACTCGCACAAACTGAGGCCTGTCTGTGAGAAAATCCAATATCCAGTTACACAGAGGAGAACTTATGCCTAGTGCGTCTGAACCCAGCTTGTTGACCAGATGCTGGGGGATTATGGTATTAAATGCGGAGCTGAAATCAACCAACAGCATTCGCTGGTTCTGTTTGAGAATAAGTTGACTTGTAGTTGCCAAGTTACTAAAGGCTGATTTATACTTCTGCATCAGACCTATGCCGGAGCCTCTACGCTATACACTACGCGTTGGTTTTCATTCATACTTCTGCGTCGTTGTCCGTGTTGACGCTGTCGCCTGAGTTCTTATTCTCCAGATGTTCCAGGCTAAAGTGTAGTGTAGTGGATATGGCATCCCCAGTAGAGCGGTTTGGGCGGTAGGCAAACTGGAATGGGTCCAGTGAAGGGGGGAGGGCAGATGAGATATGGTCCTTTACTAGTCTCTCAAAGCACTTCATTATTATGGAAGTGAGTGCTACGGGCCGGTAGTCATTCAGAGTATTGATAATGTGTTTTTTTGGAACAGGGATGATGGCTGAGGTTTTATAGCATGAAGGCACAACAGCTTGACTCAGGGAGATGTTGAATATGTCCGTGAGGACATGAGACAGTTGGACTGCACACTCCCTAAGCAAGCAGCCCGGTATCATGTCTGGACCAGCAGCTTTCCGCGGGTCGATTTTCTTCAGCACCCGCTGGACATCTGCTGGATCCAGTCTGAGCACCTGGTCTCCTTCCTGTGGGGTGGTTTTCCTCGCTGGTGTTGTATTCTGTGCTTCAAACCTACCGAAGTAATTGTTAAGGTTATTAAGGAAATTTATACTGTCGTCACAGGACTGAGGAGCAGTCCTATAGTCCGTGACAGCCTGGATTCCCTGCCACAGTTTCCTGGTATCTCTGTGGTCATTGAAGTGACCCTGGATTTTTTGTCCATGTGCCCTCTTTGCCAATCTGATTGCTTTGTTCAGATTGGCTCTTGCAGACCTGAGAGCAGTGACATCCCTAGATTTGAAGGCAGAGTTCCGGGCCTTGAGCAGGGCTCGGACCTCTGTTGTCATCCATGGTTTCTGGTTCGCCCGGACTGTAATGTTTTTTGTGACACATACATCATCCATGCACTTGAGTATGTATCCTGATACAACATCAGCATACTCCTCGATGTCTTTAGTATGGCTTTTAGTGGCAGCATCTCTGAAGACAGACCAGTCAGTGCATTCAAAGCCGTCCTGCAGAGCTGACATGGCTCCCTCTGGCCAAACTCTCACCTGCTTAGAGGAGGGCTTTGTTCTGACGAGCAGGGGTCTGTATGCTGGAATTAGCATGACAGAAATGTGGTCAGATGAGCCAAGGTGGGGGCGGGGTGATGCTTTGAATGCTCCCTTAATGTTTGTATAAACATGGTCCAGTGTGTTGGTTCCCCTTGTAGCAAAGTCCACATGTTGGTAAAAGTGAGGGAGGACTTTTCTCATGTTTGCCTGATTGAAGTCCCCAGCAACTATGAGTACTCCCTCTGGGTGTGTAGTTTGCAGCTCGTTTATGGAATGAGACAGAGTTTTTAGGGCTGCTTTAGTATCTGCATCGGGAGATATGTAGATACCAATGATGATTATGGCAGAGAACTCCCTTGGAAGATAGAAGGGGCGACATTTAACTATTAAAAACTCAATATCCGGGGAACAATGAGAATGAATCTCATCTGTGTTTGTGCACCATCTGTTGTTGATATAGATGCATACCCCACCACCTTTAGATTTACCACTGAGAGCTTCACTTCTATCCACCCGGAAAGTAGTTAGCCCCTCCATGCTAATGGCGTTCTCTGTGACTGTGTCATTTAACCAGGTCTCAGTAAAAATCAGAGCACAACAATCGCTCACCTCCTGTTTTGTTGTTAGGTCCAATCTGATATAGTCCAATTTGTTCTCCAATGAGCGGACGTTAACCAGAAGGATTGATGGTAAAGGCGTTCTGCATGGGTTAGCTCTGAGCTTAGCACTAGCCCCTCCGCGCTTACCCCTCTTTTGCCTCCGCAAACACCGCCTCCGCTTCCTCTGATGGCGGGTAGTGCTGGAGCGAGGAGTCGGTGTTGTGCAGGCCTCTCGCGGAGAGCATAGCAGTCCGAGCGTCTTAAGGGAGTCCGCAGTGTTATGATCGATAGTTCCTACTTTACCAACCGTTAACAGTAACAGCAGATCATGCCGATTGTACGCCAGTCTCCTCTTACTTCGTCGCTCAGCAGTCGGATCTCGGTCTGTGTTTTTAAAACTTTCATCTGTATTTTTGCCGTGAGCCATTGCAGCCGCTGCCGACATGGGCGCCGCCATCACACATAGAGCTGAAGGTTTACACAGTGCAAAGACACGGGTTCGAAACCCGAATAAACACGTTTTTTATGTAATTACCATGCATTTCCATTTTACACTAAGGAACAAATCTCATCCAACAGAACAAATCTCATCCAACAGATTGACTGAATTTACATCTTCAAAAACAGTTCTGTAAAAAAAAAAAAAAAAAAAAAAAAAGATAAACTTCACGGGGTTCCATATATGCAGAAAGATTTTTTAAAAACATGGTAAAGCAAGGTGCGATTTGCCGGTGGGTGATTTCCCCCTCCACAGTATAGCGAATCAATGCTATAGGCCTACCCTAAATAGACCGTATCAAATATATACAACACGCACGTTTAAACAACAAACAATAAAATCTGAACCAGCGCTTCTGCTCCTGTATTGAGAGATAACATGCAGCGCGTTTCAGTTACGATCCTGGTTCCAGTGGCCTTAATACATTCACGGCTTTTTAAAATGTCACAAAGCGTTTTGAGGTGGTTTTGAACGAAATATTGAAGTTTATAATTAAGTATTTTGACACACCACTCCTAGTGCGTATTCTAAAATGGGGTTTTATTCTGCCATTGAATTAGAGTTCAACAAACGCAGCGGCGCGTTCAATTGAATTTATTTTTCTGCTAAAATAGCTTAATAGCCTACTTCGTAATTTTTAGTCATACAGATAGGATATCATATTTTAAAACCGTAAAAGGTCTACTTTTATTCATGTAAAGTAGGCTACACTCACACTAGGCTGACAACAAAACGTTTTCTCACTCATTTGAGTGAACACACACTGGAGAAACAAACGTTTGGGCTTTTCTTAGCGAGCTACGACATGGCCGAGCGGTAGAACTGACGGTTCGATCAATCAGAAGACATGCGTTCAAATCCCGAACAAACATGGACTACTGTAACAAATTTTTATTTTTAGGCTATTAATGCAGATTTGTTTAGTTCTAAAACTCTGTTACACCATATATTTTTTTGCTTATATTTATAAAATAAAATTACCATGCATTTCCATTTTACACTAAGGAACAAAGGCTATCCAACAGAACGATATCTATATCTATATTTGTTTTATTCCCTTATAGCCTACATAGAGTTTTTAAAAACATGTTTTTAAGTAAAGTTTTCGACAAACGAGGCGGCGCGTTCATTTGATTTATTTTTCTCATAACAGCTAAAATAACTTAATAGGCTATACGTGATTTTTTTTGGTCATACAGATAAGAGTAGAGTAGCCTACATTGTTCAAAACTGTAAACTTTTTTTAGGCTAATGACAAAAGTTTATCTGTCGTCTCTCTCTGTCTCCGGGAACTGCGCGTCACAAAAATGAACCGAAAGTAGCTTGCCTCAGCTCAGTCACGATAGGAAATCGGCTAAATATTTAGGCTAATAAATGTTATCTTATTATGTAATCCATATGAAAACGAGAGGCACAGAGAATCTGCTGAAATATGTTTATGATGTTGGCACCTCGCAATGAGAAAATGACAAGGTGAAAATCTCGCTCTAATTAAATGTAGAGACTAAATCGCCCTAAATTAAAATGTAAAAAACAGATCAAATCATTTATTCGTCGAAGTGTTGCTATATTGTTTCATTTAAAGTTCATAATTATTATCTAAATGTTATTTCGTTTATCAGTACCACGAAGCACTGATATTTATTTGAATAATAATAATTTAAAAAAGAACTAATTCACAATTGGCATGCCTGGATCCAAAGATCCCTGTAGAATTTAATATTGAGTTGAGCATTTTGTTCATGACAACAAAATGAACATGCGTTTGAAGATTATATTTAGTTTTGCTTGGAAAAAGCTGGCCCAAACCAGTTTATTTCTTAAATTATTTAAATAATGAAATATTTAGTAATACACTTTTATGACAGAAATATCACTACATGTAGCTTAAATCATTGAATTCCTTCATTATCAACACTTCAATAGCCTAATGGTAATGTATAGAAGAGTGATTTAAGTGTGAATTGCGACTTCTCTTTATTTTAAGTCAGTCTCAGACTCAGAGAGCCTGTGGGGGGTTTGGAGGGACAGTTCAGCGTGATGCAGGACAATAGGAGGTGTTAATGTTCCTCTTTCATATGGAGAGCGTCGGATAGCCAGCCTGATCTCTCGATGTGTCCCCATATTTTATTAAATTATAAATATTGTAGTTTATTTATTGTAGCCTATTTAAAGTTTTCACACACAAATTTAAATTAAAGTGTTCAATCCAGTTGTTTCAACTGGTTTTGTAGAGTTTAAGAATGTTTGAGCAAGGGAGACTAAATAAACTTGCTGAGATCCAGCGCGAGAGAGGCAAAACTCATGTTTTTAATTTATGTTGCTTTGGACTATTTTCGATTTGTAGCCTACCGTTTCGTTTAATTTAGCTGCAATTTCTTTGGCAAAACAAATTTAAAATGTAGCAAGAATAAGATTCTGTGTTTCTTTTTTGCATGGAAATAAAGTCTAAATGCAACCCCGTTTTACTATTTTTTTTTTTTAAACTGTTCCACCACTTGATTTAAACCTTGAATTGTTCGATGGGGTTCCAAATTTAAGTATTTTTATTTTTTACATTACACAATAATTTAGCAGACTAAGACGAGCTTCTTTATTTTCGACGCAATCGGAACAGTTTTGTCGTCTGTGCAGCGGCTCTACAGGAATGTAGCAATGTTGTAATGTGCCATTGATAATTAAACAAAATGCTTGACTTTAAATAAAAAACAGTTAATAAACTCGCAAATAAACAGTTACCTATTTAAGCATCAAGAACGGTTAAAGATTAATGCTGTCGGCCAACATAAAGGTATATTGAGATTTGATCTCAGGTCTCTTGGATCTCCGTGTCGTTGCGTTAACCACAGAGCTACCGCCTGAACGCTGTTACATCAACGTCTTATGCTCTTGCAAAGTCTCATTGATGTAGCCTAATATGTTTCTATTGCAATGTTTTATATGGAAATGTTTTCATTATTTATTCAATTTAATTTAAGTATTGTGATGAATTATTTTAACTACATTTCACTTGAATTCATCTGCTACCAGCTTTCAATCGCTCTGAATGAGATTACGCAATAGAGAGAATAAACGGACACTTTTCAAAGTCTGTGATTGTAGCGCCTCTTAGCGGTTAAAGGCAGCAAATACACCCCGAATTTCACCGCCACGGCAGAGCGGCGGCGGTGAAAGTATTATTCTGGTTGGTAACCTACTGTCACGTCTGCCCAGCCAGAGACTGTTCAGGTCACGTCTGCCCAGCCAGAGACATTCACGTCCCGTCTGCCCAGCCAGAGACTGTTCACGTGCACGTCTGCCCTGCCGGCCCCGTCCGAGCTGCTCGCCAGCGTTCCTGAGCCGGAGCCAGTGTCTGCTGTTCCTGAGCCGGAGCCAGTGTCTGCTGTTCCTGATGCCGGAGCCAGTGTCTGCTGTTCCTGAGCCGGAGCCAGTGTCTGCTGTTCCTGAGCCGGAGCCATGCTGCTGTTCCTGAGCGGACAGTGTCTGCTGTTCCTGAGCCGGAGCCAGTGTCTGCTGTTCCTGAGCCGGAGCCAGTGTCTGCTGTTCCTGAGCCGGAGCCAGTGTCTGCTGTTCCTGAGCCGGAGCCAGTGTCTGCCTGTTGCCTGCTTATTGTTTTGTGTTTTGGATCGCTTTTGAGGATTTTGACCCCTGCCTGGACTGTTTGAGTTACGGATTTCCCCATTAAAATACTTACTGCATTATTGGATTTTCCATTGTTTCCTTGAGTGTGGATTGTGACAGGCATGTTAAGTATCCTGTTCTGTATTGTTTAAATAAACCCTGTGTTAATACCTCATCTTCTTCATTTTCCTTGGATTACAGCCTTACAGTTTTTACACAAATGATCCTCCTTTAACAAAATTACTTAAGAGGCACAACTATATAAGATTCAAAGTTAAGTTTGAAATAAAGACAAACTTGATATAGACAAGATATGTTTTTTGAAAATAAACTTTTTGCTTCATATATTTTTGTTTCTCACTTATCTATGCAATTTTTTTTAGTTGTGACATAACTAAGCCATGCTAACCATGGTTTAACCAAAACGCTATGTCTTGCAAGATGAAATGCTGTTAATCTTTGCAATTTTCCAGATCTAAAGCAATTATTTCACATAAATGACAACATATTTATGTACAAAAGCTTTGTCAATGAAACTTTTTTGTACCTATTAGTTCAATAATAAAAAATAGTATACTTGAAAAATATATCTGTTGCTTTAACTGTAATCTACTGTGCATTTACACCATGATTTACACCAACAACATTGGATTGTGTCCTAGTTTTTGACAGTCTCCACCTCCAAGACCAGAAGTAGCCACTCCCACTTTATCTATGTACATTTGAACTACAACCCTTAAGGTCTTATGGGTATTGCTCTGTGAACATGGCTTTCATCGAAGCATTTCTTCAGGTTTCCAGCACAGGAATATTACTATGTTGCTTGCTTCTGCTCTTGGTTGTTTATCTCCTATTCTTCAGGTCTCAGAGAGATGAAAATGAACCTCCAGGGCCAAAACCGTTGCCACTTTTGGGAAATCTGCTAATGTTGGATATCAACAAACCACACTTGAGCCTATGTGAGGTAAGCATGAATGATATCAGTCCTATTGGGCAACCGCTTCTGCTTTGTTTCCAGTGTTTAATCAGTAGAGAGCCTCGAAGTGTTGACAAACTGGCCTGGTGAGTTTTTACAGAGAACAATTCTGTTTTTTTTTCCACAGAGAGAAAATTCTGTAACACTTTATTTTACGGTGTCCGTGATACAGAGTAATTACTTAATTAATTACTTAGCAGTAGACATTGTAATAACATGTAACAAAATGTAATTAACATGTAACTAAGTTATGGAACAGCCTGTACATACAGATTGTAATTACACTCATGTAATAGGCATGCTACTGTTACACATGTGTAACAGGCCGAGTCGGTTACAACTTGGTACAATGCAATTATATAAGAAAGTACTTTGTACTACACAATGTAACAAAAAGTATTTAAATATGTTACTAAGGTGTGAAAAAAGCCAGCAGTTCCACATGGTCATTTTGTACCTTCTAAAATAGTGTATCAAGATTGTACTTAAGTGTACTTCATGTGCATAAGGTATGTAGATACATATGAAGTACAATCTTGATACACTTTATTTTACGTAGCTTATCCCTGTGTAATATTATGTAATTGCAATGTAATTAGGAAGCTACCGCATGCATTTATGCTGTGAACGAGGGAGTTAGGCCTAATTCAAACTAAAGTACATATGGATAAGGTTTGTAGATACACATGGGTGGGGGGCTTCCGCGACTTCTAAGGACCCCCCCTGCCTCGGGCCCTGGGTACTCGATACCCTTTATCCCCTCAAAATTATAGGCCACGGGTAAACACTTTAGTACAAACAGGTGTGCTTGTATTATTATGATCTATCCTGAAAATATAAAACATTTCGTATGAAATTAACAAGAAAAACTTTACATTATATAGTTTTCTATATATGTGGGTTTATGATGCATGAGTAAATAATATGCAATATATTACATGCAGTAACATATCTGATCACATATACATCTCATGAAGTGTATTAAGGTTACATACATGATGATATTAGCAAATATATTGTCATATATTTTTCAACATAAACAGGCAATTCCTTGTTTTATTTAATATATTGTAATATATTAACACAATAAATTATTCTGTATATTTTCAAATATGACTGTTAATTAATATATTGATCATTCATATATTGGGGAAATATATTTTCTTTTCAAAAGGTGTAACATCTCTTTCAATCTTCAACAGATGGCAAAGCAGTTCGGTCCAGTTTTCACTGTCTACTTTGGTCCAAAGAAAGTGGTTGTGCTAGCCGGCTACAAAACAGTGAAGCAAGCACTTGTTAATTATGCAGACGAATTTGGAGACCGAGAAATCACGCCACTGTTCCATGATTTCACTAAGGGTCATGGTAAGAGCAGCCCAGTCTCCTGACAATATTCTTAAAGGTTACTTTACACTTATTAACTTACAAATGAGTTACACACAGATTTTGGACACTTTTGGACATTTAAGTCACACTTATAAAATAAAAAGATATAAAGATATATTAGATATAAAAATAATAAGAGGCATCTGTGCTCAAATAACGATCAAGTGTTTCTCAGAAGCAACTTCACTTTTCTGAGCCACTTTTTAAAAAATGTTTTAACCAACTGGTCTCTTTTCATGGATGTATAAAGTCTCTTCAGAAAGTGAAAGTGTCCAAAACTTTTCTATATTTTCAACAATGTATTTATATTTTGAATGTATATTTTAAAACCTAACACGACAAGCCTCAATTTGTGAATTTTTGCTGAATTTTCGCTGAAAAGTACTATATACCTGACGTGTGTGTGTGTGTGTGTGTGTGTGTGTGTGTGTGTGTGTGTGTGTGTTGTGTGTGTGTGTGTTTTGTGTGTGTGTGTGTGTGTGTGTATATACTTTCTTTAAATGCCATTTTGTTACATAATGCAAACACAATTACACATTTTTAATTGTGGTTTAAGTATATAAAGACTTTTTACGGTATATTATTTACATTTATGCATTTAGCAGACACTTTCATCCAAAATTACTTGCACTGATTTCAATGCCTTGATTCCTATCAGTTCATGCATTTCCTGGAAATCGAACCGATGACCTTGGTGTTACTCGACTGTTTGGGCTACAAGTATATGATTACTGTTAGATTAATTTCAGAAATTAAACATCTTTGTAGGAATTATATTGCCAATGGAGAGAGCTGGAAAGAGATGAGACGGTTTGCTCTCACCAATTTACGAGACTTCGGGATGGGAAAGAGACAAATTGAGGAGAAAATCATAGAGGAAACATGCCATTTACGAGATGAATTTGAGAAGTTTGAAGGTAAAGTAATCAAATAATCAATGCTTCTTAAGAGACATATTGCATGTAATGCAAAGTTTCAAAAGTCATCAAGACACTAGTGGTTCAGAAATATAGGCATGGTCATCAAATGAACCAAAAGTTTAACACCTTGGCCTGTTCTTTTATAGGAAAACCTTTTGAAACCACACAGTTGATGAACTACGCTGCCTCAAGTGTCATTTCTGCCATTGTGTATGGCCGTAGATTCGAGTATACAGATCCTCACCTACGGAGAATGGTGGATCGAGCCAATGAGAGCGTCAGACTGAGTGGAACGGCGTCCGTGCAGGTTTACATATGATTTGAATATAACCTGTGAGAATTAATTAGTTTATAATGGTATACACTATTGAATTATGGTGAAAGAAACATCTCCTGATTTTGGTTCTCCAGCTCTACAACATGTTCCCTTTCTTGGGTCCATTGCTCAAGAATTGGAGACTGCTCATGAAAAACCTTGAGCTTGATATCAATGAGATATCAGAGCTGGTGAGCAGTTTATGTCAAACACTGAACCCACAGGACCTCAGAGGCCTCGTTGATTCATTCCTCATCCGCAAGCAGACTGCAGAAGTATGGTCAATATAGCGCAACTTAAAATTGAATTGATCATCTTGTTTGTTGTACTTCTTTAAATCTCTAACATACCATTTGATTAGGAAACTGGAGAGAAAAACTCACTTTTTCACAAGCAGAACATCATTTACACAGTCGGCAACCTGTTCATCGCTGGTACGGACACTACTAGTACAACAGTGCGCTGGAGCTTGCTGCTTATGGCCAAATATCCACATATACAGGGTATGATAGACATATTGCAATTGGCTGGAATGTTTTCTTAAAACATAATTCTGAATATTCTGGGTTTACAAGTTAAACTCAGCTCATCAGCATTTGAGGCATTATGTTGATTACCAAGAGAAAACAGTGAGGCATTTACATACAATGGTAATTAATGAGGCTATTCTCTAAATGTTAAAACACTGTTTCAATAGTAAAGCCACAAGATGCGAACAAAACTGCCCAACTAAAGCAAACATTGATCATCATAATGGTGATATCAAACCAAACTATTATTTTCAATAAAACATCAACAACTAAACTTCTCAATAAGAACTTCTGTAGACTTGTGACAGAAATAAAGTCTGGTTAGTAATAAGTGAAGCTGGTAATGCTGTGCTGAGGCAAAATTAATAATTAAATAAAGACCATCACGTTTAAGAGACAAGATTCCGAATTGTATTAAAATAAATATTTATTTTCTGCAGAATATAAACAGTAACCCAGTCAAACACACACAGGCTAGCTATGTGTGCTGAGTGGGAACAAAGAACCAGGTTCTGGCTAGCAGTTTTATACTCTTCAATGACTGTTATTCAGAAACAAAAGGGCTGGCCACCCCTCGCCCCAGGGGTTTTCTCATAGAGGTGACACCCAAATACCTTCTGATTGTCTTTACTCATGCCCTCACAGCTGTGTAAACATCATAATAGTAAAACAGGCTTAGTTGTTCTCGTACTAAAAAATACAGAGATTATGTGGTATTTCAATGCAATGTTCATTATTAATCAGCCAGTATTAAAATTTCTACAACAGCTGTTTGTGGAGTTGTTTAATCCTCCTCTGCTGAGATCTTCACAGATTTAATGTCTTTTATCTTCAGTTGATTTCATCTAAGGCTGTGGCTGGAAGTCAGTTGTAGTCTGTGTTTCAGTGTGGTGTTTATTCCAACCAAAATTTGACGTCTGCCCAACATTGGAGCTTGAGTGAAACAAACGTTTGGTTTAGACCCTGACTCGCTTTTCATTTGACATCTGATTGAAGTTGGAGTCCATGTCCAGTGCCCACTGGGAAACTTCTAGCTAAAACTTTATAAGAATGTTAGGAGATAATGTTCTAACAATGTTATCTAAACATTTTTGTTATCTTACCTTCCAGAAGAAGATTCTGGAAACAAATGTAAAACTTGCCACTGAAAACATTACTGTCTTGAGCTTCCGTGTTTTTAAACTCATATTTACTTTTTATTAAAAAAGAAGAGGAGGAAGGAGTGAAACTTATTTTCATGATTATGCCACAAATGTTGTGGACTGAGCTGAACTTGTACTGAACCAGAATACTGCCTTTATCAAACAGTCACAATATATTTTAATTTTGTTTTTGTTATTAGGCATGGCGTTTCTGTTTTAACTGGTTAGTGTTTTACTTGTTAAATATACTTTGGACGTTTGCAGATCGGGTTCAAGAGGAGATTGATCAGATGATTGGTGGACGGCAACCGGTTACAGAGGACAGGAAGAACTTACCATATACAGATGCTGTGATCCATGAAACCCAGAGACTAGCCAACATTGTACCAATGAGTATCCCTCATATGACCAGCTGCGACGTTCACTTCAATGGATACTTCATCAAGAAGGTTAGCATACTATAAATTAATACAAAATACAGAAAGTAGACTATCTATTTTGTTTTTGTACCATGTATATTGTAGTACCGTCACACTGCTTGCAGTACTATACATTGTAAACACCATATCATATCAAAACTTTTCCTTGTGCAGGGCACATGCATATTTCCTCTTCTAATGTCTGTGTTGTGGGATGAAGATGAATGGGAAACACCCCACAGCTTTAACCCTGAACACTTCCTGGACGAGCGTGGTCGATTTATCAAGAGAGATGCCTTCTTGCCCTTCTCTGCAGGTACTACTTTCCTTCACGTAGAGCTTGATTGTCTTCTTAATTCATGAAATATACTTTTTTAAATGGTTTCAAGTGAAACTCTCTCTCTCTCCTCCTCTCCTCTCTCTCTCTCTCTCTCTCTCTCTCTCTCTCTCTCTCTCTCTCTCTCTCTCTCTCTCTCTCTCTCTCCCCTCTCTCTCTCTCTCTCCTCTCTCTCTCTCTCTCTCTCTCTCTCTCTCTCTCTCTCTCTCTCTCTCTCTCTCTCTCTCTCTCTCTCTCTCTCTCTCTCTCTCTCTCTCTCTCTCTCCTCTCTCTCTCTCTCTCTCTCTCAGGCCGCAGGGCTTGTCCTGGAGAGAGTTTGGCCAGGATGGAGCTCTTCCTGTTCTTCACCTCCCTCCTTCAGCATTTCCGCTTCACTCCTCCTCCTGGAGTGTCTGAAGATGATCTGGATCTCACACCAGCAGTGGGCTTCACCCTGAACCCAGCCTCACACAAACTGTGCGCAGTTAAACGCTTGTGAAATCTGTTCATTCTTTTTACAGTAAAGTTGATAGTTTTCAATCAGAAACAGCCCTTGCATTATATTTGTGGAGTTTATTCTTTATAGTCAAACATCAGGAATCACTCATTTTCAGCATTCACAAGTTGAACAAGCGGTTTCCAAACAACCCTAAATAGCCGACTTCCTGTTGGGCGGAGCTAATGACATTCGGCTTGATGAGATTTATATGTGTACTAAGTTTCATTTATATACGTGCCAGTATGTAGCCAAGATTTCAGATTCAGTTCAAGGTTGTAGAGCCACTCTGCCATGCCTGTGTACCTGTGTACCAGATCTGTGTACAAAGTATCAAGAGGTTTTTTTATCATGTTAAGGGCCCCAAAAGCCCCCAAAACCTTGACGAAAAAAGAAGAAGAATCCTAAGGAAAACAATAGGGCCTTCACCCTTTCAGGGCTTGGGCCCTAATGACATAAAAAACAACCCTGTCTCTTTGTGTTAAATATCAGTTTAATGGCCAATAATAGCCAATAGCATTATAAAATAGTATAAAGTAAGCTATACACTAATAAATAAAGACAAGCAAACAATTCAATCACACATGCAAAGTCAGCACTAAATATATAAAATTCACTTTGCCCTCAGCCAAAACGATTTGCCTGGGAACAAATGATATATTCATGAGACCAAAGATCATTTTAAAATTGTAGTCATAACTTACAGAGCCTTGCAGGGTCAAGCACCCTCTTACATCCAGAATTTATTACATGCACACACCCCTGGTTGGTCTCTGAGGTCTTCAGGCCAATACCTTTTAATTATTCCCAGAAAATATCTTAAGACAAGAGGCGACCGTGCATTCTGTAGGCTCGTTTCCATAACAGATTTGCGCAAAACTTTCATGTTTTTTTCTAAATGTCGACAAAAAACTATTGCAAAATGATGGCGTCATCAAAATGGCGTTAACCGATATTATGTGAATTGAAGGAGACGTATGTGTGTAATGCAAGCATTAATGGTAAGGAAAGACCCTTATACTTGGAGCGGCAATAATGAGGTGTTTCTGGGTGTTTCTCCCTCATATCTGCTTCAAGGTCTTGATTGTGGCATTTCTTTGAGGTTTAGAATCCGGTATTCCTGTAATTCTTTTGTCGTTTATGAATTTAATAAAGAACTCTGTCTCGTATTCTGTCCAAACATACCGGCGCATCTACATCAGGTGACCTGTAAATGCGCAAAAACTGTTTCCATTGCAGTTTTGAGAAATATTTATTTTTCTAATTGCCTGAAAAACCATCTCATGTGAGCGTAAAAAAAATGACGTGTTTCCATTGGTGGTCGTATTTTCAATTCACAATTTCAATGTGCGCAATTTGATGGGTAATGGAAACGTGGCTTATGTTGTGGCATTGAGAACTATGGTTTCTGTGGAATTTAAAAAAAAAACAAAAAAAAACCTGAAACATCTTTTTGGACAAGCTTTTAATTAACAATATAGCTTGGTGTTTATTATATTTCTATACCGTTTGATGGTATTTCTACAGCTGTTGTTTTATTTGTTTTGATATTATTATTATTATTGTTATTATTATTAGTTTTACTGTAAAGCACATTGTGACCCTTCCTTGTCTGTGAGAGGTGGTATATAAAGAAACGTTACTTAGTTCAATTTAAGTAGCTTTTTTTTTAAATCGTGCCTTAGAAAAAATACTGGGGTGCATCTTGAGACAAAACTATGGCACTGACATATTTTAAGATATGTCAGTGCAAGTTGCTTTCAGTTAAAACAGCTCACACATGGATTTTAGTCAGGATTACTGTAAGCTTTGTCTGTGAAACCGGGGGATTAATAGCCAATAAACAGAAGGTTAGAGCCAACTAATTAAAATTAGAGAATATTTTTCCATTTAGACTCATCATACCATACCAGTCAAATTTATTTCATAAGCACTTTTTCTGCTATTTCAAGTGTGCCCATACCAGCAGCTTGCGTTGCGTAATGTGACCCTGGCACGTTTAATGCACCACTGCTCCGTAAAACAATACTGGAAATTTTAAAACACAAAACAAAAATAGCACTAGATAAAGTTAGTATTAACTAACAGTCCATTTAAAATGGACCCTGCTGGAATCTGCTGTTGTTGTCATTATATTCATTATTCAAGTCAACACCTCACGTGTTTCGTGCTCTCTGCAGGTAAATAGACTTTTTCCGATCTTAACACAAAACTACATCACATTTCCACATTTTTGACATATACATTGTATTTGTTTCAAATATCACCATATTGCGATACACCAGAAGAAATCACCATACCAAGGCGTATATTTATGACGTATATTCTGCATTGAGCGTAATTATGGATATTGTCGTCAAGCTGATGGATCTTTTATGGATGAGTGAATACATTGATGTTTTTAACATGACTGTGGTGTGAAGCAGGAGCGATTGCTAGACGTATACCAGCGCCACACGCAACGCAAGTCCCGCGGATATAAAGGAATAAGAACATTTCATTCTAACGAAATACACACAAGTGCTGAATTAATACTCACACAGGTCAGTTTATTAGACGAATGAAACTTGAGGTAACGCAGCGCTGTTTCACTTCGATCTAACAGTTACACTATCACACTAAATGGCATGAGTTGTTGAATGTTGTTAGTTGGGTTGTTTGTTGGCTGTATGAGACTAAGTAAGCTAGATCAACATTAGAATAACATAGAGATCATATTCTAACATTTCATCATGTTGAACTAAATAACATTGATTAGTTTTATGTACATTTGCTTACCTGTCTAATAAAGTGCATGCAACACTCGCGTCTCTGTCAAGTCGAAGTTTGTCGCGGACGTGGAGCTCTCGGCATCTCGAAAGATGTTGATCTTCGTTTTAGTCCTCTTTTTGTCTCAAAGTCTGCTTGCCATGGTCCATAATGTTTGAACAAAACAACAACAGCGTGAGCGTCCTGCTAGGTATAACCGGCATAACCCAGTTGTCAACGTCTGTCGCCATGGTTACTATGGCAGTGGGTAACGTGGATATGATGCCATTGACTGGCGACTCCTCACCCCTGCTCGCACGCCCCGCTTCCTTGGTTAATATCGCAATTTTCTCACAATTTACAAATAGTTTGAAACATTTGGGATATTGTAAGTAATCACTGTAAAAAAATATTTAGCAATTTAGTTATTTCAACTTATTTTTTAAACTTGATTGTCCAACAACAAGATAATTTTAAGTTTTCTTGTCCTCAACTTATCGAAATAAGTTAGTTAAACTAAAATAAAAACCCATGCAAAAAGATAACTCAAAATAATGAGTTAACTTTTTTTACAGTGTACACTGTAAAAAATATTTTAACAATTTAGTTATTTCAACTTATTTTTTTAACTAGATTGTCCAGACAACAAGAAATTTTAAGTTTTCTTGTCCTCAATTTATCGAAATGAGTTAGTTAAACTAAAAAAAACCCATGCAAAAAGATAACTCAAAATAATGAGTTAACTTTTTTTACAGTGTAATCAACTAAACAAAATATATAACATTGGCCTAGTGGCTTTTGGATATTTTTCTGCAAAAATCCTACATATTGTACCTTTAATCTAACTCGGATATTAGGCTCTAAATGTGTTCTTTCAAGGCAAAAACTAGGGATGGCTGACGCGAAACAGTCGTTCCGAAGCTTTGCGAGATCCCGAAGCGCAGATGTTTCGAAAAACTGATTCGAAGCGTGATTCAAAACACCCATGTCACGCGACTATGGCCAAACGAAGCCTCGAAGTGTTTCACTAAGGGTTTCATCAGGTGTGATCTGAATCAGCGTTTGATTGACACGGTCGGAAACAGAACACACAATCGCACATCTGTATAAAAGTGAAATTAACGCATATTGACCTCGTGGGTTTTTGTGAGAGGAGTTTGATTTTGAGATAGCGGATTTTTGGTGATATAGTGACATAGGCTACTGCGATTTGTTTAGTTATATTTAGGCTTACATTTAAATTTACACAACACATTGACTGATAGGCTAGAGACACAGAGTATACATATAGTGACACATTAATAGATACATAGATATAAATATAGACAGCTAGATTAATAGATATATAGATACATATAGATAGATTAAAGATAGGCTACATATATAGATTATAGATACTTAGATTATAGATACATATCTAAATACATAGATAGCCTAGATTATAGATACATATTATATATACATATCTAAATACATAGATAGATTGTAGATACATATATCTAATTAGGCTCACATCTGCAAGAAGGTCTGCAGTCCAGATGTGGAGGTTATGAAAGTTTTAGATCCTTGGCATTGGCTACACTGCTGGAACCAAGGTTAAAAAATATGGCATTTGGAAATGCTGCCAAAGCCCAGGACGCTGAAAAGCACATGACACTGGAGTGTGCTTCACTGATGCGTTCAAACACAAATCCTCGTGAGCAGTTTCAGTCTGTGTTATGTTATGTAATCTGATTCATGTAATATATACTTCATATATGCTGTTAGTTTAGCACTTGTTACTAATTGCTGTTTTCATTTTTATTCAGAGCCAGAAATGTCAACATCAGACCCACCATCAACATCAACACCAGTAGAAACACAGGAAAAGTTTATAGAAACTTTTTGATACTCGTGTCCATCAAACCCAGATAATACACAATGCTACAGCTGATGCCACAGTGGAAGTGAAAAAATACATCAACGATGCGTATTTGCCCAGAACTCATGATCCTCTAACTTACTGGAAAGAGAGAGCAGTAATCTTTCCTCATTTGTATGTCCTAGCTAAAAAATATCTTTGCATGCCAGCAACAAGTGTCCCTTTTTCAAAGGCTGGAGAAATTATCTGTAAAATAAGAAGTAGGCCTAGGCTAAGTCCTTCCACAGCAGAGAAATTCATATTTTTGAATAAAAATATATATAAAAAGTGAGACATTGTGGCTTGATTTATTTTATTAATATTCATTTTGCAGGACCAAAATAACATTATGCACAGTGAGGAACCTATAGGTTACAAGATTCACATATTAGAAAAGTACAATAATAAAAAATAATTTAAAAATTCATGGCTCGTCAAGATTGTTTCAGATCAACACCTGCAAGTGGCCACTAGGTGTCACCGTTGAGACGGGTGTCGGATTGATTCGAAGCCTCGAAACAATATGGACCATTTGGTTCAACTGTTTCATTGCTTCACAAAGCCTCAATCTGCCCATCACTAGCAAAAACTGATTGTCAAAACATTACCAACACACCTGATAATCTCTCTTTTTTATCATCTGCCATAACTCAATTATGACAGTCAAAAAAAAAAAAAAAACCTACAATTATAAATGCAAGGGGCAAGAGCCCAACTAAAGCAAATACTGATCTCCATAATGGTGACTTAAAATTTGTAATTTTCTCCTTCAGAATTTCTGCTTGTTAACATCAGATGTCTTCAATAATGGTCAATCTTCACTAAATTAATCACTTAATTATCTCATTACTTTAACACTGCTTCAGTGTTCATTTAACACTTGTGTTTGTAGTCAAATAAACTCCCAGGAGAGTTAGGCCACATTTACACATAGCCAGGTATTTAGAGAAACGAATATCCCCCATTTGTAGCCTGTCTCATAGGTATTGTATACCTTTTATACAATACCTATGTATTCTTTACTTCTTTACCTACGGATTCTTTACTTTTAACAGTACCACACAGTAGAAGTAAAAGATTTGGTGATAATGCTTTTAGCCCAGGTGTGCCCAACCCTGCTCCTGGCGATCGACTGTCCTGCACAGTTCATCTCCAACCCTAATCAAACACACCTGAAGGTCTTCAATTAAGGTCTTAACAACCAATTAAGGTATTCAGGAGTACTTGAAAATTAAAGGCAGGTGTGTTTGATCAGGGTTAGAGATAAACTGTGCAGGACAGTCGATCGCCAGGAGCAGGGTTGGGCACACCTGTTTTAGCCGCTATGCTCCTCGTCTCTGGAATAATCTTCCAGAAGAAGTTAGACATGCTGAAAATATATAAATAGTTTTAAGTCTAAATTAAAAACATATCTTTTTAGTCTGGCCTTGCTATAATATTTTACAATGTTTGTAATTTAATGTTATTCTATTATTTTAATAAATCCTTCATACCTTTTTTAATTTTATTTTACATGTATTTTGTATTTGCTTTTAATTTTTGTGCCTGTAAAGCACTTTGAACTGCATTCATTTGTTTGGAAAAGTGCTATATAAATAAAATGTGCTTGCTTGGCTGCTTGCTCTTCTCTTAATGTATGTAAAGTAGGGCTGGGCGATATATCGCACGATATTGATATGCGCATCTCGTCAGTAAAGCCGGTTCCTTGATTAGTAGTAAATCACCTTCACCTGCTTTCAGACCGAGCGGCATTTACTACACAGCACAAACTCCAGTGTTAAATTAACACTCAAGAGTGTTAAAGTTAATAAGATAATTAAGTGATTAATTTAGTGATGATTGAGCATTATTGAAGACACCTGAAGAATCACTGAAGGAAAAAATCTCAAACTGTAAGCCACCGTTATGGCGATCATTGGTTGCTTTAGTTGGGCTCTTGACCCTTATGTTATTAACTTTAGATTTTGTTTGGCTGTTTTATCTGAGTCATAACTGCCAGATAAACAAAGAAAAAAAGTGATCTGAATAAAAGTTGGTTATATTATGACAATCATCATTTGAACTTCATGTTTTTGATTTATGTTGTTCGCATAACTGTGATTCTGCATAAATATCCAGAATTCTTGATATAATATAAAGGATTTCTTAAAAGTTTTCAAAAAAAAAAAAATCTTTCTTTTAGGCACACACATACTTCAAGATTCAGTCTATGCATCTCAACAGTGGTGACAATAATAAAGCATGTTGCAGTGGCTGCTACCAATCACATCTCATTAATGGCTCCCATCATGCATTGCGATATGAATAAATTATGATCTGAATTTACTTTTCCCAACTGAATATTCTGTTCATCACCATTGTTGAGATGCATAGACTGAATCTTGAAGTATGTGTGTGCCTAAAATAAAGATTTTTTTTTTTTTTAGAAATCAACTTTTAAGAAATCTTTTATAATATCTAAAATTATGGATGTTCATGCAGAATCACAGCTATGCTGTAACCAACAACATAAATCAAAAGCATGAAGTTCAAATGATGATTGTCATATTATAACCAACACCATCAGATCACTTTTTTTCTTTGTTCATCTGGCAGTTATAATTTAGATACAACAGTCAAACAAAATCTAAAGTTAATAATATAAGGGTCAAGAGCCCAACTAAAGCAACCGAAGATCACCATAACGGTGGCTTACAATTTGAGATTTTTTCCTTCAGTGATTCTTCAGGTGTCTTCAATAATGCTCAATCATTACTAAATTAATCACTTAATTATCTTATTAACTTTAACACTCTTGAGTGTGGACTCATATACATTCGCAGGAGTGTTAATTTAACACTGGAGTTTTTGCTGTGTACAAAGAGCCGTAGTTAACTGACAAGCTGAGCCATATTGCATTAATTATCGCTGGCGATACGTCCGCGATATTGATGCGATATGGCTCAGCTTGTCAGTTAACTACGGCTCTTTGTAGTAAATGCCGCTCCATCTGAAAGCAGGTGAAGGAGATTTACTACTAATCAAGGAACCGGGTTTATTGATGAGGTGCGCATAACAATATCGTGCGATATATCGCCCAGCCCTAAAAAGTTTGTATGTATCTAAAGGTTTTGCAAGTGTTAGAATTAAACAATTTCAAAACAATCACCACATAATAGTATTTGATGAATGTTCTCATAATGTTGACAGAAAATATTCTTTGAACTACATTCCTCAAATGTCCTTTAAATATGACGGATCAGTAACTTTCTAGTTTAAAATGGCGTCAGGTTGAATGGTACACAGTGAAATTATTAACAGAGCTCAGTGTTCATATGTGTCCACTACAGAGTGTTAAACTGAAGCAGTGTTGGTGTTTATTTGATAATTAAGTGATGACTGAGCATTAGTGATGACATGCTGAAGTACAGAGGAACACACAATTAAAGTCACCAATGTGGTGATCGGTGTTTCCTGTAGTTGGGTTTTTGAATCGTTTTTGTTTATTCTCTGGTTTCTTTGCCTGTATGTTCTAAAAATACCTCTACTATGGCATAGGCTTTTAAGAAAAGATAACAGGTTTAGATAATGTTGGTAATTAAAGATGATTATCAACAATCATTATCTTGATTCACTGATGATGTTAAGTCGTATCACTGAAGTGTGTTTTGTTGTTAGTTCTGTTGAGTATTATGCTTCCGTTACAAACCAAATATGGGTTGCCAATTTGAGAACATGCAACAGGAATGAGAGTAATGGAAAATGGTAGCTGACAAGCACTTACACTGTAAGTTGATGTATCCTCGTTTTAATTTGCCTCTGGACATTGAGATTTTTAGATGGATGGAGGCTTATTAGGTTCTCTTACGAGAGTATCTCTCGTACTGCGTAATAGCTTACGCTATGGGTGAAAACTCTTTTCATCGAGATATTGAAGCCAAAAAATTATCCTTAATTTTTAATCAATGTAAAACGCTTTGCAGCAGCAAGCAGACATAGGCGAGACAGCTTGCGCGCCTATTGGCTGTCTTGCGGCAAAAGCAGCAGCCTATCGAGAGAGGCTCTGCGTGACGTCATGACGAATGGGGGCACTTCGCGCCCATATCGTCACATCCCGCCAGAAAGGGCGTGGTCTCTCCCTATAAACAAACTCGATAAGCTGCCATACACTGATTTTTCAACTTTTCAGCGAAGCTCACGCATCGCTGGATCAGGATGAGAAGCCGCGCCGTCGACCTGTAGCCTTCAGCGGGACGTGCCTTTGAGCCTGGAGTCGCTGGCCTCGCCGCCTTCAGCCGCCGTATCTGCTGCGCTTTCCGGCGTACATATCCTTTCCTCTGCCTTAGAGTGTGTGTGTTTGCTATATTTGCATTTTTCTCCCACTACCTCTAAAAGAGCTGCGTCTTTTTAAAGATGCCTTCCTGTGGCTCTTGCCGAGCCCCACTCAGCGAAGAGGACCGCCACGTAATCTGCGTGTCCAGCCTGGGTGAGGATCACGCGGCCATCGCGCTCGCTGACGGCGGATGCCATCATTGTGAGCGGCTGCCTATGGTGACTCTGCGGACTCGCCTGGCGTCGTTCTCCGAGCTCGCATTCCAGCCCACCGTGATGCCGCGCCGCAAGAAGCGCCGCTCAGTGCGCTCCCGAGCTATCTTCTGCCCGCCAAAGCTCGCCGGTTCGCCCGCCAGCTTCGCCGGTTTCGCTCGAGTCGCCCCAAACGGACAACGGCCGACGTCTGCCGCCGCGTCCGCACTTGAGCTCGACGAACCTACCGGAGCCGGCATTGAAACTGAGCCGATGCGTCCGCTCTCTCAAGCCATGGATTACATCGGCCTCGACTGAAAGGCGCCCGCGCAACTAACGCGCAACAGGCTGGACGGACGCTTTCTCGGGAAAGACGAAGCTCCGTCACAGTCGAGACCCTTCCTCCCTGAAAGGTGAGAAACATTTGTGGCTAACGCTATCCGAGATGACGGAAGCTGAGCGCTCCGTGTTCCTCGACGCTCTCGCTCTGCTGGACGCCGCCCCCCTCAGCGCGGGCCCCGGCCGAGGATTGAGATAAAGCCCGAGGTCTCAAGGCCTTCCTAGTCTCTCTAGGAAAGCGACGGTGTTCAGTTCCCGCTGAGGCCGGCTTTCCACCAAAACTTCTCGCTCGTTCAGTTCCAAGCAATGTGACTGTTCCAGTGTATTTCGCAGTGAGCACGCTGGTTCCACAGCCCGCTTGCCTGCGCACAAAGGCCGTCGTTTCGGCTAACCAACAGCGCCGCCAGGCCCGAGATCAAACACCGCGCTCTCGCTCTGCTGGACGCCGCCCCCTCAGCGCGGGCCCCGGCCGAGGATTGAGGTAAAGCCCGCTGCGGCCGGATTTCCACCAAAACTTCTCGCTCGTTCAGTTCCATGCGTTGTGACTGTCCCAGTGTATTTCGCAGTGAAGCAGCCGGTGTCTCAGCCCGCTTGCCTGCGCACAAAAGCCGTTTCTATGGCTACCCAGATAAATCCAATAAAGTGTGCATTTTCTGGTGTTCCGGCCGCGGCCGATGGTGTTACGAGTGTTGTAAGAATGCCTACGTCCCAGTGCCCATTCCCACACCCAGACACAGCCCGCCACGGTGCAGGGCTAGCACAAATAAAACCGACTCAGGTCGGTTGTGCAGAAAATGTAGTGAACGCGCCCATACAATGCCCGCTTACACTACACGATGCGTGTCCCTTGGTTTCTGTAAAAACGGAACTAACACACATTCAGTCGGCGCGAGCCGACAGTGTTCTCAGTGCAGTAAATGTGCCCGCTGTCCCGCGCCCGCATTTCCTCACTGACACGCCGAATCCCACGGGTTCACCCCGCTCGTTTGCACAACCCGTCACAGAGAAGCTGAGCGCGGGCAGGCTGCCCGCTGTGATTAGCGCGCACCCCGCCTCGCACGCTGTATACACAGCGTTGATTCAGTCAGGCGCGAGCCGAGTGTTCTCAGTGCAGAAAATGTGCCCGCTGTCTCGCGCCAGCATTTCTCACAGACACGCCGAATCTCACGGGATTCGCCCCCGCTCGTTTTCTCTGCACAACCCGTCACAGAGAAGCTGAGCGCGGCCAGGCTGCCAGCTGTGATCAGCGCGCGCCTCGCACGCTGTGAACAACAGTGATTCAGTCGCGCGAGCTGACAGTATTCTCAGTGTAGTAAATGTGCCCGCATTTAGTAAATGTGCCCACATTCTCTCACACACGCCGAATCCCACGGGATTCGCCCCGCTCGCTTTCTCTGCGTGTCCCGCCATAGAGAAGCTGAGGCGGCCAGGCTGCCCGCTGTGATCAGCGCGCCCCCCCGCTTCGAACGCTGTAAACATGGTGTTGTGTTCCCAGTACACAGGGGCTCTCGAGCGGCCGTCCTGCCGTGGCCAGAGCCTAGATTTCATTCTACCCCTAGCTATTCACGCAGATGCGTGGCCAAGGCTTCCCGGGTATCAGAATGGGTGTTGAACACTATAACGAGAGGCTATTCGCTACAGTTCGCTCGACGCCCCCGCCGTTATACGGCGCGCGTCGAAACTACGGTGAAAAGCGAAGTGTTTCATCTACTTCGAGCCGAGATAGCGAAACTACTGAGAAAAGGGGCTATAGAACCTCTATCTCAGGGCGAAGGGGGCTTATACAGCAGATATTTTCTGGTACCGAAAAAGATGGAGGGCTCAGACCCATTCTAGATCTGCGACTGCTGAACAGAACGCTTGTGAAGCGCCAGTTCAAAATGCTTACGACCAGGAAAATCCTCCCGCAAGTGCGCCAAGGAGACTGGTTCATGTCAATAGATCTGAAAGACGCCTATTTCCAAATATAAATGGCGTCCCATCACAGGCGATTCTTGAGATTCGCCTTCGAGGGCCAGGCATATCAATACACAGTCCTGCCGTTTGGCCTGTCCCTAGTACCCCGTACGTTCACGAAGTGCATGGACGTGGCACTCGCCCCCCTGAGACTTCGGGGCATGCGAGTTTTGAACTACTTGGACGATTGGCTGATTCTAGCTCGTTCACGAACAGAGCTCATAGAACACAGGGCCGCATTACTCGAGCACCTCGAGGAGCTGGGCCTTACAGTCAATTGGGCGAAAAGCTCACTGCTCCCCAGTCGGAAAATTTCCTTTCTGGGAACAGTGTTGGACTCGCTATCCATGACGGCACGCCTGTTACCGAAGCACGGATTAAATATTCAGCACGTCGCAAAATCCTTCCGTCCATGGCTCTATAGTCCCGCTCAGAAGGTTTCAGAAAATGCTGGGTCTGATGGCCTCAGCAGGCTCCGTACTCCAGTTGGGCCTGCTCCGCATGCGCCCACTGCTGCTATGGCTAAAAGCACGAGTTCCCCCAGGGCGTGGACCGCGGGTCTATTTCGCCTCAGGGTCGACCTTCAGTGCGTTTCAGCTCTGAAACCGTGGAAAGTGACCGACTGGTATCAGTCAGGTGTGAGTCTGGGGATCGCCTCGGGTGTGAAGGTGGTGTCTACGGACGCCTCCACATCGGGGTGGGGAGCGCTGCTCGAGGGCAGACCGCTAGCTGGCCTGTGGTCAGTACGGGAGAAGCTCCTTTACATAAACTGCTTGGAATTAATAGCAGTCGACGAGCGCTACGCCTCTGTCCCCAGAAAAAAGGCCACCACGTCTTGGTCCGATCAGACAACATGTCAGTGGTGGCGTACATAAATCGCCAGGGCGGCGTCAGGTCCCGAAACCTTTACAGGCTGAAGGAACGCCTCCTGGTCTGGGCTCAGCACAACCTGCTCTCGCTGAGAGCGGCGCATGTGCCTGGTCACCTAAATGTGGGGCCAGACAGGCTGTCCAGAAACAACGTCCCAGCAGGAGAATGGTCGCTGTACCCGCAGACGATCCAGCTGCTGTGGGAAACGTTTGGCAAAGCGCATGTGGACCTGTTCGCGTCCCAAGAAAACGCTCACTGCCCGAGATTCTTCTCGAAAAGCCGGGACGCGCTGGCCCATGTTTGGCCCCGCCGCCCCCCATATGCTTTTCCCCTGTCTCACTCCTGCCTCAGGTGTTGGAGCGAATCAGGAGGGAGGGATGCCCAGTGCTACTCATAGCTCCGCTCTGGACAAACCAGTCTTGGTTCCCTGTCCTGATGCAGCTGACCAGCGCTGCCCCATGGCCTTTACCGTTGAGGAGAGACCTCCTCTCTCAGGCGGAAGGCTCGATTTGGCATCCTCGCCCGGATTTGTTGTCCCTGCACGCATGGGCCATCAACGGTACCCGCTGACCTCCCAGAGGGAGTGTTAAACACGATCGCGCAGGCTAGAGCCCGTCTACCAGACGCTCTACTCCTCGAAATGGTCTGTGTTCTCTGCTTGGTGTCAAGCGCAGGGCTTTTTCACCTGTAGACTGCGGGGTTACGGAAGTGCTTTCCTTCCTTCAGGAGCTACTGGATAAGGGCAGGACCCCATCCACGCTCAAAGTATACGTGGCGGCCATAGCAACGTTTGCAAAACCGGTGTCTGGCCAGTCACTGGGAAAGAACGACTTAGTCGTGCGTTTCCTTAGAGGAACTCGGAGGCTAAACCCTCCCAGGCCCCCTTCAGTCCCGACATGGGACCTTTCCACGGTCTTGGAGGCCATGAAAGGTGCCCCATTCGAGCCAATCCAGTCGTCAGACATGAAACACTTGTCTTTCAAGACAGCGTTTCTTACGGCTCTTGCTTCAGTGAAGCGCGTAGGGGACTTACAAGCGCTTTCAGTAAGCGTGTCATGCACGGAGTTTGGGCCTAATGACTCAAAGGTCATACTCAAACCTAAGCACGGCTACGTGCCGAAATCCCTCAACACACCATTCAGGGCCCAGGTGATTTCCCTGTCTGCCCTTCCGGTTCTCAATGAGGAGGACGACGCGACTCTTCTTTGCCCAGTCAGGGCATTAAGAGCTTATGTGTCCCGCTCGTCTGGGTTCAGACAGACAGAGCAGCTTTTCGTTTCGTATAGCGGGCGTTCCAAGGGGCTTGCCGCTTCGAAACAGAGCCTATCCAGATGGATAGTCGATGCCATAGCGCTGGCTTACACTTCCAAGGGCTTGCAGTGCCCCTTGGGTGTCAGAGCGCACTCCACGAGAGGCGTGGCCTTGTCGTGGGCATGGTCTAGCGGGGTCGCCCTGCAAGATATCTGTGTGATGGCCAGTATTTAAGCCACACAAGTTTATCTATTCATATCTGCATTTGATCTATAAATAAAAGGACATTACTATGGTTTGGTTTAAGATCTTTATTTGTCATTGTACTGAGTCAGTGCACAGGCTTAGTTATTCGGTTTAAGGTTAAAACATTAAAATCAGCTAAAATTCCTCTTTGGCTAAACTGTGATTTATAAAAACATGGTTCAAATTGTTAGTTCATTTTGTAATTAAGATGACTTGAAATGTTTAGTACCTGATGTGTTGTGGTATGGACCAGCCTAGTGACAAAGAGATTCAAACAGGAAGTTGATCTGTTTTATGGGAATTCTAAAGGAAATGAAACCGTACCAACTTTGATGTATTAGGGGGGACATAGGAAAATGTGATGTTTTGATCAATGTGATGTTTGTTTAATAGGATTATTTTGCAGTAACTAAAATGTATCCATGGTTTTAAATTTAGTTAAATGTATGGTCTTCATTCCAGGGTTTGGGTTGTTGATGTTGTGAAAATGTGTATGGTTATGTTTCCTCTTCTTTGTTTTCATGGTGTGGGCCATCTCTTATAAATTCAGTGTATGTTTTGTGTAGAGGGTGGTTCCTATTGTACCCTGGGAAAGGTGGTGTTGAAATTTGTCCTCTGTCAGTTTGAGAGGTTCAAACCCGATTATGTCCTTTTTGACTACTGGATGTTTCCTGTGATGCAATCTGAATGGAGTACAATTTTTGGACCTTCTTGTTTTTAACTGTTACAATGGTTTCCACCTTTTTCCTCTCTACTGAGGCTTGATCACCTTTTTTCTTGTGTAAGCAAGATTTAATAAACCATCACAATAGAAGACTACTGGCTCCCTGTTTTGTGGCGATGGACTAATTTTTTTGTTGTGATTTGCTAAGGCACATGGCAGATCCTTCACAACTGGTGGCAGCGGTGGGATCGCCACTAGGGGCAGAAGTGAGTTTTTTTTTCCGGTGACTACACACCTGGATTTTTTTTTTTTTTTTTCTCTTCAATTGCTTTCCTGCCCTTATTCAAGGATGGGGCCAAAGAGAGCTCTGGCGGGACAAGCTAAGGAAGTTACTGAGGGAGCCACAGGAGGACGGGACGGTGCTGAGATGGAGATGGGTAACCCTTCTCAAGATGTTTCTCTCCAAGAGCTAAAAGATTTGTTCCAGACACATATTACCATGCAACAGGCGCGAGACAGCCGAATGGAGCAAGAAGCAGCTCGTCAGGAAGGGCGATGGAAGGCCCTGCACCACCAGTTCAGCCAGCTTCAACAAGAAGTGCATGTCCGTACTACTCCTGTACCTAATCCAGGACTCGGCACTAGTACTCATGATGGCCCTACTTCTCCTCCGTCCATCCGGCAAACTTCTCAAGATTTCCTCCAGAGTTCTAGTAGCGGACAGCCAGCAGCATCACCAATTTCTCATCAGAATGTCTATGCCGGGTTAGGACATTCAGTGGTACAAAAGGAGCCACACCTGCAACAGCTGTCAGAGGTAGATGACATAGAGCACTATCTCACCACATTTGAAAGGATAGCTGTGGCGTGTCGGTGGCCGACAACCGACTGGGCAGTTAGACTAGTGGCCCTACTGACAGGTAAAGCTAGGAGTGCCTATGTACATATGGACATTGTTGAATGTCTCGACTATCAGAAAGTCAAAACGGCCATACTTAGCAAATATGACATTAACTCTGAAAGTTATCGTCTGCAGTTCAGGTCTTCTGGGGTGGGGAAGGATGAAAACCCAAAAGAGCTATACGTAAGATTGAAAGAACTGTATCACAAGTGGGTTCAACCCCAGAATCGAACCAAGGACGACATTGGGGAAGTGATTGTATTGGAACAATTTCTGCGCATGCTAGCCCCTGACCTGCAAATATGGATTAAAGAACGTGATCCAAAGACTGCTTCTGAGGCTGCAGCTTTGGCGGATGTCTTCCTGTCAGCTCGACGGAAGAATCAAGTATGGACTTATAACCAGTGGCGAGGATTCAAAGAACCAAAAAGTCAAGCGAATATGTCTCAGGTCGGGACCAAGATCACAAGTGAGGGTAAGTCTGTGGGTGATCAGGGTGGTCCTTTCAATCAAAGCCCTAGCCAGAAGTTTAATAGCAGGAAGGGTGTTGTGTGTCATCAATGTGGACAGGAGGGTCACATTAAACCTAGGTGTCCAAACAATCCTTCTGCCAACGCTTATTTGTGTTGTGTGCCACGGCCTGTCCCCACTGAGCAGAGAGATGTCCCCTTGCATTATGCGGCTGTAGTCCTTAATGGTCAGGAAGTATGGGCCTTAGTGGACACAGGTAGCATGCAGTCATTGGTTCGCACAGATTTAGTTTCAGAATATCTCAGAAAGTCTGTTTTGAAGGTGCCTATACGTTGTATTCATGGAGATGAGAAATGTTATTCTACAGCAGATGTTCATGTAGAAGTGCAAGGACAGGTTTATTTGCTGAATGTTGGTCTGGTAGATGATCTTCCATACTCAATGCTGTTAGGCCAAGACTTACCAGTGTTGTGTGATTTGTTACCTGGTAGGCATGACTGCAATATGGCTGAAACACGGTCTATGGTTAGGAAGAGAGAGGAAGATGTCCAGTATGTAAGTGCATTGCCTTTCTTTGATTCAGATTTAGATGATCAACCAGGAAAATCCCGTAAGTCGAAGAGGCAAAGGAGACAGGAAAAATTTAACTTTGTTGTAAATAGTATTGAAGAAGAACCCCCTCTGAACAGCTTAAATCGCACTTGGGGGTCCCGCTAGATATAGGCCAATTGCAACAGGATGATTTAGAGATTGGGCCATTGTACAGAGAGGCACAAGGGTATCATAGTCAGGGAAGTCCAGAAGGAAATGAGAGTAAGTTGTTTTTACAAGATGGAGTGTTGTATAGATGGCAGGGTACAGAGGCAAAGATGGTTGTGCCCCAGAAGGCAAGAGATTTGGTGCTTCATCTAGGCCATTCGGTCCCATGGGCAGGTCATTTAGGGAGACAAAAGACCATAGCTCGTATTGGCAGTCATTTCTTTTGGCCCAATCTGAGAAAGGATGTAGGTGACTTTTGTAGGAGTTGCCCAGAGTGCCAATATACCGCTAGTAGACGTCCCCCTAAAGCTCCTCTAGAACCACTACCTGTTATAGGCATACCATTTGAACAGCTGGGAATGGATGTGGTAGGGCCCCTTGAGCGTAGTAAAACCGGGAACCGGTACATGTTGGTTATCAATGATTATGCCACTAGGTATCCAGAGGTCTTTCCCCTTAAGAAAGTAACAGCCCGGAATGTAGCTCTTTGCCTTGTTCAGCTGTTTGCTAGAGTGGGTTTCCCTAAGGCCATAGTGACTGATCAGGGGTCCAACTTCATGTCTAAACTATTAAAGCAAGTGTATCAGTTGTTAGGGATAAAGGGCATAAGGACTACACCCTAACCATCCACAGACAGATGGGCTGGTTGAAAGATTCAACCAGACCCTTAAGCAAATGCTACGCAAATTTGTTAATGACACTGGGGCTGATTGAGACCAATGGCTCCCTTATCTTTTATTTGCATATAGGGAAGTACCGCAGGCTTCCTTGGGGTTTTCCCCTTTTGAACTGCTGTATGGCCGGGACGTCCGAGGACCCCTGGCCCTTCTGGAGGAAACTTGGAAAGGTGGGCACAGAATCACTGGCTCCCAGAGTGTTGTTTCCTATGTCCTCCAAATGAGGGAAAGGCTTGAGAGTATGATACAACTTGCTCACAGGAATTTGATCGAATCTCAAAGTCGACAGCGAACCTGGTATGACAAAAAGGCCAGAGCCAGAAGTTTTCAGCCAGGAGCCAAGGTATTGGTGATGCTGCCTAGTGACAACAGTAAGCTACTGGCTAAATGGCAAGGACCTTTTGAGGTGATTCGGAAGTTGGGGTCTACCACCTATGAGATTGCCTTACCAGGGCAGAGCCGATCCAAACGGGTACTCCATATTAACTTATTAAAAGCATGGCATGAGAGGTCAGATATGGGAGTGGAGGTCCTAATGCTTCGCCGGTGGAAGATGAAGAGGAGGTTTGTGAACAGTATCTGCCTATTCCTTCTAAGGTTACTTTGGATCTTAAGCATCTGTCATTACATCAACAGGCTGACGTTCAAGGTCTTCTTAGACCAGAGGTGTTTAAAGAGACTCCTGGAAGAACTAGTTTGATTCAGCATGACATAGTACTTTGTGATGGAGCAGTACCTCGACGAAGGAGTTATCGTGTGCCTGAACGGCTCTTGACCTCTTTAAAAGAGGAACTGGATCAAATGTTGACTATGAACATCATTGAACCTTCTCGAAGTGATTGGTGTAGTCCTGTGGTGTTAGTTCCAAAGAAGGATGGCAGTCTCCGGTTTTGTGTGGACTTGCGTTATCTTAATTCTGTCTCTAGATTCGACTCCTATCCAACACCCAGGATTGATGAATTGATTGATCGTCTAAGACAAGCTAAATGGATAACCACTATTGACCTATGTAAAGGTTATTGGCAAGTACCCTTGACTGCCCCGTCAAAAGAACTGACTGCATTCCGCACTCCCTGGGGGCTCTACCATTTTTCTGTTTTGCCTTTTGGCTACATGGGGCCTCCCGCTACATTTCAGAGGCTTATGGATCTGGTGTTGTCTGGCCTTTCTGATTACGCAGCTGCATACTTGGACGACATTATTGTGTATAGTTCATCCTGGGGGCAACATCTTCAACATCTGAAGCAGGTGTTCCATCGCATTCAGGAGGCGGGTCTCACCATATAACTCTTCCAAGTGTGCCATAGCTAAAAAGGAAACGGAGTACCTGGGGTATGTAGTCGGTAATGGGTCATTAGACCCCAGCTTCAAAAGATTGAGGCTATCCAAAACTGCTCTCTGCCAGAGACAAAAACTCAGATCAGATCATTCTTGGGGATGGCGGGTTGGTACAGAAGATTTGTACCGAACTTCATGCTCGTGTGGCACCCCTGACTGATTTGACTCGAAAGAATTGCCCTACAACCAGATTTGCTGGACAGATGCAGCAATGGAAGCCTTCCAGGACGTAAAGGCTGCGTATGTAAAGAGCCATGCTTTATTGCCCTCATTTTGGAGAGCCATTTGTGTTGCAGACTGATGCCTCTGATATTGGCATTGGGGCAGTGCTCCTTCAGGGTGAGTCAGACAGTAGACATCCAGTGGCATATGTCAGTAGAAAGCTGTATCCAAGGAGGTACGGTATTCCACCGTTGAAAAGGAGTGCCTGCGGTAAAGTGGCCTTAGATACCTTCAGGTACTAAACCCTTCTTGGTAGAGAGTTTACCATCAAAACTGATCATCGACCATTGCAGTGGATGGACAGAATGCGGGATACCAATGCTAGAATTACCCGCTGGTACCTTTCTATGCAGCCTTATAAGTTTAAAAATTCAGCATGTGCCCGGGAAAAGTAATACCACGCGGACTTCCTCTCCCGCTTACCAGCATGAGATCTTAAAGGTGGGGGGATGTGTGATGGCCAGTATTTAAGCCACACAAGTTATATCTATTCATATCTGCATTTGATCTATAAATAAAAGGACATTACTATGGTTTGGTTTAAGATCTTTATTGTCATTGTACTGAGTCAGTGCCCCAGGCTTAGTTAATTGGGTTTTAAAGGGTTTAAAAACATTAAAATCAGCTAAAATTCCTCTTTGGCTAAACTGTGATTTTAAAAACATGGTTCAAATTGTTAGTTCATTTTGTAATTAAGATGACTTGAAATGTTTAGTACCTGATGTGTTGTGGTAATGGACCAGCCTAGTGACAAAGAGATTCAAACAGGAATTTGATCTGTTTTAGGGGAAATTCTAAAGGAAATGAAACCGTACCAACTTTGATGTATTAGGGGGGACATAGGAAAATGTGATGTTTTGAAACAATGTGATGTTTTTTTAATAGGATTATTTTGCAGTAACTAAAATTATCCATGGTTTAAAATTTAGTTAAAATTTTGGTCTTCATTCCAGGGTTTTGGGTTTTGATGTTGTGAAAATGTGTATGGTTATGTTTCCCCCTTCTTTGTTTTCATGGTGTGGGGCCCTCTCTTATAAATTCAGTGTAGTTTTGTGTAAAGGGGGGTTCCTAATGTACCCCCGGGGGAAAAGGTGGTTTGAAATTTTTCCTCTGTCAGTTTGAAGGTTTAAAACCCCATTATTCCTTTTTGACTACGGATGTTTTCCCGTGTGCAATCGAATGGGGACAATTTTTGGACCTTCTTTTTTTTTAACGTTACAATGGTTTTCCAACCCTTTTTTCCCCTCTACTTTAGCTTGTCCCCTTTTTCTTTTGTAAAGCAGATTTAATAAACCATCACAATAAAACACGGCTCCCGTTTTGTGGCGAGGACTAATTTTTTTTGTTGGATTGCTGCACTTGGGGGGGATCCTTCACAACGTCGGGCCGCGGGCTGGGCCCGCCGTCACTTTTTTAAAAACTATAAAACCTGAGGTGCCTGCCTTACAGAAGCTTTTGGGTATCTAACTCAGTGCATCTGCCCCTGTCGGCTCGGGGCTGATGTTTCTTTTGAGTCAGAACCCTGAGTACTGGGACAAGAGGGCCACCCCGTTTTGGCTGAAAGCTTTCACCCTGGCTGCGGGTTTAATGTTCAATTTTGCCCCTGTGAAACCCAAAAGAGCTATACGTAAGATTGAAAGAACTGTATCACAAGTGGGTTCAACCCCAGAATCGAACCAAGGACGACATTGGGGAAGTGATTGTATTGGAACAATTTCTGCGCATGCTAGCCCCTGACCTGCAAATATGGATTAAAGAACGTGATCCAAAGACTGCTTCTGAGGCTGCAGCTTTGGCGGATGTCTTCCTGTCAGCTCGACGGAAGAATCAAGTATGGACTTATAACCAGTGGCGAGGATTCAAAGAACCAAAAAGTCAAGCGAATATGTCTCAGGTCGGGACCAAGATCACAAGTGAGGGTAAGTCTGTGGGTGATCAGGGTGGTCCTTTCAATCAAAGCCCTAGCCAGAAGTTTAATAGCAGGAAGGGTGTTGTGTGTCATCAATGTGGACAGGAGGGTCACATTAAACCTAGGTGTCCAAACAATCCTTCTGCCAACGCTTATTTGTGTTGTGTGCCACGGCCTGTCCCCACTGAGCAGAGAGATGTCCCCTTGCATTATGCGGCTGTAGTCCTTAATGGTCAGGAAGTATGGGCCTTAGTGGACACAGGTAGCATGCAGTCATTGGTTCGCACAGATTTAGTTTCAGAATATCTCAGAAAGTCTGTTTTGAAGGTGCCTATACGTTGTATTCATGGAGATGAGAAATGTTATTCTACAGCAGATGTTCATGTAGAAGTGCAAGGACAGGTTTATTTGCTGAATGTTGGTCTGGTAGATGATCTTCCATACTCAATGCTGTTAGGCCAAGACTTACCAGTGTTGTGTGATTTGTTACCTGGTAGGCATGACTGCAATATGGCTGAAACACGGTCTATGGTTAGGAAGAGAGAGGAAGATGTCCAGTATGTAAGTGCATTGCCTTTCTTTGATTCAGATTTAGATGATCAACCAGGAAAATCCCGTAAGTCGAAGAGGCAAAGGAGACAGGAAAAATTTAACTTTGTTGTAAATAGTATTGAAGAAGAACCCCTCTCTGAACAGCTTAAATCGCACTTGGTGGTCCCGCTAGATATAGGCCAATTGCAACAGGATGATTTAGAGATTGGGCCATTGTACAGAGAGGCACAAGGGTATCATAGTCAGGGAAGTCCAGAAGGAAATGAGAGTAAGTTGTTTTTACAAGATGGAGTGTTGTATAGATGGCAGGGTACAGAGGCAAAGATGGTTGTGCCCCAGAAGGCAAGAGATTTGGTGCTTCATCTAGGCCATTCGGTCCCATGGGCAGGTCATTTAGGGAGACAAAAGACCATAGCTCGTATTGGCAGTCATTTCTTTTGGCCCAATCTGAGAAAGGATGTAGGTGACTTTTGTAGGAGTTGCCCAGAGTGCCAATATACCGCTAGTAGACGTCCCCCTAAAGCTCCTCTAGAACCACTACCTGTTATAGGCATACCATTTGAACAGCTGGGAATGGATGTGGTAGGGCCCCTTGAGCGTAGTAAAACCGGGAACCGGTACATGTTGGTTATCAATGATTATGCCACTAGGTATCCAGAGGTCTTTCCCCTTAAGAAAGTAACAGCCCGGAATGTAGCTCTTTGCCTTGTTCAGCTGTTTGCTAGAGTGGGTTTCCCTAAGGCCATAGTGACTGATCAGGGGTCCAACTTCATGTCTAAACTATTAAAGCAAGTGTATCAGTTGTTAGGGATAAAGGGCATAAGGACTACACCCTACCATCCACAGACAGATGGGCTGGTTGAAAGATTCAACCAGACCCTTAAGCAAATGCTACGCAAATTTGTTAATGACACTGGGGCTGATTGAGACCAATGGCTCCCTTATCTTTTATTTGCATATAGGGAAGTACCGCAGGCTTCCTTGGGGTTTTCCCCTTTTGAACTGCTGTATGGCCGGGACGTCCGAGGACCCCTGGCCCTTCTGGAGGAAACTTGGAAAGGTGGGCACAGAATCACTGGCTCCCAGAGTGTTGTTTCCTATGTCCTCCAAATGAGGGAAAGGCTTGAGAGTATGATACAACTTGCTCACAGGAATTTGATCGAATCTCAAAGTCGACAGCGAACCTGGTATGACAAAAAGGCCAGAGCCAGAAGTTTTCAGCCAGGAGCCAAGGTATTGGTGATGCTGCCTAGTGACAACAGTAAGCTACTGGCTAAATGGCAAGGACCTTTTGAGGTGATTCGGAAGTTGGGGTCTACCACCTATGAGATTGCCTTACCAGGGCAGAGCCGATCCAAACGGGTACTCCATATTAACTTATTAAAAGCATGGCATGAGAGGTCAGATATGGGAGTGGAGGTCCTAATGCTTCGCCGGGTGGAAGATGAAGAGGAGGTTTGTGAACAGTATCTGCCTATTCCTTCTAAGGTTACTTTGGATCTTAAGCATCTGTCATTACATCAACAGGCTGACGTTCAAGGTCTTCTTAGACCAGAGGTGTTTAAAGAGACTCCTGGAAGAACTAGTTTGATTCAGCATGACATAGTACTTTGTGATGGAGCAGTACCTCGACGAAGGAGTTATCGTGTGCCTGAACGGCTCTTGACCTCTTTAAAAGAGGAACTGGATCAAATGTTGACTATGAACATCATTGAACCTTCTCGAAGTGATTGGTGTAGTCCTGTGGTGTTAGTTCCAAAGAAGGATGGCAGTCTCCGGTTTTGTGTGGACTTGCGTTATCTTAATTCTGTCTCTAGATTCGACTCCTATCCAACACCCAGGATTGATGAATTGATTGATCGTCTAAGACAAGCTAAATGGATAACCACTATTGACCTATGTAAAGGTTATTGGCAAGTACCCTTGACTGCCCCGTCAAAAGAACTGACTGCATTCCGCACTCCCTGGGGGCTCTACCATTTTTCTGTTTTGCCTTTTGGGCTACATGGGGCTCCCGCTACATTTCAGAGGCTTATGGATCTGGTGTTGTCTGGCCTTTCTGATTACGCAGCTGCATACTTGGACGACATTATTGTGTATAGTTCATCCTGGGAGCAACATCTTCAACATCTGAAGCAGGTGTTCCATCGCATTCAGGAGGCGGGTCTCACCATTAACTCTTCCAAGTGTGCCATAGCTAAAAAGGAAACGGAGTACCTGGGGTATGTAGTCGGTAATGGGGTCATTAGACCCCAGCTTCAAAAGATTGAGGCTATCCAAAACTGCTCTCTGCCAGAGACAAAAACTCAGATCAGATCATTCTTGGGGATGGCGGGTTGGTACAGAAGATTTGTACCGAACTTCTCTGCTCGTGTGGCACCCCTGACTGATTTGACTCGAAAGAATTGCCCTAACCAGATTTGCTGGACAGATGCAGCAATGGAAGCCTTCCAGGACGTAAAGGCTGCTGTATGTAAAGAGCCAGTGCTTTATTGCCCTCATTTTGGAGAGCCATTTGTGTTGCAGACTGATGCCTCTGATATTGGCATTGGTGCAGTGCTCCTTCAGGGTGAGTCAGACAGTAGACATCCAGTGGCATATGTCAGTAGAAAGCTGTATCCAAGGGAGGTACGGTATTCCACCGTTGAAAAGGAGTGCCTGGCGGTAAAGTGGGCCTTAGATACCTTCAGGTACTACCTTCTTGGTAGAGAGTTTACCATCGAAACTGATCATCGACCATTGCAGTGGATGGACAGAATGCGGGATACCAATGCTAGAATTACCCGCTGGTACCTTTCTATGCAGCCTTATAAGTTTAACATTCAGCATGTGCCCGGGAAAAGTAATACCACTGCGGACTTCCTCTCCCGCTTACCAGCATGAGATCTTAGGTGGGGGGATGTGTGATGGCCAGTATTTAAGCCACACAAGTTTATCTATTCATATCTGCATTTGATCTATAAATAAAAGGACATTACTATGGTTTGGTTTAAGATCTTTATTTGTCATTGTACTGAGTCAGTGCACAGGCTTAGTTATTCGGTTTAAGGTTAAAACATTAAAATCAGCTAAAATTCCTCTTTGGCTAAACTGTGATTTATAAAAACATGGTTCAAATTGTTAGTTCATTTTGTAATTAAGATGACTTGAAATGTTTAGTACCTGATGTGTTGTGGTATGGACCAGCCTAGTGACAAAGAGATTCAAACAGGAAGTTGATCTGTTTTATGGGAATTCTAAAGGAAATGAAACCGTACCAACTTTGATGTATTAGGGGGGACATAGGAAAATGTGATGTTTTGATCAATGTGATGTTTGTTTAATAGGATTATTTTGCAGTAACTAAAATGTATCCATGGTTTTAAATTTAGTTAAAAGTATGGTCTTCATTCCAGGGTTTGGGTTGTTGATGTTGTGAAAATGTGTATGGTTATGTTTCCTCTTCTTTGTTTTCATGGTGTGGGCCATCTCTTATAAATTCAGTGTATGTTTTGTGTAGAGGGTGGTTCCTATTGTACCCTGGGAAAGGTGGTGTTGAAATTTGTCCTCTGTCAGTTTGAGAGGTTCAAACCCGATTATGTCCTTTTTGACTACTGGATGTTTCCTGTGATGCAATCTGAATGGAGTACAATTTTTGGACCTTCTTGTTTTTAACTGTTACAATGGTTTCCACCTTTTTCCTCTCTACTGAGGCTTGATCACCTTTTTTCTTGTGTAAGCAAGATTTAATAAACCATCACAATAGAAGACTACTGGCTCCCTGTTTTGTGGCGATGGACTAATTTTTTTGTTGTGATTTGCTAAGGCACATGGCAGATCCTTCACAATCTGTACGGCCGCGGGCTGGGCCTCGCCGTCTACATTTATAAAATACTATAACCTGGAGGTGCCTGCCTTACAAGCTAAGCTTTTGGCTATCTAGACTTCAGTGCTATCTGCCCGCTGTGCGGCTCGGATGCTGAGTGTTTCTTTTGAGTCAGAAGCTCCATGAGTACTGGCACAAGTAGGGCCACCCAGTTTAGGCTGAAAGCTTTCACCCTGGCTGCGTGGTTTAATGGTCATATGGTTAGCCCCTGTGGGTCTATCTATAAGGAGAAATGCTTCCAGCCTCTCCTTTTTTACTCTCTGTGAGTGTATGGTGATTATGCACTACATGAGCCCTGGGCCTTTGCCCCTGGGACTTTGGTGTTGGATCCCTATCCGCAAGGCGTGTTACACTGTGTTCCCCATAGCGTAAGCTATTACGCAGTACGAGAGATACTCTCGTAAGAGAACGTACTCGGTTACTAACGTAACCTCGGTTCTCTCTAGAGAGGGAACGAGTACTGCGTATCTTGCCGTGCTTGGAATACGCTCTGGTTCGCTTTGGCGATGAAAAATCAGTGTATGGCAGCTTATCGAGTTTGTTTATAGGGCGAGACCACGCCCTTTCTGGCGGGACGTGACGATATGGGCGCGAAGTGCCCCCATTCGTCATGACGTCACGCAGAGCCTCTCTTGATAGGCTGCTGCTTTTGCCGCAAGACAGCCAATAGGCGCGCAAGCTGTCTCGCCTATGTCTGCTTGCTGCTGCAAAGCGTTTTACATTGATTAAAAATTAAGGATAATTTTTTGGCTTCAATATCTCGATGAAAAGAGTTTTCCCCCATAGCGTAAGCTATTACGCAGTACTCGTTCCCTCTCTAGAGAGAACCGAGGTTACGTTAGTAACCGAGTACGTTTTCTGTTTTCAGCTGCTTTATCACTTTTTTCTTGCTTGAGCAATGCACAATTGCAGTGCCGTCGCAGGTGGGGTGCGAGGCCCTGTGCAAACTTGAAATGCAAGGCCCCTCCCAGGCTCTGGACGTTAGAATAATGCATACTTGTTAGCCTTGTCCGCTTAAATTAATTATAAATATACATAAAAAACGAAAAGGCTATTTGCAATAGGCCTATATTAAATCGTTTTTGACCTAATTATTTTGCACTGAAATTACACACTCTGTCGGCTCTGACGGCATCACGTGCACCTGCGCAATATAGCCATGATTTCCGAAAATATTTGCTACTATGTCAACTAGTGATGTCAGCACAAGAACTGTTGAGGAATATGCAACATAATTTAGACAAATGTTTTTGTCATATGTTATAACTGACAGACACTATCATTTCAGCTGCTCTGTGCATGTCCTCGCACAGAGCGAGGCTGAAGCTCATCTTCGCGGCTGAGACACGAATAGATGTTTCAAATGTTTAAGGTATTACATTGAAATCTGTTGAAAAGAGTGTATATTTTGTTCGTGGGTAGATTCAATAATGATAAGCGGATAATCACCAGTATGGAGATCATTAACTGGCGCAAAACAAATAGCCTACAGCACAATTACGCAATACGTTGCGTGCGGGTTGCCTGCAGTTATAAAAACGATTATTACTAATTGGCATTGGCATATTTAAATGCCAATTCTTATATGTTAATTCATATAGCCTACTCAAAACAGACGGGGCAACCTAACGCAGACAAGTTAGCTCACCGTTTTTATGCGATATGTTTGTAGTCTGTGATATGCAAACTGTTGCTTGCAAACTTTGCATTTGACTTTTTTCGTTATCTGTTTTCTTAAAATGCTGCCACACTGTCGATGTCTTTGACATGGTAAAGGAGGACTGACAGTAAATTAAATGCTCACAATTAAATTAACATTTAGCAAACCTCAATACCAATGTCTTCTAGTACTGTTTTCAATCTGTCTCCAGGGGTTGGGCTAATCCAAAAAAGTGAAAACAAGGGGGGTGTTTTGAAGAAAGGCTGTTACCTGTGAAACAGGGGTGCTCTGAAAACACCCCCATTAGCAATTAGTGCTGTCCACCTGATGAAATTTTGGTTGATTCAGAACGTATCAACCAATAAATCAACTAATCGACTGGGAGATTACAGCCCGTGAAAAACCTGCTTAATTTGTAAAAAAAAAAAAAAAACGGCAGGATTGCGAGGCCCCCTGGTGGCGCGAGGCCCTGTGCGGTTGCACAGTTCGCACAGCCCTTGCGACGGCTCTGCACAATTGTTCTCTGAAAACACTATTACAATTGTAACAAACACCAAGGATCAAGAGTCCAACTAAATCAAACACTGATCACCATAATGATTTAATTAATGAATGAATGTTGAATCAAAATGAGCCTTTTTCAATAAAACATCAAAATCGAAAGCTCTGTTAATTTTCAATAAGAACTTATGTAGATACAGTATGGCATAAATAAGTCAAACTGGCTAGTATGAGTAAAGCTGGTAATGGATGTCAGTGATTTAAAAAAAAAATTACCGTAAAATTACTGCACGTCTTTCTACCCAGTTGCGACCTACACACAAAAACAAATGTATAGCAAACAATGTGTGATTCACCAACAAATTTCTCTTTATGAACTGATTCTTATAATGAATTGTTCAAAACGACTCAAGTTGGTTTGAATAAGTCAGATGAATCTTTGACTGGATGAACTCGCTCAAACATTACTGAATCAACTGCTTACTGAACTGCAAGAAGAGGTGTAAAGTCCAGTGGACAGAAAGTACAAGTCCTGTATGTTTATTCCACCCATGATTTCACTAATTAGTTATAAATTATCTCCTGGCTGGAAAAAAGTGCTAATTAGCAAATCCAGGTGATTGGAACAAAATACTGAGGAGGACTTTTACCTTATGAAGTATCCAAGTTTTCAATCATTTTAGTTAATGTTTGTCTTATGTGTAGGCCTACTTTAGTTGTGTAAACTTAAATTGTTTTTATTACTGTATGCTTGTTCATATGACAACGTTAATGAACCCTTTTCACAATTCAGATTTGGATTTTGGATCTTCAAGCAGCTGCATTAGAAACAGAGTTTGCAGAGTTTATAATTTTTTATATTGTAATATTATGCCTTTAATATAACACAAAGTATAGTATGTTAAAGTACATGTTTAAAAATAAAAGTTAAAAAAAGTTTTGTGGAAATGTGTCATCAACGTCTGTGAAATGGTCCATTACCACAGGATGTATTATTGAATATCATTGGAGGAAAAATACAGTCCATATGTACAGTAAATTTAGTCTTCACAAGAGACAATGGGTTGCTAAATGTGTAAACAAGTTGATAGATGCAGTTCTGCTGATGTATGGAAAGCTAACCATCCAGGTTTTTTTTTTTTTTTTCAGGTCAATAAACACTAGCTTATATAAATGTGTGACAACAAGCAAAATCATTTGCATACCATGAAAAGGTAAAAGTGCAGCTAGCAGAAATACATTGGTGCTGTTTTGTTTGGTTTCAAACTGGTCTCAAAGCCTGGTTGAACTGGTGCTCAGGTGGTTTTGCAGCAAGCCAATTTTCCTGAAAAGTGTCCATAACATTCATCAGCCCTGAATGAGATGAGAGACCAGCAACCAAGCTTTTTTTTAGTCGGACTGATCTTGTCACATGAGTGTAAACCTCATACAACCTCATGCTTTTTAAACTCACTGTTACAGCAGTCAGAGAGAGATGTAAGGACCAGGGACAAGAGACCAACTAAAGCAAATACTGATCTCCATTATGTTGACAACAAACTTTATTATAAACTAAATCTCTGTTGATTCTCAACAAGAACTTTTGTACATGAAAGAAATAGTCGTAAACTGGTTTGTAAACGGTTTACACACTCAGTGTTGCTGGAAGTCAGTTGTAGTTTTTGTGTTTCTCTTTTTCAGTTCTTGTTTCTCTGTCCTTCAGTGTATTCTGCGTATCACGTGTTCATCAGTGTCTCATTCACTCACTTCTTTTCATTCAAGTAGACTATATTAGAGAATTAATGTAGGGAATAGTGAATATAGGGTGTGATTGGGAACAAAGTCTCTGAGTGTCGACTTTGAGAGCTGTTAATTCACAGTATATTCCTGTAGGCTAGTTTTGTTTTCTACAGTATATTACGGTTTTAATGGAAAATGGTATGATAGTGTCAGAATTTGGCCTTTTTACAGCAAGGGTTAAAGTGCACATTCAGTTCAGCATGCCATTACACTAATTCACTGCACATTAATCTGTTAATATTTACACTATTTTGTAGGTTTCTCAGATAGTTAGGGTGGTATTCAAAGTGTGTTGTGGAAGATTGCTGTTCTTGCTGCTCTGTTTTATTAAAAAATGCATTCATGAACAATTTACATGTAAATTCAACACATTTGTTTCAAGCTTAAAGTTCTTAAATTCTTACTTTTTTATTATTTGCTTATGCTGTAAAACAAAGTACTGATTTTCAATGCTGGTCTACATGAAAAGAAAAGAAAAAGAAATGAAGACAATGGCTGTTATTCTTACAGTAGTAAAACTGATAAATCATATTCTGTGTCGGAATTCATTGATTCAAATTCAAGAAACAGCACTGTTTGCTATTATTTTTAGGGTTAGCTATTTTTTTTATCAGCTTACCGGTGACAGTTGTGCAATTTTGAGTAAAGGTTACCCTCCTTATGGCCCCTCCTATACTTATCCTATACCTCCTATACCCACAGAGTACATAAGAGCAAGATTACAACCAACATCAAACCTAAACGAGATCTATCTGAATATGGCTTTAACAGAAGTGTTACTCTCGCAGGGCACAGGTACAATACTTGCCCTGCTGTTGTTTTTGATTATTGTTCTCTTTTCCATCAGCTCAAGCTCTCAAGATGAGGGAAAATATCCTCCAGGACCCAAACCACTGCCACTGCTAGGGAACCTGCACATGCTGGACCTCAAGAAAATGTACATGAGCCTGTGGGAGGTGAGCAAACATGCTTAAATCAGGTTTAACAAAATTAGGCATTGCTTGGTAATTGGTTGACCTAAATTGGTATTATCTAATTGTGTACTTAAATTTAACAGATGTCAACTATTACACCTAATTTATCTGTGAGACTCTGTGGTGTAAAAATGTCACATTATAATTAAAGAAAAAAAAAAAAACACTTAAGCAAAACATGGGTCAAAGTATTGAATAGTTTTTATTCATTTTCCTGGTAGTCCACTGTAATAATTTTTTGGGTATGTAAGTTTACTTTATTTTGATATCCCCACTTACATAAATGAAATATAGTGTCCTGCATCCACTAGTAAAAAATTGTATATGGTGTCTGAATAATTTTTGGTTTAACTGTAGTTTCGTAGTGTGTGCCAGATTATTCCCTTATGGATAGCAAATTAGCCGGTGGTAAATTAGCACTGCTCTGTGTTTAAATGGGAACCACCAGCAGTGTGTTAAAAGTAACACTGAAGCAGTATAAGGTACATTTACACGACAACAATGTGTTAAAAACTGAAAAGTTTTTTTTTTTTGTACAGATGGCAACGTTATCAAAACGATCCTGTTCACACAGATCCGTGAAAACGACTAATAATGCTGTTATATGCATGCCAGACTAGTTGTTGGCGATGTCACTTTGTAAAGAAAGACTACGCGCCTGCACACACATTCTTTTACTACAGTGTTGCTTTGTCTTCTAGGTAAATTTCATCTTGACAAAACCAGAACCATTCACTGTAATCCCAATTTTAGAATGTTCTCCTCTATATAAAGTCCCTTTTTTTACTTCCTTTTGGAAAAAGTAAAATTCTTTGAACACAAAGGCTTTAAAAGCATATCATCAATGAGTCTGTTGTAAGGAACCTTTCATTCACAAGCAAAATCACTGAAGAAAATTACAACTGACTTCCAGGCACAGCCTTAGATGAAATCAACTGAAGATAAAAGACACTAAATCTCTCAAGATCTCAGCAGAGGATTAAAAAAATCTAAAAACAGTATTACCAGCTTCACTAATAATACTAAACAGTGAAGAATTATTGAAAATTTACAGAGGTTTAGATGCTGATGTTTTATATGAAAAAAAAAAGTTTGGTTTGAAGTCACATTTCTGGTGATCAGTGTTTGATTTAGTTGGACTCTTGACACTTGGTTGTGTAACATTCGTGTCTCTCTGAATGTTAACTGTGTTTGTTATGGCAAGAACAGTTAGAGAAAATGTGATACGACAATGTTACTTATTGATAAACATGTAATCATCATGTAATAGCCTCAGTCTTATCTGGTTTTATGGGTGATGGATTATGAATTTCACTTCATTGATGACAGTAGCCCTGTGATTGAACCTCCTGATATTAAAATGTATTGTGATAATCTGAAATTATTGATGGTGAATATACTCAGGGATAAGATTAGAGAATTATTCTACTTTATGATGATGAAAAAAATATCACCTGATCATCTTTACTTTTCTGTCTTTCTTTGCAAAAAATTATGTATTTTGGTAAACACTGTTACAAAGACAACAAACTCCACTGAAAGCCAAGTCAAACTGCCCAACTAAAGGAAACACTGATCACCTTAATGGCGACCAAACATTTCAACAAAAAATCAACATCTAAACCTCTGTTAACCTCTAAACCCATGTAACTTCTACATAGATCTTTAGTGATTTATTGTCTTCTTTTATTTGCAGTTGATTTCAGGCTGTGTGGCTTTAAGTCAGTTATAGTAGTTGTGTTTCATTTTCTGAATCACATCGGTAACATTGATTCAATGCCATTACCATTCATTTTTGGTTGATATTTAAAAAAAAAAAATCAACATTAATTGCAGGTGCAAACGTGATGTTAATTCAATGCAGTTAACGTTGACACATTAACCTTGATTTAAAATTGTTTTGATGGGGGCTTGCTATCTGGGTAGTTTAATTAGGGCATTTAAGTAGCTTTTAAAAACATGCCTTACATTACTGGTGTGCATCTTGAGACAAAACAATGACAGTGACACATTTTAAGATTCAGTTAAAACAGCTCAAACGTGCATTTTAGTCTGCGACTAGGCTTAAGCCTTGTCTGTGAAACCAGGGGACAGTGTTATATCATGGCTCAAGTACAATGCCCTTCAGACTAAATTCTCAATAGGGCCTTTCCTCTCATTCCTTATTGCTAAATTTCTACCTGTGCCAAGTAGGCATTCACTGGCAAGCTTACTGTGTTTACAAATTACAAAATGTAGGTCACCTAGTTCTCACAATCACTAGGGTAAGAGTCAGTGTTAATGTTTGACCAGGGAGACAGTCGTCATGCCAGGTGGCAAATGCACAAAAAAAAGAGCTAATGCCGATCGATAGATAAACAGTCAGATTTTGTGTTCATTCAAAGGTCACTGTTCCCACTATTATGCCACATGAGTGGGTATATATGACAGAAGGTGATGCATCTTCAGGTTTTCGCTTCGGACCGAGCAGTTTGTTGTTCATGCTCTAATCTGCAAGTAGTATACTAAAGTAGTTCTTCAGGAGAAGCTGTCTCGTGTGTCCATTTGTAGTGACCCAGAGGGGATCCTATATGTTTATTTTTCCACGGTGTAGCTACTAAATGGAAACCTGTGTCTTTCCTTGGGGAGCCTCCCTGAGGCTGGAGTCACCCCAGAGTCATTCCATTTGTAGTACAGCCCTAGGGGGTTATTCCATATGTAATCTCTATAACTCCTTGTGGGTAGGATGTTTCCGTAGTGTTCCTTTTCCAGTGGTACAACGTCCCATCGGCACAGTTGCTGTACAACCACTAGACGGCCAGATCATCAGCTCGGCTCATCAGTGAAAACCTGAAGATGGAATGTACTTGCTGCTCATTATATACTCGCGCTGTGATGCTGAGCAGCTGATGCAAATGTCGCATGCCAATGTGCATTGGCTCGTTTAGTTACACTCGAAGTAGATCAGTCCGACGTCGCCATTCCCTCCTTCAGGGAATGAGGGTTACATTTGTAACCAAGACGTTTTTATTCTAGTAAGAAATGTGAGGTCCACTTTAGAGTAATGGGTAAATTATTCCTCTGTAGGGATCGTGTTTTCCAATGGTGAAAACTGGAAAGAAATGAGACGCTTTGCTCTCACAAACCTGCGAGATTTTGGAATGGGAAAGAAAAGAAGTGAAGAGATTATCATTGAAGAAACACAACATTTAAAAGAGGAAATTGAGAAGTTTGAAGGTAAGATTGTTAACCACAAGGACAAGATCATGATGGATGAAACTGATTTGAGTATTAACATCTTGTTCGTCCATGTGCAGGTGAACCATTTGATACAACTCTACCAATGGCCATGGCTGTTTCGAACGTTGTCTCTGCCATCATCTACAGCACCAGATTTGAGTACAGCAACACTAAGTTACATCACATGGTCAAACGAGCTTACGAAAACATGAAGATGACTGGATCAGCTTCAGTTCAGGTAACCAGACATTCCTGTTCAATCCACCAATAATTCATACACAGATTGTTATTTTTTAATTAGCCTATTCAAGAAGTACAATAAAAATGTATTGTTTATAATCCATGATTTTAGAGTATTTGTCAAGGTGTATGTACAGTGTGCAATGGTACATTATGATTCTTTGCAATTCTACTTGTTTGTAGCTCTACAACATGTTTCCTTGGCTTCGTCCTTTTGTGATGAATCAGCAACGTATTGTGAATAATGTCAGAGAAACATTCAAACAAAGTGAGGAAATATTGAATGGTCTGAAGAAAACTCTGAACCCTCAGGAGCCCAGAGGAATCGCTGATTCTTTCCTGATCCAACAGCAGAAGGACAAGGTACTTTCTATACTTTTAAATCAAATAGATTTTCATTTACCATTTTTGGCTTTCATTTTTAATGACTTCTGCAGGAATCTGGCAAAACAGACTCTTTGTACAATTCAATGAATTTACAATGTACAATCAACAACCTGTTTGGTGCTGGTACTGACACTACGGCCACAACGCTACGCTGGAGTCTTTTGCTCATGGCCAAATACCCTGAAATGCAAGGTATGACTGCAAATGCAAATACATTTGAACACTGGAAAAAAATAAAATTGAAACAATTCTCACTTTTTTCTTTTATGTACTACTTCAAAGGAAAAAAAAATATTTACAGTGACCAAAGAATCCTCGATCATAGTCAAGTCAAAACCAGGACTATTGAATTATTTTATAACAATTTGAATTCTTCAAGTTTGCAAATCTAATTGCAAAGTGTCAAACAGGGTCAATTATTCAGTAATGCTGCTATGTACTTTCATACTGCGGTCTTTCTTGTGAATTTAACAAAGCCGAGGTCCAAGACGAGATTGACAGAGAGATTGGTGGACGTCAGGCAGTAGGGATGCACCGATACCACTTTTTCCAGACCGAGTCCGATACCGATACTTTCATTTTTGGTACTCGCCGATACCGATACCGTAACCGATACCTGTATTTTTAATTTTCAATTAATTTTCAATTCATGCATTTGTAATTTTTAAATGTATTGGTAGAGAAACCAAAATAATATCAATCATATTAGTTGTTTATTAAATTTAAACTTAATTAGTTCAACAAATATATATTTCATGCACTGCATATTTATTACTGCTATACTGCTACTATATATGGATCTTTTTGTAAAGTTGATAGAGGTAGCCTATTTAGCCAAGAGCAGAGAGTCATTTATTTGTCCTTTGTTTGATTAACATTAAAACACAGCAGCAGATGTATTAAAGTGCCGCCCCTTTAAGGCCGAACGCACTGACGCCATTTGAATTATACTGTCTACGTTCACTTGAAATATATAACAGACTTTTACTAGGATACTCGCCAAGACACGTGTTTTTACATAGATTTGTGTGAATTCGTCCGTACAAGCGCAATGCGTGAAAGACTTCCATTCAGTATTCGCGCGCTGTCTGATGGTTTTCGGGGCGCGCGCTGTGGATGTTTGAAGTTCATGGAAATTCTTGACCTGCAAATGTCCTGTAATAATGTAGGCAAGCACTCGCTAAACATAAGGTAACAGTTCATGTTTTACTTACATATACGATTTACTTTTAATCCAAATAACACGTGCTGAGTGAACGATCCGCAATCAACAGCATTCAACAGAAGTGCGCTCTCTCTCTCTCTCTCTCTCTCTCTCTCTCTCTCTCTCTCTCTCTTCGTCAGTTAACGTTATTAATAAGCTACATGCCTCGTTTTACATGATTTGCCATTGACATCCGACTGAACTACAAACTTTCCACTGACGTCTGTGAAAAAGGGATGCGCTCGACCAGCTCGCGCGTCTGTGTCGTAGCGCGCTCAATCCTCTGCGTGTTTTTCTCTCATCAGCTTGCGCACCATATAGTTATATAGACGACGCCTTAATATATTCTGTTTAATATTCCACTGATAAGATACATTTATTTCATATACAGCCTTCTTTTTTTATCCCCATTATAATTTCTGACACTGTACACATGCTGCCTGCCTGGTATCGGTTGTTGGTATCGGGGCATTTTTACGAGTACGAGTACAAGTACTTGAGCTCAGTATCGGGCCGATACCGATACTGGTATCGGTATCGGTGCATCCCTATCAGGCAGTGATGGAAGACAGGAAGAACTTACCATACACAGATGCTGTGATCCATGAAACGCAGAGATTTGCAAACATAGTACCCCTTGGTTCTCCCCGTCAGACCACCTGTGATGTTCATCTGAATGGATTCCTCATCAAGAAGGTCTGGCTCCAAGAGCATGCTGTGCTCTTGATTATGTGTTTGTTCAATTTATCATTGATAATTTGTGTTGTTTTATGCAGGGTACCAGTGTGTACGCACTACTGGTATCTGTATTGAGGGATGAAAATGAGTGGGAAACTCCTGACAGCTTCAACCCAAGACACTTCCTGAATAAACAGGGCCAGTTTGTCAAAAATGATGCCTTCTTGCCCTTCTCTGCAGGTGCAGTGGACTTCAAATTAGTACTAATTAATAATACTGACTAATTATATTGTGCCATCACAGATGATTTTTGTTAATACTTTGCTTATTGTTTTTCTCAGGCCGCAGGGTTTGTCCTGGAGAGAGTTTGGCCAGGATGGAGCTCTTCCTGTTCTTCACCTCCCTCCTTCAGCATTTCCGCTTCACTCCTCCTCCTGGAGTGTCTGAAGATGATCTGGATCTCACACCAGTTGTGGGCTTCACCCTGAACCCAGCCCCATACAAACTGTGTGCAGTGAAGCGGTCTTAAAGTTAATATGACCTTTGGTAACACTTTATTTTACGGTGTCCATGATTTCAGAGTTATTCCTTAATTAACCCTCTGTGGTCTAAGGTGTTTTTGGGGTCCTTGAGATGTTTTGACATGCCCTGACATTTGTGCTTTTTTCAGTTGCTTATAAACATATTAATGGCACAGGTATAATTACACTCTATATAGCACAAACGGGGCTACCATAATATGTGAGCAACATGTATGTACATGTTTGTATTTTTGAGAGAATATTATTTATGCATGTTTATTGAAAAAACTAAAAATTAAAGTTTCTGAAATAAGGCCACAAAAAACATATTGATTATTTTTTCACAAGACTTTTGAAAATTGTATCACATAGTCTAGAATATTTGCTCCATAACTATGTGAGAATCATCCTGACTACTCATTCAGATAAGTCAATAAAGTTTTTTAGAATGTGTATGACGTGTTTTGTTTGAGAAAGCTTTATGCAAGGAGGCATGATCTCTCATTAATATGTATGGAATTTCACACCTGAGAAAGACAAAACCCTCCCATAATGGCCTTATTAGGTGCTCTCAGGCCATATCATTATGAGGAGTAGGGCTGCACGATATTGTTATGCGCATCTCGTCAATAAAGCTGGTTCCTTGATTAGTAGTAAATCGCCTTCACCTGCTTTCAGACGGAGCGGCATTTACTACAAAGAGCCGTAGTTAACTGACAAGCTGAGCCATATCGCGTTAATATTGCGGACGTATCGCCAGCGATAATTAATGCGATATGGCTCAGCTTGTCAGTTAACTACGGCTCTTTGTACACAGCAACAACTCCAGTGTTAAATTAACACTCCTGCGAATGTATATGAGTCCACACTCAAGAGTGTTGAAGTTAATGAGATAATTAAGTGATTAATTTAGTGATGATTGAGCATTATTGAAGACACCTGAAGAATCACTGAAGGAGAAAATCTCAAATTGTAAGCCACCGTTATGGCGATCATTGGTTGCTTTAGTCGGGCTCTTGACCCTTATATTATTAACTTTAGATTTTGTTTGGCTGTTGTATCTATGCCAGTTATAACTGCCAGATGAACAAAGAAAAAAAGTGATTTAATGGTGTTGGTTATTATGGCAATCATCATTTGAACTTCATGTTTTTTTATAAATGTTGTTTGTTACAGCATAACTGTGATTCTGCATAAATATCCAGAATTTTAGATATAATATAAATGATTTATTAAAAGTTGTTTTCTAAAAAAAAAAAAAAAATCTTTCTTTTAGGCACACACATACTCCAAGATTCAGTCTATGCATCTCAAAAATGGTGATGAACAGAATATTCAGTAAGTACACTGTTGTTGAGTGTTAATTTAACACTCATATCTGCATCATATCGTCCATCTGAAAGCATTTGAAGGTGATTTACTACTAATCAAGGAACCGGCTTTACTGACGAGATGCGCATAACAATATCGTACGATATATCGCCCAGCCCTACATTGTACAAAAATAAATAATTGAAATTTACAGTAAAAAAAACAGCAGCTGTGGTTGCCAGTATTTTGCCGTAAAAAACATGGTGGCAACCTTTTATGTTTTATTGGACTTAAATTTATGGGCCCCCCCCCCAAAAAAAACAACAAAAAAACATCAGCACTTAAATGTGTGGTAAAAAAAAAACATCAGCTGTGGTTCCCAGTGCTTTCCCATAAACAATACAGTAGTAACCTTTTATTTGTCACCTTTTTACAACCCTTATCTTTCATTAACGAATAAACGTTATCATTCAATTTCACTAAAGTAAAAATCTGTTTTATATCTTTGTAGTATACTGATAACCACCACAATAATACATGCGGTAAAAAAAACAAAACAAATGATGATTCAAAGTTCAATACCAATAACTTTCCACAATCTGAGGCACACATTAATATAAAGATGGTGCACAGTGTCATACACACAAATACAAAATACCAAAACTCCAAAATAATGCAATTAATATTCATTACACAATATATAATGCAATATAAACCCCAAATGTACATAACTGATAACAAAAATATAGAAGGAACATAATTATTCAATTATGATTCAAATTAATTATTCAAATGGGAATTGTCATCATGCAGGGAATTCTGGCAATGTCAATTTAGAGAAACAACAAGAACAGAAAACCGAGAAGCGACGAGCAGAAACACAAGAACAACAACTGACTTCAGCCACACCCTTAGATCAACTGAAGATAAAAAACATTAAATCTCTGAAGATCTCAGCAGAGGAGGATTATACAACTCCACAAACAGCATTACCAGCTTATTATTAACCAGATTGACTAAACATCAACGAACACCACAAACCACTTGGTGAGTTGCACAGTTTTGAAAACTAACGTTAAGGGTTCTTTTAAGGACATGTTTGCGCATGCCCATAGACAGCCACTCTGAAGCGGTCAGAGGCGATTATAAAATAGTCAAAAAGTCGAGACAGGATCCATCGTCAAAATTTCTGTGTCCACCACTAGTTCATCCAAAACAAACTAGAAAATAGACTCAAAGTGATAAATACCGGAATTATTCTTTAATTCATCATTTATAAAGCATTAAAAGACATTAATAAGCAGTTTATAAATACAGCTATAAATGCTTTATTCTTGATTTAAAAGCATATCTATAATGTGTTTAATAATTGTATTTTCATACTTTATGATCAATTTATCATGTCTAAATGAAGTATTGCATTATCTATAAACCAGTTATTTAAGAGTTGTCAGTGGTTCATAAGATTACTTAGAAAGTGTAAGTAAATGATTAATAAATTATTTAAATGTACATTATACATCTTATTATTCAGATATATAGTAATAGTTACTTAGTGTGTTGAAAAATGCTTTATTAACATGTACACAGCAAAATCCCCAGTGTTAAATTAACACTCTAGTGTGGACTCATATAAACACTGAAGCAGTGTTAAAGTAACACTGAAGCAGTGTTAAAGTTAATGAGATAATGAAGTGAATAATTGAGTGATGATTGAGCATCATTAAAGACACCTGATGATAACAAGCAGAATTACTGAAGGAGAAAACTGTAATTTTAAGCCACCAGTATGGTGATGAGTGTTTGCTTTAGTTGGGCTCTTGACCCTTACATCATTAACTTTAGATTATGTTTGGCTGCTGTACGTGGGTTATAATCAGCCAGTTGAACATATAGAAAAGGTGATCTGATGGTGTTGGTAGTGTTTTAACATAATCATTATTTCATGATAATTTGACCTGAAACACTGAACTCAAATATAGCCCAATTTCTGAGTTAGGTTTACTTGATTAATTATAGCAGCACTGTCCTTGTATGGTAGCATATTTTTAAATATCAAATGAGCAAAAAAAAAAAAAAACACTTAAAAAATATTTTCAGTTGGCACACACAGACATCAAGAATTAGCGTATGAATCTCAGCAATGGTGACAAACAGATCACTTCTGAACATAAGCTCATTATTTATTCATGCAGCAATGCATGATGGGAGACATGAATAAGTTTTTATTGGTGGCACCCAGAATGCACTGCAACATGCTTTATAATTGTCACCATTGATGAGATTCACAGGCTGATTCTTGATGTCTGTGTGTGCCAACATAATACATTTTTTTAGTTTTTTTTTTTTGTGTGTCCAAAAATTGAATCAAATGAATAAACATTTTATTTATTTATTTATTTTTGTTTGTATATGAGAAGTGTATAAAAACTTCTTGGATTATTTTGTAAATGTTTAAGAAACGATGCTTGGCAAGAATAGTGCTGCTATGCTTGATGAAGTAAACTTAATTTGGGCTCTATATGAGTTCAGTAATTCAGGTCAAATGGTTGTGAAAAATGATTTTGTTAACACAACCATCACCATCAGATCACCTTTTCTATTTACTAATCTGGCTGTTAATAATCAAATACAACAGCCAAACACAACCTAAAATTAAGGGTCAAGAGCCCAACTAAAACACACACAGATCTCCACAATGGTGACTTAAAATTACGGTTTTCTCCTTCATTGATTCTGCTTGTTAACATCAGGTGTCTTCAATGATGCTGAATCATCACTCAATTATTCACTTAATTATCTCATTAACTTTAACACTGCTTCAGTGTTACTTTAACACTGCTTCAGTGTTTATATGAGTCCACACTCAGAGTTTTTTGCTGTGTATTTATACTGTAATTTGGGGTTAATTCGGGTAGTTATAAAGCCTTTAGTAGTGGTCAGTTAAATATTTTTGTGAGCTCATCTAAAGTGAGGACTATTCATCCCTTGTAAAGCATTTATAAAGGACATTTAAAGACTCAGTTATATCTCTGTACACTGTAAAAAATTGCGCTGTAAAATAACGGTAATCTACTGGCAGCTGTGGTTGCCAGCAATGTACTGTTAATTTACAGCCTTCTACTGTTAATATACAGCTCTCCTTTTTTACAGTATGTTACCGTAAAAATACAATGGAAGGTAACTCATATAATTTGGGAAACCGATTGCTTCAAACAGTTTGAGTTTAAAAACTACTGATAGTAGGCTACTGTGACAGAGGTGGCACGTGTGAAGTTACTTAATTTGAGTCCACTGAAAATGTATATCTCTTAATATTAAACTGAAACACCTTATGTGTAATAGTGAATTAATTAAAAACATGACTTTAACTCAAATCTTTGCAGTTCGCATTTAACGAACATTAGCATACATGTATGTGCTAAAGTACTTAGCAAGGAGATTGTCACTGGATCAGCAATACACAGTCACTGCTTTTAAATAAAGCAACAGACAGCATAACATCAGTGTTCTTCTGCTCATCTCTGAATGAAGCACAGACTCTACTCTCCAGCACAATGGTGACTTACAAAACTCATTAATTAAACTAACAGATCTCTCCTATATCATCCTGTGCAAAACACATAAAAGACTTCAGTTTAATAATTACTCTCCTTATCAGTTAATGACTTTGCATAACTTTTTTCTTTAAACGTTTACTAATATTCCAGTGAAATTAACTTCTTTTGTTTAGTAAATCTGACTGTTAGTTTTTACAGAATATTACTGTTTTTCCTTGATTTCACTCAAAAAATGATGTGTTGGCTTTACTTAACTTTGTTTTGTAAACATGCACCACCGGTTCCACATAACTATGTTTCGTTAAACAAACATAATATGTTCATGTAATTTCAACATCATGGAATTTGGTCATTTTAAGCGACCCAATTAAGCTCTGAGTTAATGAGTTAATTAAGTGAATAATTGAGTGATGATTGAGCATTATTGAAGACACCTGATGTTAACAAGCAGAATCTCTGAAGGAGAAAACCAGAATTTTTAAGTCACCATTATGGAGATAAGTATTTGTTTTAGTTGGGCTCTTGACCATTAACTTATTAACTTTAGATTTTGTTTGGTTGCTGTACATGAGTTATAACAGCCGGCTGAACAATAAACAAAGGTCATCTGATGGTGTTGGTTGTGTTTTAACATAATCATTATTTCACAATCATTTGACCTGAGTCACTGAACTTATATTAAACTGAATTTCTGAGTTAACTTCACCTTTCGGATAATAGCAGCACTGTCATTGTAGAGCATGCTATTTTTAGACTTAATGAAATTCAAATGATCAAATCAATAAACAAAAAAGAAACTTCCTAAAAAATGTTCTGAGTAGGCACACACAGACATCAAGAATCAGCCTGTGAATCTCAACAATGGTGACAATTATAAAGCATGTTGCAGTGCATTCTGGGTGCCACCAATCAAAACTCATTCATGGCTCCCATCATGCATTGCTGCATGAATAAATAATGAGCTTATGATCTGTTTGTCACCATTGCTGAGATTCATATGTTGATTCCTGATGTCTGTGTGTGCCTACTCAAAACATTTTTTAAGACATTTATTTTTTATTTCTTGATTTGGTCACTTGAATTTCATTGAAAAGGCTAAAAGTAGTATGCTCTACAATGACAGTAAGGTAAACTTAACTCAGAAACTGGGTTCAATATGAGTTCAGTGATTAAGGTCAAATGATTGTGAAATACTGATTACGTTAAAACACAACCAACACCATCAGATCTCCTCAATTCATTGTTCATTCGGCTGTTGTAACTCATGTACAGCAACCAAACAAAATCTAAAGTCAATAAGTTAATGGTCAAGAGCCCAACTAAAACAAATACTTATCTCCATAATGGTGACTTAAAAATTCTGGATTTCTCCTTCAGAGATTCTGCTTGTTAACATCAGGTGTCTTCAATAATGCTCAATCATCACTCAATTATTCACTTCATTAACTCATTAACTCAGAGTTTAATTGGGTCACTTAAAATGACCAAATTCCATGATGTTGAAGTTACATGAACATATTATGTTTGTTTAACGAAACATAGTTATGTGGAACCGGTGGTGCATGTTTACAAAACAAAGTTAAGTAAAGCCAACACATCATTTTTTTGAGTGTTTACGGTAATCTACTGGCAGCTGTGGTTGCCAGTAAATTGCTGTTTTTCTACAGTTTTATGCTGCAAATTAATTTACAGTTGATTGCCGTTAAATTGCGCTTCACTCAGTTTTTTATTTATTTAACACATTTAACCCTTTCAACCCCACTTCAGTTTTAAATGAACACTTGTGTGTCCACACTACAGAGTGTTGGAGTAACACTGAAACAGTGCTGAAGTTAATGATATAATTCAGTGATTAATTAACTGATGATTGAGCATTAGTGATGAACACCTGATGCTAACAAGCATAATCACTGATAGACAACAAGAAGATAAAAAAGCAAAACACAAGACCTACAACTGACTTCAGCCACAGAAGACATTAAATCTGTGAAGATCTCTGCAGAGGAGGATTAAACAACGCAAAAAAAAAAAAAAAAAAACATTTCTATCTTCACTTATTACTAACAGGATTTACTTTATTTGTTTATATACGTCTACATAAATTCCTATTGATAATAAACAGAGGTGTAGATGTCTTTTTTTTTCATTTGATGTTACCATTATGAAGATCAGTGTTTGCTTTAGTTGGGGTCTTGACCCTTGACTGTAACATTAGTTTCTCTTTGGTTGCTGTAACTGTGTTGTAAAGACATGTTTGTTATAGCAGAAACCAAGCCAACAAAAACTTAGATCAGGTGTTTCTGGTTACGATTTGTATATTTCATCAAATATGGATCACTGATCTCATCCAGAGTCTAATCAATTATCAAAAGTGTGTTTTTAATAGTTTAATTTTATATTACAGCACTGTAACTACAGCAAAAAATCAAGCACTCTGCACAATTAGTTATGAAGGATTTTAAAACTTATCATTCACTGAAGAAATTTGAACTGCTGCTTCAACTAGACAAACACAAACATCAAGAATCAGCCAATGAACCTCAACAATGGTGACAACCAACAAATAAGATAATACCAAATCTGAACATCACAAAACACACTACTTAAAGTCAACACAAAACCAACAGCAAAAATAAAAGCAAAAAGTAAACATTAAAGAAAATAACCAGACAATTCAGCTGCATAATTTATTCATGCCGCAATGCATGCTGGGAGTCATGCACAATTTTTTTTGTACTATGCTGGTACCCAGCATGCATTACAACATGACACTTTTTTGATTGTCACCATTGTTGAGATTCATACGTCAATTCTTGATGTCTGTGAAATTTTCTGAGAACTGGCTTTTTAAAATTCTTCATATTTTCTGCTTGTAAAAACAGTGATAGATCTCGTTATGTTAAATCACAGTGATAATATAATCATGTATACAAAAATCACCGTAATAAATTCACTAGACTTTAAAAAGATCAGTGCATCAGACCACTATATGATGATTGTGACCATTAACAAATAATCACTGTCATATAAAACAGTTTTCTATCAGCTTTTTTGAAGTAGCTAATGTAAGACAACCTACCACAGCCAAATAAACACCAAAGCTCAAAAGTCAAGGGTCAAGAGCCCAACTAAAGCAAACACTGCTCGCCATCATGGTAACATCAAATGAAAATAAATTGACATTAAAGCTCTGTCACCTTTTAATATGAACTTCTGTAAACGTCTGACAGAAGTAAAAGCAATCTGATCATAAGTGAAGCTGGTAATGCTGTTTGTGGAGTTGTTTAATCCTCCTGTGCCGAGATCTTCAGAGATTTAATGTCTTTTATCTTCAGTTGATTTGATATATTTTTTTTGTTCTTCTTGTTCCTCTTTCCTCCAGTGATTCTGCTTGTTAACAGCAGGTGTTCATCAGTGTCTAGATTAACTTTGAAATTGAACTTAATTAACTAAGTAATTATTCACTCAGTCAAGTTCACTATATTAGTGAATTAATGTAGGGAATAGTGAATGAGGGTATAGGGTGTGATTTTGAACACAGCCTCTGAGTGTCGACTTTGATCGCTGTTAATTCACAGTATATTCCTGTTGGCTACTTTCTCGAAAACGACATATATCACCCAGAATGCATTTTTCAACGGTATATTGCTGTTTTAATGGAAAACGGCATGTTACTGTCAAATTGTGGCCGTTTTTTTACAGCAATTTTTTAAAGTGTATCATTGTTGTTTGTTTTATTTTTCTTTTTATAAGAAATCTCCTTTGTAAATGCTTTTCCGTTGCTTTTTGCTTTTTGAATTTTTTTACCGTTAAAATTAAGATTTGTTTTACAGTGTTGATTTAAAATTGTTTCAATGGTGGCTTGCTATCTGGGTAGTTTAATTATGACAGTGTTATATAAAGGCTCAAGTACAATGCCCTTCAGACTAAATTCTCAATAGGACCTTTCCTCTCATTCCTTATTGCTTAATTGCTACACATGCCAAGTAGGCATTCACTGGCAAGCGTATGTTTAAAAATTACAAAATATAGGTCACCTAGTTCTCACAATCACTAGGGTAAGAGTCAGTGTTAATGTTTGATCAGGGAGACATTCGTCATGCCAGACGGCAAATGCACAAAAATAAGCTGATGCAGACAGTTAGACAGACAGTTGTGTTCATTCAAAGGTCACTGTTCCCACTATAGGCTAAAAGTTATGGGTAATGTGAGACCAGTAAGGGCATGTTATAGATTTGTTGTCGTAAGTGCCCGTGGATGGATGCCAGTGGATAAATATGGATGGATGGATGGATAGATAGATAGATTCAATAGCCATTTATGGCTTTTCTTAATTTTTTCTCTCTTGCAGCTGTCAAAAAAATATGGGTCAGTTTACACAGTGCACTTGGGCCCCAAAAAAGTGGTAATATTGTCAGGATACAAGACCATCAAACACGCACTGGTGAACCTTTCCGAGGAGTTTGGAGACCGAGATATTTCACACATTTTCCATGATTTCAACCAGGGATATGGTACGGTTTCACATCTTCAGATGATCATTTAAAGGTACAATATGTTGGATTTTTCGCCACCAGGGGTCGCTAACCTCTTACAATAACAAAGGCGTATTGATGACGCAAAGCATTAAGCATAATTATGGATCTTGTCGTCAAGCTGATGGATCTTTTATGGATGAGTGAATACATTGATGTTTTTAACATGACTGTGGTATGAAGCAGGGCGCGATTGCTAATGAGAGAATTAACGTTATACCAGCGCCACACGCAATGCGAGTCCCGCGGATATAAAGGAATAAGGACATTTCACTCTACCGAACTACACGCAAGTGCTGAGTTAATACTCACACAGGTCAGTTTATTAGACCAGTGGTTCCCAAACCTGTCCTGGCGCCCCCTCAACACTGCACGTTTTCTTTATCTCCCCAATCAAACACACCTGATTCAACTCATCAGCTTATTAACCCATGTGATTATGAGCTTATGAGTTGAATCAGGTGTGTTTGATTAGGGAGGCAAAGAAAACGTGCTGTGTTGAGGGGGCGCCAGGACAGGTTTGGGAACCACTGTATTAGACGAATTAAACTTGAGGTAATGCCGCGCTGTTTCACTTGCTCTAACAGTTACACTATCACACTAAATGGCATGAGTGTGTTGAATGTTGTTAGTTAGGTTGTTTGTTGGATATATGATACTTACTAGCAGTAAGCTAGATCAACATTAGAATAACATACAGATCATATTATAACATTTCATCATGTTGAACTAAATAACATTGATTAGTTTTATGTACATTTGCTCACCTGTCTAATAAAGTGCATGCAACACTCGCGTCTCTCTCAAGTCGAAGTTAGTCGCGGACTGGAGCTCTCGGCATCTCGAAAGATGTTGATCTTTGTTTTAGTCCTTTTTTTGTCTCAAAGTCTGCTTGTCATGGTCAATAATGTTTGAACAAAACAACAACAGCTTGAGTGTCCTGCTAGGCATAACGTGTATAACCCAGTTGTCAACTTCTGTCGCCATGGTTACAATGAAAGTACGAGCGCAAACCTGGCGAAAACCGAGGGTAACGTGGATATGACATCATTGACTGGCGACTCATCATCCCTGCTCACATGCTTCGTTTCCTTGGTTAAAATCACAATTTCCTCACTATTTACAAATAGTCTGAAAACATTTGGGATATTGTAAATAATCAACTAAACAAAATATGTAACATTGGCCTGGTGGTTTTTGGATATTTTACTGCAAAAATCCTACATATTGTACCTTTAATATATATTTTTTTTGTAGATGTAAGACTTGTCTTGCATATAAATTTGCAAATACATTTTTTTTTATCGTTTCCCTTTCAGTCGGTCACGTTAGTTGCCATGTCGGACTGACCGACGAATAGGAATCTTGCCAGAATCTACTTTGAGTGTAACTAAATGAGCCAATGCACAGTGGCATGCAATATTTGCATCAGCTGCTCAACATCGCAGTGCGGGTATATAAGGGTTCAGAAGGTGCATCGCATCTTCAGGTTTTCGCTTTGGAGCCGAGCAGTTTGTTTGTTCATGCTCTAATCTGCAAGCAGTATAACTTCAGAGAGCCACTTCTTCAGGGAGAAGCTGTCTCGTGTGTCCATATGTAGTGACCCCAAGGGGATCCTATATGTGTTTTTTTTTCCACGGTGTTGCTCCTAAATGGAAGCCCATATCTTTCCCTTGAGGGTGCCCCGTTTGATTAGGCTGGAGTCACCCCAGAGTCATTCCATATGTAGTACGGCCCTACGGGGTTATTCCATATGTAATCTCCACATAACTCCTTGCAGGTAGGATGTGGTTTCCACAGTGTTCCTTTTCCAGTGGAAAGGGCACACTTTCCCAGTGTTATATAGTACACTTCAATAGTCTCACTGAGTGGGTCATGCGGAACAGCATTGATTGACATTCTCTACGTCAGCGTAATAGGCAGGAGGGATCAGGAGGCTTACGCAGGGTGCTGGAAGGATGCAGCAACAGGCGCTTTGGTAGGGAATCCTATTCGTTGGTCAGTCCAACGGGTGTCGAACGTGTCCAACTGAAAGGGAACATCTCATCGGCACAGTTGCTGTACCACCACTAGGTGGTCGGATCATCGGCTCGGCTCCTCAGTGAAAACCTGAAGATGCACTTTCTGCTCATTATATACTCGCGCTGTGATGCAGGAGCAGCTGAAGCAAATATCATGCATTGGCTCGTTTAGTTACACTTGAAGTAGATCAATCCGATGTCACCATTCCCTCCTTCAGGGAACGAGGGTTACATATGTAACGAGACGTTTTTATTCTAGTAAGAAATGTGAGGTCCACTTTAGAGTAATGGGTAAATTATTCCTCTGTAGGGATGTGTTTTCCAATGGTGAAAACTGGAGCGAAATGAGACGCTTTACTCTCACAAACCTGCAGATTTGAGAGATTATCATTGAAGAAACACAACATTTAAAAGAGGAATTTAAGAAGTTTGGAGGTAAGATTGTTAACCACAATGACAAGATGATGATGGGTTAAACTGATTTGAGTATTAACATCTTGTTCATCCGTGCAGGAAAACCATCTGATACAACTCTGCCAATGGCCATGGCTGTTTCGAACGTTGTCTCTGCCATCATCTACAGCACCAGATTTGAGTACAGCAACACTAAGTTACATCACATGGTCAAACGATCTTATGAAAACATGAAGATGATCAGATTCAGTTCAGGTACCCAGACATTCTTGTTCAATCCACCAATAATTCATACACGGATTGTTATTAAAATTATTCAAGAAGTACAATAAAGATGTATTGTTTATAATGCATGATTTTGGAGTATTTGTCAAGGTGTATGTACAGTGTGCAGTGTTACATTATGATTCTTTGCAATTCTGCTTGTTTGTAGCTCTACAACATGTTTTCTTGGCTTCATCCTTTTGTGATGAATCAGCAACGTATTGTGAATAATGTCAGAGAAACATTCAAACAAAGTGAGGAAATATTGAATGGTCTGAAGAAAACTCTGAACCCTCAGGAGCCCAAGGAATCCTGATTCTTTCCTGATCCAACAGCAGAAGGACAAGGTACTTTCTATACTTTTAAATCAAATTACCATCAATTACCATTTTTGGCTTTCATTGTCATAACTTCTGCAGGAATCTGACAAAACAGACTCTTTGTACCATTCAATGAATTTACAATGTACAATCAACAACCTGTTTGATGCTGGTACTGACACTACGGCCACAACGCTATGCTGGAGTCTTTTGCTCATGGACTGCAAATGCAAATCTTAATGCTTACAATTGAACACTGGAAAAAAATATATTGAAACAATTCTCACTTCTTTCTTTTATGTACTACTTCAAAGGGAGATTTTTTTTTACAGTGATCAAAGAGTCCTCGATCATAGTCAAGTCAAAACCAGGACTATTGAATTATTTTATAACAATTTGAATTCTACACATTTGCAAATCTAATTTTAAACCATGCAAAGTGTCAAACAGAGTCAATTATTCAGTAATGCTGCTATATACTTTCATACTGCGGTCTTGTGAATTGAAATAGGCCAAGGTCCAAGACGAGATTGACAGAGAGATTGGTGGATGTCAGCCATGAAGACAGGAATAACTTACCATATACAGATGCTGTGATCCATGAAACGCAGAGATTTGCAAACATAGTACCCCTTGGTTCTCCCCGTCAGACCACCTGTGATGTTCATCTGAATGGATTCCTCATCAAGAAGGTCTGGCTCCAAGAGCATGCTGTGCTCTTGATTATGTGTTTGTTCAATTTAATTGATCATTTGTGTTGTTTTATGCAGGGTACCAGTGTGTTCGCACTACTGGTATCTGTATTGAGGGATGAAAATGAGTGGGAAACTCCTGACAGCTTCAACCCAAGAAACTTCCTGAATAAACAGGGCCAGTTTGTCAAGAGGGATGCCTTCTTGCCCTTCTCTGCAGGTGTAGTGGACTTCAAATTACTTATAATTAATAATACCGACTAATTATATTGTGCCATCACAGATGATTTTTGTTAATACTTTGCTTATTGTTTTTCTCAGGCCGCAGGGCTTGTCCTGGAGAGGATGGCCAGGATGGAGCTCTTCCTGTTCTTCAGCTCCGTCCTTCAGAATTTCCGCTTCACTCGTCCTCCTTGAGTGCCTGAAGATGATCTGGATCTCACACCAGTCGTGGGCTTCACCCTGAACCCAGCCCCATACAAACTGTGCGCAGTAAAGCGGTCTTACACAGTAAAGCAGCTAAATACACAATTACATTTCAAAGCTTATCTGACTTTGTTCAAAATATGTGCTCTCTCTAATCAAATCCGGTGTCTTCTTATTATGTGGTATGCAATGTGGTTGCACAGTGTTGTCTGGTGTGTCTGTTTTTTTTTTTCTTGCCAGTGTTAAAGATGAATTTCTGTCCAGTAAATCTGAACAGACAATAAAGTCAAACAAACAAACAAACAAAATCAGGTGTCTTCTTCTGAGGCCATAGCAACATTGTGACGGCCCTTGGGGGCCATAGCAATGCCACATGTTACCCAAGAGCAAAGAAGTAAACCAGAACTGGACCTTATCTGAGTAACAAAATCTGTGTATATTAAATATGGAGTCATCTCAGCCTTAATAAGCCTTTTAACAAGCAGAATCACTGAAGGAAAGAAGAGAACAGAAAAAGAGACGACACAAGAACTACAACTGACTTCCAGTCACAGCATTAGATGAAATCAATTGAAGATAAAAGAGGACAATCCTCCTGAGATATTCAGAGATTCAATGTCTTGTTGTATCTGGCGGAAGTCAGACCAGTTGTTGGTGTGTTTTGGGTCGCCCAAGAAGGGACTTCCCGCCTCCAAACAGACCATCAGCAACTGGATTGTCCATGCTATTTCTTTGGCCTACCAGGTGCGCAATTTGTCTTCACCTTTGGCCATGAGGGCTCATTCAACCAGAGGCATGGCGTCCTCTAGAGCCCTCCTCTCGGGGGCCCCGATCCAGGAGGTCTGCGATGCAGCAGGATGGGCCACCCCCATACCTTTATTAGGTTTTACAGTCTGGACCTTCCGTCTACGCCTGGCACTCTTGTGCTCTCGTCCTAAGTGTGCCTGTGAGCAGCTTCACACTAGGACAGGCAGGGCGCGTTGTGGCATAGTGGGTACTCGTTACCCCAAAGTGTCATTCGACGCAGTTCAAGTTCCCTCGAAAGGGAACGTCTCGGGTTACGACTGTAACCCTTGTTCCCTGAGAAAGGGAACGAGAACTGCGTCTCTTCGCCATGCCTTGCAGCATTGCTTCATCACGGAATCTAACACTTTTGTGCGCCGGCTCCTCTTTGTAGCTTCCGCATATGCCGTCACATGTTATGTCATGATGCAACACCAATCAAGATTGGCTTAGTTTCATTCATGCTTCAGAGGCGCTATGCTGAGGGGCGTTCGCCCAAAGTGTCATTTGATGCAGTTCTCGTTCCCTTTCTCAGGGAACAAGGGTTACATTCGTAATCCGAGACGTTTTCCACTATCAAATTCCATCATGTAAATAGCGATTCCCCATGGCAGAGCGCAACTGGCATTTAAAGGGAATAGGAGATGAGACTCTGATTGGTTTATTGCATTTAAAGCCCAAAACACACCCATTACTCATTAAATGGATAGGGACAACCCTTTTAGACCATGGGCCTGGCACGCCGACCATTTATCCCGTCGTTAAACTACCAAAAGTGGATTCGGACTTTAGACCGTGCGCTTAGATCGTTAAAATAGGGCCCTGTGTTTCTGCTCATCTATTTTTCTGTTTTCTTTGTTCCTTCAGTGATTCTGCTTGTTAACAGGCTTATTGAGGCTGGGATGACTCCATATTTAATGTACACAGGTGTTGTGGCTCAGATAAGGTCCAGTTCTGGTTTATTTATTTGCTCTTGCTGACATGTGGCATTGCTATGGCCTGCTTGTATCCCAGATCTGGCAAACAGGAGTGGGCTACCCAAGGGCCGTCATAAGTATAAGTAAATTTCAAGTACATGTCAACTTTTTCTAACCTAACTTTTTCCTAAACCCTAACCCTAACCCTAACCCTAACCCTAACCCTACCAGTCTACTAGTACTTTACTAACACTCTAATGACAGTGTGTAGGTGCAACTATACGTATAGTCAACAGAATTAAAGGGATCATCAAAATAAAGTGAAATCATTTCTTCTCTATTCATCCAATTATGTAAATGTATTAAAATTTACATTTGTACGTCCAACTGTTTGCACTGTATTCCTCCTTTTGATGCTTAACTGAACTCTAATGGCACTGAGAATTGGGTAAAAATAATGATAATGTCTTTATCATCAAATGGACAATATCATCTAATCACATTTTGCCTTGCTTTTTCTTGCCCTTGTGTTTTTAAAACATTAGTCAAACTGCCCAACTAAAGCAAACACTGACTGAGAGTGAGTCAAAGCCAAACTATTATTTTCAATAAATCATCAATATCTAAACCTCTGTTAATCTCTATAAGAAAGTAAATCTGGTTTGTAGTAAGTGAAGCTGGTAATGCTGTTTGTGGATTTTTTTTAATGATGTTGGAGCCTGACATCAAACAAATGTTTAAACGTCAACCCAATTTTCATTTTCAACCGAAATTTGATGTCTGAGCGATGTTGGAGTCCACGTCCAATAACATTTCTAGCTAGGGTGACCTCACATTGTGGATATATTATAAGCAAACAGTGAGTGCTCTGTGAGGTAACACTTTTAGCTCACTGGGCAGTATATCAAGACAACAACAAAACAACAACAAAAGGGAAATGAAGCAAGAATGTTTTTCACAGGAATGCAAAACTTTTTCGAGAGAATGCAAAAGCATGGACATAATTTTTCCTCCTGTCTCATATTTTTTGTCCTTTATCATGTATCTTTAGGGGCTCTGTAGACTTAGGATCTTAACCTTTAAGGGCATATTTGAATGATTTCTTTTTTTTTCCCTATAAAAAAAGTTTAAAGTCTGAGATGTTCAAATTTTGTGATTTTTCCTATATGGAATGAAAATATATATCCTTATATGTATAATTAATATATTAAATGGTGTAAATATACTGAATAATATATGAAACGTACTCGGTTACTAACATAACCTCGGTTCTCTCTAGAAGAGGGAACGACCGAGTACTGCGTAATATCTTACACTTAGGAAAAAACTATTTTCCTTGAGATATTGATGCCAAAAAATTATCCTTAATTTTGAATTAATGTAAAACGAGTTGTGGCTTATTGGGAATGACGCTTCTAGCCTCTCTTCTCATACACTCAAAAAAATAATCTGTTGAACGAACATAATTAAATTAAGGAAAGGTTTTCCACAAAATTGAATTACATTTTTCCAACAAATTCGAATTAGCTTGAAATAATTTGTTGTAATCTTGTTGTATGAATTAATTTAAGTTAATTTAGTCATTCCTGCTAGATAAAGTTTTGTCAGGTTAACTACATTTTTTTATTTTTTGTCCTGCCTTCAATCACCAACATTATAATTTTAGTTAATTTGACTCTACGGTCATATCTAATGACAGACACTAGTAGTGTTCAATTGAATTAAAATCAATGTTTGCATAGTAATATGATATTACTTTTGCCAGACTGCAAGTGAGGTGTGCACATAGTGTGTACTGAGTACCCACAGCCTGAACAGGAGGTTCAAAGCATTTATAGAGTAATACTGAGCCCACAGCCTAAACACAGTCGCCACTCTTCTGCATAATGGTAACCACAAAATTCAAAAACATTACAGAAAGTCCTCTAAGTTTCTAACATAACTGAACATTAAACACTAACAACATCTTTCCATTTACTGAAAAACACATAAAATAACACTTTTTCCCTAAATTGACCCCTTTTAATGCAGTCCCTTGCAAAGCATGATGGGAACTACAGATCCACTGCCCAGTTAGATGTCAACAACAATGATTCATGTAGTTTTCACACAAATGAATTAGGTTGATTGAACACAATTAAATTATGTTGTGACAATATTAAACAATCGTGTTACTTTTGCTTTATTTTAATTAATTATTTTAACAAGAGGCCAAATGTTTTCATGTTCATGTTTTGAGTGACATCCAGTTAAGACGAACGAAAAATATTCATGTTGACTCAATTTAAAAATTTTGGTAAACCAATTTTTTTTTTAATTACATTGATTACATTTAATGAAATTAAGCTGGGATCATTTCTATGAAGGATTGTGTCGTATATGCTCATTTTAATTAATGAAATTGAACAAAGAGCTAAAATCATTTTTTTGAGTGTACTCTCTGTGAGTCCCTGGTGGTTATGCGCTATATGAACCCCGGGCTTTGGTGTTGGCTCCCCGCACGCACAGCGTTTTACACTGTGTTCCCCTAGCGTACGATATTACGCAGTACGAGAGAAGAGAACGTACTCGATTACTAACGTAACCTCGGTTGAACCGAGTCGGTTCTCTCTAGAAGAGGGAACGAGTACTGTGTATCTTGCCGTGCCTGCAACACGCTCTGGTTCGCTTCGGCGATGAAAAACCAGTTTGTATCAGCCTATCGAGCTGTATTTATAGGCCCAGGCCACGCCCATTTCGGCGGGGACGTGACAAAGTAGGCGCGAAGCACTCCATTGGATATGGCGTCACGTAGGGCCACTCTCAGTAGGCTGCTGCTGTTGCCGCAGGTCAGCCAATAGGTATGCGAGCCGTCTTGCCTATGTCTGCATGCTGTTGCAACGCGTTTTACATTAATTCCAAATTAAGGATAATTTTTTGGCTTCAATATCTCGTGGAAAAGAGTTTTTCCCCTAGCGTAAGATATTACGCAGTACGAGAGAACCTCTCGTAAGAGAACAATGTATTGTGTTAATATACTGTGTTAATATATTACAATATATTGAATAATACATAAGGAATTGTCACTTTTCATATATTGAAAAATGTATTTACAATATATTTACACCGTAAAATGTCATTAGATGGGTATTCTAAGAAAACATGAGAAAAACATTTGCCTTAAATTTCTAATATTAATTAGAATTTTAAAAAGAATTATAAAAAGAGTGTTGGTACAATGATAGACTGCATACGTAATTGTATTTACTAAACAAAAATACTTTGAATGTATCGGAAACTTTACAAAAAAAATTCATTTAAAATAGTTGACTGCAAAAAAAATTACTGTGTTACAGTTATTGCCTTTTAAATATAGCAGCATACAGTAAAATCTCATTGTTTTTAGGTCTCCTCCTGAGGAGAACAGGCTCTGAACTGAAGAACAGGCTCTACTCTTCAGCACAATAGCCGCTTTCCGACCAAGTAGTTACAGGTACTTAGTTATAGGAACTGTCCACTTCTAAACAGTTCTAAGAACTACTCTCCCCCAAACTGGGTTTTGCTGTTTGCGTTTGCACTGGCCACTAGCGTTTGCACTAGCGTCATCACTAGACGTAGCGTGGAATGGTGACCCACAAAACTCAGACAACAGGAACCTTTTAAATCCCAACAGAATATTAAACTAGTGTTGTCAAAAGTACCGACTTCGTTGAAATATAAAAAATATGACGATACCAACATTTCCCTCTAGCATTTTGAGAGCTGTTGAACGGATTCTTATACACCTCTGTGTATATGTGATTGTCTACAATGATCAACGTTTCAAAAACATGCCTTCAGTCTGTTTCATCACATTTAAAGGCTTGTCAGCAGAAAACAGCCTTTTTATGTACTTATGTACACTGTTAGACCTTACCAGGTTTTTTACAGTACAATACTGGGAACATTAAATTTACAGTTAATTGTACAGTTCTTTACTGTAAAAAATGCACTAAATTAAAACTCGTTAACTGATTTCACTTGCAGAAACAAACTGCCTTAATTTGACCAACTGTCATTTAAATGTATTAACTAAAATTTATAATGCATTAATAATCATTTAATTTGAGACCACTAAAAAATATTGCACATAAAGAGATTCCCACAGGACCAGTAACTAAACAGTCACCACCTGTTAAATAAAATAACATGCAGGGTATTCTAAAAGTTTGTAGTTATTCTCCTGGAATGAAGCACAGGCTCTACTCTTCAGCACAATGGTGACCCAAAAAAATACATTTTACTGTAAATTACCAGAGGTGGATGATCCAGGAGAGTAAATGTCCTGCCATGTTTATTCCACCCATGAACTCAGTCAGCTGATTTCACTAATTAGATCTCCTGTCTGAATTAGCAAATCCAGGTGATTGGAACAAAATATTTTTTTTATTCTTCTTTACACCTCAAGAAGATTAACGCCACTGGAAATGCAAATGAAATGATTATGGTTTAAAAGCTGTATTATATAAGGTTGTTCGTTAGGTTAATTTGTATATTCTAGGGTGACCATATTTTGTCCTGAAAAAACAGGACACTCGGCCCGGCAAACAGATAGGCCTACTCAAATGATACTCAAAGTTTACTCAAAGAAACCTTATTAATTTCAATACATTTAAATTAGGTTATGCCTCCTCTGTATGGATAGAAATTTGTTATTAATGAAAACAGGACATGTCCTGGGAAAACAGGACAGTTGGTCACCCTAGTATATTCTCTCTTATCTGACACTTGTACGTGACCTGAACAGTGTAGTGCAATTAACCATAACAGACATTCTGCCTGGCCATCATTACAAAATAGAAATTTCCTGAGGCTTGAGGAGTGAAGTGTTACCTCTCAAAAGAATCCAAGATCATGTCTGTAGTCAAAGGAGTTCAAGAACTAATGTAAAGCAAAGTTTATATGGCTGTTCATAATGATTAACAAAACTACAGACCAGACATTTAAATGGTATTCACTTCACTTTGTGTTAACAGATGCAATACAGTTGACTGAAACAAAATAAATGCAAGTCAACTTATCATGGTTCGAGAAGTTTAAAATCATTGCTGTTAAGACAAAAAGTGATCGGAAAGATATTTTGTGTGAGATGTGTACAAGTTGGAGCTCTGGAACAAGAAGTGTCCTGAACTGTTCGGCGGCATTCAAGAACCCTCCAGGTTAACCAAATATACATAAACATTTAACACGTTGTCACAATCCCACGTTCTTTGTCTTTTGTTTTGTATGGACTTGTGTTGTTTTGAAGTAAATTCTCTGTTCTCATTGTTTCCATGTTCTATTCCTGTTTGGTTTATGTCTCTCCGTGTTGTTGTACCATATCTATATATTTAGACCAAGACAGCATTGTCAAGTTTCACACAACTTAAAGGGATACTCCAGGATTTAGCATTAAGCTTTGTATCAGTTAAAAACCAGTAGTATTTTCGAATTAACATGCTTCCCCCCTTCATATCCCCCTGATATGAGAGAAAAATAAATTTCTAGCCTGGAAAAAATCTTCCGATGACGCAAAAATTGTCAGTTTGCGTCATCGGAGGATTTTTGTGCCGGAGGCTAAAGACTACAGCCAGTGTTCCGCATGTTTTCACCACACCCATATGGGGCGGGATCTCACTCACAGAATGTAAAGATAGTGTCCATTTTTCTGTAGAAGCTAAGCTAACCGGCTCTTGCCTCTTGCTCTGTGTAAAAAGTTTGTATAGTAGGCTAATCACGATGGTGGAAGGTAGTTTTGAGGTTGAAATGGCAGAAGGGGATTTCGAAGATATGTTGCCAGACCGGTTTCCATCGGCGTCAGTGCTCTCGCTGTGCACCGATGGCGTCAGTGCTCTTGCTGTGCGCCGATGGATCTCATACCTGCCAACTTTTGCGTTTAGCTTTGCGTGAGATTTTTCTGGGGGGGCGGGGGGTGTAAGTAAACCAACCTTATAATAAAACCTCTCCAACCGGGTGGGAGGGTGGGCGCATGCGCGATACGCAGTTTGGAACAGTCTTTCTCTCGCATCAGCGTGAGAACTCGCCCGTGTGAGCGTGTGAAACCACTCAAATGCGTGTGTCTCACGGCCAAAGCGTAAGAGTTGGCAGGTATGGGATCTGTTTCCATCGGCGCACAGCGAGAGCAGTGACGCCGCCAGCTCGAGTCTGGCGCCGGGCTCAGGTCTCTCTACCGGCCGCCTCTCTTCCTCCATCTCCCGCATATAGAGTGTCCTATTACCGTCTCGAATCTCAGCGATGCCATTTTCTTCTGGAGGAGATCGCTGAATCCGCAGAGCTTTGAGTGTAAAAGTGTTAATATTATTTCTGTCAGGTCCATCAAGTCAAGAACACACAGACAAAATAATTTAGAAATTAATTGAATAGATTGCAAACAGGTTAATGTTCCTGAATTGAAATATGGCGGTATGGCTCTGTTCAAGGAGTCCTCTGACCTTTCATGAGCACCATGAAATAGCATAGAGTCAGAGGACAGCAGCAGCAGCATTAGGGAACGCTCACACAGTTTTAGGACTGTGAGAGCTAAAATATCCCCCGTGAACAGAGCAGGCAACATGACATAAGCAAATGCCACATTATGCATAAGGAGGAGCTGGGGAGGTGGCGGGCAGCAGAAGCGAGCAGCGAGCCAGCAGAAGCGAGCAGCGGCCAGCAGAGCTAGAGCAAGCATGCTGCTGCTCGCTCTGCTGGCTCGCTGCTCGCTTCTGCTGCTCGCTATCAACGCTGTCTTGTCAGCTGATCTGTCAGCTGAGCGCATTATCGGGTAACTCCCCTCGCTGCTCAATGGCCAAGCTCAAACAAGGCGCCCTATTTAAAGCTCATTCACCTTGTCATACATGCATGTATGAGCAAGGTGAATGAGCTTTAAATAGGGCGCCTTGTTTGAGCTTGGCCATTGAGCAGCGAGGGGAGATAACCAGCTAATGCAGCTCAGCTGGAGCAGATCAGCTGACAAGACAGCGTTGATAGCAAATAGCATAAGCAGTGGCTTGACTACCTGGTCTGCCAGAACTGACGCTGACGCTTAATTTCTGTCAGGTCCATTAAGTCAAGAACACACAGACAAAATAATTTAGAATTTAATTGAATAGATTGCAAACAGGTTAATGTTCCTGAATTGAAATTTGGCGGTATGGCTCTGTTCAGGGAGTCCTCTGACCTTTCATGAGCACCATGAAATAGCATAGAGTCAGAGGACAGCAGCAGCAGCATTAGGGAATGCTCACACAGTTTTAGGACTGTGAGAGCTAAAATATCCCCCCAAACAAAACCACACCTGGCAATCCTCTGTGATACAGAGGATGATTTATTTGACTACATGAGCTATTCCCCCCAAAACAAAATTGAGTGTCTCGAACGGTGTCGTCTGAGCCGCCCTAATTTAGCGATTTATAATAGTAAGTAAAAATATGAATTACTGAAATGACTAATCAAGACCGTAATAGCTAAAACATGCAGTTTCCTAGATTATCCGTCTTTAAACTGTTTGACAGTCTACAGTGTAAGCTCTATGGATAGATGACTAATCCACCTCTGAGAACGAGCTAGATGAACAAATTAAACAGCTGATAGCGCATCAGGGGCGTTTAACTGAGCAGAGCGCGAGCAAAATAATGATCAAATGTGTTTTATTAATGAAACAAATCAGAGACTTGAGCTCATGGCTTTCTGGGCGTCAGAATATCCCGAACATCGGGACGGAGGTATCGTTCGTAAGCAGCAGAAACCACCGCCCCATAGCTTAAAGGGTTAAACCGGAGCGAGTGCCGCCACCGTAGTTCAATGCGTAGAATGAGCTGTATACGGTCCCGAGGCAGTCCGCAGAAGTTAATTCCTATCACAGCAAGCTGCTTGAATCTGCGCTGCATAGTGGTAAAAGCCAGCGTAAGCAACCCGATCAGTTGCCAATGACAACAGATAACGCACGTAGCCAATATGATCGCATAGCATTTTTTATGAAAACGACTAAGTTAGATAAGCCCAAATGCCACACGGATAGCATTAACGAGAAGCATGTTGCCAACACACTGATAGCTTTTAGCAATGAATATTAAAAAGGAACTTAGCTTCGTGAAGACTTTCAGAGATGAATGGAGAATGAATCACGTCGAGTCCTGTGTCAATATTCCAGCAGAAGCGAGCAGCAAGCCAGCAGAGCGAGCAGCAAGCATGTATGAGCAAGGTGAATGAGCTTTAAATAGGGCGCCTTGTTTGAGCTTGGCCATTGAGCAGTGAGGGGAGTTAACCAGCTAATGCAGCTCAGCTGGAGCAGATCAGCTGACAAGACAGCGTTGATAGCAAATAGAATAAGCAGCGGCTTGACTACCTGGCCTGCCAGAACTGACGCTGACGCTTAATTTTTTATTAAAATTTATAACTCACATTGGTTGTGGTTCTTTTTATAAACCTTTAGTGTTACTAGAGTACGGATTAGCCTGAGAATGTATTAGCTTAGGGAAATAGTGATTTCAATAGGAGAAAAACAGTTCATATGCAGAGCTATAAGCTACTCTGTTGACATGGTCCTGCTCTGTATCATATTTTTAATGTGACAGTCTAAGTTGTGTTATATACATTAGGCTACTACATCCCGGTACAACCCAATTTAGCACCATTTCGATGGAAATTTATCAAATAACTCACGATGTATCAAAGCAAGCCTAGTTGTATCCATTTTTCGGATTCTGCCGCCTGTAACCGGTAGGCGTGATTTGGGAGTGGCCTAGTAAGGGCAGCAAAGCAAGTGCATTCTGGGAGTTGTTGTCTTTCAGCCACATGAGTAAAAAATACATTTTCTGCCTTTTCTCAGTCTAGAATTTCAAAAATAATTTCACATTTCTACTACATAAATGACCACTATTAAATACACATTCATCTTCCCACAACTGGAGTATCCCTTTAACACTTGTTACTTGTTCCACTGAAGTCCCATCAATAAATAAAGTCAGCAACCTTAGGGATTTTTGTAGCTAAAAATTAGACATTTAGTTTTTTCTATGTTTCAAATTATTTTTTTAGTTGTAACCCAGTTCGTAATTGTTTGCAGCTTTTCACTTAAGTTCTTCTGAAGCTCAACAGATGGATGTGCTGCAGAAAGCATAGTAGAATCATCGGTAACACTTTACAATACGTTTCATTTGTTAACATTAGTTAGTTAACATGAACTAAGAATGACCAATACGTCTACAGCATTTATTAATCTTAGTTCATATTAATTTCAACATTTACTAATACATTATTGAAATCAAAGGTTGTATTTGAACAGCTTTATTTGTATTAACTAACATTAACAAAGATTAACTAATACAGTCTCAAATGTATTGCTCATTGTTAGTTCATGTTAGTTAATACATTAACTGTTAACTAATGAACCTTATTGTAAAGTGTTACCGAATCATCTGCATACATAACTAAATTAGCATTATAAACAACATATAGGAAATCATTTATAAAAACAGAAAATAAAAGTGGACCTAAATAACGTCCCTGTGGAACATTGACTATTTTGGGTCTCAGAAACAGGATCCATTATAAAATACTCTATGTTTTCTATTAAAAAGATAACTTACAATCCAATCAAGGGCTTTGTTGCGCTTCCACTGTGTAAAATGAATAATTATTATTATTACCATGAGTAAAAATGATAAAAAATAAATAAATAAATAAAACATTTTTTAAAAAAAAGTTTTTGGCTGAACAAAAGCTTTATTATATCAAACTTGAAAGCATTTGTTTGTTTTGATTATTCAAATTTCAATAATCAAAAAATGTCTAATCAACACTCAAAAAAATGATATGTTGGCTTTACTTAACTTTTTTTTGTAAACAGGCACCACCGGTTCCACATAACTATGTTTCGTTAAACAAACATAATATGTTCATGTAACTTCAACATCATGGAATTTGGTCATTTTAAGCGACCCAATTAAACTCTGAGCTAATGAGTTAATTAAGTCAATAACTGAGTGATGATTGAGCATTATTGAAGACACCTGATGTTAACAAGCAGAATCTCTGAAGGAGAAAACCAGAATTTTTAAGTCACCATTATGGAGATAAGTATTTGTTTTAGTTGGGCTCTTGACCATTAACTTATTTACTTTAGATTTTGTTTGGTTGCTGTACATGAGTTACAACAGCCGAATGAACAATAAACAAAGGTCATCTGATGGTGTTGGTTGTGTTTTAACATAATCATTATTTCACAATCATTTGACCTGAGTCACTGAACTTATATTAAACCGAAATTCTGAGTTAACTTCACCTTACGGATAATAGCAGAACTGTCATTGTAGATCATACTATTTTTTAGACTTAATGAAATTCAAATGATCAAATCAATAAATAAAAAAGAAACTTCCTAAAAAATATTTTGAGTAGGCACACACAGACATCAAGAATCAGCCTGTGAATCTCAACAATAGTGACAATTATAAAGCATGTTGCAGTGCATTCTGGGTGCCACCAATCAGAACTCATTCATGGCTCCCATCATGCATTGCTGCATGAATAAATAATGAGCTTATGATCAAACACCATTGCTGAGATTCATATGTTGATTCCTGATGTCTGTGTGTGCCTACTCAAAATATTTTTTAAGAATTTTTTTTTGTTGTTTCTTGATTTGGTCATTTAAATTTCATTGAAAAGGCTAAAAATAGTATGCTCTACAACAGGTGTGCCCAACCCTGCTCCTGGCGATCGACTGTCCTGCACAGTTTATCTCTAACCCTGATCAAACACACCTGCCTTTAATTTTCAAGTACTCCTGAATAGGGCTGGGCGATATATCGCACAATATTGTTATGCGCATCTCGTCAGGAAAGCCGGTTCCTTGATTAGTAGTAAATCACCTTCACCTGCTTTCAGATGGAGCGGCATTTACTACAAAGAGCCGTAGTTAACTGACAAGCTGAGCCATATCGCATCAATATCGCGGACGTATCGCCAGCGATAATTAATGCGATATGGCTCAGCTTGTCAGTTAACTACGGCTCTTTGTACACAGCAAAAACTCCAGTGTTAAATTAACACTCCTGCGAATGTATATGAGTCCACACTCAAGAGTGTTAAAGTTAATGAGATAATTAAGTGATTAATTTAGTGATGATTGAGCATTATTGAAGACACCTGAAGAATCACTGAAGGAGAAAATCTCAAATTATAAGCCACCGTTATGGAGATCATTGGTTGCTTTAGTCGGGCTCTTGACCCTTATATTATTAACTTTAGATTTTGTTTGGCTGTTGTATCTGAGTTATAACTGCCAGATGAACAAAGAAAAAAAAGTGATCTGATGGTGTTGGATTTTGTTATGACAATCATCATTTGAACTTCATGTTTTTGTTCATTTATGTTGTTGGTTGGCATAACTGTGATTCTGCATAAATATCAAGATTTTTAGATATAATATAAAGGATTTTTTAAAAGTTGTTTTCTAAAAAAAAAAAAATATTTCTTTTAGGCACACACATACTTCAAGATTCAGTCTATGCATCTCAACAATGGTGATGAACAGAATATTCAGTTAGGAAAAGTAAATTACATAGAAAATTCAGATCATAATTTATTCATATCGCAATGCATGATGGAAGCCATTAATGAGATGTGATTGGTAGCAGCCACTGTAACATGCTTTATTATTGTCACCATTGCATAGACTGAATCTTGAAGTATGTGTGTGCCTAAAAGAAATATTTTTTTGTTTTTGATAACTTTTAAGAAATCCTTTATATTATATCTAGAATTCTGGATATTTATGCAGAATCACAGTTATGCTGTAACAAACAACATAAATCTAAAACATAAAGTTCAAATGATGATTGTCATAATATAACCAACACCATCAGATAACTTTTTCTCTTTGTTCATTTGGCAGTTATATCAGATAAAACAGCCAAGCAAAATCTAAAGTTAATAATATAAGGGTCAAGAGCCCGACTAAAGCAACAAATGATCGCCATAACGGTGGCTTACAATTTTAGTTTTTCTCCTTCAGTGATTCTTCAGGTGTCTTCAATAATGCTCAATCATTACTAAATGAATCACTTAATTATCTTATTAACTTTAATACTCTTGAGTGTTAATTTAACACTGGAGTTTGTGCTGTGTAGTAAATGCCGCTCCGTCTGAAAGCAGGTGAAGGCGATTTACTACTAATCAAGGAACCGGCTTTACTGACAAGATGCGCAATATCGTGCGATATATCGCCCAGCCCTACTCCTGAAAACCTTAATTGGTTGTTAAGACCTTAATTGAAGACCTTCAGGTGTGTTTGATTAGGGTTGGAGATGAACTGTGCAGGACAGTCGATCACCAGGAGCAGGGTTGGGCACACCTGTTCTACAATGACAGTAAGGTAAACTTAACTCAGAAATTGGGTTCAATATGAGTTCAGTGATTGAGGTCAATTGATTGTAAAATAGTGATTACGTTAAAACACAACCAACACCATCAGATCTCCTCAGTTCATTGTCCATCCAGCTGTTGTAACTCATGTACAGCAACCAAAAAAAATCTAAAGTTAATAAATGGTCAAGAGCCCAACTAAAACAAATACTTATCTCCATAATGGTGACTTAAAAATTACGGTTTTCTCCGTCAGAGATTCTCTTGTTAACATCAGGTGTCTTCAATAATGCTCAATCATCACTCAATTATTCACTTAATTAACTCATTAGCTCAGAGTTTAATTGGGTCGCTTAAAATGACCAAATTCCATGATGTTGAAGTTACATGAACATATTATGTTTGTTTAACGAAACATAGTTATGTGGAACCGGTGGTGCCTGTTTACAAAAAAAGTTAAGTAAAGCCAACACATCAATTTTTTGAGTGAATTATATTTAACACCATAATGGTGACTTTAAATGAACCTAAAACAAATCAACATCTAAACCTCTGTTAATAACTTCTCAATAATAACTTTTGTAGATGTATGACAGAAGCCAATGGTTAGTATGTTAAGCTTTATAATGAATAATGTATTACAAATTTTAATACTAATCCTATGAAATGTTTTTTATTCAGAAAATATGGTTTGTCTGTTTTCATTCAATATATTATGAAAAACGGTGGTATGCTTGCAACTAACAATTTAATTAATGTTTTAAAAAGTTAAAAAACAACAGCTGTTTACTATAAAAACAGAAGAAAAAAATATTCCTTAAAAAAATGTTTCAATAAATTGTATTATCATTATTAGGATTATTTTGAGAAGTGCTTCTATTGGACAATAGTAATATCTTTCTGTCAATTTCTTCGGAAAACCAAACTTTTAATTTGATTGCTTGTAGTGAAGACCCTTTGAGTTTCAGAGTGTATTTGGCAATGTTTTTTTCTCAAATAAAAATATGAAATGCTCATTAAGCATTCTCTCAGAGTAGCTTTGGATGTTCATGTGTTCATGTCCTCATATTGTGAGACGGGTCACGGAATACCATGTCACGCAGACTTGAGTGTAGCCTAGTAGATGAAACGCCGCCCTTGAGAAAGCTCAGAAAGCCTCAGAAAGTTAAAAAACGTGAATTTTAACAAGTAAACAACATGTCAACTTCGCGAAATTTGCCTATTGTTTACGTGTTGTTTGGCAGTTAATGTTCGGTAATCATAGCCTAATCCATGACAATTCAAATGTAAATAGGTGTGATTGTGCCTGGAACACAATACAGAAATAAACTCACATGAGTGAGTAAAGAATTTACACAAACATTGTACAGGTATAATTACTATGCAAAAATCAATCTTCAAAGGTATGAATTAATAAACAAATAAAACACCCTATTATGATTTCTAGGCAAATAAATAGAACAGTCATTCTATGTAGGCCTATGCACACAAGATGGCGCCCTTAAATCATTACTGTTAACTCAACACATTTGAGATAAACAGCTACTTCATAGTCAGAAATAATAAGCTAAACATTTCATGGTAAAATCGTGTTGTATTACTTTCGTGTGCGAAAATTAAAGGAAAGTTTAAAAAGTGCAGCAGAAATAATCAAATAATCCAGCGAACACATGCGCACATTTGAATGGCTGGTGATGTGCATCTTAATCACAGTATAAAACTATCAGAATAAGTAAGGACTGACAATATACAATTTGCACAGCTAACAGGGAACTTTACCTTTGGTTAACGTTCAAGTTAGGCCTATGTCTTCAAGAATTTTCTCAAAAGGTATATGCATAAAAACTTTATTCATTGTTAGAAGTTTTTTTAAAATGTCTCATTATGTTAGCAGAAAACATTATTATTTGAACAACATTCATGAAGGATCACTAACTTTCTGGTTTAAAATGTCTCAAGATTGGATGTTACACAACAAAATCTCAGATTTGTGTCCACGGGGTGTTAAAATAACACTGAACAGTGCTGGGGATTATTACATTGTTAACAAACATGTATTCATTACTTCAATGAGCTCATTGTTTCTGCCTTGCATTACATTACATTTTTAAAATGAATACATTTGTAGCTTTTTTCAGTATTTTTAACTGTGTGATTTGTATATGTATATTTCTGTAATACATAACTTAGAAACAGTGACCTCTGATAACAAATCACTCTAAAATCAAAGCAAGGAGAGTCTGCTTTTAGTTATTATGCCAGCCGCATAAAGATGGAACCAGCTTTACAGAAGAGATCAGATGTGCTCCTACTAGTCACATTAGCAAGATGCAAGATGGCGCCAGTGTTTGAGGCATGCCGTCTGCTCAGTGTTCTGTTTGTTTTTTATATATATCCTTCCAACTTTTATTCGCCATTGCTCCTCCCTATTGGTTTATGACCGCTCTCAACTTTTGGACATTCGATATTCAACTGAACAGCTATCACAAAGTGGATTGGGAGGATTTGATTATCATTCAACTAAATGCCTGGCGAATATACCTGCCTTCCTGTGCCGTTTTCCTTGTGCTCTACTGAGGAAACGCCGAAATCGCCGGAGGCGTGGGAAGCGAGGAGGAGTCGCAGTAAGGCTGAAATCCCAGATTATGCTCCAGTGGGCAGTTGATGGACGTCTGTTGCCGCCGGTGGAACATGGCTGGCGTGTCTCGCTGCGTTCACCAGAGCGAATGTACCGGATGATTCATCCTACGTGGTCAGTCTCCGTTTCGCTGTGTTTACCTGAGCGAGAGCACTGGAGGATTCATCCTGCTTGCTGGGTTGGTGACGGTCGACTTTCCTCTGTATCGCCTCGGTTGCGACGCAGAAGAGTGAACTTTAACAATCTTCGACAACTTCATCATCAGCCACAACAGAGCTCAGAGCGGGTTTTATCCAAGATGGCATTGATAAATGCCCGATCACTGGTAAATAAGACTTTCATTTTAAATGACTTTGTTGTCTCAAATGATTTGGACATGTTATTCATTACTGAGACATGGCTGAAACCTGGAGATCTGGCGCCACTGACTGAATTGCTACCTCAGGACTATCTATTTTTAAACTCCCCTCGGCCGATGGGGCGTGGTGGAGGATTAGTCTCTGTTTTTAAAAACAAACTTTCATGCCAGACATTGCACACCAATGTATTAAAAAGCTTTGAATTACAGCTATTTAAATTAACTGTCGAAAATGCGGTTGTGGTGGCACTTATATATCGCCCTCCGAAATCCACAACAGATTTTATCTGTGAATTTGCTGAACTTTTAAGTGAACTTGTAACACAATATGATAGACTGTTAATCCTCGGTGATTTTAACATTCATATTTGCTGTGGGAATGACTCTTTATCAAAGGAATTTTTTAATTTGATGGAATCATTTGAACTTTCTCAATGGGTAGATGGCCCTTCTCATGTACAGGGCCACACACTAGATTTGATTTTAACACATGGATTATCTGTCTCAGACATAACAATGAGTGAACTTATTTTTTCTGATCATAAGCCTATAATTTTTTCTATACCTTTGGTCCTTGAGTTAATTCCAATGCATAAGCCAGTACAGTGGTCCCGGACACTAAATTCAATTACTATATCTAACTTTTCTCAGATGTATAAAAACATCTGCGATAGTGAATTTTTAGACAGTTCCCTTCTGAATATTGATCTGGATGAACACTTTTACCGTTTCAACTCTACTTGTATAAGTGTCTTGGATTCTGTTGCTCCACTCAAACCTAAACGTTTAAAGAAAAAGACTGAGCCATGGCTGAACGAGACTGTACACAGTTTTAGACGGCTATGTAGACAGGCTGAGCGAAGATGGAGAAAGCATAGACTTCAGGTGCATTACGATATACTGAGAGATGCCTTATCTGACTTTCAAACTGCAGTTAGGAGGGCAAAATGTCTGTATTTTTCACAAATAACTGAAAAATATAGACAAAAGCCAAAGCTACTTTTTTCTGCTATAAACTCTGCTCTAAATCCACCTACTAAAGCATATCCGGTACCCTCCCACCTAGGGCTGGGCGATATATCGCACGATATTGATATGCGCATCTCGTCAGTAAAGCCGGTTCCTTGATTAGTAGTAAATCACCTTCACCTGCTTTCAGACCGAGCGGCATTTACTAACAGCACAAACTCCAGTGTTAAATTAACACTCAAGAGTGTTAAAGTTAATAAGATAATTAAGTGATTAATTTAGTGATGATTGAGCATTATTGAAGACACCTGAAGAATCACTGAAGGAAAAAATCTCAAATTGTAAGCCACTGTTATGGCGATCATTGGTTGCTTTAGTTGGGCTACCCTTATGTTATTAACTTTAGATTTTGTTTGGCTGTTTTATCTGAGTCATAACTGCCAGATAAACAAAGAAAAAAAGTGATCTGAATAAAAGTTGGTTATATTATGACAATCATCATTTGAACTTCATGTTTTTGATTTATGTTGTTTGCATAACTGTGATTCTGCATAAATATCCAGAATTCTAGATATAATATAAAGGATTTCTTAAAAGTTTTCAAAAAAAAAAAAATCTTTCTTTTAGGCACACACATACTTCAAGATTCAGTCTATGCATCTCAACAGTGGTGACAATAATAAAGCATGTTGCAGTGGCTGCTACCAATCACATCTCATTAACCCTTTATGACCTGCCATAGAACAATTCCACCAGAGTATATCTTTGTATTTTTACATGCTGTGCTGTCATTTTTTTGAGCATTTTCATATGCCATACATCAAAATAATCCTTACTCTCCCAGTTTGAAGGCTATGTTTGTAATAAATCAATAGTAACTATATAAATATCTCAAAAGTGCAATAAACAAAAAGAAAAAATTTTTTTTTTTTTTTTTTTTTACATATTTTCTTCAATACAAAAAATTAATAAATGTCAACTTCAAACTTGTCAATGAGAAAAACGTGCACAAAACAATTTAAAACTATACAGAATTGATTTGAACTGTTTACATAAATTAGTTTTTAAGATACACTCATTTTTACACTCATTCAAAAAAAAGGCGTGTACTTTCCTTTAGACATAACGCTGCGTGCGTGCGCGCGCCCGCGCTCGCGCGTGTGTGTGTGTGTGTGTGTGAATGTCCTTGTATTTGTGAACGTCTAAAGGAGAAAGAAATAATAAAATAAAGCGATGGTAAACAGACAATAACGATATAAGGAACATATAGCAAATGGGAGTCAAATGGGAGTCAAACGGGAGTCAAACGCATGGTCAAATGACGCAGCGTGTGACGTCACAACACGTGACACACCCGGGGGTCATAGTGCACAGAACGTGATACGTCAATGAGTCATCGGAAGACGTAAATATCAATCGCAGATCTACAGAACATGTGTGGAAAGACGTGCAAAGCATTTTTGTGTTGTTGTTTTTTGTAAACGAATATTACGCAGTTTGTACAGACTGATTAGAGGGTGAAAACAACGCAACATGGGCATGTTGGAGGCTTGATCTGAACATGTTACATCTCTGGTTTTGTATGCAAAAAGAATGATTGAGCTAGCCATTTGGTTTCAGTTTCTATAGGCTTTTAAACAGACACACGCAAATGGGAGCGCCGACGCTCCCGTCGGTCTTAAAGGGTTAATGGCTCCCATCATGCATTGCGATATGAATAAATTATGATCTGAATTTACTTTTCCTAACTGAATGTTCTGTTCATCACCATTGTTGAGATGCATAGACTGAATCTTGAAGTATGTGTGTGCCTATATATAAAGATGTCAACTTTTAAGAAATCTTTTAGAATATCTAAAATTATGGATATTCATGCAGAATCACATGCTGTAACCAACAACATAAATCAAAAGCATGAAGTTCAAATGATGATTGTCATATTATAACCAACACCATCAGATCACTTTTTTTCTTTGTTCATCTGGCAGTTATAACTCAGATACAACAGTCAAACAAAATCTAAAGTTAATAATATAAGGGTCAAGAGCCCGACTAAAGCAACCAATGATCGCCATAACGGTGGCTTACAATTTGAGATTTTTTCCTTCAGTGATTCTTCAGGTGTCTTCAATAATGCTCAATCATTACTAAATTAATCACTTAATTATCTCATTAACTTTAACACTCTTGAGTGTGGACTCATATACATTCGCAGGAGTGTTAATTTAACACTGGAGTTCTTGCTGTGTACAAAGAGCCGTAGTTAACTGACAAGCTGAGCCATATCGCATTAATTATCGCTGGCGATACGTCCGCGATATTGATGCGATATGGCTCAGCTTGTCAGTTAACTACGGCTCTTTGTAGTAAATGCCGCTCCATCTGAAAGCAGGTGAAGGAGATTTACTACTAATCAAGGAACCGGGTTTATTGATGAGGTGCGCATAACAATATCGTGCGATATATCGCCCAGCCCTACTCCCACCTAAACGGTGATGACTTTCTTAGATTTTTTTCAAATAAGATCGAAAATCAAAGGCCAGGTACTGATGAAATCCAGAACAATTATGACATTGAAAACAATACGTTTATGCTGTCTCCATGCTCCTCAGTCTGTCATGAATTCGATTCTATATCTATTTTACAACTACAAGAAATTATTACCCATCTTAGGCCTACAATTTGTTCATTAGACATTATTCCACCTCGTAGTTTAATACAACTTTTTGACACATTAGGACCAAGCTTACTCACTATTGTTAATAAATCACTTAGTTTAGGGATCTTTCCAGCTGATCTCAAGAATGCCTTAGTTCTTCCATCACTAAAGAAGCCGGATCTTGATCCTGCTATCTTGAATAACTATAGGCCTATTTCTAATCTGCCTTTTATTTCAAAAGTTCTAGAAAAAGTTGTATCAAATCAACTGCATTCTTATTTAAATTCACATTCTATATATGAGAAGTTTCAATCCGGTTTTCGAACACTCCACAGTACTGAGTCAACACTATTGAAGGTTTTTAATGACATCTATCTGACAACAGATGCCGGAGATACTATAATTTTAATGCTCTTGGATCTTAGCTCTGCTTTTGATATGGTGGACCATGATATTCTTCTGTCTAGACTAGAACAAGATGTGGGGCTGAAAGGAACAGTACTAAATTGGTTTAGATCATATTTGACAGACCGAAGATTTTCTGTTCATTTTGGCTCCTCTATGTCCTCGGTTGCTCACCTTCGATGGGGGGTCCCTCAGGGCTCAATCCTGGCCCCTACGCTCTTTTCCCTCTATATGATCCCTTTGGGCTCTATATTTAAAAAATATGATGTGTCATTTCACTGCTATGCAGACGACATTCAGATTTATGTTCCTATTAAACGGGCAGGGAAAACTTCACTTGAGCACCTTAAGGCGTGCTTAGACGAAATAAAGAGGTGGATGTCTGTAAACTTCCTAAAATTAAATGAAAATAAAACGGAACTTATACTCTTTGGTCCCTCTAAAAGTAGTTTTAACCACCTCCCTGAAGCACTTTCTTTGCCAGTAAGTACCTGTGTGAAGAATCTTGGTGTTTCAGTAGATACTCTCTTGAAAATGGATAAGCAAGTAAACTCTGTTGTCAGATCGTGTTTCTTCCATTTGCGTTTGTTGACTAAAGTTAAGCCTTTTTTATGTCCCCAAGCTTTTGAATGGGTGATGCATGCTTTTCTGTCATCTAGACTGGACTATTGTAATTCTTTATATTATGGAATTAATTCAACTACTCTATCACGTCTTCAAATAGTCCAAAATGCAGCAGCGAGACTCTTAAAAGGCACTCGCAAATGGGAACATATTACCCCGATTCTAGCATCCCTTCACTGGCTGCCGGTTCGTTTTAGGGTAGATTTTAAAATTCTTTTATTTGTCTATAAGTGCCTAAACAACCTAGCTCCCCTCTATTTATCTGAGCTCTTAGAGCAATATAGTCCCTCCAGAGATCTTAGGTCAGGTACACAGAAACTCTTAGTCATACCACGGTACAGGTTAAAACACAGAGGTCATCGTGCCTTTGCCATTGCAGGCCCGACATTGTGGAATAGCTTGCCTATTCAGATTCGTTCTGCACCTGACTTGTCAGTTTTCAAGTCACGCTTGAAAACACACTTTTATTCTATTGCTTTTAATAATGTGTAATGTGTATTTCATTGTTTCTTGTTCTGTCTGTTGTGTGAGATTATATTGCTCTGTAAAGCACATTGGTCAGCTTGTCTGTATAAATGGTGCTATATAAATAAATTTTTACCTTACCTTACCTTACATTCAAATCCAGACTCAAAACACTTGTTTGTACTGTATTTTATTTTCTCTTTTATTCTAAACTGTTTTAATTATTCTGATTTCTTTGATTTCTTCTATGTAAAGCACTTTGAATTACCATTGGGTATGAAATGTGCCATATAACTAAACTTGTCTTGCCTAAAATGTAATAGATATGCATTGAATGTAAAGCTGCTTTGAACCGATATCTATTGTGAAAACTAATCGCTGTACAAATAAAAGTGAATTGAATTGAATGAAGTGATTTTTTAGCGTTAGAGATGAAACACTAAAAGAAAGAGGAACAAACATTTGAAGTCATCATTGTGACGATCTTCCTTTTATTTTTTTCTCCAACTGCTGTATTCCTGTTCAGAAAACACTTTTACTGGGTCAGAAGTAGAGATGCAATAACATCAGGTGACGTTGACTTAAATAATGTCATTACAAAGGGGTTTGATTCACTGATCAGAGGCGTGTTTACTATTATTTGTATTTCATGTTACTGGGCAAGTGATGCTACGACAATCAAATATTCAGAAAAATTATGGAAATTAGGATGAGTAAAAAGTTATTAACCGTATTTAGACACAGACATCAACAATCACCATTTGAAACTCAAAAATGGTGACATGCTTGATTGCCAGCACACAAAACTCATTCATGGCTCCCAGCATGCATTGCACCATGAATACATTTTGCAGCTGGAGCCTTTTACTATTTATATTTAAATATTTTCTTTCATATTTGAGGTTTGTATGATGAGTGTTGATGTCTAAACTTTAACTCAAGAGGATGAAGCATTTACACAGATCTTGTCAGTGTTACAAGTGATCTTTCTATCACAATGGCTGAATTTCTTGCTTTTTATATTCATTAACGTTTTGGCTTAATAATCAAATTAAACTAAAATCAGTTATTTAAACTGCAAATGTTCTCTGAAAATGTTAGACCTTATTCACAGTAACACCATCTTTGACAAGAATGAAAGTGAAGCTGTGAGAGGGATAGACATGCATCTCTTCAGTGGCTTGTACTGTTATTTAATGTGTTTTTGGATTGTTCTGCTGACAAAACGGGAGATTCTAAGTGATCTAGAAGCTTTATACATGTTGTTTTTAACAGCAACAATCTATTCTATTCCTCACAACCTCGCTTTAATACCCGTCATGATGACACTGCTCTGAATAAAGTCTATTTTAAGTGCTGAAAGAGAAATAAGTTAAAGGGTACCTATTATGGCATTTAAAATGTTCCTAATATTGTTCTGGGAGTCCCCAACAACAGTTTTACAAGCATGCAATGACAAAAAACACTTTTGTTGTCTTATAATATGCATTTATTTTTACCTGATTTGCTCACCGACTCCCAAATGAATCGTTTTAGCGAGTCATTTTTCCAAACCCCGCCTTTGCGTGACGCTAATCTGTGGTGATATGTTAGACACCCAGCCGACGGGGTGTCATTGGTTGTTGCGCTAGATCTTACCCAGATACAACAGTGCTATTTTCTGATTGGCTAACAACACCAGACGAACAACACCCGAGGAGACCAGGGTTGCCAGGTCTGCACAACAAAACCAGCCCAATTGCTCATCAAACTAACCCAATCACGGCCAAAAATATTCAAATAGCGTTCCCGGGTGTTTCCTCAATAACAATCATGTTCCAGTGGATAAAACAATCGCGTCAACCAGCGTGCACTACACAAACAACCCGCGGAAACAGTGCAGGCATACGGACCTGGCAACACTGGAGGAGACGCGCGTGAATCCTGCCGGTTCCACAGTGAGTGAGTTTTGGGCACTGCGGCATATTAAATATATTACAAATAGTTTTTCAGCGTGAGAAATACAATGTGTGGCCGGTAGGGCTGGGCGATATATCGCACGATATTGATATGCGCATCTCGTCAGTAAAGCCGGTTCCTTGATTAGTAGTAAATCACCTTCACCTGCTTTCAGACCGAGCGGCATTTACTAACAGCACAAACTCCAGTGTTAAATTAACACTCAAGAGTGTTAAAGTTAATAAGATAATTAAGTGATTAATTTAGTGATGATTGAGCATTATTGAAGACACCTGAAGAATCACTGAAGGAAAAAATCTCAAATTGTAAGCCACTGTTATGGCGATCATTGGTTGCTTTAGTTGGGCTACCCTTATGTTATTAACTTTAGATTTTGTTTGGCTGTTTTATCTGAGTCATAACTGCCAGATAAACAAAGAAAAAAAGTGATCTGAATAAAAGTTGGTTATATTATGACAATCATCATTTGAACTTCATGTTTTTGATTTATGTTGTTTGCATAACTGTGATTCTGCATAAATATCCAGAATTCTAGATATAATATAAAGGATTTCTTAAAAGTTTTCAAAAAAAAAAAATCTTTCTTTTAGGCACACACATACTTCAAGATTCAGTCTATGCATCTCAACAGTGGTGACAATAATAAAGCATGTTGCAGTGGCTGCTACCAATCACATCTCATTAACCCTTTATGACCTGCCATAGAACAATTCCACCAGAGTATATCTTTGTATTTTTACATGCTGTGCTGTCATTTTTTTGAGCATTTTCATATGCCATACATCAAAATAATCCTTACTCTCCCAGTTTGAAGGCTATGTTTGTAATAAATCAATAGTAACTATATAAATATCTCAAAAGTGCAATAAACAAAAAGAAAAAATTTTTTTTTTTTTTTTTTTTTTACATATTTTCTTCAATACAAAAAAATTAATAAATGTCAACTTCAAACTTGTCAATGAGAAAAACGTGCACAAAACAATTTAAAACTATACAGAATTGATTTGAACTGTTTACATAAATTAGTTTTTAAGATACACTCATTTTTTACACTCATTCAAAAAAAAGGCGTGTACTTTCCTTTAGACATAACGCTGCGTGCGTGCGCGCGCCCGCGCTCGCGCGTGTGTGTGTGTGTGTGTGTGTGAATGTCCTTGTATTTGTGAACGTCTAAAGGAGAAAGAAATAATAAAATAAAGCGATGGTAAACAGACAATAACGATATAAGGAACATATAGCAAATGGGAGTCAAATGGGAGTCAAACGGGAGTCAAACGCATGGTCAAATGACGCAGCGTGTGACGTCACAACACGTGACACACCCGGGGGTCATAGTGCACAGAACGTGATACGTCAATGAGTCATCGGAAGACGTAAATATCAATCGCAGATCTACAGAACATGTGTGGAAAGACGTGCAAAGCATTTTTGTGTTGTTGTTTTTTGTAAACGAATATTACGCAGTTTGTACAGACTGATTAGAGGGTGAAAACAACGCAACATGGGCATGTTGGAGGCTTGATCTGAACATGTTACATCTCTGGTTTTGTATGCAAAAAGAATGATTGAGCTAGCCATTTGGTTTCAGTTTCTATAGGCTTTTAAACAGACACACGCAAATGGGAGCGCCGACGCTCCCGTCGGTCTTAAAGGGTTAATGGCTCCCATCATGCATTGCGATATGAATAAATTATGATCTGAATTTACTTTTCCTAACTGAATGTTCTGTTCATCACCATTGTTGAGATGCATAGACTGAATCTTGAAGTATGTGTGTGCCTATAATAAAGATGTCAACTTTTAAGAAATCTTTTAGAATATCTAAAATTATGGATATTCATGCAGAATCACATGCTGTAACCAACAACATAAATCAAAAGCATGAAGTTCAAATGATGATTGTCATATTATAACCAACACCATCAGATCACTTTTTTTCTTTGTTCATCTGGCAGTTATAACTCAGATACAACAGTCAAACAAAATCTAAAGTTAATAATATAAGGGTCAAGAGCCCGACTAAAGCAACCAATGATCGCCATAACGGTGGCTTACAATTTGAGATTTTTTCCTTCAGTGATTCTTCAGGTGTCTTCAATAATGCTCAATCATTACTAAATTAATCACTTAATTATCTCATTAACTTTAACACTCTTGAGTGTGGACTCATATACATTCGCAGGAGTGTTAATTTAACACTGGAGTTCTTGCTGTGTACAAAGAGCCGTAGTTAACTGACAAGCTGAGCCATATCGCATTAATTATCGCTGGCGATACGTCCGCGATATTGATGCGATATGGCTCAGCTTGTCAGTTAACTACGGCTCTTTGTAGTAAATGCCGCTCCATCTGAAAGCAGGTGAAGGAGATTTACTACTAATCAAGGAACCGGGTTTATTGATGAGGTGCGCATAACAATATCGTGCGATATATCGCCCAGCCCTAGTGGCCGGAGAGCGTGACAAAAGACCGAAATGAGTGACTGTCACGCTCAATGCGTGATGCGTGACACTCGAGAGCCTGTGACAACTCCATTAACATCGACAAACACTTCACATATTTCAATACAATTGACATTGAAGACCTAAGTTAGCTGCTAGAAGCTGCGCTGTGCCTGTGCGTACACAACACACAAAATAATTATAGAGCATGATACAAACATAAAAGCAACAGCCTACTTACAGATTGTGATTCGGAGAAGGAAGCTGATCCAAATAAACTCGGTACTGAACCTCCCTCCTTCAGTATCAGCAATCTCGCAAATTCATACTTTATAGCATTTAGGTTTGTGATGAAGCAATCATCTTCAAAATGACGCGAACACAGAACAAGTTCGGGCTATAATACTTCTGTGGTATAGTTATGAACTGTAGCCACTGTCTTCAAATGCTCCTCAATGGGCAGATGAAAAAAGTTTGCTTTTGCGTTGCACTTCAAAACACAGCAGCGTCTCGTCAATATGATGTTTTCCCTGGTGTCTCCTAATGCAATGAGTGGGCGTATCTTATTCAAATAACTTGGACAAGTGACGTACGAAAGTGCATCGTTCGTCTATCGATTCATATCAACGACTCAGAGTCGACTCTTACTTTTGAGAGATAATAACTTTGTATTAGGGCTGCACGATTAATCGCACGATGTTGTTATGCGCATCTAATCAGTAAAGCCGGTTCCTTGATTAGTTGGAAATCACCTTCACCTGCTTTCAGATGGATGATATGATGCAGATAGGAGTGTTAAATTAACACTCACGAGTGTTAAAGTTAATGAGATGATTAAGTGATTAATTTAGTGACCATTGAGCATTATTGAAGACACCTGATGATAACAAGCAGAATCACTGAAGGAGAAAATCACAAATTGTAAACCACCGTTATGGCGATCAGCGTTTGCTTTAGTTGTGCTCTTGACCCTTTTACTGTAAGTTTAAATTTTGTTGGTTTGCTGTTATTGATTTATTACAGTCAAATGAACAAAGACAAGTGTGATCTGATAGTGTTGGTTATGTTTTGACATAATCATGCTGTGATCTGAGAAATGAAACTCATTAAGATGATCTGGTTCAACTTGATAGCAACATTTTAGTGGTTTTACAGCATATGACAATTGTATTTTTCTTATAATCCAAAACATTTAATAAAAATTGTTCTGATCAAATCACTTTCAAATGCATTTATTATGATTTTTTTTTTTTTTTTTTTTACAACTTTTAAGAAATCCTTTATATTATATCTCAAATTCTGGATGCAGAATCTCAGTTATGCTATAACCAACTGCATAAATCACAAACAATTAGTTCAAATGATGAATATCATAATATTACCAACACCATTAGATCTTTTTTTGTTCATCTGGCAGGTATAACTCACATACAACAGCAGAACAAATCTTAAGTTAATAATATAAGGGTCAAGAGCCCAACTAAAGCAACAACTCATCGCCATAACGGTGACCTGAAATTCCGGTTTTCTCCTTCAGTGATTCTGCTTTAGGTGTCTTCAATAATGCTCAATCATCACTCAATTAATCACTTAATTATCTCATTAACTTTAACACTCTTGAGTGTGGACTCATATACACTCCCAGGTGTGTTCATTTAACACTGAGTTTTTGCTGTGTACAAAGAGCCGTAGTTAACTGACAAGCTGAGCAATATCGCATTAAATATCGTTGGCGATATGTCCTCGATTTTAACGTGATTTGGCTCAGCTTGTCAGTTAACTACGGCTCTTTGTAGTAAATGCCGCACCATCTGAAAGCAGGTGAAGGTGATTTACTACTAATCAAGGAACCGGCTTTACTGATTAGATGCGCATAACAACATCGTGCGATTAATCGTGCAGCCCTACTTTGTATACGGTGAACTTTCATATTTAAAACTTTGCAGGATGTTTTCGTTCACTTAGATCTATGTTACACACTACATGAAAGGTAATTTTCAAAATTCCATGATAGGTACCCTTTAACAAAAGTCAAGGGTCAAGAGCCCAATCAAAGCAAACACTGATCACCATAATGATGAATTAAAATTAAACACTAACAAAAAAACAAAACAAAATAAAACATCAACATCTTCCTCAAGCTCCACTCTTCCTCACAATGCTGGGCCACAGAAAAAGTCAGAAATGCTTCTGAATAGACTGGAATTTGGCTTGATTAGTTACATAATAGTTGTATTCACCTGCAGAGCCAATACTTCAAATGAAACCTTTACCTTAAACACATTTTACATTAGCAGCCATACCACCCTGTAGCCCGAGACTGGTTGCCCACTGAAGCTAAGCAGGGTTGAGTCTGGTCAGTACCTGGATGGGAGACCTCCTGGGAAGACTATAGGTTGCTGCTGGAAGAGGTGTTAGTGAGGCCAGTAGGGGGCGTTCACCCTGTGGTCTGTATGGGTCCTAATGCCCCAATAAAGTGATGGGGACACTATACTGTCAAAGAGCAACGTCCTTTGGATGAGACGTTAGACCTGGTAAATGCCATGGCACTTCACGTAAAAGAGTAGGGGTGTAATCCCGGTGTCCTTGCCACATTCCCTCCAATTGCCCTTGCTAATCATGGCCTCCTAATCCCCGTCCATTGAATAGCTCCTCTCCACCTATAGCTGGTTTGTGGTGAGCGCACTGCTGCCATTGTACTGTGGCTGAACACTCAGATCAAGGATCAAGAGACCAACTGTCAAACACGGACACCATAATGGTGACTTCAAATTAATGTTCAGGTGTTGCATAAAAGAGGCAATGGCAAACAGAAGCAATTAATCTGTTCAGAAAAAAAGTTTCTAACGACATAAATATTTTTGAATTTATAGGGCTATTTTTGTCCTTTCTGTCTTTATTTGACAGGACAGTTTGAAGCAAAACAGGACCCACCTGGACAAAAAAGAGAAAGGAACAGATCATGGGCATCATGAGCAGAGGTGGGAAGTCTAGGGGTCAGAAAGTAAAAGTCCTGCCATATTTTTATTCCACCCACAGCAAAAACTCCAGCGTTAAATTAACTTTCCTGGGAGTTCATTTGGATGCAGACTCAAGAGTGTTAAAGTTAATGAGATAATTAAGTGAATAATTGAGTGATGATTGAGCATTATTGAAGACACCTGATGTTAAAGGGTTAGTTCACCCAAAAATGAAAATTCTGTCAGTATTCACTCTCCCTCATGTTGTTCCAAACCTCTATGTGTTTATTTGTTCTGCTGAACACAAAGGAAGATATTTGGAAGAATGTTTTAATCAAACAGATCTCATTCCCCATTGACTACCATAGTATGTATTTTTTCCTACTATGGTAGTCAATGGGGAATGAGATCTGTGTGATTAAAACATTCTTCCAAATATCTTTCTTTGTGTTCAGCAGAACAAATAAACACACAGAGATTTGGAACAACATGAGGGTGAGTAAATACTGACAGAATTTTCATTTTTGGGTGAACTAACCCTTTAACAAGCAGAATCACTGAAGAAGAAAATCTATATTTTAGTCACCATTGTGGCGATCAGTGTTTGCTTTAGTTGAACAGTTGACCTTTGAATTTTTAACTTAATATGTTGCTTGCCTGTTGTAATTGAACTTTAACAGCTAGATGAACATAGAGAAAATGCAATCAGATGTAGTCGGTTATGTTTTGACATAATCATCATTTGACCTGAGTCACTCAACTCTTTTAGAGTCTAATCTTTGACCTTAATGTATAATGATCACAACAGCATCACAGTGATTCTATAGCATTAGATACAGATTTTTTTCAATATAAACCAAATTATATCTTAAAAGGTGTTCTGATAAATAAAAAAAAACTTTCTTTTTTAGGCACACACAGACATCAAGATTCAGTGTATGAATCTCAAGAATGGTGACAAACAGAATATTCAATTAGGAAAAGGAAATTACTAAGGGTGCTTTCACACCTGGATCGATTGGAGACGTTGTTCCGAAACAAAGGGGCGTTTCCCTTTTGGCCCGGTTCGTTTGGTCATATGTGAACACAACAATCACACTCTGAATCGGAACAAAACAACCATTTGATTGCTTATATTTTATTTGTATTTGTATTTGTATTTGATTGTTCGTATTGTTGATTGTTGAACCATTTGATTGTTCGTATGGAATCGGATTCCATATGAACCCTGGAGCGGTTTGTTTGAAGTGAGAACACGGACCGGAACAAATCAATGTGTTGCCTGGCAACAGACGCCAATAGATCGCTTGTCAACATGGAGCTTCGGCAGCGTATTTTGCTGATTTGTTGCGGTATGTTGTTGTGATGTATGTATCAATGTGCTGTAAATGAACAAAACAACCAGTTCCAACGTGAGTCCAGACTTCAACAAAACACTGTCCTGATGGCCATAATTAGAAGATGGACTCTGTATGCTGACCACATATTTCAAAGGCAAATCTTCCTCAGACAACCTAGGTAATAACGTTTGTTAAATGGCAATTTAAGTGCTCTCATTATTGCCAACTCTCACGCATTGACCGTGAGACTCACGCAATTGACCCTTTTCACACGCTCTCACGCCACACAGCCTATAATCCCCGTCGACTAATCATCAGCCTACGACACCCCCTCCCCCCCCCCAAATTTTACGTCTAGTTCATAGCTTTTTTCTCTTTTTTGTGCAATAAAGAGAACAGGGTTGAGCTAAATCATTGGATGTCTACATCCTTTGTTGTCACATTTTTATGTTACACTGTTTGAATATTGAATTGCCTTAAGCCTGCTGTGTCAACCTGATGATTGGAAAGTACACTATACATATATTTTTGTTTTCACCACAGAAACATATGGGTGTATCCACGCACCAAATCTTGGTGGCCACACATCTCCAGCACATGGACTGACCATGAATGGCTGTCAAACTTTAGGATGAGAAAAGGAACATTCTTGGATTTGTGTGATGCCCTCCAGCCTTGGTTGACCCGGAGCACAACCAAATACAGAAAGCCAGTGCCTGTTGAAGTTCGAGTTGCGATCTGCATCTGGAGACTGGCAACAAACCTGGAATACCGCTCTCTTTCCCACCTGTTTGGCGTCGGCCTGTCCACATGTGTCTTATAACACAGGAAGTTACCACTGCCATAAACACTGTTCTGAAGCCACAGTATATTAGAACACCTTCTGCAGCTGAATTCCAATTAATTAGCCAAGGTTTTCGGGACAAGTGGAGATTTCCCCAAGTAGCCGGTGCTATTGATGGGACGCATATTAATATTAGAGCTCCCCATGATGCACCAGCAGATTATTACAATAGAAAGGGTAATTATTCTATTATATTGCAAGGCGTTGTGGACAACAAATTAAAATTTTGGGACATAAATGTTGGGCGGCCAGGTAGGATCCATGATGTTTGCGCTTTCAGGGCTGTATGAGCGAGGTGTCAGAGGTGCACTGTTACCAAGAATAGAGGAAAAATTCCAAGGGGTTAATGTGCCACTTACCATTTTAGGTGATTCAGCCTACCCCCTGTTGCCATGGCTTATGACGCCTTATCGTGAGGTCAGAGGAGTAACTGAAGAGCAGATAAATTTCAACCACCGCCATAGTCAGGCACGCATGACTGTAGAGCGTGCCTTTGGACGCCTAAAAGGCAGATGGAGATATCTCTTGAAGGTCTGTGATGGCCATATTACTCTGGCCAGCCAAATTGTCTGTGCATGTTGCGTACTGCACAACATGTGTGAAATTCATAATGAACAATACCTTGACGGAGACAATGTGCTGAGGAGAGAGGAGGATGTGGACAATAGAGAAGCAGATGTGATGCAAGAGCAACAGCAGGACAACGCAAGGGCTCATGACATTAGAGACATTAAAAAGTTAAAGGAGGCTGGCATTTAATCAACATACAGTTTTATTACACTAGACTGTAACAGTAAATACAATTCAATACTAGTATAGACAACAAATATATAACATTTTTCATTCCTTCAAGTATAGACAATCCCAAAGATGTATGAATTACAGTGAACAGTTTTTACAGATTATTCTAAAATGCAAAATTAATTATTAAAACTTTGACAATAACAAAATTCTCCTTAGAAAAAATAAGTTTGGTTTCATTAAAAATATAAATAAGTTATTTGTTCTATTTATATATTGTTTTATCTATTCGAAAAATATAAATAAAAATGTTCTCCAGGCAGAATCCATTTACATTTAATTGTCATTGATTAGGCTATGATTACGTGTCAATTACGCACCGAACATTAACTGCCAAACAACACGTAAACAATAGGCAAATTTCGCGAAGTTGACATGTTGTTTACGTGTTAAAATTCACATTTTTGAGCTTTCTGAGGCGCCGTTTCATCTACTACACTCAAGTCTGCGTGACATGGTATTCCGTGACCCGTCTCACAATATGAGGACATGAACACATGAACATCCAAAGCTACTCTGAGAGAATGCTGTTACGGCCGGCTCGTGGCCGCAACAATATAGGAAAACAACACGAGCGATCAATATAGCCAACGTAGTTTATTGCATCAATCTAGGGGTTTCACAAAGTGCAGCAATAGCTGTTATGTCCTTAACAATCTTCCGAAGTGCCGTCAGACGCCAAATCCAGCTACCATCCGGACAACAAGAGACGAACAGTGGATGATGTCATTTCCCCGAACGCGCCTCTCTCCATGCGCGAAACCGGAACCTATATCTCCACCTCCTAATCTGAATCAGATGTTCCTCATCTCCGCCGCGACCTATCAAACAAGAGATAAGAGACAAAACACACACCCATAACACCTCCCCTCTTAAGAGAGAGGATCCTTGCAAAGGACCTCTAAAAAAAAAAGTTTTTAACAAAAATTAATAACACGTAACTCAAAATCCTTATAGCTAACCCTGCATATGGCCTTCTTAATCTGGTTCCCCCCTTGCAACTGGAAAACAGCAACTCCTGGCACCTAGGAAAAACCAGTCACAGATAAGAAAAAACAAAAACAAACACTAAACAATCGAATCAGTCGCAAGAACTCTCACACGGGGCACGAGATAAGGCATCAGCCAGAACATTTTCTACACCTCTGATGTGCTTAATCTCCAAAGGATAAGGTTGCAAAAAGAGAGACCACCGAATAAGACGCTGGTTTGGGCTCTGCAAAGAGTGCAAAAAGGTAAGTGGATTGTGGTCTGAAAATACCACAATTGGAAAAATGCCACTTGTCACATAGACTTCAAAAAACTGCAAAGCCCAAATCAACGCTAATGCCTCCTTTTCAATAGTGGAATAATGCAACTGGTGGGACTTAAACTTTCTAGAGAAATAAGAGACTGGTCTTTTTATACCCTGTTCATCAATTTGTAAAAGTACCGCTCCAGCCCCCACTTGACTGGCGTCAACCTGGATCTGAAAAGGCTGTCCAATGCATGGGGCCACCAGCACAGGGGCAGTGCTAAGCAACAGCTTCACATTCTCAAAAGCTTGTCTACACTGCAAAGTCCACTCAAACTTTGCGTTTTTCTTCAACAAATCGGTTAAAGGAGCTACCACTGAAGAAAAATTTGAGCAAAAGTTTCTATAATAGCCCACCATACCCAGAAACCGCATGAGCTCTCGTTTTGTGTTAGGTGGAGGAAAATTATCAATGGCCAAAACCTTAGCGCGCACGGGACGCACTTGACCTTGCCCAACTACCTTCCCCAAATAGGTCACAGTCGCCTTGGCAAACTCACACTTTGCCAAGTTGACTGTGAGCCTAGCTTCTGCCAAACGCTCAAAAAGTGCTCGGATTTGTAAAAGATGATGCTCCCACGTGTCACTGTATACAACCACATCATCTAAATAAACAGCACAACCCTTCAACCCAGAGGTCACACGGTTCATCAACCGCTGGAAAGTAGCGGGCGCATTTCTAAGGCCAAAACTCATTACCGAATAAGAGTATAGCCCAGATGGGGTAATGAATGACGCAATCTCCTGTGCACGAGTGGTCAAAGGCACTTGCCAATATCCTTTCAATAAATCAAATTTACTGACATACTTTGCAGAACCAACAGAATCTACACAATCTTCCATTCGGGGCAATGGGAAAGAATCCGGTTTTGTTAGGTTATTTACCTTCCTGTAGTCAGTACAGAAACGGTACGACCCATCTGACTTCCCCACCAGTAAACAAGGTGATGCCCAGCTTGCAAAAGAAGGTTTAGCGATGTTATTTTCCACCATATACTTAATCTCAGAATCAAGGTGACGTTGTTTATCCAAGGAAACACAATAAAAACGCTGGCGTATTGGTTTTGCGTCACCAACATCTATATCGTGCTCTAACAAATGAGTACGTGAAGGAAAATCTGAAAACAACATGGGGAAACCTGAAATCAAAGCTAACAATTCAGTTCTCTGATGAGGAGGCAAATGTTGTACAAAATCCTGCAAGTTGTTAAGGGTTTCAGAGTTGTTAAGACGGGGCAGGAGCATGCCATCTTCAGGTGCTTTAACATCCTCCGCAACTTCCATTACAGATGAAGCAACAGCCACTGCCACAGGAGCCTTCTCCGACGCCAAGGGACGAGGAAAAAAAGGTTTCAACAAGTTAACATGGCACAACTGTGTGCATTTCTTCCGCTTAGGCGTTGAAATCAAGTAATTTTGGTTGGAAACTTGACGTACCACGGTGTACGGACCGGAGAACCTTGCGCAGAACGGAGAAGCTGGAAGAGGCAACAGAGCCAATACCTGATCACCAGGGCAAAACACACGGAACTCTGCGTTTCGATCAAACAACCGCTTCATCTTTTTTTGTTTATTCAACAAATTGTCCTTAGCCATTTGACCAGCTAAGAATAACCGACGTCTAAAACCATCAACGTATTGTAGCAAACTCTGAGGTGGATCAGGCTCCCCCTCAGTCCATCATAGAGGACAGCCATAGGTCCACGCACTCTATGACCAAAGACCAACACGTTTGGACTAAACCCAAGGCTGTCCTGAACCACCTCACGAGCCGCCAACAATAACCAGGGCAACCCTTCCTCCCAGTCACGCTTTAACTCCACACAATAGGCCCGCAACAGCGATTTCAATGTCTGGTGGAAGCGTTCCAAAGCCCCCTGGCTTTGTGGATGGTAAGCACTAGAGAGGTTTTGTTTCACACCGAGCTGCTGCAAGACTTCCTTGAACATATGAGAAGTAAAATTTGATCCCTGGTCGCTTTGAACAACCCTGGGAATCCCAAACACAGAAATAAATTGTGTCAAAGCTTTAACCACAGAGCGAGTAATTGAACGAAGAGGATAGGCTGCCGGATATCTTGTACTCTGACACATTACTGTAAGAAGATAAGCATTTCCTGATCTAGAAGGGGGCAACGGACCCACACAGTCTACAAGTAAATGCTGAAATGGTGAGTCAATCGCTGGTATAGGATATAGCGGTGCAGATTTTAAACCCTGGTTCGGCTTTCCCGTGAACTGGCAGGTCGTGCATGTTTTGATATACTCTCTCACATCTTTTTTTATACGAGGCCAATAGAAATAATGCAACAGGTGATTATAAGTCTCATTGACCCCAAAATGACCCACCACGTCTCCATGAGCCGTATGTAACACAGTATCTCGAAGGGACATCGGCACCACTACCTGAATACAGGCCTCACCCAAGGGTACATCACTACCAGACAGCCATTTCCTTAACAGGATTCCATCCTCAATAAAATAGCCACTTGCCGCACTCTCCACCTCTTCAGTGGACAGGGTGGCAGAAAACATTTCCTTCAGGGTAGAATCCTCCCGCTGCGCCACCACCAACTCCTGGTGAGAAACGGAAGGGAAAATATACGAAAGCCCAGGAATCTTTTTCTTTTTTCCACAACCAGATTTAAGCTCTATACTTTGATTTTCAGACACTCTTTTGCTCATTGCACGAGTAACAGCACAAGTCACAAACACATCAGGAAACTGTTGATCAACATCCGCTTGTTCCAGTAAGGAAGGAAAAATTGTTACAATGGGAGGGGGTGACACATCCCTCCAAACACGCCCTCCAGCCAAATTATTACCCAGAATAACAGAAATACCCTCCACTGGCAGAGAAGGTCTCACCCCCACCGTGACCTGACCCGTGACCAAATCTGATTCAAGTACAACATTGTATAATGGAACAGGCAGAACTTGTAACCCAATTCCTTTTATTAACATCTCCTTTCCTGTACTGGAACTTTCAGAAAAACTTAGAACGGACTCTAAAATAAAGGTCTCTGAAGCTCCAGTATCTCTGAGAATCCTAACTGGGACTTTAACATCACTTCCGACCAGAGATACAAAGCCGTCGGTAATGAAAGGAGCATAGCTCAACTTTTCTACCCTACCCAACACCTCGCTTCCCTGAACAGAGTTTACATCAACCCTAGGTACAGTAGACCCTTTAATGACGGAAGACGCAGCAAGAGCAGATTTTGGTTCGAATTTAGAACGGTTCATTTTTGATTTAAGAGCTGGACAATCTTTTTTCCAGTGTCCTCTATTCAAACAGTAAGCACACTGGTCACTTTTATCAACTGGACTTCTTGGCTCTCTCTCAAACTTCATATTTCCAGGCAAAGAAAAATGAGTCTCCATAGGAGCACTTTCCACAGAGCTACTTAAACGACGCCAATTATTTTTTTTTAGATCTATATGAGTCAAAACATATTCGTCAGCAAGGACAGCAGCAGCCTCTGCATTCTGAATACTACGCTCTGTTATGAAAACAGCCACATCTTCAGGTAAGGTGTTTTTAAATTGTTCCAACAGTAACAATTCATAGAGAGAATCAAAATCACCGGCTCATGAAGCAGAGCACCAACGATCAAACAGAATCCTTAGCTCTCTTGCAAACTCAGTAAACGACTGCTGCATACCTTTCCGTAAAGTCCGAAACCGTTGCCTGTAAGCTTCCGGAACTAACTCGTATGCCTTCAGCACCACGTCTTTTACCTTACTGTAAATTTGACTGTCATGGACACTTAGAGTGGAGTAAGCTTTTTGAGCTTTTCCATAAAACACACACTGTAAAAGTAGTGTCTGCTCACAATCTTCCCACCCCATTAGATCTGCGAACCGCTCAAACAAATTAAAAAAAGTATCCAAATCATCCTCATCAAATTTTGGGATGAGGTTAAGAGAACGAGCAACATCAAACATTTTTGGAGCTGGACTAACTGCTTGGGTCTGCAAAATCTCAGAGTGGTACCCCAGCTTACCTTCTCGAATTAGAGCAAACCTTTGAGCTTCAATGTCCAACTTTCGCAACTCAACTTCTTGATTCATTCGACTCTTCTCCATTTCCAAGAGCAACAGCTCCTTCTGCTCCTCAAACGACAGGGCCGAAGGAATACCAACAGGAACATTACTTTCTCCAGTAACACTTACAGGTTTTTCTGATTCAGATACAAGAATATCCAAATCAATGAGAGCAGCTTTAACAACAATTCCCACTCCCTCCTTTAGACTCTTTTCTTTAGTGGTAAGGCTAATTTCATATTTTTCTGCTACTTCCAATAACTGTTTCTTAGAAAATTTATTAAAGCTCTCCTCAGTAGGATTCTCAAAAAACTCATCTAACAAGGTAGTCATCTTAAATTTTTTTAAAATTTTTTTAATATATATTGTCTTTTGTCAAATCTCACTCTTAGTGACCTTCCCCACTACCTACACACAACACTACCTCAACCCTAGACTTCATGCTTCCACCAAGGGCTAAGTGACTTTAAGCACTCAAATACCAACAGTACAGACCCCTCTCGGACAAACCAGAGAGGGACTACACAGCGGCAGTGCCCTTAACCCAGCGTCAGCACAAAAAGAAAAAAACTAAAATTATAAAGAGTCAACGAAAACGTTGCTTCAGCCTAACAAGGGAAACGTCACCAATATGAGAAGACAAACATCAATTTAACCTCTTGCAAATCTCACTACAAACAATGCAGGCTAGCCTATACCACGCCAAAAAAAAAAGGTAAACAACCTTTATGTCAATACCAGATCTCAACTGCTCTTATCAGTCTACTAAACAAATACCAACCCAGAGTAAAACATTTCTCTTATCAGCATTCCCATATCATCTTCCAAATGTCGTTCAAATTTAATAAACAAAAACTCACCTACCTCCCTTTCTTCTCATGATTAACGAACATTTGTGACCAACTACTGAAAAAAACAGTGACTATCCAACTTACACGTCAAGCTGTCGATACTTTCACTTACAAACAGCTAAGCTGCTGAAAACACCAACAGGTGTTCTTAATTACCGACGCGCTTTACAACGACTACCAAATCAAACAAACGCATCGGACGAGCCCCCATTTGTTACGGCCGGCTCGTGGCCGCAACAATATAGGAAAACAACACGAGCGATCAATATAGCCAACGTAGTTTATTGCATCAATCTAGGGGTTTCACAAAGTGCAGCATTAGCTGTTATGTCCTTAACAATCTTCCGAAGTGCCGTCAGACGCCAAATCCAGCTACCATCCGGACAACAAGAGACGAACAGTGGATGATGTCATTTCCCCGAACGCGCCTCTCTCCATGCGCGAAACCGGAACATATATCTCCACCTCCTAATCTGAATCAGATGTTCCTCATCTCCGCCGCGACCTATCAAACAAGAGATAAGAGACAAAACACACACCCATAACAATGCTTAATGAGCATTTCACATTTTTATTTGAGAAAAAAACATTGCCAAATACACTCTGAAACTCAAAGGGTCTTCACTACAAGCAATCAAATTAAAAGTTTGGTTTTCCGAAGAAATTGACAGAAATATATTCCTTGTAGAACATGTTTGAACAATGTAATTTATAACCAGAATTGTATTAGGATTGGTTTTCCACACAATTCAGTTCTACTAGTTAAAGGATTCGTTAGAGGTGTCGTCAAAATGTATAGTGTTGTGACAACTACGCAAAATAGTGGAGGTATCCACAGGCAGATCAAACCTTTCAACAGGCTGTGGGTGGACTGTGGGCTGTGGAGCATGAGGTGGGGGAGGGTAAAGAGAATGCTGCTGCTGTGGATACCACATCTGTGGTGGTCCAGGGTACATGGGAGGTGGTCCGGGGCGTGGTGGTCCAGGTTGTGTAGGTGGGGGTCCAGGTGATGGTGGTAGTGGTCCAGGGTGTGTCGGTGTAGCATTGAATTGATATGTAGGGGGAATGATGCATGATGAATTGTAGGGCAAATTTTGCTGTGGTTGTTATGCACTCATTCATGTTCCAAGCATAAACATTTGCTGATTGGCCTGTTGTTGTGCCTGCATTGCACTGAACCTTCTATCCTGTGCCTCCTGCTGAGACCTCATCATATTCTCAAAGAAAGCATTATCTTGGGCTTGATGGGCTCCATCCACATCTCGCATCTGCTCCAGGAATCTTCTTTGTTCTGTTTGGCACAGAAACAGTTCCTCGAATTTCTACCATTACATAGGCTAAATAAAATCATTCGAATAAAAAACATTGATGCACGGTCCACTTAAATGAACGGCATGAGTACGCAGCTGATTATTAATACCATAATTTCTCCATTAGCTCCATTAGTTCCTCTGAATTGTTTTGGTTCCTCTGAATTGTTTTGGTTGTAGAATTCTGTTTCCTCTGCAGGTTTCGTCTGCCTGTACTGTCAAGTTCATAATTACTGTTTTTAGTTTGTTGTCATGAATATCCAAGGGTATTTGCTGTGACATTATTTTGCCCATGAAAATGTTTAATGACTGACACAGTGTATCCGACACAATGACAGTAACTTATATACAGCGTGCTTATAGCGTCAAATCAGATAGCCCTAACGAAATTTTTTTCGTTTTCTGTTTTTAATATCAAAAAAAAGAAAAACAGTTTGTTTCCCGGTTTTTGTTTCCACATACTAATGGTAGGCCTAATTGGGAAACGAGCCGGTTTTCGTTTTGGGTTTTTTCGTTTCATAAGAAAATCTGTTGGCCGCAAAGTACACGGACCATTAAAACTACTCTGACAAGTAAAATTTTCTCAAGTTACTTGAGAAAATGTAGCCTTTGTAGAAAGTTGTAAATGTAAAATAGCAAGGGGCTAACGTTACTCACCCTCTCCGTCCAAGTCCACATCAACTGAAGAGCAGGTGCTGGGCGAAACAACTTCACAGGAGTCGACAATATCCACTGGTTCCACCACTGGTTTCGTTCCAATTATTTTGTCCAGCTCATCGAACCAGGGACATTTGTCCTTCTCATCACTTGTACCTCCACTCTTGGCAAGGTGGTCTCGTACCTTTATGTACTGGTGTCGGAGTTTTTTCGCCTTTGCGCGGCACTGCTCGACGGACCGTTCATAACCCCTCTCTTTCATTTTATTGCTGATCTTCTTGTACACTTCGGTGTTCTTGTGAGTAGTGTCCAACATCCGGGAGATGTGTTCTTCCGACAAAATATCTACGAGGAATTTCACCTCTTCGTAGCACCAAGTCAACCCGCAATTCATTTTGTGTTAGGCTACTGTTGTCATGGCGATGTCCCACAATGGAATGCGCGACCTGCACGTATGAGGTAGTGACGTAATGGCGTAAGGAAAGCCCTGGAAGGGTGCGCGATTTGGACCGCTTTACAACAGTGTGGTGTGAACAGAGTGACATATTAAATTGATTCGGAACAAAGTATTCTGTTTCGGATCTGTTCCAGAACAAAACAAATCGATACAGGTGTGAAAGCACCCTAAGACAATTCAGATCATAATTTATTCATACCACAATGCATGATGGGAGCCATTAATGAGTTTTGATTGGTGGCACCCAGAATGCACTGAAAAATGCTTTATAATCGTCACTATTTTTGAGAATCACAGGCTGATTCTTGATGTATGTGTGTCCAACTAAAATTAAAATGTTGAATATTTTATCTTTTGAATAGAACAACTTTAAGATATCTTTTGGATAATATTTAAATGGTTGAAAATATATTATGTGATCAAAAGGTTAAACTCTATAAATGAGCTTTGCGACAAATGATGATTATGTCAAAACATAACTCATCAGCTTTATTTGTTGTACACATGGCTGTTACAACTCAGGTACAGCAGTCAAACAAAAACTAACATTAACAGTTTAAGGGTCAAGAGCCCAACTAAAACAAACACCGATCGCCATAATGGTGACTTGACATTTTGATTTTCGCCTTCAGTGATTCTGCTTGTTAACATCAGGTGTCTTCAATAATGCTCAATCATCACTCAATTATTCACTTAATTATCTCAATTACTTTAACAATCTTGAGTCTGGATCCAAATGAACTCCCAGAAAAGTTAATTTAACGCTGGAGTTTTTGCTGTGGGTGGAATTAAAATATGGCAGGACTTTTACTTTCTGACCCCTGGACTTTCCACCTCTGATTATGAGTAAAGAGTCTGAAGGGAACTAAAGGCTTGCTTATTTAAGAATTTGCTTTAGTGCAGTTTCACATCCTGATGCAAGATTCTCTGAAAACCTTAGTACATTTTACTTAGGGTGACCATTCGTCCTCTTTTTCCCAGACATGTCCTTTTTAAACCTAAAATAAATAAAAAAACGTCCAGCCGGGATTTCTAGATTGCCCAAAATGTCAAAAATCTCCATTTTGTTTACATGCACAACTTTTGTTTCAATCGGTCTGAATTCATTCCGATTAATGAATCTGAATGTAGTGTTTAACGCTAAACAAGTGATGGATTGATGTGCGTTTTTGCATTGTTTTAGGTCCCGCCTTCTCACACGCCACCATTGGTCGGTCGGTCGGTCGGTCAGTCATGTACGTAACACAAACATTGGTCAAACTGCACGTTGTAACAAAAAAGCAAGGTTCCTTATTTTATGGTTTAAAATACTGCTGTTGTCGACTGACTGGATGACTTTCTGATCTTCTCTCATCAATGTTCCTGAGCAAGTGAAGAACCTTACAAAAAAATATTCCAAGGTAATTTACATTTTACATTTAATCATTTAGCAGACACTTCTATCCAAATCGACTTACAAATGAGGAGAGCAATAGAATCAAGCTAACTGTAGGACATGTAGTCTCAGTTACAGTTTTTTTTTTTTAATAATAGATTTAGAATAGTAAGTGTTAATGGTTCAAGTGTTGACGAAAGAGACGCGTCTTCAGCAGTTTATTGACAATGGCTAAAAAAATGCAGCCTGGGTTGAGTTAGGCAGGTCATTCCACCAGCTTAGAACTGTCAAGTTAAAGGTCCATGCTAGTGATATTGTGCCTTTCAGCATCTGTTCTTCACTAGATCTACTAGATCATCTGAGGGATTTGACTGAATCAAAATGTTGCTGATCATTGAAGCTCTTCTTCTCATTTTAGCTGCTCTAGGACAGGTAAGCTTGTGTTCTGGTATGAATATTACAGACATGAATACTGATGATGTGATCAATATGATTTCTGTTTCTGCAGGATCACAGAGCTGCTGTTGAAGGAAAGATATATCCATTGGATATGGCACTGGATTCAGTTGATGATCTATATATGGCCTGTGGAAGGAAAATGGCATACCTGGTGAGGAATAAATATCTAAAGAAGGAAATCAATAACTCAACTGAATTTAAAAAGGCGTGGCAAGAAGGCGAAGAGAATGCCAGAGCACCAGAAGATAAATTGACAAAGAATCATTCTATTGCCTTGTATGTGTACACTAACCTTAATTCTAGCATATATCGCAATTTTGATATGGCTGTTTATAATGGTAAACAAAACTACAGAAACCAGACATTCAAATGGTATTCACTGAAATTTTTGTTAACAGATGCAATACAGATATTAACTAATAATAAAAAGAAATGCAAGTCAACATATCGTGGTACAAAAGCTGAATTTTATAAGAATGTCACAGGCACAGAGGTTCGTTTCGGCTCATTTGCTTCATCCTCTCTTGATCGTAAAGTAGCACAGGGTTTTGGAACGAAATCTTGTTTTGAAATCAAAACTTGCTATGGTGCTGATGTGATCAAATATTCTAAGTATCCTGAACAGAGAGAGGTGCTGATTACTCCAAATGAGACGTTTAAAGTCACTGCTGTCAAGTCAAGAAAAGACCAGAAAAATCTCTGGTGTGAGACTGTGTACAAGTTAGAAAGCTCTGGAGAAAGAAGCGAACTGAATTGTTCAGTGGCTTTCGGGAAATCAGCTTTGGCTAAATGCAGATGCTCAAAGGCAAAGGGCACTTGCGCAATGTATAGAATATCACGGTGAAGCTTCTTTGAAACTACAATCTGTATTGTATAAATAACTATATAAAAGTACTATATAAATGACAATAATGTCTCCATGCAAGCATTCAGTGTGAGGGCTTTTTCTAACAAAACTGACAGGATACCAATTGAGAGAAATTCATATTAGACAGAAAATTGGTCAGAACGGCACTGCCATCAGTTTTTGTATTCCCTGTTATTTGATCGCATGATCATAACATTACTAAAGCTTGGCTGTACCACTTGAACTAAAGTAATAATTCAAAATGTATGCTGTGTGCTTTGAATTTACATCCTTACATTGTTTACTTCACTTCCACACTTAATTACTCACATATTTTATTATTATTCAAAACTAATTTGATCATGCAATTGTTACGTATATGAGTTAATGATCTGTATTGATTTACTTGTTTTTTTTTTCTATTACTATAATTTTATGTTGTGTGCTGTATTGTCTTCCCAAGTAAGTTATAAGCGAATGACAATGTTGTGTAGCAGCACTTTCCATTGCTTTTACTTTGCTTGAATAAAATATGTAGAATTTGTGCTGGTCAGATGAAGATTATTCAATAAACTAATTTTTATTATAACTTGGTATCCTGAATCATGCTCTGTCTGCATCATGGCCAGTTGGAAAGAGTTAAGCCTGGTTCACACGGTATGATTTTGGCCAATATTTGGGACAACATTTGTGAATCCTAAACTATTCTTTTTATCCTAGGCCAAAATCTGAAGTCTTTGATCACTAGTTTGACATGTTCGCCGAAAGCCGATTAATGACCATTGTGATCAAATTTTACCTCCGACGAAATTCTAGCGGTCTGAAGTTTTGAGACGCAGTCCTGCAGTGTGACTTCTTCGACAAATGTCAAATCAAAAACCAATAGGAGCACAGATCCTGAAGACGCAACTTTAGTAAGACAACAACAAACCACCACTTCCCACTTTGTTTTTGTTTCTTTTTTAACCCTCTATGGCATGACTTTTTATTTTTTGGGGGGAAAAAATCTTTCACCCAATTTTTTGGGAGCTTGGGGGTCCCTGATAATATATCCATCATAAAATGTGAGCCCCCCCCCCACCCCATAACCAGATATTGGTTTGTTGCCTCAGGGCAACAATGTGCTACGAGGGTACAAAAACTCAAAGGTTTTATACATAGGTGGAATAGGGAAAATAAGCAGTATGTGCATTAGAAAAAGTTTTATTTTGACAAACATCAATCACAAATGGTTTCAACCAATCACCAAAATCAACCAATAAATAAAAAACTACTACTATTAATTACAACTAACACACAGCAAGCACTACACATACTCATGCGCGCACTACACATACTCATGCGCTCACTACACATACTAATGCGTGCACTACACATACTCATGCACGCACTACACATACTCATGCGCGCACTACACATACTCATGCACGCACTACACATACTCATGAACGTGCACTACACATACTCGTGCACTACACATACTCATACGCGTGCACTACACATACTCATGCACACACTACACATACTCATGCGCGCACTACACATACTCATTCACGCACTACACATACTCATGCACGCACATACTCATGCACGCACTACACATACTCATGCACGGCGCGTGCACTACACATACTCATGCGTGTGCACTACACATACTCATGCGCGTGCACTACACATACTCATGCGCGTGCACTACACATACTCATCCGCGTGCACTACACATACTCATGCGCGTGCACTACACATACTCATGCGCGTGCACTACACATACTCATGCACGCACTACACATACTCATGCACGCACTACACATACTCATGCACGGCGCGTGCACTACACATACTCATGCGCGTGCACTACACATACTCATGCGCGTGCACTACACATACTCATGCGCGTGCACTACACATACTCATGCGCGTACACTACACATACTCATGCTCACGCACTACACATACGCGTGCACTACACATACTCATGCGCATGCACTACACATACTCATGCGCGTGCACTACACATACTCATGCGCGTGCACTACACATACTCATGCGCATGCACTACACACACTTATGCGCGTGCACTACACATACTCATGCGCGTGCACTACACATACTCATGCGCGTGCACGACACAAACACGTGCACTACACACACTTTTGCGCGTGCACTACACATACTCATGCGCGTGCACTACACATGCTCATCATACTCATGAGCGTGCACTACACATACTCATGCACATGCACAACATGTATAATAACAACAACACAACATAAATGACACATATAATGCATATTCTTAGAGTTATCCGAATTTGTAAAAACAAACTTCCCAAGAGAACTTGAATGCACCATATGGTCCTAACCCTATGATATTGCCTGAACAAAAGTGGTCTAACTGCACAGTGTTGCCCTGAGGCAACGAACAAAAAAACACAGTTTTAGTATATGAATAAAAATTAAATAAATATATAAACAATCAAACATACTTCTTTACATACTGATGCACATGCATATATTTTTTAATATAAAGTTATTTTAACTTAAACATGTTAAAATATTATTTTTATCCTACTAATTGGTGGCACCGTGTACCATGTGGCTTTGCTTCATTAAAGGATTGCTTCACCCCCAGACAAAAGGTCACAACCACTTCAGCCCCTCATTTCATTGAACAGACATGTCAGGTGATATTATATATTTTGAAAAAATATATAAAAAAATTAAAGGGGCGGTGTGAGGTCCAAAAAGGTAGTTTGTTGCCTGAGGGCAACACCATGCCATAGAGGGTTAAGAAAAGCAGTGATCAAAATGAACGCTAATTTTAATTCTTTGCTAGCCACTATTTCTATCCTGCATGCAAATGCAGCTCACAGTCACCATACATGTCATGTATTAATGATTTAAAACTATTGGCAAGTCTTCTTGTGCGTCTTTTAACACGTCTTGACTGCCAGTCTGACATTAATGACAACGGAGATCATAATGTAATGGATTTATCTAAGTTGCCAGTCAACAAATATTGTGTTGTTGTATAAAAGTAAATCAAGTGGGGAAAACACTTTGAATACAATCAGTGAATCAAACCATAACATGGTTGATATGTCATCATCGATATGTAGACAAATTCACATGCTCGCTTGATTTTCTTTACTATAACAAATGTGTCTTATAAACACAGTTGCTAAAAAAAAACTAATGTTAAAAAGTCAGGAGTCCAACTAAGCAAACGCTTATCACCATATTGGTGACTTTAAATGAATCATTTTCAATAAAACATCAACATCTACAGATCTGTTAATGCTATGAACTTTTGTAGTCGTATCACAAAAATAAAAATAAAATTGGTTAGTAATAGGTGAAGATGTTAGAATTTCAAACGAATTTTATCAATTTGATTTACAGTTGAAATTTTTCAGATTGCATATTATTTGTAGTAGAAATGAATAAAAATGACGAAAGAAGTTGTCACAATCATTATTTTAGAAAAACAAATACAAAAGGGGCTGCATACTCTAATAGAGAAAAAGAAAACACTGAATGCAAGATACAAGCCACTGCTTTACTGAAAGAAAGAAAAACAACAAATGTGACATTTGACCTTGACCGAAACTTTTGAAATAAAATAATTTATTTGGTTGAACTAAAAAATAAATAATGCCACATTAGTTTAGAACATCAAAACCCCCAGTGTTAAATTAACACCGCTGTGTTTATAATGGAACCACCAGAAGGGTGGTTGTGAAGCAGTGTTAGAGTTAATTAGATAATGATGTGATTAATTGACAGATGATTGTTTGATTGTTCAGACTGATCTCATGAAACTGCGTATGTATGACACGCCAATTCGTATTTCCATTTTTGGCGTGCTATCAACACGCATAATCGCTTTTCAGCGTGTTTATGAACGCCGTTGACTTAACGTTACATTACTGTATATATAAATATATGACCTACCCCAACCCCGTCCCTAAACCTACCCGTCACTGGTTAATACCATTTATGAGTCTTTTTTCTACCATCCTAGTAAGAAAAATATCGCTCCCCCAGATGTATATCAAAATTTGGCTTTATTTCGCTCGGATTTTTAACAGCGTGTACATACACGCGGAATCACTCGGACATAACGGCGTAGATATACACGCATACACGCGGATAGCTCAAAATGCGTATAAATAACACGCCACTTGACTTGAAAGTGGCGTGTATGTTTACGCAAAAGTCATGATGTCATGTTGGATTGTTGAAGACACCTGCTGTTAACAAGCAGAATCACTGAAGGAAAGAGAAATACAAGAACTACAACTGACATCCAGCCGCAGCCTTAGATCAAATCAACTGAAGATAAAATAAGACATTAAGGCCTTGTCCACACGTGTATTTTTATAACCTGAGTTTGTCCTCCTGCATTAAAAAAAAAAAAATCCTGTACACACATGCCACAGATGCTGTCCACACATGCTCACAGGATAACAAAGCACACTCTGATGTCTCAAGGCAAAACCCCTGGTTTATATATCCCCGGGGATACTGTAAAGTTAGAGGCATGTTATAACATGTTCATTTGACAGTTTAAAACTTTGTCTTATTTAAAAATATAATAAAAACACAAGATAAACTAAAATATTGTTTCAATAAAAGCCATTTATTTGAAAGACACCAAATAAATCCAAAAAAGAAAAAAAAGATTTATAATATATAGGCTATATATATATATATATATATATATATATATATATATATATATATATATATATATATTATATATATATATATATATATATATATATATATATTTTACATAATGTGATAAGTGCTGCATTTAAACAAATATCGTATCCTTTACAGTTGGTTTACAGTATTAGAGGCCATTCAGAAAAGTTGCATTGACATCTATTGTATCTGTATGTTTTCTTATTATTCTTCTGCTCTCTTTGCCACTGACAGGCAGAACTGTACGATAACATGTTATGAAGTTTGGCACAGTTATAAGGGCAGATTCTGAAAAATAATCTGACCTAATTTGACAGTCTCTCAAACCCTCTAGCATGACCAAAAGTTTAAATTTTTACTTCGTTTTTAGCAAATGAATTTTTGAAATAAACGTTCTAACCACGTTTAAATGGTGTTGTGTTGAACATACTTGTTTAAACTAGAGCTTTCAACAGATCAACTCAAATTTGGAAGAGATGAACTTCAGACAATAACAGTCAAAAATATCTTTGTGATATTGTCAACCGTTCCCATGTGACACAATGAATGAATGATGGTGCAGATGTCACGGGTGACAAATCGTTCGAGGCGGAACCATTGATGGGAGCTAGAGTTTCCGGGAGGAGAAGCTTCCGGTGAGGAACCTGGGAAAGTTTCCGGGCTCGGCGATAGTGGCCGATGGCGAAGTTCGTCAACAGTGATTAGAAACCGGTGCGGGGGTGTGGTGATTGGAGCCCGCGCTGATGGAAGGGAGGATAAAAGGCAGTACATCGCTCTAGAGGGTGGAGGAGTAACAGGGAGAAGGAAGTTAACGGTCGTCGAGTCTTGTGGACGGAGTGGTTTCAGTTTGATTGTGTTGGGCCAAAAAGGGGATTCAGGAAGCAGATGTGACGAACGATCGGAAACCGGGCAAGGAAGTGACACCAGCGGGAGTTCGGTTGGAGAGTGGAGGGAGACTTGGTGGCTGAGACAGATGAGTGATACTGGGAACTGGATTATAGTACAATTGTTTCATGCAGTAAGCGTCTGAGAAAGAACACCATAGAAACGGAAGCCTCGGACGTACTGGCTGTTTTCTGGATGTGTCTAATGCTTCACCACTGATCTCCATCGAATATACAGCACGGGTGGTGGACCGAGCCCCACGCTAGAGCCTTAATTTCGTGAGTGCAGTGATTTGCAGTGTTTGCTGTGTTCCTTTTCACGTGTGATTGTTTGTGAAGATTGTAACAGAACACGAGTTCCGGGGTGTTTGCTGCGGCAGTGGTGGGCCTGTTTCATCAACGTGTCGATCTCCTCTGGTATCTTCTTGAAGAGGAATCCCTTGTGGTGAAGCAGCGGTGAAATATGATCATCCTCTCCGTCTGAGTCCTGTGAGTACAGCTACGCTGGTGAAATATAATCATCCTCTCTGTCTGACCTGAGTGCACTACGCTGGTGATCTTCACCTCTGTCTGAGCCCTGTGAGTGTGCAGCTACGCTGGTGAAAAACTATCATCCTCTCTGTCTGAGTCCTGTAAGTACAGCTACGCTGGTGAAATACTATCAACCTCTGTCTGAGCCCTGTGAGTGTGCAGCTACGCTGGTGAAAAACTATCATCCTCTCTGTCTGAGTCCTGTGAGTACAGCTACGCTGGTGGAATACTATCAACCTCTGTCTGAGCCCTGCGAGTGTGCAGCTACGCTGGTGAAAAACTATCATCCTCTCTGTCTGAGCCCTGTGAGTACAGCTACGCTGGTGGAATACTATCATCCTCCGTCTGAGTCCTGTGAGTATACAGCTACGCTGGTGAAATATAATTAACCTCTCTGTCTGAGCCCTGTGAGTGTGCAGCTACGCTGGTGAAATACTATCATCCTCTCTGTCTGAGTCCTGTGAGTACAGCTACACTGGTGAAATATAATCATCCTCTCTGTCTGAGCCCTGTGAGTGTGCAGCTACGCTGGTGAAATATAATCATCCTCTCTGTCTGAGCCCTGTGAGTGTGCAGCTACGCTGGTGAAATACTATCAACCTCTGTCTGAGCCCTGTGAGTGTGCAGCTACGCTGGTGAAAAAACTATCATCCTCTCTGTCTGAGCCCTGTGAGTACAGCTACGCTGGTGGAATACTATCATCCTCCGTCTGAGTCCTGTGAGTATACAGCTACGCTGGTGAAATATAATTATCCTCTCTGTCTGAGCCCTGTGAGTGCAGCTACGCTGGTGAAATACTATCCACCTCTGTCTGAGCCCTGTGAGTGTGCAGCTACGCTGGTGAAAAACTATCATCCTCTCTGTCTGAGTCCTGTGAGTACAGCTACGCTGGTGGAATACTATCAACCTCTGTCTGAGCCCTGCGAGTGTGCAGCTACGCTGGTGAAAAACTATCATCCTCTCTGTCTGAGCCCTGTGAGTACAGCTACGCTGGTGGAATACTATCATCCTCCGTCTGAGTCCTGTGAGTATACAGCTACGCTGGTGAAATACAATTATCCTCTCTGTCTGAGCCCTGTGAGTGTGCAGCTACGCTGGTGAATTACTATCAACCTCTGTCTGAGCCCTGTGAGTGTGCAGCTACGCTGGTGCAATACTTCTCATTCTCTCTGTCTGAGCCCTGTGAGTGTGCAGCTACGCTGGTGAAAAACTATCATCCTCTCGGTCTGAGTCCTGTGAGTACAGCTACGCTGGTGGAATACTATCAACCTCTGTCTGAGCCCTGTGAGTGTGCAGCTGCGCTGGTGAAATACTTCTCATTCTCTCTGTCTGAGCCCTGTGAGTGTGCAGCTACGCTGGTGAAAAACTATCATCCTCTCTGTCTGAGTCCTGTGAGTGCAGCTACGCTGGTGAAAAACTATCATCCTCTCTGTCTGAGTCCTGTGAGTACAGCTACGCTGGAGAAATACTATCATTCTCTTTGTCTGAGCCCTGTGAGTCTACAGCTACACTGGTGAAATACTTCTCATCTTATCCGCCTGAGCCCTGTGAGTGTGCAGCTGCGCTGGTGAAATACCATCATCCTCTCTGCCTGAGCCCTGTGAGTGGGCAGCTAAGCTGGTTTAGTACTGACCCCTCCCGCCATCAGAATCCTCATTCACTTCCGCCCGCACCGAACTTTGCAGGGATCTGACTGCGGTGATGGAACTCTGACTCCCGCTCGGCTCCACTTGAGTCCTGCGGTGAAGAGGCCTCTCTATAGAGTCCCGTGGCCAACAGAACGAATGTTGCTCCTATAGACTTTTTAATTCAATAAAGAATCTGTTCTTATTAAACCCCATTCTGTCTGCTTGTGTTCTTGCGGTGTCGGCTCCCCACGGTGGTGCACGGTTGAGGGGCGAGGCTGGTCATCTGGTGCCTGCCCTGACCTGTGCTGGTGACATAAAGTGGCGTAGTCGGCAGGATCTGTCCACCGTGAGTTGAAGCGACCGCAGGGGCACGATGGCCGACGAAGAAGCACCGGCGGTAAGGCCGCAAGTTATGCCGGTGTTCATGGGGGCCCCCTGGGCCCAGCGATATGGAGGACCTGGATCAGAGTTGAGTCTTCAAGATTGGAAAGCCCAGACCGAATATCTGGTGGGACTACAGGGGTTGAATGGACAGCAGAAAGTGCAGTTCGTTTTGGGATCTCTGGAAGGAGAGGCCAAGAGAGAAGTGCTGGCCGCATCTGGAGCTGTGCGGGCTACTGCTGGGGCTATCTTTGAATTCTTGACAGAGTTGTATGGAGATGCCACCCCGGTGGCTGCCCTTAGGGCACAATTCTTCAACTATCGACAGGGACCCAAACAAACTCTTCGAGCCTACTCCCTGAAGTTGAGGGAGCTGTTTGGCCGGTTGAAGGGGCGACAGGATCATGGGTTGGGGGATGGCGAGACCCTATTGCGGGACCAGTTTGTCCTGGGGCTGCGTGAGGGGCCAGTGCGTCAGGGCATACGGCTCCAACTCCGCCGGGATTCCACACTGACTTTTGAAGCTCTTCGTCAAGAGGCGTTGGCCTTGGAGACGGATCAGGGAGAGATAGCCGGCATTCCAGTCTGTATGGCGGCTAGCAGCACAGGTGGCCCCACGTTGACCGAGCTGACTGATTGGAAGCAGAAATTGCGGGCCGAACTCTTAGAGGATGTTAAGGGACAGATGGCGGAATTATCCAAGAGTCTTTTGGACGAGCTGCGTCGAGGCCGATCTGGGGATATGCCAATGGCACGAGAACGGTCTTATTCTGATGCAGGACGAGGGCCTGGCCGTCGCCCTGTCGCCCCCAGGTTCCAGTGGGATGACCAGGGTAGGCCTATTTGCAACAGCTGTGGGGAACCTGGACACCTCAGTCGCCAGTGCAGTTCCCGTCGTGGTTCGCAAGGGGGTTTTTAGTTTCACCGGCCACTGTGGGTCAAGTGGCCGGGGCCCCTCCTGGTGACCCCCTTTCTATACCTACCCCTACAGACAACTGGGTCGGGCGTTGTCCCACCGTGGAGATCCAGGTCAACGGGGTAAAGATAAGATGTCTGGTTGACACTGGTTCTCAAGTCACCTTGTTCTCGGAGAGCTTGTCCCGGGAACTGTTCACAGATCATCGGCTCCAAGGAGCAGAAGCCTCGCGGCTAACATTGCGGGGGGCAAATGGACTTGACATCCCCTATACTGGGTATGTGGTGGTTGATTTTCACATCCAAGGGGTCCCCGTCCAGCAAAAGGGAGTTGTCATTGTCAAAGACCATTGCCTGGGCCTCCATCGAGCTTTACTCGGCATGAATGTCATTTCGGATTGCTGGAAGGAACTATTTGCGAACCGACCGGCGCGGATACCCCCGTCCTCCGAGAAGCAAGATTGGGAGCAGATCTTGGCCGATTGCCGTAGAATCTATGCCGCCGGTAGAAGGGAGGACCGGGAAGACGTTGGCCGGGTGGTTTGCCGGTATGCTCTGTCGGTCCCGGCGCGGAGCGAGGCTGTCATCGGCGTCAAGTTGCCTGCTGGGACTCGTGGGCCAGACGACTGGGTTCTCGTTGAACCTCATTTGGACTGTCAGTCCATTGAAGTGGCCCGAGGACTGGCCGTAGTTCGTCGAGGCAGAGTACTAGTGAGAGTACGAAATGTAAATTCTTACCCTGTCATCCTTCGTCGCCATCAGCGCTTAGTCCGAGTCACCCCGGTGAGTCCCCTACAAGTGCGTGAGAGTAAGGACGTTTGCTTTAATCAAGTAAGCGCTGCAGTAGTGGAGGTGGCTGTCCGGCAGGTGGAACCAAGAACGGATCCTTTGAGAGACGGAGTACCGGAGCATCTGGTGGGGAGCTCCTTGAGTGGAGAGGGCCTGGAGGATGAGCAACAACTTCAGCTCCAGGACTTCTTGATTAGATGGCAACACATCTTCTCGACTCATGAGGAGGATTACGGCTGTACGGGAGTGGTCAAACACCAAATCCCCACGGGTGATGCGATGCCAAGCCGGGAACGGTACCGTCCGGTGCCACCCACCCTTTACTCGGAGGTCCGCACCCTGCTGAAGGGGATGCTGGATGGAGGGATCATCCGGGAGAGCAGCAGTCCATGGGCGGCGCCAATCGTCCTGGTCCAGAAGAAAACCGGGGCATGGAGGTTCTGTGTCGACTACCGGAAACTAAATAGTGTGACCAAAAAGGATGCATTTCCGCTGCCGCGTATTGAAGATTCCCTCACCAGTTTGACCCAGGCGGTATGGTATTCAACGTTGGACTTGGCCAGCGGGTACTGGCAGGTGCAGATGGAGGAACGAGACCGGGAGAAGACCGCTTTTACTACTCCGTTTGGGCTCTTCGAGTGGGACCGGATGCCGTTCGGCCTATGCAACGCCCTGCCAACCTTCCAGCGACTGATGCAGCGATGCCTGGGGGGGCAGTTGGTTGATACGACTCTGGTCTACCTCGACGATGTGATTGTGTTCTCTCCAGATTTCGCTTCCCATCTATGTCATCTGGAGGAGGTGTTCCAAGCCATGGAGAGGTACGGGCTGAAGCTCCGTCCAGATAAGTGCCAGCTGTTCCGGAAGGAGGTGCAATTTCTGGGACATCGCGTCAGTTCCGCAGGGATTTCTCCGGACCCCGAGAAAATATCAGCTGTCCAAGGATGGGAACCGCCTCGGACCGTTCGCCAAGTGAGATCCTTTTTGGGCTTTGTAGGGTATTATCGCCGTTTCATTAAAGGCTTTTCCGAAATCGCCAAGCCCCTGAACCAGCTCCTCACGGGTGCCAGGCATTCTCGTGGCCGGAGTTCCCCTTCTGTGAATTGGGACCAGGCGTGTGAGACTGCATTCCAAAGCCTCAAAATGGAACTTCTGAGGGCTCCCATTCTGGCTTACGCCGATTTTACCCTACCCTTTATTCTGTACACCGACGCAAGTAACGCAGGACTGGGAGCAGTGCTGGCGCAGCGACAACAGGGAGTAGAGAGGGTGATCGCCTATGCGAGTCGGAGCCTCCACCCAGCCGAACGGAATGTAGCTAATTACAGTTCCTTTAAAATAGAACTCTTGGCGATGAAATGGGCGATGGCAGAGAAGTTTAAAGATTATCTGTGGGGAGCCAAAGTGACGGTGGTGACCGACAACAATCCTCTGGTCCACTTACAGACTGCCAAACTGGGGGCTGTGGAGCAGCGTTGGGTTGCGCAGTTAGCCAATTTCGACTACCAGCTCCAATATCGTCCTGGCAAAGAACATGCTAATGCGGATGCGCTGTCCAGGCTTCCGGAGGTTGCTAAGAACCGTCAAGTGCTCCCTTCCTCGCCCGAGCCAGAGGAAGAGTTGTTGGTGGGAATAGTGGAGGCCCCGGGATCCCGCTTGGACGGAGCTCCCCCTAGTTGGGGGTGGGACCCAGGTCGATGGATAGAACTGCAGGAGAAAGATGGGGGTCTGGTGCGGCTTTCCTCGTACCTTAGGCGGGGCTTTGGGCCAGGAGTGGTGGAGAGACAGGCCCAGACCTTGGCATTGCGGCGGCTCTTGGGGCAGTGGAAGAGGTTGAGTCTGCGAGAAGGGGTGATCTGCCGTTCCGCTCAGGATCCTGGGACTCGGGAGACCGTATACCAGATGGTGGTGCCCGAAGAACAAGTCTCATTTCTGTTAACGGCGTACCATACGCATACCGGGCACCAGGGACAGGAGAGAACGCTGTCTCTACTGAGGAGGTATTTCTACTGGTCCGGGATGGAGGGGACGGTTGAGAAGTTTGTTCAAGGCTGCCCCCGGTGTACGCTGTTTAAGAGCAGGAAAGAGACGAGAGCCCCGTTGGTCCCCATATGTCCTAAGGCGCCCCTGCATATTGTAGGAATTGATTTCCTGACGCTGGGTCGGCCGACAGACCAGTTTCAAAATATCTTGGTGATGACCGACCTGTTTACAAAGTATGCCTGGGCCGTCCCTACGGTAGACCAGACGGCTGTCACTACAGCCAGCGCGCTCTGGCGGACAGTGATACAACCCTTTGGCTGTCCGGAGACCCTCCATTCGGACCAGGGTCCGAACTTTGAGTCCAGGATTATTCAGGAGCTGAGTCGCCTATATGGGTGCAGGAAGACCCATACGACCCCTTACCACCCCCAGGGTAATGGTGGCTGTGAAAGGTTCAACCAGACTCTGCTGGGCCTACTGGGGACCCTAGAAAGTGAGCAACAGGGCCAGTGGGCAGAGTGCCTCCCTGCATTGGTGCAGGCCTATAATAACAGCGTACATAGTACGACCGGGTATGCCCCTTCCTTCCTTATGTTCGGGAGACATCTGCGCTTGCCTGTGGATCTGCTCCTGGGGACAGAGCTCGCGGAGGGGACTCCTAGTACTACCGAATGGGTGGGCCGGCATCATCAACATCTTAATTATGCCTACCGCCGAGTCACAGATCGTCTAGGGGCGGCAGCAAGTAAGAACAAACGCTTGTACGACCGGACAGCTCGAGAAGCCCCCTTGTTGCCCGGAGAGCGGGTATTGGTATGTGATAACCGACGCCAGGGGAAGGGGAAGCTCCGGGATCGATGGGAGCCTATGCCGTACGTGGTGGAGCGCCAACAAGGGGCTGATCTCCCAGTCTACACGGTTCGGCCTGAGGGGAGGCCAGGGCCCGAACGGGTGCTCCACCGGAACTTGCTCCGACTTTGTCCCAACTACCCCGCACCGAGAGAAAGAACCCCAGTGGCCCCTGTGACTTCCGAGGTACCCCAGATGGGATGGGCGGTAGTCCCTGGAAATCTGGAGGCCGAAGTAGGAAGAGCAGCTACTCCGTCGCCACCCCGACGCTCCCAATGGAGCACTCAGGGACGGGCCCCTGAAAGGTACGGGGAATGGATCGAAGCATCACGGTTCTAGGGACTAGAACCCATCAGTGGGGGGGGATGTCACGGGTGACAAATCGTTCGAGGCGGAACCATTGATGGGAGCTAGAGTTTCCGGGAGGAGAAGCTTCCGGTGAGGAACCTGGGAAAGTTTCCGGGCTCGGCGATAGTGGCCGATGGCGAAGTTCGTCAACAGTGATTAGAAACCGGTGCGGGGGTGTGGTGATTGGAGCCCGCGCTGATGGAAGGGAGGATAAAAGGCAGTACATCGCTCTAGAGGGTGGAGGAGTAACAGGGAGAAGGAAGTTAACGGTCGTCGAGTCTTGTGGACGGAGTGGTTTCAGTTTGATTGTGTTGGGCCAAAAAGGGGATTCAGGAAGCAGATGTGACGAACGATCGGAAACCGGGCAAGGAAGTGACACCAGCGGGAGTTCGGTTGGAGAGTGGAGGGAGACTTGGTGGCTGAGACAGATGAGTGATACTGGGAACTGGATTATAGTACAATTGTTTCATGCAGTAAGCGTCTGAGAAAGAACACCATAGAAACGGAAGCCTCGGACGTACTGGCTGTTTTCTGGATGTGTCTAATGCTTCACCACTGATCTCCATCGAATATACAGCACGGGTGGTGGACCGAGCCCCACGCTAGAGCCTTAATTTCGTGAGTGCAGTGATTTGCAGTGTTTGCTGTGTTCCTTTTCACGTGTGATTGTTTGTGAAGATTGTAACAGAACACGAGTTCCGGGGTGTTTGCTGCGGCAGTGGTGGGCCTGTTTCATCAACGTGTCGATCTCCTCTGGTATCTTCTTGAAGAGGAATCCCTTGTGGTGAAGCAGCGGTGAAATATGATCATCCTCTCCGTCTGAGTCCTGTGAGTACAGCTACGCTGGTGAAATATAATCATCCTCTCTGTCTGAGCCCTGTGAGTGTGCAGCTACGCTGGTGAAATACTATCAACCTCTGTCTGAGCCCTGTGAGTGTGCAGCTACGCTGGTGAAAAACTATCATCCTCTCTGTCTGAGTCCTGTAAGTACAGCTACGCTGGTGAAATACTATCAACCTCTGTCTGAGCCCTGTGAGTGTGCAGCTACGCTGGTGAAAAACTATCATCCTCTCTGTCTGAGTCCTGTGAGTACAGCTACGCTGGTGGAATACTATCAACCTCTGTCTGAGCCCTGCGAGTGTGCAGCTACGCTGGTGAAAAACTATCATCCTCTCTGTCTGAGCCCTGTGAGTACAGCTACGCTGGTGGAATACTATCATCCTCCGTCTGAGTCCTGTGAGTATACAGCTACGCTGGTGAAATATAATTAACCTCTCTGTCTGAGCCCTGTGAGTGTGCAGCTACGCTGGTGAAATACTATCATCCTCTCTGTCTGAGTCCTGTGAGTACAGCTACACTGGTGAAATATAATCATCCTCTCTGTCTGAGCCCTGTGAGTGTGCAGCTACGCTGGTGAAATATAATCATCCTCTCTGTCTGAGCCCTGTGAGTGTGCAGCTACGCTGGTGAAATACTATCAACCTCTGTCTGAGCCCTGTGAGTGTGCAGCTACGCTGGTGAAAAAACTATCATCCTCTCTGTCTGAGCCCTGTGAGTACAGCTACGCTGGTGGAATACTATCATCCTCCGTCTGAGTCCTGTGAGTATACAGCTACGCTGGTGAAATATAATTATCCTCTCTGTCTGAGCCCTGTGAGTGCAGCTACGCTGGTGAAATACTATCCACCTCTGTCTGAGCCCTGTGAGTGTGCAGCTACGCTGGTGAAAAACTATCATCCTCTCTGTCTGAGTCCTGTGAGTACAGCTACGCTGGTGGAATACTATCAACCTCTGTCTGAGCCCTGCGAGTGTGCAGCTACGCTGGTGAAAAACTATCATCCTCTCTGTCTGAGCCCTGTGAGTACAGCTACGCTGGTGGAATACTATCATCCTCCGTCTGAGTCCTGTGAGTATACAGCTACGCTGGTGAAATACAATTATCCTCTCTGTCTGAGCCCTGTGAGTGTGCAGCTACGCTGGTGAATTACTATCAACCTCTGTCTGAGCCCTGTGAGTGTGCAGCTACGCTGGTGCAATACTTCTCATTCTCTCTGTCTGAGCCCTGTGAGTGTGCAGCTACGCTGGTGAAAAACTATCATCCTCTCGGTCTGAGTCCTGTGAGTACAGCTACGCTGGTGGAATACTATCAACCTCTGTCTGAGCCCTGTGAGTGTGCAGCTGCGCTGGTGAAATACTTCTCATTCTCTCTGTCTGAGCCCTGTGAGTGTGCAGCTACGCTGGTGAAAAACTATCATCCTCTCTGTCTGAGTCCTGTGAGTACAGCTACGCTGGAGAAATACTATCATTCTCTTTGTCTGAGCCCTGTGAGTCTACAGCTACACTGGTGAAATACTTCTCATCTTATCCGCCTGAGCCCTGTGAGTGTGCAGCTGCGCTGGTGAAATACCATCATCCTCTCTGCCTGAGCCCTGTGAGTGGGCAGCTAAGCTGGTTTAGTACTGACCCCTCCCGCCATCAGAATCCTCATTCACTTCCGCCCGCACCGAACTTTGCAGGGATCTGACTGCGGTGATGGAACTCTGACTCCCGCTCGGCTCCACTTGAGTCCTGCGGTGAAGAGGCCTCTCTATAGAGTCCCGTGGCCAACAGAACGAATGTTGCTCCTATAGACTTTTTAATTCAATAAAGAATCTGTTCTTATTAAACCCCATTCTGTCTGCTTGTGTTCTTGCGGTGTCGGCTCCCCACGGTGGTGCACGGTTGAGGGGCGAGGCTGGTCATCTGGTGCCTGCCCTGACCTGTGCTGGTGACACAGACTCCAAACCCGTTTGACTTTGGATAGTGTAAAAGCAAGTGAGGACAGATGTTGAAAATGGTGATTTCATACTGCCTTTTTTGTTAAGTGATACAGATTCAGAAGAAAACACAAAATGAATGATGTTTCACACTTTCATATGGGTTTGCTATCTTGCTGACTTACAGGCAGGTTTTTGAACTTTTAAAGAGAGATTTCGAAGTAATGTTAAGAAGCTTGAACGATGTTTGTTGTAGCAGGATGGATTTTTTTGTAATGGATTTTGTGCAAACTGAAAAAGAATAATCTAAACATCTTGCTAACAAAGACAAAGCAAAGACCATTGTGTTGACTTTACTGAAATACTCAACTTGTCCAAACGTTGTCCCAATTTTCCAAATAGAGTCATCTGGACAAACAATTTTACACTAAGTATACAAGTATACACTGCAACGAGATAGCATGGTACCAATTTGCCTAATTTTAAAGTAATGTATTTATACTTGGTTCACGGAGGGAAATAATTATGACCGTTTTTGAAAAACAAGTTTTTTACAGTGTACTGTAAATGCATAATGTATCTCACACACATACACACACCCATAAGACATGGACATGGATGATTTGCAATATACAAAAGCCACATTCCTTTTCTCTTATAACAGTCGTCATCTGGCTGTGAGGGACAGACTTTTCTAATTTTCTCTTGTCGTTGCTCCTGAAAATAACGAAGAGGAATCTGACAACAAGAAACAACAATATTGTCAGGTAAGTTTGTGATTGAAGGTCAATACAATTCCATTGGTGAAAATCACAGGTTCAATTGATTATTCAAAATAGTTTTTCCATTTGAATAAATATGATTTTTTTTTTACCTGTCTTATGTTGGTGAACAGTTTTAATGTGCAAATATATGCACAGCCTGTTGTGTTTGTCAATGTCTTTCATCATCTGTTCTTCACTATATCTACTAGATCATCTGAGGGATTTGACTGAATCAAGATGCTGCTGATCATTGAAGCTCTTCTTCTCATTTTAGCTGCTCTAGGACAGGTAAGCTTGTGTTCTAGTATTAATATTACAGAGATGAATACTGATGATGTGATCATTATGATTTTTGTTGCTGAAGGATCACAGAGCTGCTGTTGAAGGACAGATATTTCCATTGGATTTCGCACTGAATTCAGTTGATGATCAATATGACGGTTGTACTGTGGAAATGGCAGACCTGGTGAACAAAACTTATCTAGAGAAAGAAAAATCTGCCTCAGCTGAATTTAATGAGACTTGGCAAGAAGGTGAAGAGAAAGCGAAGAAAGCAGAGGATAACTTGCAACAGATTCATTCAGTCGCCATTCACGTGTACACTAATAAAGACTCTAAAGTATATAGTAATTTCACTAGTGCCACTCGTACTGACAAACAAAAATATGAAGACAAGACATTCAAATGGTTTTCACTTCACTTTCTGTTAACAGAAGCGATACAGATTCTGAAGAAAACACACAATAAATGCTATGTAACTTATCGAGGTACAAATGTTGAATTTGATGTTCAGAACAAAGAAGTTCGTTTGAGCTCATTTTCATCCTCCTCTCTTGATCGAAAAGTAATACTGGGTTTTGGAAATAAATCTTGTTTTGAAATATACACTTGTGAAGGTGCTAATTTGACAAAATATTCAAAGTATCCCGATGAGAAAGAAGTGCTGATTCCTCCATATGAGAAGTTTAAAGTCACTGCTGTCTTGAACAGAACAGATCAGCCAGATCTCTGGTGTGAGACTGTGTTTGTGTTGAACAGCACTGGAACAAGAAGTGAACTGAACTGTGCATTGTTTAACAGTGCAAAACATGCTGCTTTCTTTAACATTTTACTAATTTTGCAATTATCATTTTGCATAGTGTTTAACTACTAATCAGTTGATTGCGTGTTTTTCATTGTTACTGAACATTGAAGTGCTTGTCAAGCTTAAAAAGGGACAGTTTGATAATATTTGGTAGTAATGGGAACTTAAAATCAATTGTTTTTCTCAATGTGTTGCTTCAGTTCAAAGTATATATTTTTTTAATATTACAATTATTTGGTCTTGTTTCATGAACACATTGTATATTTTGCATGCAATGTTAGAAATGGCTTCACTGTAAAACCTTGCTATAAAAAAAATCTGACAGTAACATACTATTTTCTATTAAAACTATAATATACCATATAAAACAATGCATTCTGGGTAATTATTTTTTTAATTTTTGAGAACCTACGGGAATATACTGTGAATAAACGGTGTTCAAAGTCGACACCCAAAGGCTGTGTTCCAAATCACAGCCTATACCCTCATTCCCAACATTTGTTATATAGACCACTTGAGAGAGTGAATGAAAAGAAGAGAGTGAATTCAGACACGGATGAACACCTGCTGATGACAAGCAGAATCACTGAAGGATAGAGAAACAAGAACAGAAAAAAGAGAAACACAAGAACTACAACGGACTTCCAGCCACAGCCTTAAGGCTCTTTCACACTGAATGTGAAACCAGTTTACAAACCAGTTTCTTTCATACATGTATAAAAGTTCTTGTTGAGAATGAACAGAGGTTTAGATGTTTATTGACACAGATGCAAGTCCTCTCTCATCCTACACTCTCATTGCTTCTCGTTTTATCGTTCTGGAGCTTCTCCGTGGGACTTGAGACCGGTGTGGTGTGCATGATGACGCTCATTAACACTCGCGCTACCGGCCTTGCTTCGTTCTCACAGCTCTCGACCCCATCCTGCTTGCCATAACATGTTAGATCGTTATCCCTTAACATTTTTATAAAGTTTCCCAGCGGCCACTCGACGTGGACAACTCAACAAGCAGCATTACCAGCTTCACTTTCTGTCATACGTAACAGAGGTTAAGATATTGATGCTTTAATAAAATGTTTGACTTGAAGTCACTGTTATGGCAATCAGTGTGTCCTTTAGTTGGATTCTTAAATTTTTGACATCAGTTTTTCTCTGACTTCTGTAACTGTGTTTAATAGACACATCAATTATATTGAAAAAGCCAGGCAAAAATATAATCATGAAGCAGCCTGCTCTCATCCAGTGGGTGATGTGTTATTGATTTTTTTTTTTAGTTATTATTATTTTGATTTGCAGGATAAGGTTCTGCAGTGTTTTATTCAGATAATATCAAGTATTTTGAAAACACATTGTACACTAAACTCTTTGAACAGATGCTTCTTTTAAACTCACTTAGACATCAAGAATCAGTGAATCTCAACAATGATTACATGCTTTATACTGCAGTGCATTCTGGGAGCCATGGACGAGTTTAATGTGATGCACCCAGAATGGAAAAAAAAATGTGCAGTTACCACTTTATTTTATACAAATTGTTTCAAATCAGCTCGTTCTAGAACTCTCCTAAGATCATCTCAAATATGGGTTTGATGATCTTCACACAATACCAGTCAAAAAATATTAGAAGTGATACAGTGATCGTGTAACACAATGAATCAATGATGGCATCGACTTCATACAGATATTTATACTTTTGCAATGCTTTGTTAAACAGAACATGAAGCCCTGAAAGCACTTGTACGGTTGTTACAGCACCACCTACTGGTCATTAATGGAAATTTATTTAATCTTTTTTATACCATAGCCAAAAAAGTAATGTTTCATTTCTCTGTTTTTCACTTTTACTGAGTTTGTCCAATCTTCCTCAAAATTGGTTCAGATCATTTGTGTCTTTGGCTTAACTATTGTTGCATATATATTTACAATTTAGATGTGTCTAAATGTTTGAGCAGTGTCAGTAATTCTGTCCATCTACTGACTCATTTACTGTCACCCTTAATAAGACTGAACTGATGGATGTGTTTGTGTGTCCTGCAAGAATCTGGAGTAAACGATTAACCATGATCACAATCTGCTCAACACAATATCTCTCTTGTTTTCTGCCGATACTGACACGACGGGCACGACTCTGTCCGCTGAGTTCTCTGGTGTGACCTGGAATGGAATGGAGTGAATATTATCCATGATTCTCCCTCTTATGACCAGCTGTGACATTCACTTGCAAGAATACTTTTTCAAGAAGGTCGGTCCTGCTTGGTATATTTTGTTGTTTTTAAGTGCTGTTCACCAATTACTCTGATCTAGTTTGCCATATAGAAGTAATTTTAACTGCTAATATGCATATGTTTTTTTCTCTATTTGAGGGACCCAGTTGACAGGGAAAATTCTCATAACTTTGGCAAACGTTCTGGCAAGGTTCTCTCAAAGAAGCATATCCAGTGAAGTTAATAGAACTTTTGTTCAGTGTTATCTGGTCTTCATTAATGTTCTCAAAAGGTTAGCACAAAAACTTTATGGATACATTGTTTGTAGTAGGTTTTTAAAATCTTCCTTATAATGTTTGGAGAAAATATTCTTAGAACAACATTCTTTAAACATCCTTTAAACATTTAGAATGACAACTAACAAATAAGGCTGTGTGTGCTATTTCTCAGAATTTCAAATGTTTGCCTATTCACTTCATTTTCTGTTAACAGCTGCAATACAGAATATGAAGACAAACCAAACAGCATGCTATGATAGAATATATCTATGTACAAATGTTAAGACATTTGATAAGAACGTTCTGAGCACATAGATTCATTTTGATCATCTTTCATCTTTCATAACTGTGAAATGACATGAATATGAACATGAAAGTTCAAGCCTTTGCAAACAATGTACTATGGACACAAATGGACTTTGATCTTAATTTTACTGCTTTATTCTTAAGCAGTATAAACCAGTTAAATCAACAGCTATACCTGGGAAGAGCTGAGAAGGAATTCAGGATGAACTTTATTTTAAGTGCCCCTATCTAAAAACTCTTTACAAAACCATAAAGCTGTTTTACAAAAAAAAAAAAAAAAAAAAAAAAAAAAAAGGTTTTAGGGTAAGTAGTCACCTTTTAATGCACACTGTTAAAAAAAAAAAACCTGTGAAATTTACGGTAAAAAACGTCAGCTGTGGTCAGTATTTTACCATAAAAAATATGGTGGCAACCTTTTATATTTTGCAAGACTTAAATTTACGGGCAACAAAAAACGGAATGTAAAGAAAAACTGTGAAATTTACGGTAACAAAACGTCAGCTTGGATGCTATTCTTTTACCGTAAAAAAATGTTGCAACCTTACTTTGGACTTACGGCAAAAACTAAATAAACATCAGAAGGAGTGGTAGAATTAGTGGTAAAAAAACATCAGCTGTGGTTCACCATAAAAATACAGTAGTAATCTTTCAATTTACGGGACAATTCTTATATTTCATTAGCGGATATATGTTATCATTCAATTTTACTTTAGTATTCAATTCTGCTTTATACCTTTATAATAACCACCATAATAATACAGGCAATAAAATAAAAGACCACATGGTGAATCAAAGTTCACCACCATTAGACACACATTAATATAAAGAAGGTGCAGTGTCATACACACAAATAAAAAACACCATCATGGTGACACACACACATGACTCCAAAATAATGGCATTAATATTCATTAAACAATATATAATGTAATATAAACCCCAAATCATGTACATAACTGATAACAAAAACTAAGAAGAAACATAATTGTTTAAATGAAATAACATCAAATGTGAAGTATTATGCAGGGAATTCTGGCAATGTCAATTTAGAGAAACAACAAGAACAGAAAAAAGAACTACAAACAAAAACTACAACTGACTTCAGCCACAGCCTTAGAACAACTGAAGACAAAAGACATTAAATTGATCTCAAGATCTCATCAGAGGAGCATTAAACAACTCCACAAACAGCATTACCAGCTTCACTTATAACTAGCCAGATTTACTTTATTTCTGTCAGACGTCAGTTCTGTTTGAGAATTAACAGAGGTTTAGATGTTGACGATTTATTGTTTCATTTGGAGTTACCAAGCTTATGAAAAACCCCAAATTAAAAATTAGAATATTGTGCAAAGGTTTTCATAGTTGTAAGCCATACTCATGAAAATTATAACAAATAAAGGCTTGAAATATCCCACTTCGCATGTGATGAGTATATATTAGATGTGTATTCACACCAGGAAAGTCCGATAGTTCACTTGCTTTGGTCCGGACCAAATAATTTTTTTTTCTTTTCTTTTGGTACGGTTCGCTTTCACACTGCTCTTTTTGCAAGTGAACCAAAATTTGTAAACAAAACCACACGTGTGCTAAGGTCGTCCATTCATTGGACAAGGATTCTCAAGTAGGGAAATCAGGAAGTGCAAAAAAGGCTCAGCATGGAGATATTTCGTACTGCAATATTTGAGGAGCTCTTTTCCAAAACGCGATAAATCCATTTCAATAGTTTTCAGGAAAATTACATTTTTTACCTAGACCCACACATCTTGTGAATATTCAATTTATCTTGTTAATAATGTTTTTTTTCCTCAGTCTGAACATGTTGAACAATGATTATTAAATTAAACAACAATATTGTTGATGATAAATTCAAAGTTAATTTTTTTTCTTCAAAACGCTATAAATCCACACAAAAAATGGTGATGATTTTGCCCACTTAATTAAGTTTTGTTTTGTAGAAAGCCTTTCTTTAAAGTGGATTTCGTTTTGTATAAATTGTATCTTAATTTTAATAATGTTTTCATTAACCAATTGCCTGAATTCAATAAATAAGCAGCAAATAGACAATATAATCATGACATGGAGGCGTCGCCGCCGGCACTTGCATTGCACGTGAGCTGGAGCGCATCTCATCATAAATTAACCGAAATTCAGCGTAACCTATGCTTCACAGCAGACATGAGAAATTTATCTATATAGAAAGATTGAAATGTCTTTAAACGAAACAATTAAAAACGAAAATAAATAGCCTACTCTCTGATTATGCAATCCATTACACGCATTTCTCTCTATAGGCGCGTACAGAGATGCTGATCGTCAGTTTCATCTTTGCAGACACTGACACACAGAAAACAGTTGATTAATAAAAAATAAAATAAAAAATTCGATTTTCGAACGATATTCGACTTTTGCTCTTTGATCGTCGAATGGCAGAAATTATAATATAGACAGAAACCTTTGGCAGCAGCATCTACCCCCATGTAGGTCTCACTGGCTCATCAAGGCCATCAAAAGTATTATCACCGTTTAAAGCACTCATTTTGAGGAATGAATGAACATAAACAAACCTCTGTTCAGCGCGCCGATGTTGGATTGCGTATAACGCTCACTGAAGTCTGATTTGTCTATAGGATTTATCGCGTTTAGGCTAAAAATAGGTTTGGCGCTTATCGCAGTTTGGAAAAGAACTGCATCTTGCAGTACATTTTAAACAAGGAAATATAGCGATTTGGCATGAAACATTGATGGGGCAGTGAATAGGTTCAGAACACAGCGCAGAAGACGGATAAGGTATAAAGTTTTCATTCATGGAGAGGGGCTATGTTCACAGATTCAAATATGAGATTCTTAATACTGCTAACGAGTGCTGTCAATGTTAACGCTTGCGATACAGTTTGTCCAGTTTAACGCAGCATCATCCTTGTATTGTAACTATCGCATTATATGAACTGCAAAAGCTTTGTTTGCATCTATGCACGATTAAACTAAAGAGAACGCTCTGTATGTGAATGTCCTAATGCACACTCATTCATTCATTCCATTCCAATGATGCACACACGACACACAGAAAGACGCGCAACAGTATCGTGTGGCCAGACAGCGCGCCGGAATGGAATGTAGTAGGCTACAACAGATCTTTCTTGCAATTGGGTCGGTTCATGTTCACACCGTAAACGAACCGTACCAGAGTTCGTTTGGAACCGTACCGAGACCACCTCTTCAGCTGGGTCTCGGTTCGGTTGTTTGGTCCGCACCCGAGTTCGATTGTTGTATTCACACCTGCCCAAAAGGTCCGCACCAAGGGGGTAAACGAACTAGAGTTCGATTCAATCGAACCAAACAAGGCAGGTGTGAATACACCCTTAGTTTCATCTTTTAAGTTGAATTACTAAAATAAATAAACTTTTGCACGATATTCTAATTTTCAAGTTTCACCTGTACATTAAAAGGTGACTCCTTACCCTAAAACATTTTTTTTCTTTTCCTTTTTTTGTAAAACAGCTTCATGGTTTTGTAAAGAGTTTAAAATAAAAATAAAGGCATTTAAAATAAAGTTCATGGTGTACGTACTGAATTCCTTCTCAGCTCTTCCCAGGTATTTGATAAAGAAAGTTGTTGTTTTCATACTCATTTGAACTCACATTCACTTGAATCCAGCTGTGAGTCACTGATTCCAAAAGTGCATATAAGGTATGTCAATGCAGTCGGGAGCATGAAATATTGTCGAAAATAGTGATAGCATGCATTTCCAACAATTGCTGAAAGAGAATTATTTCAACCAAAGTCAATGGCCAAGTGTCCAACTAAAGGGCTTCAACAACCTTTGTACATATGAAAGAAATAAAGCCAAACTGGTTTGTAATAAGTGAATATGGTAATGCTGTTTTTGGAGTTGTTTAGTCATCCTCTGGTGAGATCATTGATTTTATTTGCAGATGATTGCATCGGCTTTCTGGCTGTGAGTCAGTTGTAGTTGTGTTTCTGCTCATCTCTTCTCTTTTTTTTCTGTTCTTGTTGTTCCTCTTATCTTCAGTGATTCTGCTTTTTAACAGCAGGTGTATATTGCTCAATCATCACTTGCAGAGTGAATCTACTTTATTTCACTAACCGCAACGTTGCTTCAGTCTTACTTTTACTCTCTATATTGGGACCGTATATGAAAACTAAGCAGTGTAACCAGCAACAAGTGTTTTTTTTTTTTACTATTAAAGGGATCATATAATGCCATTTTTTGTACAAGCTAATATGATTCTTTAGGTTCTAAATTAAAAGTTTGTAATATACTTTAATTAAATATTCTCATTAGTATTGTAAGAAAACACTTATTTTACCTGGTCAAAAACAGCTCTGTTTTCAGCACGCCGTTTAAGTGTATGTGCCTTTAAATGATAATGAGCTTTGCTCACCCCACTCCTCTGTTCTGTGCGTACAACATTTGTAACCATAACCATAACCATTACCATAACGCGTTGTTCATTATAAACGTGGGATTATGAATTATATTGAGAACATCATACATAGAAAACATGCTGTACCCTGAGGGTAAACCTTCATTTACCCTGAATGTCGCATTCATCGTGAAGCGTGCAGCTAGCGATGTGCAAATATGAATATAAATATTAATATAAAGGTTAATAAAACGTTACACTCACTTCCAGGGGCGTAGGAATGAGTTTAACATTGGGGGGGACCAGGGGTGATTTTAGGATTTTAATTTTAGGGAGGCTCAGTCCCCAATGCCAATACGGAGGGTTTTTCTTGGCTCAAAACGAGGAGGAAGACATGAAATCCTGATCATGTACTTATTTCTAAGATAATTAGAATATTATTTTTCACAGACCATAGGCTGTTATTCCCACAGTATTTTTGTGGATGTAGCCCAGTTCCTCTAGGGGGGTCCGGGGGCATGCACCCCCGTAAGAAAATTTTTCACATTTTAAAGCTAAATTCATTAATCCGGTGCACTTTGAGTCATCCAAATCCACTGTTGAAAATAAATAATCCACCCGCCAATCGACGAACCTATGAATTCTCTGATTTAGATATCTGCATCTAATTTTTTCTGCATCATATTGTCACTTCAACCCAAATCGGTTTATTGGAATAAACTACTTGGGTTCAATTCAACTCGACTTCAGTGGACTACATTACACATATTGTAGACATGATTCATGGGTCTTTTTTAAAATTATCTATATATTTTTTGTCTTCATTTTAAAATCTGAAAGTTCTTGTTTTAGGTTCTTCAGGTCTTTTTTAAAATTATCTATATATTTTTTGTCTTCATTTTAAAATCTGAAAGTTCTTGTTTTAGGTTCTTCATATGCCTATTAGGATACCTTGTTATAGCCTCTCTCTCTCTCTCTCTCTCTCTCTCTCTCTCTCTCTCTCTCCTCTCTCTCTCTCTCTCTCTCTCTCTCTCTCTCTCTCTCTCTCTCTCTCTCTCTTATATATATATATATATATATATATATATATATATATATATATATACATATAAACATTAAGAAAGGTTTTAATAAGTGAATAAAACGTTTTTCATTATATCTTAGAAAAACATTAAGAGAACGTTTATATAGCCTAATGGGAGAATTGAACGTTTGATTAACGTTCTTATAACCAAGCAAGAACGTTACAACGTTTATATAAAGGAAGAATTGAACGTTCTTATAACCTAAAATTGTTAGCTGGGGAAGAGGAGAGATTCGCGATTGCACTGAACACGTTTTAAGTGCGGGAGAGCGCGCGCGGGAGATTCGCGCTCGGCACATCATATTCCGCGCGCGAGCAGAGAGATTCACGCTCACGCATTATATTAATGTACTTTCGCGCTACAATAATGCGCTCTCGGTCTCACGGCCAATGCGTGAGAGTTGGCAAATATTTTTGTCTTCCGCGGTGTCATTTTTGGGTGGGACAAATGCGACTGTCTCCAATATTGGGGGGGACACGTCCCCCCCGTCCCCCCCGGTTCCTACGCCCCTGCTCACTTCAGTTCTTCTGGAGGTGTAGCAGGAACACGAATAGATGGTACCGATCCTTTTTTGATCAGCAGCTTCTTAGCAAAACCAGCTTTATACTGACCCTCCTCGTTCATAAAGCAGTCTGGTGTGAAATGATTCGCGCAAACATGAAAGCATTAACGTTGATCGTGGTGAATATTCCCTTCGAAAACAAACTCAGCCACTGCGTCTTCAGCGGTTCGGATTTAGGAACATTAAAATGACTGCTGTGTTCCTTATTGCACCCAAGAACAGAACACCACAATCGCTTAGGCGCCATTCTGGTCATAGACAGTGCTCCAGTATCAACAATGACTGCGCCGGTCCGCGCGGACTATGACTAACAGCTCGCTCACGAGCGAGGGCGGGTCTGTGTTGAAACGCTGCTGTCAATCAACAATTGTGGGAGGGGCATCCAACCTTGTGACGTCACACGGCCGAACGGCTCGATTTAAGACAGGGGAAAACATATAAGGAGATTAAAACTAAAACACTGGATGGATTTTTATCATTATATGATGGTTGTGTACAGGCACTGCCAACACACATTTTAGTACAATCAACTTGTAAAAGTGCATGTATAATAATATGACCCCTTTAAAAAATGTAATAAAATAAATGTGGAAAAATGGTCTTTGTCTTTAACTACGAACACACACCAAGAAACATGGTATGTAACACATAAGCAAGTTTTGTTGTGGTCTTGCATACCAGCACTCAAAAGACAACACATGCTGGTCCACAGCATCCCAGCATGCAAAACATACCTTATGCTGGTTCACCAACACACCAGAATGCCATACCGGTCCCATTCAATTGACCCTTCGCGTGTAGCTTGATTGACAGGTGTTCTAACCAATCATACTTCGCCATCCGCCATTTTGTCCGAAAAAGCAGCCAGTAGAGTTAGGAGGATTTGAACATGGTAAAATGAATATACTGACGCCTTTCCGCGGTTAAAACAACATTACTTCTTATGTTCGTTCATGTTTATTTGATGCTATAAATGAACTAGAAGGAAGAGATGATCGGATCACGAGCAACTTTAACTGATGCTCTACAGCAACCTGTCACGGCACATTAAAGAGCCCCAAAACGGTATTTATTGTTTAAATTTCTTTCAAAAAATGACCACATTTGAAAGCTGAGACTTTGTTTAATATGTTTAATATCAAAAGTAACCGAAAAGTAACCTGGTCTGTCCTGTCTGTCCGCGTGTTGTCAGTCTCCTCTCTGCTCCGCGATGTATTTTTCACTGCGTGAGAACATGGTGAGAACATGAGAGCTGCGTAGCTTGTCGGGCATAGCGACAGTAACTAAGGAGGGCGGGTCTTTGCGAAGGGTCAATTAAGTATGTCAACAATTACAGAAAAAGCAGTTGATCAAACCACTTTAATGCAGTCATTTGTCCATCAATACAGATGTGCAATTGCTGAAAAAAAGTATATTAAAAAAGACAAGGGTCAAAAGCCTAACTAAAGCAAAGCTGATCATCATAATGGTGACCTAAGAAAATTTCAGCCAAACATCAACATCTACACCCTCATTAATTCTCAATAATAACTGCTGTAGACCGTCTGACAGACCGTTGGTGTTTTAAGCCCCCAACGGCACTCCCCGCCCCCTACCGCGTTTCAGCCAATCGCAGCAAAATACCATTGCCAATCTGTTTACAGTTAGCTAGATAGCTGAGCGTGTCCGGCCGGCGGCAAAGAAAATCCTTAGCAGCTAGGGTTGGCTATATTTCAAAGCATAGTCATTTTTTTTTTTAATAATAACACATTTCATTATGAATTCAGATCTTAGAATTTTGCTCTATGCAACTTACCGTACCAAGTTGAGTGGAGTCAAGATCGATCGTTCGTTGGTTCTCAAAGTTAAATGCGAGCACCATTGTTGCGATTGGCTGAAACGCGGTAGGGGGTGGGGAGCGCCTTCCATGCAGCGCTACCTTGAAGAATCCGTTGGGGGCTTAAAACACCAACGAGCTAAAGTCAATATGGTTAGTATTAATAGTAAGTGAAGCTGGTAATGCTGTTTGAGGAGTTGATTAATCCTCCTTTGCTGAGAACATGAGATGTAATGTCTTCTTTTCTCTTCAGTTGATTTCATCTAAGGCTGTGTCTGAAGAAAGTTGTAGTTTGTGTTCTTATTTCTCTTTCTTTCAGGGCTTGTTCTTGGAATGTTACAATCAGCTTTTCTTAGAATGTTGAATTGTTAATCAAAATGAAGTTGAAAAAAGGTTTGAGCAATATCATAAAACACATTCCTCTAACGTCAAGAAAAATTGATTTTCTTTTTACGTTCCCAGAACCAACACTGAATATTTGGAGAACGTTCTTATAACAAAAATCTGTTAGCTGGCCTTTAACTTGCCTCTTGTTTTCACTTGATGTTTTTTTTTTTTTGGTCTGACTGGAATTTACATTAAACATTCTCATCAGAAAATGTTGCCACCTGCTGGTCAGTCGTGACAGCAACTCATGGTCAGTCAATCATTTTTGTGTTCAGGAATAAAAACATAAGGATAATTTCAAGGTGTAACTGGTGCAATGTTAATGACAATGTATTAGGATCCCAAAAATGTATCTTAAAGGTGGGGTATGTGATTTGGAAAACGACTGGCAGATTTTGAAAATATACAATTCAAATGGTCCTACCTTCTTTCCTCCAACGCTGGCCCTGACTCCACCCATTCGAAGAACATGGACGCGCAATCATGCACGAGCGAAAACTCAGATGCGCGAGAGATTGTAATGACGATTTACTACTAATCATGGAACCGCGGCTTTACTGACGAGATGCGCATGCGTCACGAGCTTTGAGTATGAGCACACAAGGGGTCACTCGCGCTGGGGGGAGGGGTGTGTGGTGCGGCCGTTTGATTGACGAACTTACTGTCCAATGATTTTAGGTGATCTTGGAAATGATTGACTGGAGTTTTTCGAGTCCTGCCCATTCCACAGATGATTAAATTGCTTAATTTTCATTTCAGTGCTTCTAACTCAGTGGCTGTAAGTGGGTTAGGAATAGGATTTCAAGTTATTTTGAAAAAATGGACAAAAAAGAGAATCACATACCCCACCTTTAATTGTGCTTGCATTACTCATGTTACATGGGAAGATCATTTTTATTTAATATTCTGAATGTTCCGATCCAATCTGACTTCCCACATAGCAACATTTTGACGTCCCAGATCCGGCCCATGGCACATGTGGAAAGATGATCTGGTCCACATGCAGCGTGGAATGACAGCCCTTGGGTGGCTCACTCCTGTTTGCCAGATCTGGATCACAAGCAGGCCATAGCAATGCCACATGTCAGCCAGAGCAAAGAAATAAACCAGAACTGGACCACAAAATCTGTGTTAAATATGAAGTCATCTCAGCCTTAATCAACCTGTCAACAAGCAGAATCACTGAAGGACAAAAGAACAGAAAAAGAGACAAGCAGAAACACAAGAAATGAAAGCGTAGCGTAAGTTCTGCCAGGAAGACTTAATTGTTACGTCATTTATTACCTTCTCATCTATCCAATCGCTTTCTAATACGTGAAGTATAAAAGATCCATACTTACACTCATCTGAGTTCGCAGATGCTGATGCTGATGCTGATGCTTCCACTTACCACCATCCTCCCCACCTCCACCAAGACGGTCTTCCCTCCATCCTCCCCACCACCACCAAGACGGTCTTCTCTCCGTCCTCCTCACCACCACCAGGATGGTCCCTTCCAATACCCCAAGGGGGGTCGGCTGCGCCCCTGCCTTCATCTTCAGGCACGAAATGCAGAATCCGTACCCTCGGATCGCAAGTTACGGACGGGCCTACACCAAATAACTTTATTGCATATATTGCTTGCTGGGCTGTTAATAAAATCCATAATTGTACAGTATCTTCTCTCCCGAGTCTTTCTGGTAGAACTGACTTCCAGGAACAGTCTTAGATTAAATCAACTGGAGATAAAAGAAGACATTAAATCTCTGAAGATCTCAGTAGAGGAGGATTAAACAACTCCACAAACAGCATTACCACAATAACTCAACAAAGTTTGTTTTGGTTGTACAGCAGATCTAGAAGAATGATGAGTTTAAAGAATGAGTTCAATGATGGTTAATTTCTGTTGTAAAAAAGTTATTTATTTGTATATACAGTCTCTCTGGAGAAAACAGTGATGTAATCGTCCAGGTCAGTTCAATAATATTGTAGAATGTCCCCAACTAAGCAAGCCTAAAGCCAAAGGTGAAAGTGGCAAGGAACCAAAACTCCATCAGTGACAGAATGGAGAAAAAACGCTTGGGAGAAAGGTCTGGGGCCTGTATTCTAGAAAGCTGAGAGAAAAACACATTTTCAGAGAGAATTAAAAAGTGGAACTTTTTTCAATAAAGTGAGGGCAGCAAGGATGTTCAGTATTCTTTGTTTATTCATTATAGACTCAGTATTATTACTGTTATTTTATTGTTTTTTACGGATTACAGATGAATGGGAGTGTCAAGTAAAATGAAAAGGAGAATTCTTGAGATTGCTCTGCAGTATGTTCAATGTTGTCATTGTCCTGGAAGAGGAGGTTGTGATGGAAATCGTGGGAGACTTTACAGATGTATTCATTGTCCGTTTTGGCTTGTTGTATTCACTAAACTTGGAGAGCAATAAAATAGATATACATTTGAGTTCATTCAGAAGGTCTTCTTTGACATTACTTAGAGCACCAGAAGAGTACAAAATCTGAGGACCAAGTTATTACAAATGTAAGTATTTCACTGAACACTTTTGAGGGAAATTTATTAATGCGGTTTTATAAAATACAGTTTGTTTTTATGAGTGGTTTCAGGTCTGAGATTGGCGCTGTCACTATTGGTGTCCTTCAGGGTTCAATTTTAGGCCCCTTACTTTTTAGCATTTATATATTTCAGCTTGGACTGCTCTTAAGATCACTTGGGCTTAATTATCACTTTTATGCAGATGACACTCAGATTTGTATTCACTGGTATATTATAGCCTAGTCAAAATGTTTCTTTTCTCTCACATTGTATTTATGAGATAAAAATATGGATGACCCAAAACCTTTTGTGTCTTAATACTGTTAAGACAGAGGTCTTGCTTAATGGCTCTCCTCATCAGCTTCGTAAAGCTGGTTTTGGAGTTCCAAACTAATAACTGTATATATTCCCAAGCGTCATTTGCGCTCCTCTCAAGCTGGTCTTTTGGCTGTTTCACACACATGTTTGTGATCTGTAGGGGACAGGGCTTTCTCATCCTATGCTCCTAGACTCTGGAACTGAAAAAGATGCATAAAATCGAAACATTTTTTAAATCAAACCTAAAAACTCACTTTTTTAGGTTAGCTTTTTCCTAATAGTTTAACTTATTTTGTATTTCACAGATTTTTGTACGGTTTGTATTTCTATCTGTGTATTTTTTACTTGTATTATTATTGTTTATTTTTCTCTGTGTATTTTTATTGTGTAAAGTGCCTGAGAAGCTGCTTTAAAGGTTGTATATAAAATAAATTTATTATTTATTAATAATGCGCCTGAACACACCTCGTTTTCAAACCAGCACGTCCATAGGCAAACAGATGGGCAAAAATGCATTTGGCATTTAAACAATGTGGTGCAGTACGTGGAAATGATAACTGCGTCAGGATGAAAATAGCAAAAAACAATGGCGAAGGTGTGTATGATAGGGCCCAATGAATGAATGATGGAGTGTACCTCATACAGGTCGATGTGAAGCCCCGAGTGAACTTCTGCAGTGTGATTATAGCATCATCTACTGGTCACTGTCTGAAATTCAAATTTAACTTTACCATATACACATGATTCATTTCAATATATTCCTAGGGACTTGTGCAGGAGATTGTGCAATCTTCACCAAAAATTGGCTCAGATCATTGGTGTTTTTGTACCATATTTGCTGAAAAATTATTAGAAATTCTGTTGGGCTTCAGTTGCAAACCTGTCCCGTGGGATGCCAGATGAGATACATTAGCTGCATCAAAGTCACCCTTTAGCTATTATGTTTCAGAAACACACACACACACACACACACACACACACACACACACACACAGACACACACACACACACACACACACACACACACACACACACACACACACACACACACACACACACACACACACACACACACACACATTTTTTTCCATATTTTATGGGAACATTGCATAGATAAAATGATTTGTATACCGTACAAACTTTATGTTCTATCCCTTAACAATTACAGATTTTTATCTTCATTTTTATATAATTTAGTATGATTTATAAGCTGTTTCCGTCAAGGGGACTAAAATGGGAATAAACCACACACACACACACACACACACACACACACACACACGCACGCACGCACACACACACACACACACACACACACACACACACACAAACAAACACACACACACACACACACACACACACACACACACACACACACACACACACACACACACACACACACACACACACATTTTTTTCCATATTTTATGGGAACATTGCATAGATAAAATGATTTGTATACCGTACAAACTTTATGTTCTATCCCTTAACAATTACTGATTTTTATCTTCATTTTTATATAATTTAGTATGATTTATAAGCTGTTTCCGTCAAGGGGACTAAAATGGGAATAAACCACACACACACACACACACACACACACACACCACGCACGCACGCACACACACACACACACACACACAAACAAACACACACACACACACACACACACACACACACACACACACACACACACACACACACACACACACACACACACACACACACACACACACACACACACACACACACACACACACACACACACACACACACACACACACACACACACACACACATCTGTCTGTGAGCTACTAAATTTTTTGCCGTATGTTCTTTGTCCTCTCTTCATACCGGTCCTCAACATGTCACATCTTGTCTAGAAGGTTAAACGAATTCCAAGATATCAGCTAAATTTTACAATGAATCATTCAGCACCATTTATTTATACACTGAAATTAAAGTCTATATTGATTTTTTTTTAAATGGCATACAAATGGTTTTCAACTAACTTTTTGTTAACAGAAGTGATACAGATTCAGAAGAAAACACAAAATGAATGCTGACAACTTATTGTGGTAGTAAACTTGAATTTGATGAGTGTTTTGAACAGAGAGTTTTTTTGGAACTGTTATCTTGACCAGAAGTCCGCACTTGTATAGGTGCTGATGTATGTAATCTTTTTGCATCACTTTCCTGAACAGTTTTATAGGAGATTGCTTTCTAGATAGCTATCTACTTGCCAGGCAGGTTTTCTGAAATGAAGAGATTCCTTGGAAGGATCAGAGATCAGATAAGCGAAAAATATATGCATGGCAGAGATTATTTGCCATATAAAAAGCCATGTTGTGCTGTGTCATTGTGTCATTGCTGTCTGACTGTGAGCAAATTACTTTTCGGATCTTCACTTCTCAGCCTTACTCCTGAAAAATAACGAAAAGAAAACATAATCTGACAAAAAAAGACAGGTAAGTTTTGGGATAAATTAAAAGGTCAAAATATCAGTGAACATCACAGGCTTAAGTAATTATTTCAAACACTTCTGCCACTTCCATGAATTTAAAATTGTCTTAAGTATTTAAACACAGTTTAATTGTGCATTGCATTGCAGTGATATATTTAGCCTAGTATTTGTGAGACGCTGTTGTGTTTCTGGATGTCTTTCATCATCTGTTCTTCATCTACTAGATCATCTGAGGGATTTGACTGAATTAAGATGCTGCTGATAATTGAAGCTCTTCTTCTCATTTTAGCTGCTCTAGGACAGGTAAGCTTGTGTTCTAGTATGAATATTACAGACATGAATACTGATGATGTGATCATTATGATTTTTGTTGCTGCAGGATCACAGAGCTGCTGTTGAAGGAAAGATATATCCATTGGATTTCGGACCAAATTCAGTTGATGATCAATATGATGGTTGTACTGTGAAAATGGCAGACCTGGTGAGCACAACTTATCTAGAGAAGGAAAAATCTGCCTCAGCTGAATTTAATAAGGCTTGGCAAGAAGGTGAAGAGAAAGCGAAGAAAGCAGAGGATAACTTGCAACAGATTCATTCAGTCGCCATTCACGTGTACACTAATAAAGACTCTAAAGTATATAGTAATTTCACTAGTGCCACTCGTACTGACAAACACAAATATGAAGACAAGACATTCAAATGGTTTTCACTTTACTTTCTGTTAACAGAAGCGATACAGATTCTGAAGAAAACACACAATAAATGCTATGTAACTTATCGAGGTACAAATGTTGAATTTGATGTTCAGAGCAAAGAGGTTCGTTTGAGCTCATTTTCATCCTCTTCTCTTGATCGAAAAGTAATACAGGGGTTTGGAACTAAATCTTGTTTTGAAATCTACACTTGTGAAGGTGCTAATTTGACAAAATATTCAAAGTATCCCGATGAGAAAGAGGTGCTGATTCCTCCATATGAGAAGTTTAAAGTCACTGCTGTCTTGAACAGAACATATCATCCAGATCTCTGGTGTGAGACTGTGTTTGTGTTGAACAGCACTGGAACAAGAAGTGAACTGAACTGTGCATTGTGTAACAGTGGAAACCATGCTGCTTTCTTTAATGTTTTACTAATTTTGCAAATTGTATTTTGTGTTTACCTGCTAACGAGTTAACTTGTAGATTTTACATTGCATTTCTTGTCATGCCTAAATCTGAACATTTTGATACTATGTAAAGATGGGAAAAAATAAGCTTTTCTAAATGAATCGAATCTTTCTTTTTTTTCCTCAATTTGTGTAAATCTACTTTGGGTTCAAAAAATTATTTTTATATTAATTTTACACATGTTCATTGTATATTTTGTTTGAATGTTTAAAACATCTTCTAATTTAATAAATAAAAAACAAGACAAATTAAAATGTGTCAAAAGCCATTGATTTATATCAGTAGTAAAAACAAACTCACAAAAAAAACTTAAAGGAGTAGTTAACTTTTAAAAAAACTTTTGCTGATAATTTACTCACCCCCATGTCATCCAAGATGTCCATGTCTTTATTTCTTCAGTCGAAAAGAAATTAAGGTTTTTGATGAAAACATTCTAGGATTTTTCTCCATATAAATGGACTTCAATGGACCCCAAAAGGCAGGCCCGGCGCCACGAGGGGGCAAAAGGGGGCATTTCCCCCTCAGATCTGATTTGTGCCCCCTCAGTTTCATTTTTGTATTCATGGTTACAAATTAAATGTTTAACCTTTTGAGCGGTACAGTCCACATAATGGGATTCATAATGTTCAGTGACGTGACATCACTGCCAGATTCGCGCATTGGTTGGCGCTGAGCCAGAGACGGACGAGCTCAGCTGTCATATATCACAACTATGCAGTGTTTTCAACTTCATAAATTATGTTTATTTTAGGTTTCAGACATTTAAATACACATAAGCACTAGTAAAACAATACATTTGGAGTTTGTAAAATACACACATCGATGTGGAAGCAGCAATAACAATTTATTCAAATTTGCGTGCTATTCATCAGACAAACTGTGGAAGTAATTATAAAGTTTACTCTATTCTTCTCACAGTTCACCGGCCACTTTCTTACATGTATTTCGCGAGAAACTGATGACTGACAGGACTCTGCTGCGCAAAGAAACATACCCATCTCACGTTATCAAGATCAAGATTATTTATAAAGGTTTTAAATGACCAAACACACACACTCACTACCACTTTTTTGAGAATCGGAATATCAGATAGTTGATGACATGATAAGCAAGTTTGTGAATATTTTTAATAAAAAAGGAAAAAGGAAATAAAAGCGATACATCTGTCATGCATTATTGTGCGGTGTGTCACGTGACAAATATGACGCGTTGCCATGGAAACGTTAAGGTGGAACGTTCTAAAATAAAAATTCACTCTGAGGCGTCAGTTAGAAGAATATTTTAAATTTAAGCGTGAAAGAGTCAATATATGAATAATAAATTATGCTGGCTTATCTTTTTATTATGCGGTTACTTGTGCAGTTGCATATGGAGTGTTTTAGGAAGCGCTGCATTTATAAATCTGATGGTATAAAGTTAAGCCCCCTTAACAATTCCACATGCCCCCTCAGAAATTTCATCCTGCAGCCGGGCCTGCCAAAAGGTTCAATGTCCAAATGACCATTTCAGTGCAGCTTGAAAGGGCTTTAAACGATACCAGATGATGAATAATCTAGCGAAACGATCTGTCATTTCAAAAATGAATAAAAAAGTTAGTTTTATAGGCAGAAATGCTCGCTTTGCTCTGTTCTGTGATGCACGTTTGTGACTCTCCTGTTCGAACTCGTTCATCAAAATGAACAAATCTTTTTTCGAGTCATTTCGTTCATTAAATGAACTGAATGAACGAAATGACTCGTTCATTTTGATGAACGAGTTCGAACAGGAGAGTCACGAACGCACATGACAGATTGTTTTGCTAGATAAGACCCTTATTCATCGTTTGGTATCGTTTAAAGCCCTTTGAAGCTGCACTGAAACGGTCATTTGGCAGAGATGGGAGTAAGTCACACATGTTCAAGTCTCAAGTCCCTAGCATCAAGCAGAGGTGGAAAGTCCAGGGGTCAGAAAGTAAAAGTCCTGCCATATTTTTATTCCACCCATGTACTCACCCAGCAAAAACTCCAGTGTTAAATGAACTTTCCTAGGAGTTCATTTGGCTCCAGACTCAAGAGTGTTAAAGTGTTAAAATGAGTGTTAAATTAACACTCAATAGTGTTAAAGTTAATGAGCTAATTAAGTGATTGATTGAGTGATGATTGACCATTACTAAAGACACCTGATGTTAACAAGCATAATAACTGAAGGAGAAAAATCACATTTTAGTCACCACTAAGATGATCGGTATTTGCTTTAGTTGGGCACTTGATCCTTAAACTATTAACGTTAATTAGTTTTGACTGCTGTACCTGAGTTATGAAATCTGCACACAGCAAATTTCAGGAGTTAAAAAATCATGAGTTAGGCAAAAAAAGTGTGAAAGAGTTAATTTTTTTTAGTTATTTTTTTTAACTCTGACTACAGTTTGTGTTATTGGATACTCCCCGGCTGTGTTGTATTTTGGAGTTCATTCATTGGTGTTCAGGAGCGTGTTTTAACACTACACCTGGAGTTATTTTTGAGAAGTGCGCCATGATGACACGACCCTGGTTCTGCTGCACAAAGGAATGGACTTATGTGCTTCGTCGTGAGGTAGGTAAACCTGTATATAAAACTATTTAAAAATGTTCTATTTCTGCCAAACACGTTTGGTCATCGCATAGCTGTTACGTTATAGGCTAGTTTACTGTGTTTACTAACCTCAACGACCATGACAAACTTGCTGTTGAACGTATAGGCTCTATACTTGTTTCAAAATTTGAAATGGCTATTTGCGTGTGGGGGTTATTTTGTCAATGTAAACGAGTTAACATTAGCTAACCGTCTTTCCGTGTTTCTGAAAATGAGTGTTTTGCTGTGAAATTGATGCATCAATGCATTACAGGCGTACGTGGTTACAAAATTGCAGTGTCTAACGTTACCCTGGATAATAAAATATGTTGTTCTGTATGTTGTTCAATATGTTGACATGTTTTCTCTTTAATGTCAGGTCACGATGTTAATAAAAGTGCAATTTTGGAGGGAAGATGAAGTATGTAAAACTGGAAGAAGTTTGTTTCACAGATTTTCTCAGTGCAGGTGATATGTTTAGTATTCAGTTAATAAAGAGTAAGTAACAGTAATTTTGTCATTTCATGTCATAAACAGACTGGTTTGAACTACTGTTATTTGCTGTCTCCAGAATAGGACAGCGACTCTACTTGTCCTGCTGCATCTTCTCACTCCACAACCAGCTGGAAGAAAGCGGCCCAAGAAGATGTTGGAGAGGCAACTTATAATCTGGTGAAATTTGTGAAGGGTTGTTAAGACAACACTATCCTATTCCAAATAATGCCTATTTTAAACAAATTGTTAAAAAAGGGACATTTATGTTGTGTTTCAGTCATGCCAAAGCCTCGAGGATCATCTCCTGACCACTGAAGGAAACCCTCAGTCATATCTTCTTGCTTCAGGGACTTCAAAAGCACAGGTTTTCACCTTTTACATTGTCTTGGACAAAAAAAAAATACGGGTGTGATTCACAATTTTATGTTGTATCAGAGAGTTGCATTATCTGATTTCTTATTTAAATGAGTTTACTGTGAAGTTATTATACTACCTCAGGTTACACAATCCTACTGCACTACTGTTTTTTTATAATGCTTGATTTTATATAATACAGTGATGTATTGTTGACAATGTTTTATACAATTTTACTAATTCACTTTGTTAGCTGCCTACATGTATTAAATGTTAATGTTTTGCTGTTAGGTTTTACAGTATTTTATGAGAGAAATTGTTTTCAAAGTCTGTCCATGCATTGAATTTCTGAACCATATGGATTTGCTCAAATAAAGGCAGTAAATCAAGAGTATGGTGTTCAGTGTAGTAATTTCCACATAAAACATTATATTGTGTTAAATAAATGTTAACTCTAAGAAGTGTTAAACTAAATATTTTTAAGTGTTACTTTTTAACACTGGTAAGGAGTTCATATAATTAATTTTAGAGTTACAGTTACTCTCCGTAGGATTAGTATTTTAACTCCATAAAGAGTTACATTTTAACTCTGAAAAAGTGTTAAAAATTCAACTCCAAGAGCAGAGTTATTTTAACTCTGCGCTGGAGTCTATTTGATGGTCACGCATGTACACTCAGATTGAGTTGATTTTAACTACCAGGGAGTTTATTCCAAAAACTAGAATTTGCTGTGCAGTATCAGCCAGACTAATAATTTCATACTCTTTAGTTTGATGTACAACATAGGCATAGGAATGATCATCAAAGTACTTCACTGTTAGAATTCAAACATCAGGATGGACATGTCATCAGTCTGAGGTATGATGTGAATAATTTCTCCAAATAATGGCTTTCCTTTGTTATCTGCTTTGAAAGGCATTACAGAGGCAGTTCTGTAAGTTTGGCCGAACACACTAACAGCATGGGTGACATAGACACTAGACAGTGCAGTTCAAAGTATATTCAAAGTCTTTGGCTGATTTCAGATTTTCGAGCACAACATCTTCTTTCTTTAAAGAGCCAATAGTAACAAGAGTTTGTAACAATCATTTTCTCAGAAAAAGGGTCACATAACATTTACATTTCCTGAACCTGATGTTTATAACTCAAGTGTTTTAGAAACATTTTTAAAGTTTATAGAGTAACTATACAAGCATGTCTTTTTAATGGTTTATGCTTCGCTTCAAATCATACACCACAATTGAGATTTAGGTCCGGACAGAACCATCATTCGCGGATAGTGTGTCATAAAAAGATGTTTGGGTATCAAGTTTTGGTCATAGAGCTCATATAGAGCTTCTTGAATAGTGTGTGATGCTCAATAATGAGCTGTTTAAGAAAAACAGCAAGTCCATATGTAACAACAGGTGAAAATACAATGCTACATATTTCTCTTAACAAAATGAATAAGTGCCAATGTTCACTTCCTACACTAACAAGATCACCAACCAAAAAGGGTAATAGCTGTAAAAGGCACCACGTTTGTGATGTCGTCTGTTTTATTGCATTGTCAGAGGTTCTTAGATTGAGTATAACACTGGGCTCTTTTTTTTTTCTCATTCCCATACCTATAGTCAAAACTGTAAATTCTATGATTCAACAGTTCTAAAGAAAATAGCCTTTCTTCATAAATGAAGTGGCGTAACATTAGTCTGATTTCCAAAGGCGCTACACCCTCAGGGATATCATGTATAATGTCAACGCATGTGCTCTCAGTGACATAGATACAGTCGGTTTGTCTGGGAACGCCCCCAGGAACGCCCCGTCACGTGATGTGAATTTACCCCGTGGGGGAAAACATTGCCTTGGCGCTCATTGAAATACACGCGACAATCATGCCAAAGAGTTGTTTTGTCGTTTTCTGTACTGCCAATAAAAACAAAAATTAAAAATTGAAGTTCTACAACCAACAAACCCGTTGGTAAAAAAGGTGTGAGCCTCCAGAGATTTGTAAATTTTTGAGATTACTGTGTGAGTAGATCCCTTTGTGATATAGTAGTGGGTGTTAAACTCGTATTAGGCAGTGGGCCAGATATTTGTCTACTTCCTTTACGAAAAATAACTATAGTAATCCTATAAGATTTGTATTATAATACTTAATAATTCCTGTGCAACTTCATTGGGTACTTTACTCATGCTGATTGAGTGGACCTGTTGATTACAATCAGCGCAGATCAGTGTGAGATCTGACTGTCAATCACATATCGGGCACACGCCACCCCTCGTGCACGTTACAATCACATGCACACGCCTGAAGTTCGTGCAGTAACGAAGAGTGATGGCGGAAAAGCACAAGAGTATAAATGATGTTAGCAATTGCAATCTATCCGTAGATTAGCCAGCAGCATACCTCCAAATCTCCATGGTGTTGATGGATGGATGCTGATGAGATGGGCGCGTTCACAGAAAATCTGGTGCACACGCACTGATGAGCACAAACTTGGTGGGAGGGTATTCGTTGATAGTGGAAGAGGGGCATGAGAGTTGAGAAACACTGGCTTAGTGCACCTTCTGCTTCAGTGTGCATTTAACACTCTGCTCAGAGTTTATATAATTCACACTCTCAGTGTTAATTTAACACTGGGGATTTTGCTGTGAGAGAATCTAAACTGGTTAAAAGCAGCCCAGGGGTCTGTTCTTCGTAGATTGCTTAAAACTTCCGAGATCAAATGAAAAATCCAAGATGAAATCATGGGCCTAATCATGATCTGGCTAATTAGGTTCTTCGAACATACCTGCTGTTTATGATTAATATAGCCAAAGAGTGCACTCAGTTTTTCTCCGCAGCAGAGCAAGTGTTATTGCTTGAAGGTTATGCTGAATTTGAAAGCTTAATTAAAACGCCAGGGAACACCTCAAAATGTGCAAAAGCCAGGAGAGAGGGCTGGCAAAAAGTAGCAGACAAATTAAATGTGTAAGTGCTCATCATGTTATGGTTCTATCACTTATTACAGTATATATTCTTGTATTTTAATAATTAATTGCTTAATGCCAGAGCCACCCCAGGACCCACTAGAACATGGAAACAAGTAAAAGTGAAGTACAAGAATATTCTTCAAAATGGTAATCTTTTCTACTTATACTGTTCTTAGTCTCTTTTACAAAAAATAGTTAAATTATGTGTTTGTCTGTTTATAACAGCAAGCAAGATAAAGGCAGAAGAGCTGGCCATTGGGTTAAATGTGAACCAATCCAGTGGGCATTTTATGTCAATATGACATCAAACATTGGTCAAAATGTCGTCACGAAATAGGTCAAAAATGAAAGTCATATTGACGTCAAAATGTTGATGTCAATTTAATGTCAAAATTTTGACGCCACCATTATGGCGATCGGTGTTTGCTTTAGTTGGGTTCTTGACCCTTTATCTATTAATATTTCAATTTTTTTTGGTTGATATAATTGAGTTATAACTGCCAAATAAACATTGAGAAAAGGTGATCAGTGGTGTTGATTGTGTTTTGACAATCATCACTTGACCTCAATCACCTAAGTCATATCGAGTGTCTTTACCTTGTTAATTACAAAAACATTGTGATTCTATAGCAAAAAATTATTAGCAATTTCAATATTATCAAAAATATATTTCTCATAAATTGTTCTGATCAGAAGACTTTAAAAATGTATTTTGTTTAGACACTCTGACATCAATAATCAGCCTGTGAATCTCAACAATGGTGACAATAAAGCATGTTGCAGTGCATTCTGGGTGCCACCAATCAAAACTCATTCATGGCTCCCATCATGCATTGCGGTATGAATAAATTATGATCTGATTTGTTTTAGTAATTTCCTTTTCCTAATTGAATATTTTGTTTGTCACCATTGTTGAGATTCATACACTGAATCTAGATTTGTGCCTAAAAGAAACACTTGTTTTATCTGAACAACTTTTAGGAAATATTTTGGGTTAAATTTAAAATTATGCTGTAGAATCACTGTGTGCTGTAATTACCTATATAAAGTCAGAGATTAGGCTCTAAATGAGCTCAGTGATTCAGATCAAATGAAGATTATGTCAAAACATAACCAACACCATCAGATCACCTTTACTCATTATTCATCTGGCTGTTCACCACTCAGTTTCAGCAGCCAAACAAAATATAAAGTTAAAAACTTTTGGGTCAAGAGCCCAACTAAAGCAAACATTGATCACCAAAATGGTGACTTAAAATTGTGATTTTCTCCTTTGGTGATTCTGCTTGTTAACATCAGGTGTCTTCAATAATGGTCAATCATCACTCACTCAATTAATCACTTATTTAGCTTGACATCCTAACATCATGATCATGACATCCTGACATCATGCCAACAAAGCATGACATCAAAATGACATCAGCAGAGGTCAAAATCTTGACATCAAATTGACATTGACACTTTGACGTAGGGCTGGGCGTTATATCGCACGATATTGTTATGCGCACCCCATCAATAAACCCGGTTCCTTGATTAGTAGTAAATCTCCTTCACCTGCTTTCAGATGGAGCGGCATTTACTACAAAGAGCCGTAGTTAACTGACAAGCTGAGCCATATCGCATCAATATCGCGGACGTATCGCCAGCGATAATTAATGCGATATGGCTCAGCTTGTCAGTTAACTACGGCTCTTTGTACACAGCAAAAACTCCAGTGTTAAATTAACACTCCTGCGAATGTATATGAGTCCACACTCAAGAGTGTTAAAGTTAATAAGATAATTAAGTGATTAATTTAGTAATGATTGAGCATTATTGAAGACACCTGAAGAATCACTGAAGGAAAAAATCTCAAATTGTAAGCCACCGTTATGGTGATCATTGGTTGCTTTAGTCGGGCTCTTGACCCTTATATTATTAACTTTAGATATTGTTTGACTGTTGTATCTGAGTTATAACTGCCAGATGAACAAAGAAAAAAAGTGATCTGATGGTGTTGGTTATAATATGACAATCATCAATTGAACTTCATGCTTTTGATTTATGTTGTTGGTTACAACATAGCTGTGATTCTGCATGAATATCCATAATTTTAGATATTATAAAAGATTTCTTAAAAGTTGATTTCTAAAAAAAAAAAAATCTTTATTTTAGGCACACACATACTTCAAGATTCAGTCTATGCATCTCAACAATGGTGATGAACAGAATATTCAGTTAGGAAAAGTAAATTCAGATCATAATTTATTCATATCGCAATGCATGATGGGAGCCATTAATGAGATGTGATTGGTAGCAGCCACTGCAACATGCTTTATTATTGTCACCACTGTTGAGATGCATAGACTGAATCTTGAAGTATGTGTGTGCCTAAAAGAAAGATTTTTTTTTTTTGAAAACTTTTAAGAAATCCTTTATATTAGATCTAGAATTCTGGATATTTATGCAGAATCACAGTTATGCAAACAACATAAATCAAAAACATGAAGTTCAAATGATGATTGTCATAATATAACCAACTTTTATTCAGATCACTTTTTTTCTTTGTTTATCTGGCAGTTATGACTCAGATAAAACAGCCAAACAAAATCTAAAGTTAATAACATAAGGGTCAAGAGCCCAACTAAAGCAACCAATGATCGCCATAACGGTGGCTTACAATTTGAGATTTTTTCCTTCAGTGATTCTTCAGGTGTCTTCAATAATGCTCAATCATCACTAAATTAATCACTTAATTATCTTATTAACTTTAACACTCTTGAGTGTTAATTTAACACTGGAGTTTGTGCTGTTAGTAAATGCCGCTCGGTCTGAAAGCAGGTGAAGGTGATTTACTACTAATCAAGGAACCGGCTTTACTGACGAGATGCGCATATCAATATCGTGCGATATATCGCCCATCCCTACTTTGACGTCAATATGATTTTCATTTTTGACCTATTTCTTGATGTCATTTTGACCAATGTTTGATGTCAAATTGACATCAAATGCCCACTGGGAACCCAATGTGGAGGGCATCCCTGGGTTCAGCTCTTTCTCAGACCAGCTATTCCCAGGGACCAGTAGCAGCAACACCTTCATTACTGGGGAATGGACTTTAAATTGTCTTGCTACACTGTAAAATAATTTGTTGCTGCATTAAATTAAGTAGGCCTATAATCCAAATGGCTGGTAGAGTAATTTCAACTGTTAAATATTGAGTATAGTGATCAATTGCTTTGACTGAAGGTGAAAACTGCTTAACTTAATGTAAAAATATTTTGCCATGAGTTATTGATCACATTTTCTCCTAGTGTAGTTCATTGTAATGCCATTGTGTTTCCCTCTTTTGTACAGTTTTACACAATACACCAACACTTTTACCTGTTCCCAAAAAGTGGTGGCTGAAGCATGTGCAGTAAGTGGACTTTTTCTAACTTTACATCAAAAGGAAAGAAAGTACAACACTTTGTAATGCCCATTTTTCCCCAATGCACAGGACAGTGAAGAAACTCTCTCAGATGACTGTCTTTTGGACAAAGTATCTGTAAGTGCATAAATATCTTTACTTAATGTACACTTGAGTACTTATTATTTCTGAATGCAATATGTGTTGCAGGAGTCCACATCTACAGAAAGGCCTACAGAAGAGTCTGCACATAGCAGTGGTACAGAGGTGGGCAGTGTTTTTATTTGTTGCATAAGGCATGTGTTGCAACCCTCAGGCTTTTCAGACACTGAAATTTGATGGTGACAATTTTGTGTAATATGCCACATGCAATGTCACATTCCCTGTCAGGTGCAACCCTCAGACTATTCAGACACTGAAATCTTCCCTTTAGTTGCCCAAAGTTCATTTCATAGTGTGTCCTTGTCCTGGCTAGAGCTGCATTGTAAATGGTTTGGGTCAGGAAATGGGGTCGTAAAACACCTGTTTGCCTTTGAGTGCACACTCGAAAAAATGATATGTTGGCTTTACTTAACTTTTTTTTTGTAAACAGGTTCCACCGGTTCCACATAGCTATGTTTCGTTAAACAAACATAATATGTTCATGTAACTTCAACATCATGGAATTTGTGATGCGATCTGGGAAAACCCGTCGGATGTCGCGCTTGTACATTTTCAGTAAAGTCTAAAAATAGATTGAATGTCAGTTTATTGTCAAATTTGGGTTTTCAATAAATTATTATTCTATAACATCTTGTTTATCCTCTCTGAGTATATCTAGTGAAAATTCACTAGATTAGTGCAGAAAAATAGCGATTTATAGTGGCAAGCTGAAAAGACGTGTCTTTCTCTTTAAGAACACGCGCGGAGCGGAGGTGCAAAAAAACAACAACAACGGCTATTTAGTTCTCCTTCTCTTAACACTACAAAGACAGTTTCTCCTATCAAAATAAACCACATAACAGAATAAACGTCCCGCCAGTCCTGTGTATACTACAACGGCACGCAAGTTTTTATTTATTTATTTTTATCCAGCGTTATGTGATGCGGAGCACAAGAGAACAACAGAGTCTGAAGCTGCTCTTACAAGACCTTGCTCGCCTCTCAATCGTCCAATTTCAAAACGGTTTTCAGAGGATGAATTTTGAGTTTGTAAGCTTTCGAATGATACCGAATCTATGATGATTACTAAAATATGTGATATGAAAAAAAGGCAATAAAAAAAAGAGCGCCCGTCGTCCCGCTAGCAGGACGTGACAGTTATTTAAACCTGTTTTTCTCAAAATTCCATTTCTGAAAATCATAGCGATCAGCCGACTTCAGATAACCATAACTTTTGTTACAGACAAACTATAAAATAAATAAAAACAGATTTGGAAAGGGTTTGAAACCAAGCTTTAATATGATCGCAAAACCTGTAATATGTCAAATTTCACCATGTGGTGGGTTTTCCCAGATCGCATCACATTTGGTCATTTTAAGCGACCAATTAAATTCTGAGCTAATGAGTTAATTAAGTGAATAATTGAGTGATGATTGAGCATTATTGAAGACACCTGATGTTAACAAGCAGAATCTCTGAAGGAGAAAACCAGAATTTTTAAGTCACCATTATGGAGATAAGTGTGTGTTTTAGTTGGGCTCTTGACCATTAACTTATTAACTTTAGATTTTGTTTGGTTGCTGTACATGAGTTACAACAGCCGGATGATCAATAATCAAAGGTCATCTGATGGTATTGGTTGTGTTTTAACATAATCATTAATTCATAGTCATTTGATCTGAGTCACTGAACTTATATTAAACCGTATTTCTAATTTAAGTTTACCTAATGGATAATAGCATCACTGTCAATGTAGATCATACTATTTTTAAACTTTTCAAAAAAAATTAAAATGATTAAAACAATCAATAACAAAGAAACTTCCTAAAAAATATATCATGAGTAGGCACACACAGACATCAGTAATCAGCCTGTGAATCTCAACAATGGTGACAATTATAAAGCATGTTGCAGTGCATTCTGGGTGCCACCAATCAAAACTCATTCATGGCTCCCATCATGCATTGCTAAATGAATAAATAATGAGCTTATGATCTGTTTGTCACCATTGCTGAGATTCATATGCTGATTCTTGATGTGTTTTAGGGATGGCTCGATACAACAATTTTGACTTCGGTATGATGCTAGAATCTAATACCTCGGTATCGATACTAAATCGATACCACAGGTAAAAAAAAAAAAAGTCTAAATTTGAGTGACACTTAAAAAACACTGCTTGGAGCTCTCCATATGTCAGGTATGTATCTCTCCAGGTATCAAAATGTAAGACAAATTTTAACAAATAAGTAAGGGAACATACGATAGGTTAAATTTAGATTTAAAAAAAAAAAACTGGAATTATACAATTAAATTTTAATAAAGGTTAATATCTATAATAATAGATTCACATATAGGCTAATAATAATAATAATAGAATAATGAAATGACATGTAAACCATTAGCTGTCATGCATCAACAGAGAATTATCAACATTTATTCCATTTATTGATCTTGGTTTGGTTACTGCATTGCATAAAGTAAATGTTAACATGCTAAACATGTATTAGTATATTTCATTTTTTAGGCAATTTAATTACTGATTGATATAGATTAATAAATGCTATAATACTGTTAGGTCAGGTTACCTAATGAATGTTGACAAATGTAGCTTAATTGTAATAGTAATATTCATATCACGTCTCTCTCTCTCTCTCTCTCTCTCTCTCTCTCTCTCTCTCTCTCTCTCTCTCTCTCTCTCTCTCCTCTCTCTCTCTCTCTCTCTCTCTCTCTCTCTCTCTCTCTCTCTCTCTCTCTCTCCTCTCTCTCTCCCTCTCTCTCTCTCTCGCGCCACTAATATGCCATTAATTTTTCTATCACTAATACTAAAATTAATATTATTCAAATTTTTATTCTTTATTCATTCAAATTCAATTAATATATGCTTGTTTGAAAGTGCAAAAATTATGACACCTAAAGTTAACTGTTCTAGCGTGTCATGCATGCAAGCAGATTTGAATGGTTACCGTATCATATAATTGATAAGCTCCGTATGTGCGCTGTTCAGTGTTCAATAAAAGTCTAAATTTAATCAGTTAAATGATGTACTAACATGTTGATCTCTGAACAAGTCAAGATGAGCAACTGACAAGTGCTTCGGCAGATTTGATGTGTTGCCTCCCCGTTTGCAGAGTGGTGCATTGAGATCTGTTTCTTTACTTTTCCCATGACTTTTGTAGGCAAAGTAATGCCTTATTGCACTCATAGGTAAAGTAATGCCTTATTTCACTCATACTGCTCTCTCTATTGATTAATTTCGGGCGTGTAGAAATTCGAATGAGCTTCGTTTGATCCATCGTGTTCCTCTGTTGTCACCGTTTGCCGCTTTCGCATGACCTGCGTTAGTTTAGATAGCGCACTGCCGCCTAGCGGTGAACTTCGAAACAGCAACGCATCAAATACCGAAATGAACCACATTATGATATTGTACCGTTTGAAATTTAATATATACCGGTATTTTTGCAGTACCGGTATACCGCGCATCCCTAGTGTGTTTGCCTACTCAGAATATTTTTTTAAGAAGTTTATTTTTTATTTCTTGATTTGATCATTTGAATTTCATTGAAAAGTCTAAAATAGTATGATCTGCAATGACAGTGCTGCTATTATCTGTAAGGTAAACTTAACTCAGAAATTGGGTTTAATATAAGTTCAGTGACTCAGGTCAAATGATTGTGAAATAATGATTATGTTAAAACACAACAAACACCATCAGGTGACCTTTGTTTATTGTTCATCCAGCTGTTATAACTCATGTACAGCAACCAAACAAAATCTAAAGTTAGTAAGTTAATGGTCAAGAGCCCAACTAAATCAAATACTTACCTCCATAATGGTGACTTAAAAATTCTGGTTTTCTCCTTCAGAGATTCTGCTTGTTAACATCAGGTGTCTTCAATAATGCTCAATCATCACTCAATTATTCACTTAATTAACTCATTAGCTCAGAGTTTAATTGGGTCGCTTAAAATGACCAAATTCCATGATGTTGAAGTTACATGAACATATTATGTTTGTTTAACGAAACATAGTTATGTGGAACCGGTGGAACCTGGTTACAAAAAAAAGTTAAGTAAAGCCAACATATCATTTTTTTGAGTGCATGTAATACAGTGAACTTGATATTTATATTTTTCCTTACCACGTTCAAATAATGTGCATAAATGTGAATCTCTGAAAATTCTTCAGTCATGCATAGATCCTGGCCATTTTGCTTCCACATTTGTGATATGGAACATAGTCACACATCATCTAAGAGATTTGGTTGTGTATCGTGAGACAAAGCTTGTGCCTCATAACAAATGCATGACAACAGTAGGTGCAAAACCGGTATCTTTCAACAACCTAACTTCATCTGAAGAGGTGTGTCTAAATAATTAGTGGGGACAAAAGGCAGGTTTGTAAAAAGAATGTTCTTAAGAAAAATGTTATTTGACACAAATACAAAAGAAAGCAAAAAACAAAACACTTCTTTCAGTTCACATTGAGATTTTGAAAAGGCCAAAATAATAAATGGGACTACTTCACTGGAATCCACCCAGAATACACTCAAAAACATTTAGGTCTAAACTTAAGATTTATGTATTTGAACTGCATATAAAATGTCCATCCATTTGGATTACGGCAGAGATGCGGGAAGTCATTTTCGACAGGGGGTGCTGCGGCGGGGGAGGGGGGGGGGGGGGGTTATTTCGACCAAGCAATTACAGGAACGTAGGAAAAGTCACGCAGACCAAGTGGCCATAGGGACTATAGGAGGAGTAAGGGAGTGATGCAAGCACGGCAACGATCTTTATACCGTAAAACTCATAGACAGTAAAAGAAGTGGACAGAGCCATCTCATTGGAACTCAGTTGAGACAGTTTTTAGAGATTTTTGAGCACTTCCGTTCCTGACGCGCAGACTCAAACCTACTCAAGCTAAGCTTGATGACGTGAGCAACCCGTCTGACGGACGTAAATCTTCTAGTAGCTGAGCGTGAAAATTGCCAACGTTAATCTTGCAGAGACGGGGAACTTGAGCAAAGAGTTTTTTGGCGTGAGTGAGCAGGAGTTTTTGTCCCGTTGCTTTTATGGACTCATTATCTATGGGCTTCTCTCTTGACGGGACGTCCCCCCGATTGCCTGCGAGCTTCTCCTCCTGTCTGTACGGTCATTCCTGTACAGCGCGACAGAGAGTCGAGTGGTTATGTCGCAATCGTTAGCCTATTTTTACAAAAACTTTTCTACAGGGCCATACTGTAACATAGAAGGTAATGGAGCCCTTTATGCATTGTCGTGTTTCTTTAGAAATAAATAATGGACAAATGGGTATAGTTATTCGCTGTCAAAGTGACGCCAAAATGAATGGGAGTCAATGGGAATGCTAACGCAAGTGAAGTTCTGCCACAAGATGGCGGCTCCCGCGAGGCTTCAACTTCCGGTCGATGGATTACCCCCTTGGTAAAAATTCAAATAATTGCCGAGTCCCAAATAGACGCCTGTCTCTTTTACAGGTCTGGTGTGGTGACAGGTTTGGGTAAATAAAGGCCGTTTTCAAATAGAGGCCGGGTCTGTTTTTTTAGTTTCGGGTTGTATTTAATCTTCTAAAACCCGTCGGATCGCCCATGCGTTTGACAGTGCGGTGAGTGTTGTAGAGTAGAATGACTGATGCGTTTGACAGTGCGCAAACGAGCAGAGAGAGAGAGAGAGAGAGAGAGAGAGAGAGAGAGAGAGAGAGAGAGAGAGAGAGAGAGAGAGAGAGAGAGAGAGAGAGAGAGAGAGAGAGAGAGAGAGAGAGAGAGCGAGAGCGCCCCGGCCGCGCGCGCGCGCACTCTCACGTCTTCACACAACACAAGCGTTGTCTTGCTCTCTCTCTCTCTCTCTCCCTCGCGCATATTAATCAAAATCAATGGACATGATAGTAAAAGGATCGTTTCTTTATAATAGGCAAGCTAATCACAATCATATACCATCTGGGCCTGCACGGCGGCAGGAAATAGACGCAGAGATGTAAGACTTGTAGTCTGAAGAATCTCAGAGACTTTTTCAGGCGTTTTGAAGAAGCTCAGGGAAGATGTAGATTTGCGCTCTGGAGTTCGGCTGATAAACTCTGCCATGAGCTAACTAATTATATTGCTATATAGACTAACGTTTTATCACTAGCAGTTTTTTAGACTAGGTATTTTTTTCTGCTGCGTAGGCTGAATCGTAATCGCGTGATTCGCATCAAGACACCTGATTGGCTAATACTACACACTGAAGATAAACTAAATGATTTTTTATTAAATAATTACAAAAAAAAATAGAACTATATAAATTAATCCTCATGGTGTGAAATTCACACACATCTAAAGTGCAGTGGAAGAACCATTTCCTTCTTTTCACATATCCAACAATTTTTTTTAGATATTTAGCAAACTAAACTTATGTATGAAACCAGGAAATGGCAAAAAAAATATATAAATAACAAATAAAAAAAAACAAATATAGCCTTGCAGTATAAAGATATTTCTCAAAACACACACACACACACACACACACACACACACACACACACACACACACACACACACACACAGGCCTATTGCAATCATTTGTTCAGCAATGGCAAGTTTTTCTTCGCAAACAGAAGCATTTCTGCTTTGTCACCAGATAGATGTTTCTTCTCTCTCTGCCACATGTCCAGCCAGGCTAAACAAGCACTCACTGTCAACGCTTGTAGATGGCACAGAGAGGTAAGCTGAGCTCGGGCAAGTGGAGCAAGTGCAAGCAAACGATTGGGAAATAATAAAAGTTTAAATGGGTAAATTTTCTATAAATATAACCAGAGCATTCTCTTAAAGCTACACTGTGTAACTTTTTTAGTTTATTCTTAGCTAAAACACTTAGTTCTTTCAAAAATATATGTGCTCATTAATGTATATTTACTTCGTTCAAGTAATAAAGTATTCTCGTGAGTGTATAATATGCCATTGAAAATACATACGGGTAAGGGGTTCTAATGTCGGTCGCCATGTTGCCCCTCCATCTTGAAAGTACATTAGCCAAAGAGGGACATCAAGCTTCGCCTTTCGCGTTTTAACACTCGATGGCACCGTGTCGAGGAGGTCGAACTGGAAGCCATGTTGATCTTGGACTACATTGGCCACCGTAGGAGTTAAAACGAAATGAGCTCAATGTTAAAATTGACTCCTTTAATAGGTTATGAGGATAAACAGGGATATGGGAAAGTGTGTTGGCAAATGAATGAGTGTGAGTGTGTGTAATAAGATTATAATTTATTTTTTTTTTTATGTGGAAATTAGATTGTAAGCCTAATGTCTGATTCACACTCCGGAGCAGAAGGTGGTGGTAATACACCAAAAGCTGGTTGCCAACCACTGTTAAAAACAAAAAACAAGAAGACATTCAGCCATTGGCCGTTTCTCAATATGCGTTCTTGTCTGTACTTGTGTTCTTGTGGACTTGTGAAACGTCATCAGTCGCTGCCCAAGTACTGTTCCAATTCAAAGTTCACATCTAGCCAAGAACAGTTCAAATCCCCGTATGTGTTCTTGATCCGCCCCGTTTACCGAGGATGCATCGTGAGGTGACTTGTGCGGACTCGAGACAGACAGGTATCCCAGAATGCATCTCGCACCAACCAGCAAGCGTCAATAGCAGAGGAGAAAACCCGCGTAATATCAAAATACTACTGTTATTGTGTCACAAAATGCAATTTTAAGAGTGTTTCAGTCGAGAATGTAGTTGTTTAAAGCTCAAATCTGTGGTTTATTTATAAAGAGAGCGCCTATTTGAAAAATCTATCTGACGTTTTCGGAGTTGTGAGATCCAGGCAATCAGCGGGCGTTCAGCGCTGATTAACCCGACTGGAAGAGCTTTTCCTCGGCTTGTGCTTTGATGTTTGCCGCTGGCTCTGATGTCTCTAGTCTAGTGGTTAAACAATTCATCTATATAGAATCATATAAAGTTTGTAATCTATAGTTTGTTCCATGGCAATTTGTTTTGGCTGAGGGCTAAGTGAAGTTTCATAATTTTATATATTTAGGCTATTTAAATTTAACTTTGTAGCACTATTAGAGAGCTGACTTATATTTGACTGAATCGTTTGCTTTATTTCTCGTTATATCGCTTCTTATACCTTTTAGGCTACTTTTATACTGGATTGATCATTAAAACTGACATTTAACAAAAAGAAACAGGGTTGTGTAATTTTATTTAATTTAAAATAATTCGAATATTTGTAATATTTATTTTACATTGTCTTCACTGTATGAACATGTATGTAGCGTATTTGGGTGAATCTGGATAATTAAATACCTCCTTGCTAAAGTCCCAAAGCCTTCAGGCCCAGAAAGCCTGAATGTAACACACACACACAAACACATTCCACACACGTACCATGAAGCCTCCCCCCCCCCCCAAACCAAGCTGTTCGAGTTTGGTTTCCTCTTACCGATTTATGACTCAAAAGAATGTGCAGGGACTTGATTCCTGGAGAAGGAGAAATTAAACATTTTAACTCTAATATATATATATATATATATATATCCTATGCATAACCATGCGATACACGTATATACTGTTCATCTCATGACTTTCTTTTATGTTTGGTTTGTGCGTCCTTGGAGACTCTAATGGGTTTGTGTTTCTTCGATTTACATACTATCATGAACACATTCCAAGAGAGACCAGGAGACCACTCAGAAGAACCTCCGCTCATGGACACGTACACACATACACAAACCGTTAACTTCATCACTGAAAGACGGTTATATGATATAGTCGATATGTATTCATGTTTGCCCATGTATTGTACTCCATATAACGCATATTGGAGCTGTAAATGAACCTAGGGACCCCTAGATGCATTCTTAATGTAACTGTTTTCCTGTAACATGTACCAAAAACTTTTATATGTCATGCTTCATATTGTTAGAATGCCCTGGAAATGACTCCGCCAGATATAGGTATGAACACACCATGAAAGGTATGATTATGTGTATAACGCATCTCTGCAGTAGAAATGAACATTTCTATCACAAGCCATAATTTAATTAGACCAGCAGTCTGACAAGACAAAGAGAAATCTTCCGCGGGAACTTCCCTCCCAGCTGATTGGCGCAGTCTTCCAAAAGAAGGCGTGAACCGAAATGTTTTTAAAGAGGCGCGGAGCTCCTCCTCGCCCTCTTCCTGATCCGAGTCATCATCATGTAACGTCGCGCCTCCGGCGAGCTCATCGCCGTTCTTTTATTTTGTTTCTAGTTAGTTTTGTGTTTGTTTCCAGTCTAGATAAGCCCCCGTGTTTAATTCCAATCGTCGAAATCCCTGCACAGGAGAAGCAAGCGCCGTTACCACGAGACGCGCCGGACCCAGAGACGCACAAGCGTTTCTTCACCAGCCATGACGTAACTCCGCGTGATTTCCCCTTTGGGATCTTTATTTCTTTTCTTTAAAGTTAGTTTTGTTTTCATATTCGACGCTGTTTACTTCCACGAAGTGAAAAGAACACCGCGTGACATATCTCTTCAGCAAAGCCAGCTAAGAGAGATTCAAACGAACGCGCGCTCTCTCTGAAGCAGAGGCGCGCGCACGTGACGCACCGGGCTGCGAGACACACACACACGCTTCTTCACAAGCCATGCAAAGAGTACCACACCTCTGCAAGTATCCGTGTTTGATCACGTTTTTAAGATTTGTTGAAGTCTTGTTGTCTCTCAAAGTTCCGTTTGTCTATGTGAATTTGCTAACTTATTTAGAAAGATCATCTCTCTTCCTAATCTCACTGCAACCATGCAACTCTCTAAACTCTCACCCTCTCTCTCTCTCTCCCTCTCTTACACGCTTTCGCGTGTAAGTTATCCATTGCCCAAACTTTACGCATTTCTCATTCATTGATGTCATATTGTGTTTCGTTCGTGTTAATGTTTGTAAATACATGTATTCCTGTAACGTAGTAAATATATAAGTAGACATGCCTTTATTAAATCATTATATTCACTTGACTGATGGACTTTCTCTTTGCTCAATTTCGAGTCTCTGAAGTGCCAAAAGATCTTGCTATGAACTTTATAACTTAAAGATAGCTTTACATATTTGTTTATAGGGCAGAAAACCCAATTCTTCTGGCCAGAGAATTGCGTTTCCTGCAATCCTATAAAGTAAGATGATATTGGGGATCCCCTCAATATTATTCGGACAATTGAGCTAAATTAATTTTGCCTGCTTTGTAAGACGTGATCTGTGTAATTAACTGCAATCAACTTGTTAAAATGAAAGGATTGCATGTATACATCCAGGTAAAATGACATTCTCCTTTAGAGGGAGATTTATTAACATGTAAGACTGATCTAATCCAAACATGTATGAATAATTATTAATTACCAATTATTAATTATGATATGCAAATTCCCCATGGATTAGATACCCAGAATCTTTACATGTATAATAAAATAAAATGAAACAACCCTGTCTGTTTTTTAAATGTCTGTTTTAATGATTCATTTTTTTTAATAAAAAACAAAAAAGGGTTGCGTTTTATATTTCGTGTTATAAATGCAGTGAAGATAATCAATGTATGTGTAGCCCAGGGGCGATTCTAGGATTTTCATTTTAGGGGGCTCAGTCCCCAGGATTTGGTATAAAAAAAAAGAAGTTAGTTTATGATCTAATGCTCATTATTAACTAGTTTCATTCATTCATTCATTCATTCATCCAGTAACATGCATATGGCACGGTTTTATAATTACTGAGGTACCGAATGAGAGGTATTTAGGGGGGTTGGGGGGCATGCTCCCCCGAGAAAATTTTGATTTCTCTGATCTGCATATGTGCATTTTAAGATGTTTTGAAGGCCAAAAAAAAGGATAACAATAGCTTTAAAACCATGTGCGGGCAGCTGTTTTTTCTCACCTTATCAGCATCACACCTTTTTCTCTTAGTTTTTATCTTGCGCTGTCTTTTCCCCTCTTACAGCTGAGCTTTGACTGATATAGGCTTTTTCATTTTTGTCTGTCAGTGAAGAAAGTTAACATAGGTTTACTAATACTGATAGGTTGATTTATGAATCATTTTCTCAGACAAAACTACCAGGAAAGCTAGGTAACTAAGTTTATTAAATTCATTCACAATTCATTCACAATGTGTACATTGTGCACAATGTGCTGAAGCCCCCCTAAACAAGGCCTAGTGACGCCCCTGGTGTAGCCTGAACCAGATTTGTGTGGCCATTAATATGTTTAATATTTTTGAGTGGTGTTTTATAACATATTTCGTTTTATGGTTGCCTAAAATATACATAGAGAGATAACCGGAGTAGCCAGAGCGAGCTGAATGACGCAAACAAGAATGCACTGTTCCATTTGCAGAATAACCGGACTAGCGTCCTCCCGTCCTCGGGAGTTCGTTCTCCCGAGTCGAACTTGCAAGTCCGAACTACCAAGGACGCAAGTCCGAAGTTTGCATACTTGGTATTGAGAAACGGCCATTCTCAGAGGACTTAGAGAGAGGCACTGACATGGCAAGTTTTGTCCATCGCTACCACCGTTTTTTGTGGAAGAGGATATTGTCAAAGGGTGTATGTTGCATAGAAATCATATAGAGCTAGACGCCCTATTAGCCGCTGTGGCGCAAGAAATGCGGCCGCCATCTAAAACCGGTCATACTCCTATTTGTGTTGCATAGCAGCAGTAGATTCAGTTCAATTCAATTCAAGTTTATTTGTATAGCGCTTTTCACAATACACATTGTCTCAAAGCAGCTTTACAGAAAGTGCATTTCAGAAATGTACAAAGAAAAATACAGTTAGTTAATCATGTATAAATTTAGGCATAACATATCGCCGGTGTTTAGTCGTCTCTTCACAGGCGTCGAGTCGTCTCTCCACAGGCGCTTAGTCGTCTCATCACAGGTGTTGGGGCATCTGAAGTCTTCGTGAGAGGCTGGATACAAACTGAGCGTCCCGAGATAACAGCAGAAAGACAGATGGGAAATAATTAGCATAGCTGATGTTCATAATATTAATGCATTCGAACTGATTCAGAAGTAGTATAAAAGGTAAGCATTAATGAATTAATTAATGAATGCTTGGTTAAAGAGATGCGTCTTTAATCTAGTTTTAAACTGGGACAGCGAGTCTGAGTCTCGAACAATATCAGGAAGGCTATTCCAGAGTTTAGGAGCTAAACGTGAGAACGCCCTCCCTCCTTTAGTAGACTTAGATATCCTAGGAATGACCAGAAGCCTTGAATTTTTGATCTTAAGGAGCGCGATGGATTGTAGGGCGATAGAAGGTCTGTTAAATACACAGGAGCTAAACCATTTAGAGCTTTATAAGTCAGTAGTAATACTTTGTAATTGATGCGGAACTTAATAGGTAACCAGTGTAGAGATGATAAAATTGGTGTTATATGATCATATTTTCTTGATCTAGTAAGAACTCTAGCGGCTGCATTTTGCACTAACTGTAGCTTGTTTATTGAGGATGCAGGACAACCAGCTAATAAAGCATTACAGTAATCTAGTCTCGAGGTCATGAATGCATGAACTAACTTTTCTGCATCAGAAACAGATAGCATGTTACATAGCTTAGCAATGTTTCTAAGGTGGAAAAAGGCTGTTCTTGTAACATATGAAATATGATTTTCGAAAGTCAAGTTGCGGTCTAGCATAACACCCAGGTCTTTTACTGTGGTGGATAAAGTAACAGGACATCCTTCTAAATTAAAGTTGTATTGTAAGGGATTTTGTGGGTAGTTTTTTAGACCAATAAATAATACCTCCGTTTTATCTGAATTTAATAGCAGGAAATTACATGTCATCCAGCATTTTATATCTTTTAGACACTCTGTCAAGTTAGATAAGTTAGTGTTTTCATCTGGTCGTGATGAGATATATAATTGAGTGTCATCAGCATAACAGTGAAAATTAATTCCATGTTTTCTTATAATATTACCAAGTGGCAGCATATATATTGAGAATAGCAGAGGGCCTAGGACAGATCCTTGCGGCACTCCATAGTCTACTGATGTTATCTTTGATTTTCCCCCATTTAAACAGACGAAATGGTAACGGTCTGATAAGTATGATCTAAACCAGCTTAATGCCTGTCCCTGAACACCAGTGTAGTTTTGTAGTCGATCTAAGAGTATTTTATGATCTATAGTGTCGAACGCAGCACTAAGATCAAGCAGCACTAAGACTCTGGAGATGTCTGGATATTTGTTAGTCTAGCCACGGTGTTAAATAAAAACCTTGGATTATTTTGGTTATTTTCAATTAGTTTGCGGATATGCTCAGCCCTGGCTGATTTTAGAGCCCTTTTATAACGTGACATACTGTCTTTCCACGCGATTCTGAAGACCTCTAAATTAGTTCGTTTCCATTTACGCTCTAAGTTACGAGTTTCTCTCTTGATAGCATGCGTAGCACTGTTGTACCATGGTGCTTTAGTTTTCTCTCTAACCTTTTTTAATCTAATTGGTGCAACAATATCTAGTGTACTAGAGAAAATGTTGCTCATACTGCTAGTTATTTCCTCTAGTTCATCTGTTTGTTTGGGTTCACTGAGCAGCTGAGATAGGTCAGGTAAAGTATCTGAGAATCTATCTATAGTGGTTGGAAGGATTGTTCTGCCTGGTCTATAACGTGGTGCAACATGACAAATTTCAGCAGTGCGTATTATGCAAGTTACCATGTAATGATCAGTGAGATCGTCACTTTGCGGTATAATATCTATATCGGTTGGATCGGTTCCATATGATATAATTAAATCTAGTGTATGATTTAGACGATGAGTGGGACCACTGACGTTTTGCTTGACCCCGAAGGAGTTTAATAGATCTGTAAACGCAGCCCCTAACGCATCATTTGTATTATCTACGTGTATGTTAAAGTCGCCAATAATTATTGCTTTATCGACATTGACCAATAGGTCTGAGAGAAAGTCTGCAAAATCTTTTAGGAAATCAGCATATGGCCCTGGAGGTCTATATACGGTAGCCAAGGCTAGAGATAATAAGGATTTCTTTCTTACATCTAAGAGCGTAACATTTAGCACAAGTACTTCAAACGAATTAAACCTATGACAAGTTTTCTGAGTAACATTAAGAATATCTCTATAGATTGTTGCAACACCGCCGCCACGACCGATCAGACGGGGCTCATGCTTATAACAGTATCCTGGTGGAGTAGACTCATTTAGACCGAAATAATCATTTGGTTTAAGCCAGGTTTCAGTAAGGCACAGAACATCGAAATTATTATCTGTGACCATTTCATTTACAATAACCGCCTTAGGTGTGAGCGATCTAATGTTTAGAAGACCTAGCTTTAGAAATTGTTTTTGTTCACTGATATTTAGATTTTCTGGTTTAATTACAATAATATTCTTGCTAGATCTTACAGTAGATTTGTTGTTTGGCTTCACTAAGCGAGGAATAGACACAGTTTCTATATAATGTTCTACATTGTGATACTACCAATATCACTACTATTTTAGGACTGAAATGATGGATATAACCCGTATCCTTTCAGAGAAAAAGTATCGAGGATAAGTTCACATGATATAAAAATAGAAAGTGCCTGTTTATAATTGAGTGGTAAAGAAGAAAATCAAGGATTAATGAATCAATTCGACGGAGCTCCAAACACAAACACAGACCGCACTCGCATGTGCTTATGCCCCGTTGATGCGGGCTCTAAGCACAATCAACGTGTGTCTGTACTTTCAGAGAAGCTTTCGGTGAAACGGAGAGACGCTCGATAGGCGCGAGGCCACGCGTGAAATGCTAGCGGGCTAAAGGCTAGTAGCCGAGATTCGGAAAGTTGGATCTAAGTAGCGATATCAAAGCAATCCGATTGTTTTTTACAAGGAACATTATCGAGGATAAGTTCACACGATATAAAAATAGAAAGTGCCTGTTTATAATTGAGTGGTAAAGAAGAAAATCAAGGATTAATGAATCAATTCGACGGAGCTCCAAACACAAACACAGACCGCACGCGCATGCGCATCCAATAGATGCCAGAGCACTGTGCAGCATCACTCCGGGATTATTTTCACAAGTAAGATTTAACATTTGACATTATCGTACTATTGGTTGTATTTTGTGAATAAAATATTCAATGTGTCCTGTATCGTAGCTACATGTATGACCTTTGCAGCAACAAAACCCATGTGAAAATCAGTTCGGTTTTCAGTGAGATATGATTAATTAAATGCGCTGACAGCTCATTGCACCTGCTAAACAGATTACACTGAGCGGAGCGGGTGACCGGTTTAAGATGGCGGCCCCACGGCTCGTCCGCGCCAGTAGGCAGTATCGGTCGATAGGGTGTCTATCTATATGATGTCTATGGTATGTTGAGCATGCACAACCACTGGAGCAATACACCACTGAAGAACTGTATGCTCGCTTTCGCTTTGGAAATGCTGATATTACATTGCAGATCTTGTCAGGCCAAAACTTCAACGGAGAACCTGTAGGAGTCGCAGTCTATCTGTGGAAGAACAGGTCCTCATTAATCTGCACTTCTATGCATCTGGAACTTTCTACCAAGTTGTTGGTGACAATATAGGAGTGTACAAATCAACTGTGAGTGATATAGTGAAAGCTGTGTCAATTGCATTGACCAGCCTGGTCAATAAGTTTGTTTCACTTCCAAAGGATGTCCAGATTGATCAAGCACAAGTTTTTTTCTTTTGGGAACATGCCCAATACTATGGGGGTTATTGACTGCACTCATGTGCATATCAAGCACCTCATGAGAGGGATTGGGAGTACAACAACCGAAAGGGGAGGCGCAGCACCAACATCCAACTTGTGGGCGATGCTGACCTCATCATCACAAACTGTGTTGTGAAGTGGCCTGGGTCTGTTCTTTCTTTCTTTCTTTCTTTTCTTTCTTTCTTTCTTTCTTTCTTTCTTTCTTTCTTTCTTTCTTTTTCTTTCTTTCTTTCTTTCTTTCTTTCTTTCTTTCTTCTTCTTTGTCTCGAACAATCAGCAAAAAAAAAAAGTGAAACCACAAAATACAACACAAACAATCAAAACAAAAAACAACAAAAAATACAAAATAAAAGGATTAGTTCGAGAAGGAGCAGGCTGAAGCAAATAGCTTATTTAATCCTGCCCCTCATTTCACAAAATAATATTAATACAACTTAAATAAATATGCAATTACCACATATAATCTCTCAGGTCTTACAATAACTTACAACAATATGCAACAATACTTTTAAATTACAATTCCATTCCTAAATATAGGCTAGGTCTATTAATTTCTGTATTGGTCCAATAATTATTTATTTAATCTATTTTTGAATTGAATGATAATATGACTCTGTTTGATGTTATTGTTCAGTCCATTCCATAAGGTGACCCCACAACACAAAACACACATGCTTTTAACAGTAGTTAACCCAATAGCTTGTTTGAACACAAAATTACCTCTTAAATGATATCCCCCGTCTCTTTCATGAAACATCTCACATATAATACAAGGTAAGTTATTTTCTTTAACTTTAAACATAAATAGTGCAGTTTTGAATTTTACAATGTCCATACATTTCAACAATTTTGAATTAAAAAACAGATGATTGGTATGCTCATAATACCCGGTGTGGTTTATTATCCTAATTGCTCTTTTTTGCAATGTGCACATTTTTTGTAAATTACTTTTATAGGTATTTCCCCAAACTTCCACACAATACAACATATATGGTAAAATAAGTGTGCAGTACAGAGTATGTAATGTATGTCGGTTCAAGATGTATCTGCTTTTGCTCATTATACCAATACTCCTGGCCATCTTTATGCACAAATATTTTATGTGTGGCTTCCAGCAGAGTTTATGGTCAAGTACAACACCCAGAATTTTATTTTCATAGACTCTTTCAATTAATTCATTATCGATTACTATTTTAACAACTATATTAATATTGCGGACTCCAAATATCTTGAATTTAGTTTTATTCAAATTTAAGATTTATTCATGTTCAGTTTTTTGAATTTTTTTTTCATCATTTTAACATAATTTATTAATGTTCATGATGCACGTATCCTGAGAGAGAGAGTGCACTATACAGAGAGCTCCAAACCAACCGTCCGGATGACATAATATTAGGAGACAGTGCTTATCCACTCCTACCATGGCTGATGACTCCTTTTCTTCAGAAACCACACTTGCGCAGGCACGCTTCAACTGCTCATTGCAAAACAAGATGTGCAATTGAGTGTTTAAATGGAGTTCTGGAGAAACATGCATGCCTTAAAGGGATACTCTACTGGTTTTTTCACATTAAACTATGTTATTCCCTTAACTAAGTCGAGTTGATGCATACCTCTCTCATCTCAGTGCGTGCACTAAATCGCTGTCTTGCGGCGAAACTTTGTTAGATCTTATCTCAGCCCTGTTCATTCAATACGGGCCAAGAAGAGAAGCGACCAAACACCTCCACGTTTTCCCTATTTAAATAAAGTTACTAGAGTAGTGTAACTCAACCAAGAACGGTGAGACAAAATAAAAACGTTGCGCTTTTCTAAGCGTGTAAAATGGATAACTATTGTATGGCAGAATACCTTGGGAGCACTTCGACTCGGCGCAGTAATATCATCTCTCGTGAAAAGTCCGCTCCCCGCTCCCTCTCCTCCTCCCTCTCATTTCAACGGGAGCGGACTTTTCACGAGTGATGATATTACTGCGCCGAGTCGAAGTGCACCCAAGCACTTGCCATGGTATTCTGCCATACAATATAGTTATCCATTTTACACGCTTAGAAAAGTGCAACGTTTTATTTTGTTTCACCGTTCTTGGTCGGGTTACACTACTCTAGTAACTGTATTTAAATAGGGAAAACATGGAGGTGTTTGGTTGCTTCTCTTGTTGGCACGTATTGAATGAACAGGGCTGAGATAAGATCTAACAAAGGTTCGCGGCAAGACAGCGATTTAGTGCACGCACTGAGACGAGAGAGGTATGTATCAACTCGTCTTAGTTAAGGGAATAACATAGTTTAATATGAAAAACCAATAGAGTATCCCTTTAACTACTTGCGAGTGGAACTACAGGGAGCATGCAACATAATACTTATGTGTATTGTCCTGCACAACATCTCTACCAGGCGCAATGTCCCTCTCTGTTATGACGTTTATGATGCACCTGAGCCTGTTGAAGAACCAGACAAAATTCTGGCGTTCTGTCAGAATGAGGGACTGACTGGACGTATAGTAAGGGATGCAATTGTTAGAAATTATTTTTGACAGGCTCATCTCTGATGAATGTTTCTTTGAAATTAGTATACAGTGATGAATGACAGAAAAAATGAACACATTATTTTAGTTTGTTATTGAAATCTGTTTGGGGGGTTATTTCATGTGGACAAGATCATTTTTATTTTTACTTTACTGAATAGCCTAATTGGTAGCCTATGTCTACTTTATCTACTTTATCACTGTTACAACGGTTACACAAGTCAAGTGCAAAATATAAATATAAGTATATACACCAAATTATACAAATGTATTATTTGACCAATTTTAAAGTTTTACTACATTTTCTTCTTGGAATCCACCTTGAAATCCTACAGTTGGGATCAGGATAATCCGTTTTTTTTTTTTTTTTTTAAATCAAAGTTATCCAAATCCTACTGACAAGTTTTGAACAACACAAACTGAAGGTCCAGATTAAAACTAGGATTGGATTCCGTGATCTAATCGGATTTCAGATTCCTTCTTTCCCTTCTGTGTTATTTGAACAACCCATTTTCAAGTTTGATCCAATCCGATAACCAAAATCCGATTTGCTTACCTTTGAGCAACTGGCCGAAAAACAACAAAAAGAAAACACAGAATTTGACAAAACCAGTATATTTTCAGGTAAGTTTGGGGTAAAGTACAAGGTCAAGGTTTTTGTACAAATCTACATGTATGCACACTCCTATATATATATATATATATATATATATATATATATATATATATATATATATACACTGTAAATATTTCCAGGATTTCACAAGATATTACTGTAATATTTCACAGTAAATTACATTATTACCACTTCACAGGCTTTAACTGTGATATTTCACAATATAATACCGTATTTAGACTTTTACTGTGAAAGTAATGCAACTAGTAGCCAGTAATTTACTGTAAAATCACAGCAGATTTTTTTACAGTGTGTGTATGTGTGTATATATATATATATATATATATATATATATATATATATATATATATATATATATATATATATATATATATATATATATACACATACACACACTGTAAAAAAATCTGCTGTGATTTTACAGTAAATTACTGGCTACTAGTTGCATTACTTTCACAGTAAAAGTCTAAATACGGTATTATATTGTGAAATATCACAGTTAAAGCCTGTGAAGTGGTAATAATGTAATTTACTGTGAAATATTACAGTAATATCTTGTAAAATCCTGGAAATATTTACAGTGTATATATATATATATATATATATATATATATATAAAATATATATATATATATATATATATATATATATATATATATATATATATATATATAATATATATATATTCAGTTTGTGAAAGGTTGTTGTGTTCCTGGATGTCTTTCAACATCATTTCATCATCACTAGATCTACTAGATCATCTGAGGGATTTGACTGAATCAAGATGCTGCTGGTCATTGAAGCTCTTCTTCTCATTTTAGCTGCTCTACGACAGGTAAACTTGTGTTCTAGTACGAATATTACAGACATATAATGATTATGTGATCATTATGGTTTCTGTTTCTGCAGGATCACAGTGCTGCTGTTGAAGGAAAGACATATCCATTGGATATGGCACTGAATTATGCCGATGATCAATATGACGGTTGTAGAAATTCAATTCAATTCAAACTTTATTGTCATATGCACAGGAAACAGTCGTCACACAGTACAATGAAATTCTTCATCTGCGAATCCTCCCAGCAACATCAAACATCAATTTAAACACACATAAATAACAAGTGACTAGACATTAAAGGGACATAAATAAAGTGCAATAAATAAATAAAGTATGCAAAGGTAAGTTGTCAGTAGTTCACTTCCATGTCCCTCCGTCTCTGTGTGTGTGTGTGTGTGTGTGTGTGTGTGTGTGTGTGTGGTGTGTGTGTGTGTGTGTGTGTGTGTGTGTGTGTGTGTGTGTGTGTGTGTGTGTGTGTGTGTGTGTGTGTGTGTGTGTGTGTGTGTGTTGTGCATGCAAGGTGGGGGTGAATCATTTCACCTCTCAGGATCAGAGGGCGGTTTGCAGTGTTGAGGGAATGGGCAGTGGGTAGGTACCATTCACAAGCCTGATGGCCTGTGGGTAAAAGCTGTTTTTCAGTCTTGTTGTCCTTGCTTTCACACTTCTGTAGCGTCTTCCAGATGGTAGAAGTGTGAATATGTTATGCTGGGGGTGGCTACTGTCCTTGATGATGTTGTGGGCCCTCCTGTTGACTCTGATGTGGTAGATCTTCTCCAGCGTTGTTAAGGCTGTTCCAGTGATGGTTTCGGCTGTTCTCACCACCTGTTGCAGAGCCCTGCGGTCCCGTGCTGTACAATTGCCGAACCAGACTGTGATGGAGCTGGTAAGGATACTCTCGATTATACATCTGTAGAAGCTGCTGAGGATTTTGCCTGGCATGCCAAATTTCCTAAGCCTTCTCAGGAAATACAGCCGCTGTCGGGATTTCCTCACCAGATGTGTGATATTGTGAGTCCAGGAGAGGTCCTCAGATATGTGAACACCAAGAAATTTAAATGTGCTCACTTTCTCCACCGCAGTCTCTCCGATATGCAGTGATGGGTGCTGCTTCCTCCTCCTCCGAGGGTCAACAATCATCTCCTTTGTTTTGCGAACATTTAGGGAGAGATTGTTATCCTGACACCACTTCACAAGGCCAGCCACCTCCCTTCTATATGCTGACTCATCACCCCCAGATATCAGTCCAATGACTGTAGTATCATCGGCAAATTTAATGATGCTGGTGTTAATCTGGGAGGCCACACAATCATGGGTGTATAGCGTATAGAGCATAGGACTCAGGACGCAACCCTGTGGAGTTCCTATGTTTACAGTTATCGTCCTTGATGTATGGTTGCCCATTTTAACAGACTGGGGTCTGCCTGTCAAAAAGTCCAGGACCCAGTTACAGAGGGTGGGTGGCACACCAAGGATGGAGAGCTTTTTGACGAGCTTGGATGGTATCACCGTGTTAAACGCTGAACTAAAATCAATGAACAGCAGTCGAACAAAGCTGTCCCTGCTCTCTAGGTGCGTGAGGACTGTGTGTATTGTTGTGCTGACGGCATCCTCTGTAGACCTGTTCGGTCTGTACGCGAACTGGCAAGGGTCCAGCGTGTCCGGTACAATCGTCTTGATGTAGCTCATGACAATTCTCTCGAAGCATTTCATAACTATAGGAGTCAATGCAATGGGCCGGTAGTCATTAAGACAGGTTACTTTATCCTTTTTTGGCAGTGGTATGATAATAGTTGTCTTAAGACAGGTGGGAATTGAGGTTTGTCTGAGGGACAGGTTGAATATGTCCGCGAAGACATCTGCTAGCATCCATGCGCAGGTTTTAAGTGCTCGTCCAGGAATGTTGTCCGGGCCGGCTGCCTTCCGGGGGTTTAATTTCCTCACCGTCTTTATCACATCTGCAGATGTGATTGTGAATGGTGGGTTCAGCATACTCCCACTGGCCAACTCTCTCCCCAGTGGCTCGGTGTTTAAGGCCTCAAAGCGGGCATAGAATTCATTAAAATCATCTGGTGTGATGTGACTATCAATGATCTTACCCCTGCTTCTGCCTTTGTAGCCAGTGATACTTTCCAATCCCTGCCACATGCGTTGGGTATCCGCAGTGGTGTAGTTACTCTCTAGTTTCAATCTGTATTGTCTTTTGGCATCCCTTATGGCTCTTCGTAGGTCATACCTGGCTTTCTTGTAGTCACTGGCATTACCTGACACAAATGCCTTAGAACGTGCATGCAGCATGGATCGTACCTCACGGTTTATCCATGGTTTCTGGTTGGGATATTTCTGTATATGTTTACAGGGCACAATGTTGTCGATGCAGGTGCTAATATAGCTAGTTACCACTGAAGTGTATTCATCCAGATCAACAATACAGTCATTATGCCTAGCAGCTGTCTTGAACACATCCCACTCAGTACATTCAAAGCAGTCCTGAAGCACCTGATCAGATTCCTCAGTCCACACTTGTACTGTTTTCCTTATAGTGGGGGCTTGCTTAAGGAGTTGTCTGTATGCTGGGTAGAGAAACACTGAAATGTGATCGGACTGTCCGAAGTGGGGGCGAGGTGCAGCCTTGTATGCCCCCTTCACGTTACTGTACACCTGGTCGAGTGTGTTTTTGTCCCTTGTAGGGAAATCAACGTGCTGATAGTATGCAGGCATCACAGTCCGTACATTACAGTGGTTAAAATCGCCTGCAACGATAAACACTGCGTCAGGGTGTGTGTTTTCTTGTGTGTTTATGACGTCGTACAGAGTCCCAAGCGCTACCGCGGGATTCGCGTGCGGAGGGATGTAAACACCCAGGAGAAATACAGCAGTAAACTCCCTCGGTAAATAAAAGGGTCTGCATTTTAACAATAGGAGCTCTGCATCACTCGAACAGTGTTTGCTGACAGTCTGCACATCTGAGCACCATCGGTTATTAATATAGATGCAGGTTCCCCCACCTTTATGTTTTCCAGATGCCACTGTGCGGTCCCCGCGATGTATGGAGTGTGTTTGTAGCTGAACCGCGGAGTCCGGTATATTTTTCCGATAGCCAGGTTTCAGTGAGAATCAGTGCACAACAGTCTCTGGTTTCTCGCTGGGATATAATCCTGGTTCTGAGCTCATCCATTTTATTTTCGAGGGATCGGACGTTCGCAAGCAGAAGGCTAGGCAAAGGCGGTCGGCTAGCTCTAGCCTTTAGCCTAGCATGTAGCCCACCCCTCTTGCCTCGTCGCCGCCTGAGCTGCTCTTTCCGCCGGCTGCGCTGTTCACCCGACTCCGGTGTTGGTGAGCCCCGCTGGTGTGAGCTCAGATACAGCAGGCAGTCCAGATCCAACAGATTAAAAGTGAGCTCATACGGTTGCTTCCCGATTTCCAGTAATGTTTCTCTGTCATAAGTAATTAGTGCCAATGAAACATGTACGTTTAAAAACTGAAAAAGAACTAAACAAACATAAACAAACATCAAATAACTACGGCTGCGGGAGGAGTACACAGAGACGTCTGCCACGACGGGCGCCATCTTTTTTGAAAGAACATGACAAACCTGGTAAACACAAAATATCTGAAGGAGGAACTCAATAACTCAAATGATTTTAGAAATGCTTGGACAAATAGTGAAAAGAATGTTTCATTTTGGAACATTGCAAGCAAATTAAAAAGAAAATTGCCATCTATGTGTACACTTACCCAACTTTTAAAATATATCTTAAATTCAACAATGAAACTCATGATGGCAAACAAAACTACACAGATATGACATACAAATGGTATTCAATGGCCAAGATAACAGCTCTGCTATAATGCCTGATGAGTTTGGAGAACAACTGACAAGAAATCAGAGAC